>CM057459.1:1484462500-1485202500 GCA_016271365.2 Neoceratodus forsteri | reverse complement strand
AGGTAATTTTTAGAAACGTTCTATTTTTTGAGATAATGTAAGAATGGTGCCTTGTGCGGAATTGAAGCACTCCTGTATGGTTGAAGGAACTGGGTGGTACAACACAGCATGGGTGTGTGTTGATTTCCCCCCCCCACCCCAGCTTACCCTGGTGTGGCTTACTGCTTACAAGTAATACTATTATTTCTTATGTCCATTCTTATTTCTCATAGCAGGGTTATTACTTGGCCCACGACACAGGTGACTCACCACTAGACCAGGTGCTTTCCAACTGAATGCATGTCTTCTTTCAGTACTCCATTTTAGTAATAGTAGAAAAGAGGGTTAGCTACCAGCCAGTAGCAAGTAACTTCTTTAAATTGTATGTTGTGTAGACAAAGTAATAGCCCTTTTTATGAGACATAACTGACATAAAAAGAAATTACGAAACTGTTTTATGGCCTTCAGTCTGCTGTCAGTAATTTACAGGATGAAACTAATTATTTGAACTAGATTGATTTAGTTGTAAATTCAGCATGTGAAGACATTGCTCTTTTAAGAAGCTAAAGTGCCTCTCTTCCTGCCAACTAAAGGGGAACTAAAGTCACAATTTACAAAAAAAATGTTGTGGTAAGTGTTTAGATTTGTAGGTATAGTCTTAGTGTGTCCTTCCCTTTGTTTTGCTGTAAGGAGGTTTTTTCCTTTGCTTGCAAGTATTATGGCCACTGGGGGGATCTCCCATGTTTATATTTTTTTTTTTATATCTTTTCTTGTTACTACAATGCCTCCTGTCCCATGTGATAGTGATGCGTCCAGGATTCAGTGTGTGTAATAACTGCTGCAGCAGTAATCTATTCTTAGGCCCCTGCTAGTCTGGCTTAAACTAAATAAATCTATATAATACAAGCTTTCTGTTATCTAAGAATGTGTCTAGGTCTAGCCAGCAGGAGTGAATGCTTGTTTTTAAATAATTTCATTTCCTCAAACTGCACACAACCAGGTCACCAGTGCTGTAATAAGTAAAGACTCTAGCGTGCACTCAATTACCCTTCAGGTGTTTATCTGTAATTATACAATGGGTTTTAAAATACTGCTCCCTGATTGGCTGGCTTACATGATTTACAAGGTGTAAATCCTGCCATCACCCCAGGGGAAGAAGTGCTAGCCAGCCACATCTGCCATCCCCACTGTGAAAACACTGCGACCCCAAAACACAACTGGAAAAGATGCCGGGTTTAGTCACCTGTAAATGGCGGTTAAACACAGTTTTTTTCCTTATTTTTTCCTCAGGAAATAACAAGTGGGCCAGTGTATAATCACAATATCCCACAAGAGGGTGTGTGTGATGCCAAGATTTCCCCATGCCTGGTGTGGTTTCCTCACTCGGCCAGTGGGCATCACCCACATCCGACGTGGTATATTGCAAATGTAGCCTTCATTAGAGCTCCTGGACCAGGAAAGTTCCTCGCCCCCCCAAAAAAGGAAAACCCAGCTGTTGTTGAATTAATGGTCTCTGGTCAAGAACGCATCACTGTCCCATGGGACAGGAAGCATTACCGAACAAGAAAGGGCCAACAAAAAAAAAAACACTCCTCACAGCAGCCAAATGGAAGGACACACTAGGACTACATCTACAAATCAAAACGCCGCGTATTTTTTTTTGTCAGTTTTGACTTTAGTTCCCCTTCAAACTGCAGTGCTGATGCAAGTTAACAGGTGTATTGTTCAGTAATTTTCTTTGTGCATATGTCTCTTGGCAGGTGCTCGTTCAGGGGTTCTACGTGAATACTGCAGTTATTTATTACCAAATTGAAGAGGATGCAAGATTATGCAGTAGCTTTAGCCACATCTGTGTACCAAGATGGGAATATGCGGTTGGGTGATTGAAAAATATTCAGGTATCAGAGTTTGAAATTGGTTTTAGAATGGGTTACTTGAATCCTTCCACTTTTGGAAACAATATAGATTTTGCGGTAATACAAAATATTTATTTTACAATTTTTGATCAGAAAACACACTAAGCCAAGACTTGTTTCCAGGTACACACAGAAAGCATAGGGAAGTTAAGTGACTTGCTCATGGTCGCACAGTGTGCAAATTGTGACTGTGGGATTCAAGCCCAGTTCTCCAGGTTTGCAACTCAGTGCTGTTGACCGTTATGCTATACTGCCTATAATATGATAATGCATCAGAGTGGACAGTTGGGGGACTCGATTTGTCTGTGGGATTTACTGTGTTGAGCTTTTTTTTGTTTGTTTGCAACTATGTAACCTAATTTTGTGTCCTGTTGTGGCCACAAAGGCAGATTTTTTTTTTTTTTTATATTTTAGTTTTTTGTAAAATTTCCATACGACAGAATACAGAATTGACTATATAGAAAAGACATAGTTACAGGGTCCCATCTCATTTGTTTAAACACAAGTAAATAATTGGTTGTTGCTACAGTAAAGCCTCTGTAGGAGAGAGACAAAAATAATGTATAAGGACTGGAATCTTCTTCTTTTGGGATTTATTAGCCTCCTTCGCATGCTGTACGTGAAGCCCCTCTGGTCCCTTATACTAGTGAGGTACCTTGAAATATAGTTCTATCACTATGACCAGGTGTTACAAACATACGAGTCCTCATCCATACTGTATGAGTTAAGCATGAATTCCAGTTTCAGGTATCTCATTGTTGAGGCACCAATATATGTGAACCGGGGGGGGGGATGTCAGAAGTAAGAAACCGATTCAATCAGCCAGAGAAGGAGAATGGAGGGAACATCAGGGAGAGGCAAGAAAAAGACAGACAGTTGATGGAGGGGACATTATGATTTAAAGTCAGTATAGGTGTTTATGCAATACTGGAGGATATTGGACCGCCACTAGTAGCATAGCGCAAAGCTAAAAAGAGAGCGTAATTAACACTGTACTGTACAGTAGCTGCTCTGTGCTACTGTCTTACATTTGAGCCACCTGACTGTCTTGCGCACATGCTTGCTGTTGATTTCAATCATTTCGTTTTGTTTACATCAGTAAATAAATAAATGAATCATGGTAGGGGATGTGGCGGGCCCCCACAATTTTTCCATATTGTGTTTATCCTTCTTGGCCTGCAGGCAGGGGATCCATCCTCCTCCAGTCTCCTGGTCACCACTTCCCTGGTACCCCCAAGCCCTGGTTCCCCTACATATTCTTGATTCCCTGGGCAGAAGGGCCGTCTCCCCCCCGTAAACATATCTGGATCGGGCAGTTGTGGGCGGTCCCTGGGGCAGCAACACTGGTGTGCTGGAGGGGGACTTCATAGGGCCTGTAGCTGTTTTTTCCGCATTTTCTTGGTCCCTTCCTCCTCATGGCTGTAAGCGCATACGTCCACAATGCCACAGTTCTTGTCTCCCTGACTCTGTCACTGCCCCCGGCCTCCACCAGGAGACAGCCAAGGAGCGGGGTGACGTGCCCACCTGTCCCTGGGAGAGGAGAGCTGTCAGATGCTCGATCCTCTCCCTACCCTGCTGACCCCCGGCGGCCCGAGCTTACTCCTGAACCTGGGTCGCTGGCGTGGCGTCCATTACCACAGTCCACAGCGCCACCGGGCCGGCTGATTCCCCCCCCCCCCCAAATATCTTAACAGTCAGCATTCACAGAGGTCAGCATCATGAGGTTACCTACCATATCTAATAGTTGCATATGTTTCCAGTCGCCTCCAGTATTGCCAGTATGTAATTGATTCTGTGCCCATCCATGCCATCTGGTGTTATTAAATAGGTCAGCTTTGTTTGAGAGGGTGTGCATCAGTCCCTCCAGTGAATAGATCTCAATCAGTATTTTACACCATCCTTCTATGGTGGGAATGGTTGTGGCATGCCAGAGCAAGTAATTGCTTTTTCAGTATCCAGTATTAAAATTAACAGCAATTTCAAGGTTGATACTCTAAGGGAACTGTTCTCTGGGGGAATAAACATCGGTATCAGTGAGGGAATAATGGCCCCTAGACAGCTGGCCACAAAGGCAGATTCTGAGTCTGATGCTTGTCGCAGAACAGATTTTCCATCTAATATGGACAGCAAAATGTCTGCAATTTTGCTAAAATTGACAAGGAAAGAAGTCGACATATATGTGAGGTTGACTTATAATCTAGTATATACAGTATTTCTTCAGCTCTTGCAGTGGCCACAACAGGAGGGATGATTTTTGGTCAGTTTGAAATACATCATCTATTGTGAACAAACCTTCCTGAATATATTAAGCTTTAAGGGGAATCTTCACTTCCCTGCAGTAATGCTGCGGGACCTTACGGTCACGATCAAGAAAAAGGCATTTGAAGGACAATTTTTTTTTTTTTTTTTTTTAAATATACCTACTGTCTTGTAATTACATTTTTTAGTTGATTGATCGTGCAACCCTCTGTCCGCCATGTTAACACACTGCCTGTCCCAGCGTCCCCTGTGGCCAGTCCTCTGATGGTGCGACTAATGAACTAAGCCATATTTTGGGGGGGGGGGAGACATCCATGTGCTGAAAAGCCACTTGGCTTGTATTAGTGTGAAGGAGCGCATGATCGTGCTTATTTTTCTGGTACTGATCGTGAGAATAAGTGGAGTCTTGCACTTCACACTAAAACAAGCTAAGTGACCCCCCCCCGTTGCTCAGTCCGTCAGTCGTGTTATCAAAGTGTTGGCAGTGGGGGACACTGGGACAGATAGTACAATTTAAAAAAAAAAAAAAATCCTTCTGAAGGTTTATTTATTTATTTTTTTGCAGTTTTGGCCCCATTTTTCTCCCATGTTAGCAAATGGGCGTCGTGCGTGAAGAGACACGCACACCTTGTGACGCCGGGCTCAACCCCTTCTGCCCCTCCCCGTGGATATTGCCAGATCTCTCTCAGGTCGGTGCCGCATCCGTCCTTTACTGGGTGGCGGCCGGGGAGCCTGCAGTCCCTCCCAGGAGGAGGGAGCTGCCTTGCGGCGGCTTGATCTCTGTCTTGCTTCTCGCTGACCCGGGCTGGCTCTCAAACCCAGGTGCACGCGCGCAGCAGGGTGTGGTGTCCAATGCCTCAGCCTCAGCGCTACTGGGCTGGCTGATCTTTTTTCTTAATTTGGACCTAAAGGTCCTGCAGCAGTACTGCAGGGGAGGATTCCCCTGTAGATGTTAGCCCCCCGGCCTCACATTTTACCTGTAGAATCACACTTTCTGACTGCACACATTTTGCAGAATTTGCTGATGTGGCTGGTAGTTTGATTCCAATTGCTTTTTAAAATAATTTTACTGAAAGCCTAAACCCACGCGTTCCGTTCTAGTTTAGCGTACCACGGCGAAGTGTGATCACATTTCCAAATGGTGCTGAAGCACCCGGTGGTTTGTGCACACCTCCCAATATCCGAGTTTAGCTAGAAACATGGCAGAGTATAAAAGGCCGAACCGCCGGTGGGGGGGTGACACTTGTTTACAAACGAGGCTCTAAGTACAAAAATCACGGTTGGAAGCTGAGCCATGCTACTGGGCATGCACTTGATATGCATATGTATGAGCATTCCCATCATCGCGCCTGGCTTCTGACCAATATGATTTTTGGTACTTAGAGCCCTAGTTTGTAAATATGTCACTTTCCCTGAGTTCTGTTTCTGTTTTTCTTTACTTTGTCATGGGTGTGGGAAGCGATTTAGGTAACCCTACAATTGGGGGCAGGCAAAATATTGAAAGTAGGGGTGGTATACAGACCACCTGCAATGGATGAGGAACTGGAGGGAAAATTGATCGAGAACATCAAGGGGCAGTGTGACCGTGGGAAGGGTGGTGGTCATGGGGGACCTAAATATGCCAGGGGCAAACTGGGACACCAGTGGTGGCCAGGGAGCAGAGGCTGATGGATGTGTTTCAGGATGCCTTTCTGGTCCAGCAGGTGGGGGAACCTACTAGGGGGGAGGATACTGGACATTGTCCTTGCAGACAGTGACTAGATAAGGGGTCTGGAGGTGTGTAGCCCGCTGGCAGGAGGTGACCATGCTAAAGTCTGATTTCTGCTGTGTCTGGGGGCAACTGCTCAAACACAGTAGTAGTGGATTTCAGGGAGGCAGACTTTGTGGGCAGGATACTGAGGGGGTGCTTGAGCCAGATTAAGCCAGACATGGATGTGGGTAGTTTGTGGGAGACCATTAAAAAGGGGGTGCAGGAGGCTACTAGCTTGTTGCAAGGGTAAGGCATAAAAGTATGGGGCCAACAAGCCGTGCAGTGGACGGGAGGTGCAGGAGGTGGTGAGGAATAAGCGGCCTACACACATTTTAAGCGCTCGAGGGGTTGAGTAAGAGTTGTCAGCTCAAAGGGTCACAAGAGTGGTGAGGGGAGCCAAGGCGAGGATGGAGCACAACCTGGCTAGGGATATCCGAAGGGGTGGAAAGGGATTTTATAGATGCATAGGGGGAAAGCACAGATCTCCAGGATTAGGAATGGGGACGGATGGGCTCAGGAGGCGGGGGAGCAGGCAGAGGTACTAAACAAGTACTTTGCCTTGGTATTTAGGGAGGGAGACATGGGCAGCATTCAACTGGAGGCGGGGGGGAGACAGCTGAAAGGAGAGGACAGAGGAAGTGAGAGGAACTGAAGAGACTTGGGTACGAGGAGGTCAGGCCCAGAGGAGGATGGGGCCTTATTGAGGGGGAGGCTAGGGAGGGTGAAATCACAGAGGGCAGCGTGAGGGGCCCTACGGGCTCTGAGTACTGACAAGGCATCAGGGCCGGATGGGCTGCATCCAAGAGTGCTGTAGGATCTGGCAGGTGAACTAGCAGCTCCACTAGCTGCGCTGTTCAACGCCTCTCTCCAGACAGGGAGGGTGCCCCAAGATTGGAGGGTGGCACATGTGGTTCCTATCCACAAAGGGGGTCTAGGAGGTGATGGGCAAACTACAGGCCTGTCAGCCTAACGTCAGTGGTAGAGCAAACTAATGGAGGGCTTCATCAAAGGGATGCTGGGAGGCAGCTGGATAGGCTGGGGCACATGGATGATGAACAGTATGGATTCGTTCCGGGAGATCGTGCCAGACCAACCTCATAGAGTTTCACGACTGGGTGACAGGGCCCTGGACAGACAGAGACCAGTGGATGTCTTCTATCTGGATTTCAGTAAGGCGTTTAACTCGGTACTCCACTTCGGGTCATTGACAAAGTTGGGGGATGGGGGTGGGAAGGCGGTTGCTTAGATGGGTGGAAAACGGCTTACAGATAGAAGACAGAGGTGGTGGTAGGTGGGATAGTTTCCTCCCTTAGGAAGGTCTTCAGTGGGGTGCCCCAGGTTTCAGTATTGGGACCACTCCTGTTCAGTGCCTATGTCTCCGATATAGGGACAGGGGTTGGGAGTAGGATGAGCCTCTTCGCAGATGACTCTAAACTGGGAACACTGGCCAACGGAGAGGAAGCGAGAGTGGCAATCCAGAGGGATCTGGATACCCTGGAGGGTTGGTCAAGGAGGTGGGGGCTGAGGTTTAATCTGGGGAAGCGTAGGGTCTTGCATCTGGGGTCAGAAACCCAGGGCATGTATACATCAATGGGGGCCATTGCAAGCCACTTAGTGAAGGGGACCTCGGGGTGGTGGTGGTAGACACTAGAATGAACAACAGTGAGAACTGCAGAAGATCGGCAGCAAAGGCACACAAGATACTGGGCTGCATAGCCTGGGAATAATGTCCAGGGAGAGAGGTGAACTGCCTCTGTATGATGCCTTGGTCAGGCTGCATCTTGAGTACTGCGTGCAGTTCTGGAGACCTTGCCTTAGGAAGGACGTACTACTGTTGGAGAGGGTCCACAGGAGGGCAACCAGGATGATCCACGGCATGAGTGATAGGACCAGTGAGGAAAGGCTGGAAGCCCTTGGGCTGTATTCGCTGGAGGAGAGACGGGGGGACATGATTGAGGTATTTAAAATATGTGAAAGGGATTAACAAAAGCAGAGCCAAGGAGATGTTCAGACTAAAGCAAGGGGGCACAACCAGAGGCCATGAATGTAAGCTGGAGGGAGGAACCTATTGGGGAGAGCGTAGAAGGCATTATTTCACTGAGAGGGTGGTGGAGCCATGGAATGCATTGCCTGGGAGTCTAGTCGAGCAAGACACTGTGGATGGCTTCAAAATGGGTGGGACATATGCATGGTGTCCTGTAGCCATGGTGGACTCTCTCGGAGGCGAGGGAGGAGGAGCTAACAACCAATAGAGGCTGGCTACTGAGCAGACACGAAGACCGTCAGGCCTATTCTGCTGGCTTTTAGTATGTTAATGTGCAAAACTAAAATACCGTAAAGTGATAATACGAATAGGCTTGTCACGGTATGAAATTCTGACAGTATGGTAACTGTCACATGTAATACCGTGGTTATCGTCATGCCACAGTTTTGCAGAAAAAGAAGCATTCTCAAACTCTTGCATCGGGGAGAGTTGCCATGGAAGGGACAGTTGTCCCTGAACCCAAAAAAAAAACCTCTAGTTGAAAGGTCTCCGTACCACTGTATACCATGGTATACCGTGAATCACAGTTATCGTGGTATTGGACATTCCCATGGTATCAACAGTGTAACTTCTGATACTGCGATAAACCGTAAAGCCGTGATACCATGACAGCCCTCAATATGAATAACTAAAACCAAAAATCTACAATACTTAATCTTAATGAGCTAGTAGAACCAGAACTAGACAGGAAATGTTAAAATTTTACGAAACAAATGTAAGTTTTTATTTCTGAAGTATTTTTTTCTTTTACCATTTGCAAATTAGAAGGTTTTCTGTGTGATAGAATTATGCTGGATGTATGGAATAGCACTCTGCCTGGCAGCTGACATACCTAGTTATATTCCCTTCACTGCATCATCATCAGCACTGTGACCGTGACATCACAGGTGATTGACCTGGCAGCTGCTGAGGGACTCCTGCTGAGTAGCTGTAGTGTCACAGTGAAGTCACAACACCGATGATGTAGTGGAGGGACTAGAACTAGATATGTCAGCTGCCAGGCAGTGTGCTGTTCCACACATCACACCTACTAACATCCGGTGAAAAAATCTTCTAATCTCCCAAAGGGAAAAGAAAAAGCAGCTCGGATGTAAAAGATAATAATTGCTTTTAAAAACTAATGTTAATATACACCAGTTTGCTCTTTAATTCTGAGTTTTTAGAAGTCTGTTGCATTGGTCAAGGTTACATGCTGTCTTGCAAAAAAACATGTTTCAGTAAGAAATTTCCTACTTTAGGATTCTAAAAAGGTGGTAACCCAAGCTGTGTCCTGCCCAAAAACATGAAAAATGCTACATGTCCTGATCGTTTCAGTGGTATTTTTTCCCCCTCTTGGTCATGACCTTCTTGCCTTTTTAAAATGTTTTTCTACTTTTTTGCTATCAAGATCTTAGATCCCCACTCACAAACACATGTGTTTTTTTCACATCACCCTATAAGTGGGTGTTTGCGGGCTGTGTTGGTGTAGTTCGCAAACACCTGTTTATAGGGTAATGTGAAAAATATCAACACCTGAGTTTGTGAGGTGGGACCTAAATAAGACCTCAACGGCAAAAAGTAGAAAAAGGTAAGAGAGTTATGACCACGAGAAAAAAAACGCCATTGAAATAAATGGCCCCAGTGTTTTTTTTTTTCCCATGGCCATAATTTTCTTACTTGTTTGTTTTTCTACTTTTTGCTGTTAAAGGGACTCCATCAGCCCCCCTTAGACCTCAAACTACCCCTGGTTTGAAATACACAGTTTGATTGTTCACATTCCATAGGATATGCTGATATAGATGGTAATTTGATTCTGATCCCTGCTTTCTGTTTAAAAGGGAAAAAAAAACAGAGTGCCTACCATACTGGTGTTACCACACCAAAATGTGTTTTACATTCCTTTATCGACTCCCGCTGCAACTTTGATAGACTTGGGAACACCCCCAATACAGTCTAGCCACTCTAGATGCAGTGGGAGGAGATGAGGTTATTGCATCATGAGTGGCTGCCCTGTTTGGGGGTGTTTCTGATGTCCAGCAAGTAGGCAGTAAAAGTCGATTAAGGATTTGAAAACAACACGGTTGACTAATTACACTATTAGCATGCATTTCAGTTGTACTATGGCAGGAGGCAAAGTAAACAACCAGCAACAGCAATGAATTTTAGAGAAGGTAAACAATCATAAAATGTGGGTTTTCAACTAGAAATAGTATGATGAACGAAGGTTGACAGTGTCCCTTTTTAGGTTCTCTCTCACAAACACCAGTGTTGTCATTGAAAAATATCAAAAGGTAAGAAAGTTATGACCATAAGAAAAAAAAAATGCTATTGAAATGAATGGGCCCATCAAATCTAATTGGTCCCTCATGTCCTCTGCCAATAACATAAACTCTGCTCTCAATTACTTTGCGTGCTAAATTCAACTCAGTCTGGGTCCTGCATACTTCTATCAGGAAAACCAGGGTCTGTGGTTCCCACCTCCTAGATGCCAGCCAAATTACTGGTCTGCCTGTGTGCACGTGATCTTGCCTGGAAGACTCTCATAAGTCCTCTGGCTCCCTGGCTGATCTTAACAAATACCAAGCACTTTGGAATGCTTGTACCAGAGCCATCAGGCTTGCCAAAGCTCAGCACTTTTCCTCCACCTTCCAGAACAATGTTTGTCACCCCTCCCAAGTTCTGGACGTTCATCCACGCCCTCTTCTCCCCACCAACCCAGTTCTCATGGTGGGTAACACCCTCATTTCCAACCCCCTTTCTGTTGCCTCAGAGTTCAACTGCTTCTTCACTTCTTGCGCCTCCTCCCTTCCCCCACCCAGCTCCCCCTTCGCACAACACCATCTCCCCTATTTTCCTTCTCTCTTGTCTCTCCCACTACTTCCCTCAAGGCTGTTCTGGTGCTAACCCTCTAAAGGGAAGCAGCCCTGATGGGCTCGACCCCAGACTCCTACACCTCTCTCCCCCCCCGCCATTGCATTCCAGTCGCCTCCCTTCTCTCCACCTCTCTTTCTCCCATGCTTCTGTCCCTGACTCCTGGAAACGCGCCACTGCCATACCCTTTCCTAAAGGAGGTTACTCCTCCAACCCTGGCAACTACCGCACTATCTCCTTGCTCTCCACCTTAGCTAAACTGCAAGAACATCCCGTCTTGTCTCGAATCTTCCCCCTTCTATGATTCGTCCTCCTTCTCCCGTTTCAGTCTGGCTTCCATAAACACCACTCCTGCTTACTGACTCCATTGTCTCGGGCATGGATCAGGACGTCGTCACCTCCACCATTTTTGTCGATCTGATCAAAGCCTTCGATACTGTTGCACACCCACTCCTTCTCAACAGGCTTGAGGCAGTGGGGCTCACCAACTCTGCCACTAATTGGTTTCGCTCCTACCTTGAGGGAAGATCTGTTTGTTCGAACTGGTAAGTCCCTGCCCCCCTCCCTGTCAGCACTGGTGTTCCCCAAGGCTCCATCCTTGGCCTATTACACTTCTCACTCTTCCTAAACAACTTCCCCTCTGCTTGCTTATCTGCATCCATCCATATGTATGCAGATGACATAGTCCTATTTGCCTCTGGTTCCTCTCCCACTGAACTGATGGCCAGGCTTCAGCTGGACTTAAATAACGTTCAGCTCTGGTTCCGTTCTAATCGGCTATTCTTAAATGTCAAGAAAACAAATCTCTACGACCTTTGGTACCAAGCAGAAGCTCTCCAGGCTTACCTCCCTCATGTCCTTCTACACCTTAGATGGGGCCTCTATCGATGATGTTCCCTCATTTAAGTACCTGGAGGTCTGACTAGACTGGCACCTCAAGTTCGCAGAGCATGTGGACGCCATCAACAAAAAACTCCACCTTAAACTTGACACATTATGCAGGAATAAAGGTTGCATCCTTCTTCCTGCTTGCTGAGCTATTATCCAGAAAATCGTTCTCTCCATTTTCAGTGATACTGACAGTCTAACTCGGAAGTTAGGTGGGAGATCTTAAAATTAAATAAAAATAAATCATATGGTATGGACAAAATTGAAGGGACATTTATTAAAGATGCAGTTGAAGTCTCATCACCAATACTAACTGATTTATTTAATCAACGTTTGATGGAAAATGTTTTTCCCTCTATCTGGAAAATAGCCAAAATAGTACCCATATTTAAGGGGGGGATTTCAAATGACCCCTCAAGCTATAGACCAAGAGCAATCCTCTCCATCCTCTCAAGTTAATGGAACGAATGGTGTTTGGCCAGTGGTATAGTTACTTAGAAAAATATTCAAAATTGACTAAATACCAACATGGTTTTAGGGCAGGTTATTCAACTGGCACTGCGCTGTGGACTTTGTTGATAAAGTGGCAGTGGCCTTGGATAAGGGAGAGTCCACGGGCACAGTGTTTGTTGACCTGTCCAAAGCCTTTGATTTGGTCGACCACCATTTATTGTATAGGAGAGGATGGAGAGGATTGGTATAGCCCCTAGGTCATTATTATGGTTTAAATCATATTTGAGTCGAAGAAAACAGCAAGTAGTAATAAATGGTCAATTTTCTGAAGTAGGTAGTATACTAAGAGGTGTCCCTCAGGGTTCAATTTTGGGGCCATTATTGTTTTTGTTATATAGTAATGAATTACCTACCAAAATAAATAATACACAAATCAGGTTGTATGCAGATGATACAGTACTTTTAGCATGAGCCAAATCTCAAAATGAAATGATGGTTAAATTACAGATGGATTTTGATGTTCTACAGGATTGGTTTTCCAGCTCTAAATTAGTGATGAGTGATAAAAAAAAAAAAAAAAAACTCAGGTTATGTTTTTCAATAAGAAAACAAAGGTTAATAAACAGATCAGAGCTAGGCAAATACTAATGAGGAATGGGAAACAAATTGATAATCACATATCAATATAAATATTTAGGTGTAGAGATTGATTATACTTTATCTTTCTCAGCTCATAATAATACAGTAAAGAAAATTAATAAGATGGGGCATTACGTAGGTCTTAAAGGATGTTAAATCTACAAACCCGGAGGTTAATTGCAAATCAGTTAATAATGTCTGTATTAGAATATGGAAATATGGTGTATAATTTTGCGGGTCAAACACATTTAAATAAATTAGTCATATATAATCGATTGGCAAGATTAGTCCTGAACCATAGCTGTAATACTCATCATTGCATTTTGTATAAAGACCTAAACTGGGACAGTTTATCAGTACGATTTTAAAAAACAATATTCAGTATTTATCTATAAAATAATAAATGGGATGATTGATGGAAACATGGAATTGCCTTCTGTTAGTAAATATTATCCAATCCATGTATTTTAAGGTATGTAAAGCATAAAGGTTACATTTTTCCAAAAACGAATACAAGATATGGTACTACTACACTTGAGGCTCAGACTGCAAATATTTGGAATAATATTCCCCCTGAATTAAGGAAAGCAACTAAACTATCCCAGTTTAAATTAGAATTGAGCACTGTATTTTATGATGAATGTACTAGTTTTTAAAATGTGGATAAATGTGTTAGTTGGCCTGATTGAAGATTTTGTCTTGTATAATGTCAAAAATTATTTATTAATAGTTTCATGTAGTCTGAATTTTTGTATGTTATATTGAATGTAATTTGTTCTTGACACAGGACAACTTCGAAAATAGGTCTATGACCTAAAGTTTGCTTCCTGTATAAAAATAAACATTTTTACTACTACTACTAGTACTAATTGTCTATAGTGCTGCACCAAAGACCACCCTTGGCAGATTGGTCCCCCCTCCTTCACTCCTTCTGCCGCTTTGCTTTGTCCGTCTTGCACCCACCACTGCTCCTTGTACTCCTTCCTCTCCCTTGAAGCTAGATACCTCATTCATTGTGCTTTATCTCAAAATTCTGGGTTGCCTCCCTTCCCTCTTACCTTGCATCTCTCCTTCCCCCACCACCTTTCTCCTACTCCCTTTGCAACTTTAGCTGTCATTCCTTCGCTCTCCCTTCAAGAAAATCCCTTGCTGGCTAGGCTGTTTTCTCATACCGTTTCCCCAAACTTTGGAATTCTGTCCCACTAACCATTCTCTCCTCCTGTCTCACTTTCTTTCTTCATGACTTTACCTCTCACTCCTGCACCTGATACTTGTCCTGTCTCCTTTTCTTAAGTCACTTCTCCCCTTCCCCGTCCCCCAACTGTCTATACCCCCTCCTTTGTTTCTTCTTCTTCCCCTACAGCAACTAGCCCTGCATTGCCGCCATGACTTTGAAATGTACTTCTTTAAGCCCACTGGGCAAGCTTCCTGCCCTGTCCCTTTCATGAATGTATCCTGTTAGTGATCAGTTCACCTCCCTCTCTTTCCTTATCCCCCCAAGTCCACCACCTGTGTTACCCCCTCCTTTCGTTTCCTTCTCCAGCCTACATCAACTAGCCCTGTGTTGCCTCCACAGTTTGAAATGTACCTCCTTTAAGCCTGCTGGGCAGGCACCCCACCCTCCTGTTCCTTCCTATTTTTACTGCTCACCTCAACATATTGTACAATTTATTTTTCTGTTTCTATTGTTCATGCTTAGTCTTGTACAATATAATTTGTTTATCATTATTTTTCTTAAACTCCACCACCTGATGCATCTGGAAACAAGTTTTTGTTAGATTTTTTTTCCTGGTGAAACATTTTGAAATAAATAAAAATGTTGAGAGTGCCATTGAAATGAATGGGCCCATTCATTTCAAAGGTGTTTTTCTCTGATTTTTATGAGTGCATATAGGCAGGATTGTCCTGCATGGAGGGGTGGGGGTGGGCAGAGTTGGGGGCTAAAAATAGTGCAATTCACACAGTCCCCCCGCTGAATTTTAAGCCCTGAACATGGGTAGTTCCTGAGTGGCTTTGGCCATTATCACCATTCCAGGTGCATTATTAGCAGAATTCTGTGATTTGATAAAGTGATTGCTGCCTACTCTTTTGCAGTTGATGACGTAGGCCACGCCTCAGATGCTGTTGGCTGGCACTGCTGTCTGGATGAGGAGGAAGACCCAGATCTTTCCCATTCACTGGGCAGGAAGATATTAGGCTGGTTCCACTGGGTCCTCAGGGAGCGAAGATTGGGTCCTATACAGGCCACATTCTCCTCCTGGGAAACCTACTTTCGAAACATTAAAGCAGCAGATCCAGAAGCCTTTGAACAACTTCTTGGAGGAATAAGATTATTAAAATAAGTGCCTCTTTAGTGGTCATACCTTTTACCTGTGCTGCTCTGGAGGGTGCAACCCTGAGTGCCTGGCACAGGACCAGTATCTTGGCGGCCGTCCCTAGAAAAGGAGACGAGCAGTATCGAGCTCCTAGGAATAAAAGGTATTACTTTACACTGCCAGATATTAATAATTTGATGGGTTGTGGGTCTAATTTGACAAGTCTCGGGTCCCCAGAGGATGAGGACCAGACCACTGAAGAAGGGGATAGAAAATAGGACATCATGGGCAAGCATGATTTTGCCTTGGCCTATTGTATTGCTAATTACCAGGCATTTCTGACTATCAGAACCGCATGTGGAGAGAGATGGGCTGTACTGCCAGCAGTGTGCCTGATGTGGATGAGTCTGAAGCCTTTAAATGTGTTCTTTGCAGGACTCAGAAACCAGTAAACACTGCCTCAGATCTGTTTGACATCTTGAATGGTGTGGCCGGGGCCTCTGACTTTCAGCATTTGCTTAAGACACTACTCCTGTTTCCACGTTGTAGGATTTACTCGAGACATGCAGACATGATTTCTGAATGTTCCCTTCATTGGCAACAAACACTTTGGTTTAGACGTGGAAACTGTTCTCAGTGAGATTGAGACCTTCAGGAAGTCTGTGGGGACTTGTCGATCTTTAAAGGAAAACTACACCCTCATCATGTAAATTTTGTTTCCATGTCAACAGACAACTCTCTTCTGTAGCTGTTGGGGATGCACGTGTTTGTGTTAGTATCTCACTGATCTTATCTGTGTCAGTCTTCACCATTCATCACATTTTGGGTTCTGGCGGGTCATGACCCCGAGGAACTTTTTTTGGGGTGGGGCGGGTCGGCTGCTGACAGTGCCGCCACGAGGCCAACGCACCGCGTGGCGCTCACAGGTTGGTCGTTGCGTCGTCGACCCTGCCCTCTCGCCAGTTCTTTGTCTCTTGCCATAGAGGTTGCACCTCGTGAGGAGCTCCAGGCAACAACGGCTTACTCTCGTGTCTTTGATGCCGAAAGTTACCTGCTGGTTCTGTTTCGCCCTGCTCGACACCGCTGTTGGTAAGACTGTTCCTTTTATTATCTTTCAGCGACATCGAGTCTGTTTTTGAATTGTTTTTCCATCGATCATGTGTCGGTTGGGGGGCAAAATCGCTGAAAGCGGGGTGGCCCCCTATGCGTCAGTGCCCGTGTGGCCGCAAGTACTCTGTTACCGACCAGCATGATCATTGTCTTGTGTGTCTTAGCCCGATTCGTGCGATGCCTGCTTCTCCATGGACCGTTGTGTCCTTGATCAGTGCGTGTGGAAAGTTGGATGAGCTCCACTGACTTTCGGGGACGGGCACTCACTCATCGGGTGAAGCTGCGGTCTCTTGGCCTTTCCTCCGGGTCCCATACGGACTGTGGAGGAGGGGCTGTCTTCTATATCTGCGCCATGACCAGAAGCCCCTTCCGTGGTGTAGGAGGCTGATCCGTTCCCCTGGAAGCGGTGGGGCACCACTCTGGCAGTTGCTCCCTTTGGGCGAAGGCCCCGGTGTAGTTACTCGCGAGATGGGAGCGTGGGTCGGCACCGTCCTGGACGCTGTCGGTGCTGTTTTGGTCTCGGTGCGTTCACAGTGCTGTGGGCTCTGATTTTGCGAGGTCGGTGCGGTCAGCCACTTGGCGCCGCCTTTGCTATCAGCGTGGTTCGCCCGGGTGCGATGGATGATTTGCCGTGGGGGTTCTCCGGTGCCGTCTTCGCCCATTTCTCACCTCGTCTTGTCGCTGAGGCTGGGGCGGCCCGTGTCAGCTCCGGTGCAGCTGCGGCGCGAGCAGGATCTGACACCGTGAGCTGTTGCCCTCGGTGCGCGGTCGGTCACCGCTCTTGGTGCTGTTTCTGACTCCGGTGCCGCTTTAGGCACCGTGGCAGACATCGACTCTGGCTCCGCTGCCACTCTCGGCGCCGTCTCTTCTTCGGGCACCGTTTGTGACGCCGGCTCTGGTGCGGACACCCAGACTAGTGCCTCCTCCGGTCCAGACGGGAGCGGGTATCCATGTACGGTCTGGCACTGAACTTCAGTCTCTACCTCTTCGGAGACGGACTCTGGGCCTGGTTTGGACCGGCTGGCTGACTCCTTGAAGTTGGCAGCCCATGTGGACACCCTGGTAGTTTCCTCGGCTGACCAGAGCCAGCCTCCCTCTGATGAGTGGGCAGTAGCCCCCGAGTCTAGGGTCAGGGCTGCTGACCAGGCGGTAGTGCAGGCCACTGTTGCCCTGCAGCCTGGGCTTGGAGGGTTTTCTGCCCCCTCAGCTGGGTTACCCCCTCAGGTGGTGTGCCTGGATCGCCCAACTGTAGGGCTGACTGGAGCACCCACGGGAGGGGAGGGTGCTACTCCCTGGGTGGTCCCCTCTTGGACTGACCAGGGTTGTCAGCTACCTAGGCTGGTGTTGCGAGGAGGAGGAGGGCTCTTCCAGTTCCAGGTCCCAGGGTTGATCGTCAGCCCTTTCAGACCCACCGTTTAGTGAGGAGTAGTGGCGTGGACCTCCCGTCCTTCCTTCTCTGTCTCCTCAAGAGGGCCCTGGTCTTTGGAGAGAAGGGACTGTCCTTTGGATTTTCACAGTCCTGGTCGCCTCGCAGGGGTTTCTTCAGGGCACAGCCTAGGCAGTTACAGCGTGGTTGATCAGCTGTCTGCTGTTGGGCTTTCCGGAGCTCTTCCTTCCCTTGAGACTCTTGTTGTGCTCTCTTGCTCGGACAGAGGACGGTTGCCTTCTGTTGTTGAGTTAGCCCTCACTCCTCTGTCACCATCTCCTGCTGTACCAGGCATTTGTGGCCCTAAGGGACCTCTCTCTCCTGGGAGCAATTCAGGGGTGCGGCTGCTCACTTCCCTACGTTCATCAGGGCCATGGATGAGCGGGTGTTCCACCTTCCCCCTGAGCAGCCAACCTCTGGATCTCCGAGGTCTTCTGCTTCCTTGCCCTACTCTTCTGAAGGAGAGGAAGTTTCTGTCCACATCTTCCCTGCTGCTGATCTCGTGGAGTATCAGCGCTTCCTCGTGAGGATGATGGAAGACCTGCTTGTCACCCCCACCCACTCAGCACAATACGGAGCATTTGACGTGTGCCTTCTTAGGTGACTTCAGTGTAGCCATCTTTGTGGTGCCTGCCCGGCCTGCTCCTTTCCAGGAGGTGTCGTTGCGATTCTGGCAAAGACCTTTTTCCGGTGTCCCAGCCCCTAGGGATATGAGCCAGAGGTATTGTGCCCCCTTCCCGGAGTCTCTAGGTCATATGCCTCATCCTCAGTCAGGACTGACACATCTGGACACTCCCGATGGGCATCGCGCCCTCCACTGTGACCGGCCCCCAGATCAAGATTCTGTGGATTTTGACTTCTGGAGGAGGAAGACCTTATACTCAACATGGTTGTTTCTTTCAATTTCTGGTCATCAGGCCCACTATATTACCTATGATAGGTTTCTGTGGTCTGGGCTAGATCAACTTCTGCTGTCTATGCCTGATTCGGAGGTAACCAGACAAGCCATTGCACACTATGCATGTGGTCTTGAGCTAGCAAGGCACCAAGCAAGGGCATCTTACGACACCAGCGAGGTAGCTTCCAGGGTCGTAGGGACAGCAATCTGCACTGGGCGCGGATAGCATGGCTGCGTCTTTCCTGGTTGTTGCCCTTGGCCTGGCATAGGGTAATTTTCTCCGCATACTGGAGAAACCCACCTTTTCACCCGTAGGGTGAGGCGGTGTCTGTTGGGACAACTTCCTGCCCCTTCCAGGGGTTCCCGTCTCGCTCTCTCCAGTCTCTGGCCTCGCCAGGCTCGTGAAGGTTCTCCCTCTCTGTGTTTTCCCCCACTGGGAGCTAAGGGACTTGGTCTTTAGGGTCTAGGGCCCCCTTCGGGGGGGGGGGGCTCGATACTCACCCCAATGTGATGAATAGTGAAGATTGACACAGATAAGATATGAAAATTGCATACCTACTGTAATTCCTGATCTTTCTGTGTATCTTCACCATTCATCAGAAACCCCCATCCCCCTGGGGCCTCAGTCTCTGGATCCCCTGCCTCTGTGTCTCCCTCCCCCTTTCTGCTGGTCAGGAGCGGGGTGACCTGGGGCACACACGGGTATTTTTACCTTCTGGCAGGAGGGGAGAGGGATCGGGGGAGAGGACGCTTCTCTCCTCAATGCCTTGGCTCCACCCCTTTGGGTTGGAGGTTACCCTTTCTTTGCGCTCTCTTTCTCCCTCTATCATCCTCCATTCCTGTTCTTAGGGACTCATCCCTCAAATTAATTAAGGAAACTTTTTGTTTCTCCCCTTCCAGATATGTGGTTTGGGGGGCGCAACCCTGGATCCTGTCCCTTTCTTCCAGAATAGCGTCTTCTGCTCATGCTGGAGTTCTTGCCAGTCATTCTGTGCCATGAATGCTGGCAATTCAGCCTTCTGGCTACTCCTTCACAACTCCTAATCCATCTGGAGACGGTTATCAGTCCAGGGTATGTCCTCCCCCCTCCCATTTCTTGTTTTTCCCTCCCTCCTTCCCTTTCCTTTTCTGATTCCAGAGATTGGGGCCCTTCCCCAATCCCGTTAGTTTTTCTCAATCTCTTATCTGTCCTCTGTCGTTTTATTTCTTCTTTTAGTTTGTATATCTTTTCCTTTGTCTGTTCCTTGGACTTCCTTGTCCCTCCTCCCAACCCTTTTTTACTCTATGGCGACTCAGAACTGGTGGAAGGGCGGGGTGGATGACGCCGGACGGCCAGGCCGTGAGTGCCACGCAGTGCATCGGCTCCGCCCAGCCAGAAAAAAATCCAGCTCCCACAGGGTCGTGACCTCCGTCCAGAACTTAAATGTGATGAATGGTGAAGATGCACAGAAAGATCAGGAATTACGGTATGTACCTAATTTGCTTTTCACACTAGTCCCCTGTAACTGTCCGGGGGTCCATTTTATGGCTGTTGAAATCCCATTGTTCTTGAGAGCTGCATTAGCATATGAGACCATGCTGTCACAGCACCCATTTATACCATACATCTTATGCCGAATGTACACATATCCTGAAAAAACTGCAACTAAAGGGAAAACCTCTGCATTACAACACAGTTTGCAAAGCTAACTGAAGGTAAATGTGGTATTTCACACCTTGCTGCAACTTGTTTTGTTGCATTCTAATTGGACAAGGTGTAGGAGTTTAAAGGGTGCTGGCACATCATGTTCTCATATGCTAATACAGCTCTCGGAGACGATGAGATTTCAACAGTCAAAAAATGAAGACCCCCAGGATAGTTACAGGGAGTAGTATGAACAATGAAAATAAACTAAAGCAATCACAGATCCCTAACAGCTACACAAAAAGAGTTGTCTGTCATGGAAACAAAATGTACAAGATGTGAGGGCATAGTTTTCTTTTACTGCATCACTGAATGAGACTCCGCATGGGTGGGGCACAGGCTCCTTTCGCACCAACACTTACAGCTAGCTATATTCCTCATAGTCAGGGACGTGGTTATGCATTCCAGCAGCAGCAACAGTGGTTCATGGAGGCCCTGACTTTCTCCTTCACTGGGGATATGTGTGTGTGTGTGTGTGTGTGTGTATATGTATGTATGTATGTATGTTGTGTATGTGTATGTATATATATATATATATATATATATATATATATATATATGTATGTGCAGGATCTCCAAGTTTTTATTTATTATTTAAAGTTGTTCACTGGGGAGGGCACACTGAACTGGTGCTTGTTTCCGTGTGCGACCCAGGGGAAAGGGTGTAAGGCACATTGCAGAAGATGCCAAAGTAGCAAAATGTCCGTCATCTTTAGAACAGTGCTCATTCTACTGTCTTTGTTCAGCCCATCAAACTGAAGTGATATTAACATACTAACATACCAGCAGAATAGGCCTAACGGGCTTTCGAGTCTGCTCGATTGGTCAACCCCCACCCTGGGTGCTGACCTTGCTGCCCCCCTCGCCTTCTCTGGCTTCTCCCTTTCCCAGTTCCGGATATTCTTGCTGCATTGGATTTTGCTTCCAGAACCCTTCCCCTGTACTTGTCCCAGCCCTCTTGAACCCCTCCACCGTCTCTGTCTCCTGCCAGCCCCCTAGGCAGTGCATTCCATGGCTCCACCACCCTCTCAGTGAAGTAGCACCTCCTCCTTTCTCCCTGAATCTTCCCCTCCAGCTTCCACCATGCCTCTAGTGGCCCCCTCCTCCTTCCAAAGCACCCTGACTGTTCCTCCCTTTTACCCTCTTCCATGTACCTGAAGACCTCTATCATGTCCCCCGGTCCTTCTCTCTTCCAGTGTGTACATATTTAGCTCTTGAGCCTCTCCTCATAGGTCCTGTCCCCAAGCCCCAAATCATTTTGGTTGCCTCCTCTGGACCCTCTCCAGGAGTTTAATGTCCCTCTTTAGTGTGGCCTACAAAAATGCACGCAGTACTCAAGGTGTGGCCTCACCAAGCAGTTATACAGAGGGAGTATCACTTCCCTCCTTCTGGAGGTGATCCCCCTAGCGATGCATCCCAGCGTCCTGTTGGCCTTGGCTGCTGCCCTCCTACAAGTCTCCGAGTTGTTCATCTTGACATCCACCAGGTCCCTCTCAGCCATCGAGACTTGTAGCATTCTTCTCCCCGGGTGTACACTCGTCTCAGGTTTCTGCCCCCAGGTGGAGTACCTTGTACTTCCCTGCATTGAACCTCAGCTTCCACTTTCTAGATCATCTTCCAGAGCCTCCAGGTCCCCCTGTAGGCCACCCTCCCTCCTCCCCATCCACCACCCCCCAATTTTGAGTCATCCATGAAAGAGACTCAACTCACTCCTGATTCCTGTCCTTTGTCAGAGCGTGAGGCGTTGAACAGGAGGGCCCAGAGACTGATCCTGTGGGACCCCACTAATGACCCTCCTTAGGGATGAGACTATCCCGCCAACTACGACCCTCTGGGGCCGGTCCTGGAGCCAATTGCCTATCCATCTGATCATCTGGTTCCCCACCCCCATTTCTCCCAGCTTATCCAGCAGGCCCACATGAAGAACAGAGTCAAATGCCTTGCTGAAATCTAGAAAGAGAACGTCCACTGGTCTACCCAGGTCTGAGGCACTCGTCACCCAGTCATAGAACTCCACAAGGTTTGTCTGACACGATTTCCCCGGGACAAATCCATGCTGTCTATCATCCAGGCACCCTGACTTTTCCAGGTCCCCCCCAGCCTCTCCTTGACAATGCCCTCCATCACCTTGCCCACCACCGATGTCAAGCCTGTAGTTCCCTGCCACCTCCCTTGATCCCCCCTTGTGGATAGGCACTATATGCGCCACCTTCCAGTCCTGGGGCACCCACCCTGTCCTCAGAGAGATGGTGAAAAGCTCCGCCAGGGGTTTCGCCAGGACATCTGCAAGTTCCTTCAGCACTCTGGGATGTAATTTATCTGGCCCTGGTGCTTTCTCCGTCTTAAGGGAGCTGAGGGCTTCCCTCACTCTCTCTGCTGTGATTTCCACTTCCGGTACCTCTTCTCCCTGCTTAGCCTTCCCCCCTCCTGCCAGTGATGCCTCCCCCTCTCCCCAGACCCGCCGATCGGTAAGGGTCCCCCCATCCTCAGTATCTCTGTCTCCTCCCATGTATGATGCAGTACCCCATTTCCTTGGTGAAAACTGAGGTGAGTACTCATTTAGTACCTCAGCCTGCTCCCCGGGTCTTGTACCCATCTCTCCCCTGATTTAATCCTGCTACTCTGCCCCTTCACCCTTCATTTTTCCCCAATGTATCTAAAGAACCCCTTGTTCCCTCTCCTAATTTCCCTGGCCAGGTTCTGCTCCTTCCTTGCCTTAGCCGCCCTCACCACCCTAGTGGTCCTTCAGCCATCAGCTCATACTCCCTCGATCCCTTTCACTCCTTGAGCACTTGAATTGCCTATAGGCTGCCTTTTTCCCCCACCACCTCCTGGACCTCCTGGTCCACCAGCAGATTTCAGGCCCTACCACATTTACGTCTTGCTCTTGCACAGGTGCTGGTAGCATCTTGCACCCTCTCCTGATGATTTCCACCTACTATCAGCGTCCATGTCTGACCCGATACATCCAAATGCTCCATAAGGATCCTTCCTATTTCTTAAAATCTGTTTCCCTGAAGTCAGTTACCTCCGTCTTTGTGCAGTCTTCTAGCCCTTCTGGGTCCAGGCAGAACCAGACCGTGGCATGGTCACTCCCCGCCAACGGGTCCCTTACCTCCAGGCCCCTAATCTGGTCACTGTCTGCCAGGACCACATCCAGTACCCGCGCCTCCCTGGTCGGTTCCCCCACCTGCTGAGTTGGGAACGCGTCTTGAAAGACATCCAACAACCTCTGTTCCCTGGTCACAGAAGATGCCATAGTCTCCCAGTCTATTCCTGGCATGTTTAAGTCCCCCAACACCACCACTGTTCCTCTGCCCAGTCTGCAGTGTCTCCCAACATCTGCCACCAGACTCTCCTCCACCTGCTCCGCCAGGGCAGGGGGTCTATACACCACTCCTATTTTTACTCTCTTGCCCCCCCTTGTTATCAAGGTGCCCCAAATCGCTTCCACGGTTCCCTCCGCCTCCTCTACTCCCCATATGCCAATGCAGTTTTTGACTATCATTGCTACCCTCCTCCCCTTCCCTCCCCCCGTCCTTCCTGAACATCGTGTAACCCTCCAGGTTCAGGTCCCAGTCGTGTCCTGCAGTGGCCCTGGTCTCAGTGACCGCTGCCACATCCACTGCTCCCTCAGTTAGCATTGCCTGGAGCTCAGGCATTTTATTTCCCAAGTTCCTGGCATTTAGCAGGACTACCTTCCACCCTTTCCCTATACTTCCATTTCCCCTGCTCGTGTTCCTCTGGGGATTCTGTGGTGCTCCCTGGTCTGCACTTTACCCAGCCTTTGACTTCATGTACGTGGGCAGTCATTATTCTCGCTTCTTCGGGTTGTTGACAGCCACATAATGGCACAGGACAACCAAAAGGAAGAGGGATACGCCCAGCATGTTTGCAAATATTGCTAGTTGCACATCAGTGACCATCCTGGCAGCTGAAGCACTTATTCCATTTTACCTAAATGGCAGACCGGTGACCATGGACAGATGGAGTTCTGGACGTCATTTGGCACTGGTATGCCCTGCAGTTAGTGTCACAACCCTCAGGGACCTCTCCATAGCCTTGTCACTACGTCAAGCAGTAAACTGTCAGGAGGGAGGAAGTGCAAACATTGCTGTGTAGTGAGGTCATTAAGCCGGTTCCCCGGCAGAAATAATCCATGGGCTCTACTCTAGACACTTCCTCTTGCTACACACACACACACACACACACACACACACACACACAAGATCTCCAGTCTGTGCTGGACCTCTGAGAACTAGACAGGCATGCGGTATACAGAAAGTTCTGTGTGTTGTCCCTAGGCTCCCCCACTCCCTTCTACCAGAGGGTGATTGGTTGTGTACTGTGGATATTCAGGTCACTGACCTGCACATTAAAATCGGGCAGTGCCACTGGCGGTTCCTGCACTCTTACCTGGAAGGGCTGCACTGCCAGTTCGTGGTGGTGACCTTTGGGTTGTTGGCACCTCCATGTCTTAACTAATTGCTTTGCTGTTGTGGTGGTGGTGGTTCCGTCCAGCTAAGAATGGTAACAGCCCTCAACTGGTGGAAGGATTCTGCTATCTTTAGAGAAGTTTTCTTATCCCTTCTGGGGGAAGCAGTGTAATTCTTACTGCAGATGCCTCTTGATTGGGATGGGGAAATCATCTAGAACTCAAGGTAGCAGTAGAATGAAAAGGTTTTTTTTTCCTTTCCCAGAAAGCTTGTTTCGGCTACAGTTAATACAAATATTAGCATACCTGCCAAACCTTTTTTTCTATGTATCTCCTGTGTTGCACCCCATGAGGTTTTTTTTCCCCCCTCAGTCCTAATCCTTGCCAGGTCTGCCGTGCTATTTCTAAGGCAGATGTGGTGGCCATCCTTTTCTCGGGGGCGGGGGGGGGGCTAAACTGGAACTTTCAATACTCTCATTCTGGTGGAACTAGAAAATTGTAACATCAAATAAAACTGGAAGATGCTTGGAATCTTTTATAGTGGAATAAGGTAGGACCAAATATTTTTACCCAGTTTTGTTGTGCTGCTGTATGGAAACTTGGTGAATTTGGGTATGGCCTTCAGAGGAGAGGTTGGAACATAATATCCTAGTGGAACAGAGGACAGTGTTTTTGTCCCTCAAAGCATTTGTCGGTCGGGTTCAGAACAGAGTGGTACAAGTCAGAACAGACAGTACAGCCACAAAGTTCTAAATAATAGGGGGCTGGAGCTTCTAAATCGTGTCCAGAGAGAAATCTGGAATCTGGCGTTCATGTACCAACTTCAGATCTCTTCAGTATGTCTAACAAGGGAAGCTGAATATGTTAGCAGGTTCTCTGAGCAGACTAGGTCATTTGTCCTAGCCCAGGATATGATGAAGTACGTGTTCCTGAAGAGGAATTCTCCAGAGATGGATCTGCTTGCATTTTGGGAGAACAAGAAAGTGAACCTGTTTTTGCTGAGTCTCCAGTTGTTGGCACAGTACCAGATGTAGCAGTGTGGAGACGGAAATTTCCATATGCATTTCCTCTGCTTTTGTGAGTCCGTCTCAGATTCCGAAAACAGACTGCAGAGATTGGGCTATGGCATCCTTGGTACCATCTGCTGCTCAGAATGTCAGGTAAACTACGTCTCCTCCTGAAGCAGGACCTTCTATCTCTGTCTCAAGGGATGGTGTTTCATCCACACCTCATAGTTGTTCACCTGGAAGTGTGGGTCCTGAAGAACTAGAAGTTGTAGGCATAAATCTGCCAACTCGTGTGTTGCTAGGAAACCCTGTTCCTCTTAAAGAGCTGCTGACGTGTTGAGTCAGGCAACTTATGGCAAGGGTTGCCTGCCAGGGGACCTAAATAAATCATAGCTTTAATTTTGTTATTCAGGCATGTAGAAGAAATTAAAATGACATGACCTGTGATTTTACTTCCGTGTTACTGAAAGCTGCTTGGAGCCTGTGGCAGCCTTGCCCTTAAAAGCAGCATTTTGATGACGTTAAGTAGTGAAAGGGCTGTTTGACTACTGATAGCTATAGATAGCAGTCTGGAGCAGCAGCACCCTGTAAATTTATGTAGTTTACTTTGTAGACACTTACGCTTTTGGGGGGGGTTATTACATTTATATAACTCCTCTTACGTATATAAGTGCCTGCAAAGTAAACTACCTGAATTTAGAGGGTGCTGCTGCTACTGATTGCTGTCTGTAGCCATTAGTAGTTATGTAGCCCTTTCCCTACTTGGCGTCATCCAAATGATGTTTTTAGGTGGCAGGGCAGTGGCGGGCTCCGAGCAGCTTTCAATAAACACTGAAGTGAGAACGCGGGTAATGTAATTAACATTTTTTTTCTAAATGCTTGAATAAAACAAATCGTGTGTGTGTGTGTGTGTGTGTGTGTGTGTGATTTGGTCCTTGGGCAGGCAACTCCTTGCCAGGAAATGCCTGACACAAGGGCATATAGGTGTCAGCTGCTCTTCAAGTGGAAACGTTATTCTAGTTGGTGCAACACCCAACACATTTCTCCATATCAGTGTGTGATTTCTCGTATTCTTTAATATTTGCTGTGCCTAAAAGAGGAAAGCCTGTGAGATCGTAATCTATGAGTGGGAGGACAGAGCTGACTGTGGCTAGGCGCATGGCCTTGCGAGTTAGGTTCAGACGCTGCTTGAAAAGGGTACCTAGTGTTCTGTTGGCAAGGCCAGCAATGTTGTCCACATGCTCTGTGAAGGTAAGGGACTCATCCAGTGCAACCCCCAGGTATCTGAAGGAGGACACCTGTTCAAGTGGGTCACCCTGTGTGTTTAGAATGATTGGGGGTGGGGGGATGTTGCTCCTTAGGTTGGTACCTGCAAAGAGCATGGTTTTAGTTCTTTTTATAATTAAGCACACGCTTATTCTGCGTGAACCAACGTTCAAGGGACTCAAAGTTGCTTTGAAGCCCACTAGTGAGAACCCTGTCCTGAGGACTGCAATCGAAGATGACAGCATCATCAGCATAATGCTAAGTTATTGTACCAGTAACTGTAAAATGTCCAGAGTTCAGAGGGCTGTTTTGTGGGCTCATTCCAGAGGTGTAAAGTGCTATGGCGGTGTAAAGCGAGTGCATGTGAAGAGAGGTGGGGTCCCAGCAGAGTATGTAAAAAAAAAAAAAAAAAAAAAAAACAGGAGCATGAGAGGGGAGATGGACGGTAGGGGGAGAATGCAAACAGTGGCATGCAGTTTGGGAATGTTGTTGTGGGAGAAGGGTTGAAATATGAGCAGGCTTAGTCAGGCAGCATAGTAAAGGGGGGGGGGAGCTAGGGGTGTGTGTGTGTCACTGAATGGAGCTGTACAGCATGTTAACCTCTTAGCCATTGTTGCAGTTTCAGCTTTGTTGGGACTGGTGCAGAGAGCCTGCATGTTTTCCGTAATGGCCTGTAAAAGTACAGTATGTCTGTTTTTAAGAATGGGAATCTTAATGTGGCAGGTCAGATTTTTTGTTTGTTTCCACTGCTAAATATGGAACACAGCTGGAGAAAAGGATATTCAACTCCTACAACCTCCCACCCCTAAACCCAGAAAAAACAGAGGATGCACATCAAGAAGTTGGCAGACAACCCCCTCCCCATGGCAGCCATGTTATTGGAGAGAATAAAATCATGGTAAATTATACAGTGCAGTCAGTGTGCTCAAAAGTAGTTATTTTGTATACTTTTCACTTTACCCAGGATAGCCCAGCTGTGGTGCAACATCTTGTTTCCAGTGGGATCATGTTTCTACCCATTTCTGCAACTTGGCAGACTGCAGCACTTTGAGGTTAAGTGACTTGCTTAAAGTCAGATTGAGTATTTGGCTTTATTGGGGTTTGAACCTGAGGTTTCGTAGGCCCCATCCACACTGCACCGCACAGAACCTGTAACGGATAGAAACCGTTATAACTGTGGAGTGGTGCAGTGTGTCCACACTGCCGAGGTGTCCGTTACGGGACCGGCACCGCCTGTCCACACTTAGGGAGCTGGGCGACTGTTACCGTGGCACCCGATCCCACAATGCAGCTCGTGCTTGTTAGGGGAATCGTGCCACGTGTCCTGTTACCAAGGTGTAATCAAGCTTCATATCGCTGTTGAAACCAATTTCATGTGGTTTCAACAACGATTACGAAAACACCTTCTGTAACGTTACAGGTGTAAACGCAAACTGTTGCGGTAACGGTTTGGGTACTGTGTAACATTACAGAGGGGTAGTGTGGACAGGGCCATAGAAACATAGAAGTTCACAGCAGATGAGGACCGCCAGGCCCATCTAGTCTGCCCATTGTGTTTTCCACCTGGTTGTTCCTGCCATATGTCCCTATTCTGAACATTGACCTACTTTATTTTTTTTTTTTTGTAGACATTATTTACCCCGCCTTACACAGACCCCCAGACCCTCTCTGGTGGGGACACTGGACTCACCTTCCGTTCCATCCTGCCCACCTGAAGGCTCAGTCCTACCAGTTGGTTGGCCCCACTTCACTCCATCTCTCCTGGTGCCCGTTCCCTCAGATTAAGGCGCCGCCACTCTTCTCTGGCGACCTATCTGGAATCTGGATGGGCATCCTGGGAAGTGGAGTACCACCGAAGGCAGCCAATGCACTCAGCGTGGGGGGGCCCCCTGGTCCCCACCTTTCTCTACCAGGGATCAGGGATTTTCCTTGTTCCTTTTCCAGGGCGTGCAGTGATGTCCTGCCGCAGTGTATGCTTCTGCGCTTCGCCTGAGACATCTGCCATGGCTCTCCCTCTTCTTGCGAGCCGCTAGATGCTGTGACCCCCAACATCCATGGGGGCCTCCAGAAGAGCAGCCAGCCAAGCCCCCGGAAGGAAGGACAGTCCTGGACACTCAGTCTCTTCCTGTCCCAGCCAACTCAACATCCCGGGCTCGTTCCCGAACCCGGGTCGTCTGTGTGGCGCAGCGTCCAGTGCCTCAACCTTCAGCGTCACTGGGCCGGCAGGCCTACCTTATTCTTACTCATCTGCATTATTCCCTTGTGCCTATCCCATGCTGTCTTGAAGCCCTTTACTGTACTCAGTTCTGCTGCTTCCTTGGGCAGGCTATTCCATGCGTCTACCACTCTTTCTGTGAAACATAATTTCTTATTCCCAGGCCAGTGTTCCAATCACTACAACCCACTGCCTCCTAAGAGCCCCCAATACTTGTTAATAGAACACACTGCCTCCTTTCACATATTTGAGTCAGCTCCTGGTTTTGCTGAAGTAGCTCCTGGTCATCAAGAAAGTTGATACCCAGGAGCTGTCTGTGGCTATTGACTGTTAAATCCTTATTTCGGCACCTGCTGACTTGTATTTAATTCTGGTGAGAAGGGGTTAATGCTGGAGATGGTCCAAAGCGCTGCTTGATGGGCTTTTTCCGGAGGTGTAAAATGCCGGTGGTGGGGGGGCTTTTTCTGGTGGTGCCAGTCCAGGAAGCTACAGATCAGATCACTGAAGTGAGTAGTTAATGCTGGACACAGTCTGATCGCATCTGAGTTGTCTGCAGTAATTACTCACTTCAGTGTGTAAATAGTAGCGTGTCAGAAGTGTGCAGAGGTGTAGTGGGAAGCATAGTGGCACATCAGAAGGATAGCAGCAGACCGCATAAGCATAGCGGGACTGGGACTGCTATGCACAGACACTTTGGGGGAAGCTTATGTAATTCTGCTTGGGGACCTAAATGTACCTTATGTGGATAAAAGCATTCTGGTGGTGAGGAGTGCTAAGAAGCAGACTTAGGTAGGCACCCTTCAGGATTGTTCCTTCTATCTACATGTGAGGGAACCAGCCAGGTAGGAGGACCATTCACCTGGTGCTCAAACAGCAGTGCTGTTGTAAGCTAGAAGAGCAGATTAAAAAAAAAAAAAAAAAAAAAAAATATATGATTTTTGGAGATTAATCTAGAAGGGGTGTGAGAACAGATGGAAGACTATGAAGGGAATTCTCCTGAAGGCCCAACAACCCAGATTTGAAAGTGCGGCCAGGGAGTCGCTGGAGGCAGGGTAGGTTGAGAAGCTGCCGCTCGCGATGCATCTCGGCAGGGCAGAGTAGGGTTGGCAGCAGGCTCCACCACATTGACCCCTGCCTCTCCCGTGGGGGAAGCTGGGTGTGAGCAAGGCCCATATAGGCACTGCCAGAGGAGGAGGGAGAAAACAGAAAAAAATCTGGCAGCAGTCTAAATGACGTCCAGGAGTGGCCTGATCAGGATATATTGCTACAAGGATGTGCTACTGTCGGTGAGAAAAACCTCTGTATGGGGGTGGATAAAATGCCAGGTGTGCTATGCCTGATGATGGCATTGCATTCTTCTCCTGGCCATCTCTCCTGATGTCAGGACACTGCTGGCTTCTTGGTAGTAGCAGAGAGCCCACCTGGCAGGGGTACGCCAGAACCAAGGGAAGGAGATGAACAAGCAGAGGTATATGGAGATGCAGCATGGCAGCCAGAAGGGAAGTCTAGGCAGAAGGGGCACTTGGGCTGAAAGAGTGGGGTGCAGGTTTGCATGGTAACTGAAATAAATCTTTGAAAAGAGGGAAGGTTCTGAGTAGTAAACAGTTATAGGCTTATTATGGAAGTGCAAGACTTTGGTGCCGAGGTCTGGAAATGCCATTTGTTTCATTTTGAAGTGAACCAGAATAATTCATTTTCATTGTATACATACAAACTCAAACCACATTTGAAGAATGGGGATTCTTTTCTCATATTTTTCACTCCTCAGCTGGGTTTCCATTTGATTCTCAGTAGCTCATCAGATAGGTCTCCTCTACAGAATCTCGTACACTTCACTTCTCCCAGGAAGGGTACTTTTCCATCATGTCAGGGTATACTCTGGAGAGCGAGGGATTCATAGAGGCAGAATTTCAACCCGGCCCATCGGGCATGGGTGGAAATTGACTTGTGCCATCTTCTGGTGACTGTTAGGGGTTTAATCGCTGTTTAAGTGTTGCTCACCTCCCTTGTATAGTGGCATGCTTATGATGCTCCTTGGGTATGCCTGACAGTGCATTTCACGTGCCTTTAGTTAAACTATTGTCAAGCTTTCCCCCGATGTAGCTTTAAGAGCAGTATACCCAACCCACCCCAGGATGAGAATGTAATTGGAGGATTTGGGGTTAAGTTTCACATTAATTTACTCGTACCTGGCATAGTGCAGATTGGTCTGGCCTAGTGCAGTTAACCCCATACTTGTCAGTACTGACTTGAGTGGAGAATTGTGCTGAAGTTATCTCTCTTCACTTGGGAGCAGCAAGTATTTCTCTGTTAATTCAACTATTTAATTTATGGGCAGAATTTATTCTTTTCATTTGTCCTTATTGACGGTCATGTCAGATCCCCAGTTGGCTGTGATTGTTGACTGCTGGAAGCTTCTGTGGATTAGAGCAGTTTTTTGTTGTCTCGCTGTCTAGTGCACAGACTAGTAAAGGCCAAACCCGTATGCTCAGAGCCATCCTTGGCGGCCTCCGCTGCTTCTATCCCAGGTACGGGATACAAACCCGAGTCACCAGCTTGCCAGGCAGCCCTGTGCAGGAGCCAATGAATTGGTTGTATAGCTTTCTCCTAAAAATATTCTAAATATCCATTCTTTTGTTGTTGTGTACTAATACGATAACGACTATTTAAGGGAAAATGTTCTAAGCAGGCAGTATACAGTTGTTTTTGGGAGCATTCCTAATATCCTATGCAATCTGTATGGTGACGTTTCAGGAATATTCAGATTTTTTTTTAGTCTATTTATAATATGGTGTGAACGTTGACAAACGTGCAAATGTACTAAATTAATGATGCTTTTTAGTGGTTAATATTGTTGCTCTGCCTATTGTATGTCTTGAAGAGACGAGAGAAAGTAAATGCACACACAACCCTGGATTACAGAAGCCTGGTATAAAATTAGATTACTTGTTATGATTGCAACTTTATTCTATTATATGATCATTTTACCAAGGCATTTTATGTTCAGATATTTTGCATTTAGATGTGAAAGGGTGATGATATTAGTAGGAGTAAGTAGGACTTACATTTTCAGATTTTTTTTTTATTAATTTACTATACTTTTTCCTGCAGGTCCTCCGTCAGGCTCTGCCCTGGTCATGGCCCCTGGACTCCCATCTACCGCCAACTGCTGACATTCTCTCGGTTACCACGGTTTGCCCTGCAGAGGGCGGGGCCGCATCACTGGTTCCCCTTAATCCCAGCACCGCAGAACCAGTATCTGGTTGGGAGAGCTGGCGACAGTGGCTAATTGAGGCCCCGGGGATGGAGGGCCCACCCTTTTTTTTTTTTTCTTCTTCTTTCTGGGTAGGCGGGGATGTGCAATGACGTCCAGCGTCTGCCCTGCCTCCAGTGTGTGCTAGCGCTGGTAGCTGTGTGACTCCCGGCCTCCGCCAGGGGTCCGTTGCGTGCCGGGCACTTCCCCACCCTCCTTCCAGAGAAGGAGAGCAGTCCACAGGACGATCTATCCTTCTCCCCGCGGCCGGCCTTCCAATGACCCGGGTCTGTTCCTGAACCCGGGTCGCTGGTGTCGCGAGCGGAAATCCAACCGCTGCGCTGACAGGCACGGCTCAGTAATTTTATTTTTTTTTCCCCTCTTGGTAGACCTGTCGCCCCATCCAGACCTACCTCATCTCCAGTCCTGTCACTCGGCATCCAGTGGACGAACCTGCTTCCTTGATTCAGGGGGAAACTGCCATGTTGCTGGTGCAGGTCCTGCGAGGGGTTGGTCCATCACTCTGCCCCAGGCCTGCGCCTTTTTTTCTTTTATCCCTTTTCCCTGAGACACTGGCCTGGAAAGTGATGCAAGCAAGCATAGAAGTGTGTTGCGCGTTTTGCGCCGTCGTCTTCCCCACTTGCCAAGCTGCTCCCAAGTGCGCTGCCACTTGGGGTCATCCAGGTGGCGGTCCTGCACCAGGGCAGGCGGCCCTTCCCGAAGGAGGAGAGCGTCTTCTGGGGCGCTTGATTCTCTTCCCCATAGGTGGCCCCCGATAACTCGGGCCCACTTCTGAACCCAGGTTGCCAGCGTCGTGCTCGGTAGCGCTACTGCTGCGGTGTTTGGGCAGCAGGAAATAATTTCTAATGTGTATCTGGGCCAACAAGAAATTACTTTTAATGTGCAACTGTTTGCAGTGTTCCTATTCTCAGATTTTATATATCCTCCCACATAATCCATATTTAGCTCTACCAGAACAAAAAAGTGAAAACCTGTGTTTTCTACTGGTTTCCTTTCTTTTGGACAATTTACAGTTCCTGTTGAAGGAACCAAGAATTTAGAGTTCTGCTTGTATCACTGCATGGAGTTCAGAACTATGGACACTACTGTGATAGGTCAGTAGCACATGATCAGAGTTCTTGAATCCCAGCAGTGACTATCAAAACACCATATTCCTGGTTCTCTGAAGAGAACTGCAGAATGTTGTCCGTCTCTCTCTATCTATATATATCAAAACCCCCTGCAGAAACAAGTTGGAAGTCCCCCCCCCCCCAAGTTTGTTTATCCTCCAGCCACAGGTGGAACCTCCTTCCACCACCTTCCAGTTGCTCATTCCTGCTTGCTGAGGTTCTGCCAACCTGTCATCCCCGAAACCACAGTCCACCCACGACACCGCTGTGCTGCCCACCCCCCCAGGGCTGGGTACACCTTTGGCCACTTTGACATTTCTTACCCTGTGGTCATTCGGCCTCCTATGGCGAAAGTGAAGGCTGAGGGTGTCCCCAGGATGCATTGGCAGGAACTTCTTGCCTGTTTTTAACCCTGCCCACCCCACAGTAAGTGTGCTGTCACTGGGCAGCAGCATGCCTGACACTGTCTGCTGACATTGACACATGCTCCATCTTCCCCTTCTCATGCTGAACTCCCTGCGCTGCCACCTGTGCTCAGCAAGGTGACAGTACAGCAGCGGACAGCCTGAACCCCCTTTCCAGGAGGAGGCGAGCATCTGATGGGACACTCGAGTCTCCTTCACCCAGCCGGCCTTCAGGCCTGGTCTTGCTCCTGAACCTGGGTCATTTGCATTGCAGGTAGTAACGTTATGCTACCGCTGTATCAGCAGGCCTGCCTCACGAGTTTACAGATTTAACTTACATTGAGGTACGGTTAACTGTAAATTGGGGGGAATATGAATGCAAGTACTAAAAATTCAAACATTACAATCTGCTGCAAATTCACACCGTTTTTCTTGTCCTCTGTATATTTACTACAGTGTCTGTTTTGAGAATATGTGAAACAACCTTTAAGTGGTAAAAGTTTTAAGGTGGTGTTTTGTAATTACATTCTCTAATGGTATCGTTGCTACCTTGTGGCATGGTGTTAAGGGGTTCTTTATTGTGTGTGCCGATGCTTGTCTTTAAATGCAGCTTGCTGTCTGTGCTCCCATTTTGGTAGACCAGTTATCTAAGAATGTATGGTTGAGATGCATGCGGTAGTACTTGGATTAGCATCAGCAAGACTGTTTTGACTGTGCTATTAAGCTTTCCATGGGGGAATATTTTCTCACCAGGGTAGGCAACTGTACAGCTTTGTCTGCACAATTTTGAATGTGTTACGACTATTGGATCGGACGGTTGTTCTGAATCTTGGTTCACTAGATGAGAACTTAAATGTTTACCTACTGCATCAGGCAGCTCCTTGACTCACTTGATGATATTGGGCAGGAATGCTGTGAATTCCTGAGTGTTAATAATAAAAGTGCAGTGTGCAAAAAAATAAGATTTTAAATATAAGAGGTTGTGATTGTTCAGTTTTTCATTTCTTTTTAGCTTTATTCAGTTAATTTTCATTACTTGTATTTATGTGCTTACTTATTACACTGTGCTTCGGCCCCTTGCACTGTAATTTTCTAATTATAGCTCCTTGTACCTTATTTTCTGTCCATTATGGTGGTGTCTAAAGCTTTGTACTAGGTTTGTGCCTGAAAATAGGTATATTTAATGTCTAGTGCACTCACCCGGTTGCCAAAAACAAATAATAAAAAATAAATTTAGCCTTTACCATGGAACAATAGGTATGTATGTTAGATTGTCTGTAGTCCTCCAGTGAACCCTGAATTTGTTGGAAATGGAGGCGAATGTGGTTTCTGGCCAGTGAGTACTGTATTACATTTTCTTAATAAGTCGTCATTTGATGAGATTGTGAGTAATTGGTGACCCATTGTCCTTTTCTGATGCTTCCCCTGACACTGCCGGTGTAATATTTCCATTTCACGTATTTGAGCGAGCTGGGATTTTGTATGTGCTATCCTCTGCTGTGCAGCTTGTTATAAAGGCATACCTTTAAATGTCAGTTTTGGCTGGCAGCAGTAGAACAGATGAATCTTACAGCCTTTGACTTTACCGTTCTAATGGATTGGATTTATGATCAGTCTTACAGGCATCCAGGTATACAAATTTAAAGCAATTGAAGAGCTAGTGTACTGCTTAAAACTAATATTAGATTTTAAAAGCAGTCAACCTTTACCTTTTATATCTGAGGTACTTTTTTCTTCTTCCTTTGTTTAATTAGAAGATTGTTTACCTGATGATGTTAGGTGTGATGCGTGGAACAGCTCTTAGCCTGGCAACTGACAAATCTTGCTGTACTGCCCCACACTACATCATCAGCATGTTGACCTCACTGACTGTGACATGACTGCAAGGTCATCTGTGATGTCAGTGTCGGTGAGATCATACTGCTGCTGATGTAGTGTGGGGGCAGTAGAGTTGGATATGGCAGCTGCCAGGCTAAGAGCTGTTCCCGACATCCAGCACAATATCATCATGTGGATTTTCTGATGAGCAAAAGAAAAATTACTTTAGAAATAAAAAGTTACAACTGACTACTACTTAAAATTTATATTATTTTCCTGTCTGCCTATTTTAGTTCCACTAGCTCTTTAAGATTTCATTATTAGGACTGAGTCTTGCTTTGTAGAGGAAAGGGAACTAAAAAATCAGTGATGCTTTTGTACCAGTGTATAAGATGTGATATTTCCAGTACATTTGTAAAAGCCTTGTCAGTTTGCAGCAGCAGTTTTTCCTTTTTGTTTCTCATTGTCATTCACATAATACAGGTGGATAGATGTCACTATTTAGACTAAAAATAGGTTTCCATTAAAGCATGAATTATGTCACCATGTGTTGCAATGCATATATTTCATTATTTAAAAAACAATACTTTTTATATTGTGTATTTCAAAAGTTTTCATTTTATTAGTGATGCAGAATAAGTGTTGTGTTTTTGGATTTCATAAATGGCTTGAACCTTTAGGAGTTTAGTGCATTTTTCCCCCAGACTTGAACTGCATCATAAATTGCTGTACTAACCCGTGTAGTTGTTTTTATTGCAGATGCGTGCTGCTTGCATTGATTTTTTGCTTCCATTTATTCTTTGTTACAGTCTTAAAGTTGGTTTTAATTGATTGCCTACAGGATTGACTTGGGTGTCCTCTTCTACTTTTAAGGAAACACCTCTGTTGCAGGTAAGAGACTTTGAGCTGAAGGTCTTCTTACAACAAATAAGCTGGACAGCAGGGTTGGTAGTTACTCAGATTGAAACAAAAACACAGGGCATCATTCTTGCAGAAACGATTTAACATGTATGTGCATTAATGCAACAGCAGTTAAAACTGTAAATGACATTTTGTGGTTTAAAGCCTAGTTTGGTACAGATTCCTAGAGTGTGGTACCTCTGGGCCCACCTTGGGTATTTTCCCCGTGAGTGTTGGACCATGTGCATTTTTCCAAGCTGTTGCTTCTGTTTTATATTAGCACAGTGTGTAACATTATTTTATGTTACATCTTTTGTGCATGTATTTGCTACTGCACTTGGACCCCTATTAAAAAAAAGACGAAACAAAAAACAAACAAACACAGGTAATAGGGGCATCCCCTGTGGCTGAAGTTTCAAATAAACAAGACTATGGTGCGTCCCTCAGCAAACTGTTAAAAGGATGGGGGCATTTGTTGATCAGCATGGACATTCTGTGCCTGTTGTCTCCTTCTCTGCTGCTTCATGTTCCTCCCCATTTATTTCTGTGAATCCTTATGCTTTTTCTCTGCAGGTTTAATTTTTTCTCTTTTCATTTGCTTTTTTTCCCTCCATGTGGTGCCACACATGCTGTAACTGTAATAATCTTGGGGAGGTAATATATCTGCTTGAAACATGGGGTGTTGGAAAAGGAAGTGGCCACCTCCATGTGTAAATGCCATTGGGGGGGTAACACTGTCTAAATTGACTTTTATGGTGTACAGCAAATGTTCCTAATGCTAACTGGGATGTTTAATTAAGGGAATGAAAGGTATCGAAGGAACTCTCCATAGTTAACAAACTGCAGAGAGTTCCGTCTTAAACCCTTTTGAAATTTGGGACTAAAACTAAACTGTCTTATGAATTACAGACATTTGTTGCCCTACTTCATTTGATATTAAGTTTTATTGAAAAACCTTTGAAGTGGTAAATGCATTTTAGTTTTGTTCTGTTTTTTTTTTTTTTTTTAAGTCTGGATGATCTCTCTAAAATGCTGGTAGCCAATTAGGAAGTACTTTGTGTGGTTTAAAAAAAAAAAAAAAAAGACATTTGGAGTTTGTTCTTTCTAACCTTTCATTTTCTGGTTCTAGAGCACCTTTAAAAACTCTGACTTTTTTTATTTGTAGGAGCCTAAAAGCTTTAATGGTGGTGAAAACTGCAGTATTTCTTTAGTCAGATGTTACTTTTTAGTGGACAGTTCAGGTTATTTATAGTCTACCTAACAGTTATGAAGTGGGTAATAGATTTCCTCAAACACGATGAGCTGGATGGAGCATTCTGATTGACTCTCACTGTATTTGCTTATAAAATAGGTAGGGAAGATGAAGCTCTATGGCTAAGAGAGCTTTCTGGCCATATTTTTTTTCCGGTGTAGCACAGAAAGAAGTGCTCTCACCCATTGATCTCTAGAAATATCCCTGTGGTACTCTGTCAGAAATTATTTGCCCAGCATTGTTTTCTCAGCCAGCCACTTGCTTTATACGTCTCACACACCCTCAGCAGCACCAGAAACAAAGCAGACAGAAATCGACCATCTGAAGCCTTTTGTATTCTCCATGAGTACATATAGTAAAAAAAACTTGACTGCAGTTACGAGGGATTGCTTGGTCACCTCGACCCGCAGTTTTGTTTTAAAATGCGCTACTGCAGATGCTAGTGTGCCACCGGGTAAGAAAATCGCGGTCTTGCTGCCGGCCTAACACAGCACTCGGTGGGTCTGAAACACAGCCCCCTCCCCGTTTCACTGGACAGTACCACAGACTATCAATGTTTCTCTCAGCTTACACCCAATTTATAAGTGCAGTAACACACTCTCTGGGAGGGTGTGGGTTAAACACACTTCTTGGGGCAGTAAGAGTGCTCGACCTACAGCCTCTTGCCTCACTCTGCCTCATGTCATGCATTTATCACAGACTAAGGCACACCCTGCTGTATGTTATTGCTTACATAATAAGGGTTTCCAGCAATTCATCTAACACTCTGGTTACATGGATTACAACAGCCAGTCCAAGTATTACATGACCTCCACGAGGGGAATGGTGCTTCAGAACTCCGAATGCTTTTTTAAGGCCCCGTTCACACTACAGACAATTTTGAAAATGTTTTTCAATCCGTTTTTGAAATTTTCAGCACTTACCGTGCTTATGCGTCCGACTACTGAAAGCATGTTCAAGAAACGCTTTGTGATCCGCTTTTAGTGCATCCGTACTGTCTGGTAAACGTGTGATGTTTGCTTTGTCCAAAATGAGGAACTGCTTACCATCATGCATTGTGGCAGACAACTCAAGACAGGAGGCTACCTAAGCGATTCAGGGCTCTTCACACCACAGGTAAACATGAATTGATTCAAAAGCGATTTTCCAACCGTGTTTAAGCCTCACGTCCCACCAAGGCTTAAGCATGGTTCTTTAAACCGTGTTTGGATCTGTGTACAGTGCAAGCGCGATCCGTGCTACGGGACTCTTGAAATGAATAAAGGCACTTGAACTGTTTCAAGAGCCCCATTGCGAACAAGACCTAAGAGTCTTTCTTGCACTCTGCTGGTCTAGAGCCTCCCAGCATACTGACACCAGAGTTTATTTTCTGTTGAAGAGAGTGGCTGCAAACTTTTCCCCCCCTGATTTTGCATGGTTCCCAGTGGTTCTGGAAATCGCGGCTTAGGCTGTTGGCTCTCATCTAACAATAGGTCTGTGCATAATGGTGGCCCAAGTATACACTAAAGGCATGTACCTAGATGAGCAGTACTTGCTGATCTTATCTGTGTCAGTCTTCACCATTCGTCACTGGTGGGTTCTGGCCAGACGAACAGTACCTGTGGGAGCATTTTTTTTTTTTTTTCTGGGGAGGAGCTGGCATTTGGTCGGCACCGTCCTCGAGGCTGACGGAAGACGTGGCACTCGAGGGATGGCCAGTAAATGACGTCGACTCCTCCCTCACCTCAGTTCTCCTTCTCCCGCCGTCGAGTGAGCACGACCTCGAGAGAGCAGTTTTGACGACATTGTGGCCTGGTCCGTACTGTAGCCTAGTTCTGTGGGAGCCGTTGGCGTTTCTTGGCGCCGTTCATCTTCAGAAAATCTGTAAGACCTGTCCTTTTCTTTTGGCGCTAATACCTTTTGCTGTTTTAATTTTCCATCCGCTCATGCCTCGTCCAGGGGACAAGAAGAAACCTTCAAAGGCGGGCCGGCTCCTTATGCGGCAGTGTCCCCGTGGCCGGCAATATTCTGTCTGACTGGCATGATAGTTGCTGACCTGCCTGGGTCCCAACCACGACATGGACTGTTGCCGCGCCTGTGTTTCCATGGGCCACAGAGTTTTGGAAAGCTGTTCGTTGAAAGTCGACGATGCTGCATACTGTTGGAGGGCAGCCGCGCGCTAGGGACATCAGACACAGGTCCCTTGACCCTTCCTCCAGGTCCCCTCCGGGTTCTATATGGACCACGGAGGAGGGGGCCTCTGCTTCTTCTAGCCTTGCCATGGTAGAAGCCCCTTCTGAGGGTCGGGTCGGAGGCACTGTCCTGGCAATCACCTCCTCGGAGGTGAAGGTTTCCTTGGTGCCATGGGCGATGCTGGGCTGGCTCGCGGTACTGCTTGCAGTGCCGGGAGTAGGAGGGCCCTGGGGGTGGCCCCTCTGGAGGTCTTCTGGATCCACTCCTCTTGGAGGACGACGATCTGGAGTCTGATCCAGACTGGCTACCCGACTCTACGGAGTATCGGGCTTTCCTCTGCATAGCACCTCTGCACCCACCCAACCTTCCCTCCATTTGGAGCTGGTGGTTCTGGCCGGTGCTGGCCTCAAGCCGCTGGTGGTGCAGGGGCCTTCTGGTGTCCAGGATGGCACCATGGGGCTTTCCAGCCAGTAAGGTCACCGAGCTAGGAGGAGGAGAGTCCCTGGTCCGGATGTCAAGGCTGGACCAACTTCTGGGGCCGCTCAGACATCTGGAACTGGGGTAGGGGCTCTCTCACTGGCTGCCCTTGGGGAGCTGGTAGGTGAGGTGGGACCGCCATGGTTGGTTCCGAAGAAGAGGTCCCTCTCTGAGTCTGAGGGCTTGAGGGAACAAGGCCAGGTGCGGCGCTCTCCCCAGGCAGCCCGTTAGACCCGGCACTGCAGCTTCTTCCCATGCCTTATCTTCTCCCCTGAGGTGTCCCCGGGGGCGGAGATCTCGTTACACCAGGCTAGAGGCTGACCTGGGCCCACACGGCCCCGGTCGCCTCATGGGAGGGGGAGAATCCCCTTTAGGGCACAGTCCTGACCATTTCAGCATGGTTGAATGCATGGTGACTGTTTTCGACTGTCTGATCCTTCTGGGTGCTGGATCATCTGCATAGTCCCTTAACCCTGGTAGAGGGCGTCCTCTTTCCCAGAGGCGTTCGGCCACTTTATCTCAGCCTTTCCCACCTCTTCTCCCAGGCCACTCTGGTCCTACGGGGCCTCTGACCTGGGAGCAGTTCAGAGCTACTGCTGCTGATTTCTCAGTATACGTAGAGCCATGGACAAACAGGTTTTTCATCATTCACTCCTGCAGCAGCCGGACACTGGCTCCCTCGGGCTCGTCATCCTCCTCGTCTTCCTCATCCGAGGAACAGGATCCCTCCATCCACCTGTCCTCGGACGCTAGTCGACGAGCTCCATATTTCAAGATTAACAAGATGCAATCCTGAGCGGGTGATGCACGCTTTGCTCAGCGAGTACAGTGCGGATCACCTTGTGGTGCCCGTCTGGCCCTCCCCCTTTCAGGAGGTGTTGTACTGCACCTGGCAGCATCCATCAGTCCCCTCCCCAGCCCCGATGGACTGCCGACACAGGTATTGTGCACCCCAGGGGTCTCCAGGGCCCTGCCTCACCCCTCTTCGGGTGTGATGTTCTTGGATACTCCTCCTGGGCATAGAAGCCCGCGGCATGACTGACTGCCAGATGCGGACTCTGTGGAGTTCGACTGCTGGGAGGAGAATCTTCTCTTGAGGCGTGCCCTCTCTGTTGCAGCACATCAGGCCCGTCCATGCTGCCTATAACAGGCACTTATGGTCCATGCTAGGACAGGTCTAGGGAGGCAGTAATGTAGTGGTTTAAGGCTCTGAGCTGCAAATCTGGAGACCTAGGTTTGAATCCCACAGCCCCCACTTTGCATACCGTGTGACCCTGAGCAAGTCACTTAACTTCCCTGTGCTCCCAGGTTGCCCCTGTAAACAAGCTTTCAACTTAATGTGTCTCTCCTGGTTAAACTGGAATAAATAAAATAAAGTCCTAGCATCTGTGCCTGATATGGAGGCAACCAGGCAAGCCATTGCCCTCTCCTCTCCGCATACCAAGTTAGGGCATTTGTATGATGCCAAAGAGGTGGCGTGCAGACTAGCGAGGACAGTAATCTGCATTAGGCAAATGACATGGTTTCGCTTTTCCCAGTTATCGCCCGTGGCCCGGTGTAGGGTGATTGCCTCCTCTTTCCGGGGGACCCACCTTTTTTCCCCGCAGAGTGAGGCAGGAACTTCAGAGGTGACTTCCATCTCCTAGGCAGAGGGAGACCCCGCCTCACACTGACTAGGCCTGTGAGGGTCTCCTCCTCTTGTGTGTCCCCCACAGTAGGCTGAGGGACATCTCTCCCTCAGGGAGGTACCAGGTTCCCTTTGTGAGGCTTGGTAGTCACCCACCAATGATGAATGGTGAAGATACACAGAAAGATCAAGAATCACAATAGGTACATGATTTTCATTTCGCTAACCTGGTCTGCCTGTCCGAAGACCCTCCTCACTTGGACAGGGCCCAGAAGTCTATAGCACTCGTAGTGCTCGGACTACTTGGGCAAACCTTGTAGCTGGTACAGATATATTCAAATAAATAGAGGGTGGTTGGCCTGCAAGCGCAGCGGTAGAGCTACTGCTGGTGACGCCAGCCACCTGGCTCAGGAACAGACTCCGGGTGGTGGAGGGCTGGCTGGGTGGAGGTAGGATTGAGCACCTAGAGGCTGCTCTCTGGGGTGGGGTGGGTTACATATCCTGCTGCTTTACCGCCACTTGGGTGACCACAGGTGGAGGTGCAGCGAGACAGCATGCAGCAGGGTGGGAGGATGTCGGCTGGGAGCTGGAGCGCTGGCACATCACGGCATGCCCTGCCCCAGGCTTCCCTAGCTCGCCGACGTCCTGAGGGTTGGACCCAGAAAATAAGGGAAAAACCCTGCATCAGGCACCTGAAGATGGGACCCGGCCATCCCGAGAAATCCATAACCAAGCTCCATAGAAGGGATCGATGAGGCCTCCCGACGCACATTTAAGGACTGGAGGAGACTACTGGGTGTGTCTCTCCTCGCTGCCGGGGGGGAGGGGGTGGTAAACTGAGGCAGGATGGGGGCAGGCTCACTGGCACCTGGAGGAAGGTACCTGGGGCGGACCTACGGGGGAGTGCACGCGGCATAGGGCTCCATGAAGATATGAGCTTGAGGTGGTGAGTAAGGGGCCAAAAAAAAAAAAAAAAGAGGGTAACGCGCCATGTCCCTAGAGGAAGATTCATTAGAATCAAGGCGGTGGGGTGAGTGTAGAAGCAGCATTACCTGCACCAGCAGTATTCCTGTTAGCCTGCTGTTCTTTAGTTTTGATTTTTTTTTTTTTGGAGTATATTTGTACCAGCCATGTGATTTGGCTGAGCCTTTGATATCATCTGCAGGGTGTTCTCAGATTTCTGGTTAATGTCTGCTTGGAAGTCTGCATAATCAGCCTTGATAGAATCTATTATACTGAAGTAAACGGTACGTAAAAAAATTACAAATATCTCTACGCATGCACAGAGCACAAATTGGTATCAGCCCCACACTTGGATGTGGGTCTGTTGCTGCTGATTATTCCTCTTTAAATTCTTTGCCGAGGGATCAAGAAAAGGCAGGTAGAGGAGTCTTTTTGTCACACAGCCTTAATAGAATAGCTATTGAAGCCTGAAAAAGCAACTGAGCCATTACCTGTCTAGTTTGCAAGTGATGCCCAGTTGATTTTTCTTGAAGGATTTACAATCCTTCCAGACTGTAAAACAGGCTTCCAAGTCCTCGTCCCCAAAACCACCAACTGCTGTTTAGTGTCACAAGGAATACTGTATTGAGTACATAGGGTTACCTATCAGAGATGGGTTCAACTCAGGGTCGACAAATCTTAAAATAAATACTTGTCTGTGGACAAGTGGCTGGACTAAAACTAGTAGTCCTGGTGCTCGAATTAGTAGTCCAGTTACAATTATGTTTCTTTTTAAATATACTTTTTTTTTTTTTATGGCTCATGCCCCTTCTTCTCCGTGAGTCTTCATCTCCTTGGGACTCCTTTGGTGGGCCAACCTATGACCCTCCAGTTCCCCGGGCTTGTTCCTGAACCTGGTCGACAGCGCAGCAAGTGGTAGCACTACCGCTGCACCGGCGGGCCAGCCCCAAATACCTTCTTTTTCAGTTAAATAACTTCAGGCTTTGAAGAGACTCACAACTTTTTTTTTTTTTTTTTGGTTCCTTCTCCCTCACTCACTGGACTGCACAGCCCACACACCCTTTTTCAGAACAGTAAATGACAAAATATATATAATCTTTTTCAGTTAATAACTTTGCTACATTCAGTACCGTCTGATCGATCACAGTCCAATCTTATGGCCTGACCAGCCTTTTTTTCCTCAGATCTGTCAGTCACTTTTCTTTGATTTTAAATCACAAATTTATTTTCTAAATGATCTGCTGCAAGTGTGCTCCCTGTTTCACACGTGCACTTTGCTCGAAAGTGCCAGTTCCATTGGTCCCTGCCTCACTGTGGCTAGTTGTGACAAACTGCGATACCGCAGCTTGCAGTGGCTGGGATATTGCGGTCTTCCCTGCTGTCTTGCTGTGTTGACCACTGCTTGCTCCTGATGCTCCAGGACAGTTCCAGTGCTCAGATGACACATCTGCTCTGCTCTCGCGTGTCTCAGTTATGTCAGGAGTAGAGGCACCCTAGTGGCAACCAACAATATCTGGGGGTTCTGACTTCAGTTGGTTGCCCACGGACAACCGGCTGCTTTGCTCATTCTTGTCCCTGCCTTCTAGACTGGTAGCGGATATGGGATTTGTCTACCTCTGGTTCAAACCCCCAATCTTCAAAACACCTCTGGAATGGATTCTTTTGTGGTCTGGCAGAAATCACCAAGATTCTTGTGTGTTAAACTAAGTTTTCTTAATCATGCTGTGATTGACGTCTGCAAATAAGTCATCATCTATGTTAAAAAAAAAAAATCCTGTGGTAGTAGTTAATGGGGAAAGGAAATGATAATTCCTAGGAATGTGGATATGGTGCCAGTTATCCACACTTCTGGTAGTCTTCTATTTAATGGATTAACTTGCCGGATATTTCAGTTAAGTTTCTCCACCACCCGGGTGGGATACTCCTGACTCTGCCCTGTGACGTCATGTCTCCTGTTTCACAGCTCCATGCACGATGTAGGCCTTTTCCAAGTGCACCTTTGGCAAACTGAAAACTTTTACAGTTTCTCAGCATTTAGTGAGTATATTTCTTGGTTCTGTTGAAGTCACTGGACGCTATGCGTGGCAGGCGAGGGTTCCAAGACTGTCCAGGCTTCAGGTGTTGAGTCCAGTACAACCAGAAGATGTCATGGACGATCCACACACCTTGTGCATTTACTGCCTGGGGCAGAGCGTGATGTCGCTGCCTTTGGTGTCTGCAAAACTTTACTTCCCTTGTCCCTTAAAGACCACTATGCCCATCTTCTACTCGACCGCTGAGCGGGACCCTCTTTTGAAGTCTTAAGGCGCCTGTTGTCGGGTGTCGCTCACAGGAGCTTTTCATGTCCTGTGCATGTCCTTCAGACCTTCGGGGAGAGCCCTTCCCACCTTAGCAAGAAGTCGTAGAAGTCCTGCCATTGATTGTGGGACCTGGAAAAAGCATGATCTTACTTCGAGAGGGCTCTTGCAGTAGGTAATTACATATAGGACTGACGCCGGGCAGCGGCAGGACCCCACAGAAAAATTTCTAGCTAGCAGTCCCTGGTGGGGACCGCCCCCACGTCAGGTGACCGGCGTCATACGATGTCGGTATAAAGGGGCGGTCCCAGACGCCCGCTCATCCAGTTCTTTCCCACCGTCAGCTTCCGTGCGGCACCTCGCAGTTAAGTTCTTATCGTCAGTCCTGTTATTACTGCTGGTTTTCCGAACAAGTTTTCAGTATAGAATTTTATTCTTCTTTTCGTCAGGTGAGCGTCAGTTTTATGTCGTCCCGTTCAAAGAATAAGTGCGACTGCGTGCGGTAACTGCCTCACAAGGCGGTCACTCCCTCTGCCTTTTCTGTTTAGGCCCCACCACGGGTTGACAAGTGTCTGCACTGTTTCTCGATTCAACGCGCCACCCGCAGATGACGCCAGCAGTCCCTCAAGCCCATCTCCTCAAAAGATGATGTCCGCGGCGGAGAAGGAGTTGAAGAAACTTCGACAGGCGCCGACCTCCCTGAAGGGCATAAGAAGCGGACAAGGAAAGGCACCGGGAAGGTTTTCTCCGCGATCTCGGCTGAGTCATGGGCAGGTAACATCCTGGGGATTGCCCGACGGCAGCCTCCAAGGCTTTGGAGGCGGCCCGGCCTGGCCGGGTTCGCTGCTCGAGCTCGCTCGGTGTCTCCGGCAAAGAGACTTCTAGCCCCCAGTACCGCCAAGCAGGCCTGCGTCACTGGTGTGGGCACCTCCCTTAAGCCAGACGCCGGCTCCTCTGATGACGCTGGAGAAGGCTGCCAAGACACTCGACCCTTGGGGCGGCAAGATCGCAGTGTCCTCTGACCGGCCTCCCATACTCGCCCGCCTCCGGACAAGGGACCCCAAAGTCGGACACCGGCTCCTCCAGGCGTCCGCCGGATTTGGCCCATAAGCCACGTCTGCTCCTCCGACGCGCGCTGGGCTCGAGCCTACGGCAGACCCTGCTGCGGCCTGTTGCACCAGGCTCCCCGCAGCCTTCGCTGCCGCATGGGAGCCTCAGTCCCCTGCCCGACTTCTCTCGGATTTTTCCTCTGTCCCTGGGCGTAGGCTTGGGACCCTAGGCTACCATCCGATCCTCTTCCTGAAGAGCCGGATCTGACGCCGTTCCCCTAGACGCCGACCCGTTCCGAGCATCGGTCCTCCGACGCCGGCGGAGGATATTCTCTTCCATCGGGCCTCCACCCCACGGGCCTATTCCACTGATCCGCCTGCGGAGTACCCGGATGGGCCGTCTGCTCGGCAGCTCCTCCAGTGCCTGGGCATCCGCCCGTCATATCCGGCGCCGGTTTTCCCAGGTCCGCAGTATCCCTGCGCCGCATTACCGGTGCCCCGACCGTCAGTAGTACCTGCCCGTATGTTCACAGCTGGGTTACGGATACTCCCCACGGATTTCCCTCCAGACACCTATCCTCCTCCTCCACCGCCCCTAGGCCGGGTGGATCTTCAGGAGACTCTTGCCTCCTGGTGGGTGAGGCCAGGCTTAGCTCACCATGAGGTTGAGCCTGCTCCACGGCAACGGTGCCGCCTGCCCCTCAGACGCCCCCAGACGGCACACTCCTCTCTCCCTCTCCGGATTCCCCGGCTTTACTGATCCAGAGAGGCAGGACACGTTTCTGGGGTCCCCCCAAGAACCTGTTCCTCCCTAGTCCGAGTTAGAGTCTTACTCTGCTTCAGATTCTTCCTCTCTCGGACTCCTCGGAGGCTTGATGATGGATGTTCCGAGAAAGACGACGAGCCACGCCTCTGTCCAGCCCCGCCGAGGACTCCTCCAAGTCTCCTCCGAGGATCCTTCCTTCACGGAGTTGCTCAGGAAGATCCAGGAGGTCCATCAGTGGAACTTAGAGCCAGATCCTCAACGGTTAAACTCACGAACATTTGACTTACCCTCACGGTTTCTACCCTAGTGCCACCCTGATCGAGCCTCACGCCCACCTTGTTTCCACGATTTGGAAACAACGGCAGCTTTTAGCCCCACTTCCCAGGAAGCCTAACAGGCTAATACCAGGCTCTGGAGGTGTAGACTTTAGACCTCACCCCTGCAGACTGCTGTTGTGATTAGCACCGCCACGGCTGGTCAGCACACCCAGAACACTTGAGTTGGTCTCCCGGATAAGGAATCTCGCCTTCTGGATCAGTATGGAAGGAAGATCTATGCTTCTTCCACACTGGGGATTAGGGCCCTCAACTATGTAGCACATATAGGGGATTACCAGAAGGCCGTCCTTACCCAGGCGGAATCTAAGATCGACTCCTTGTCTGATTCCCAAGTCAAGCAGAGTTGGCGACCTGGTCCGTTCTGCTTGTTCGGCCAGTCGTCATATTTGAGGGCGACCTCGATGCAGTGGACACCGGAGGACGGAGTTCTGCCTTTGTCGCCAGTCTTCAGCATCATGCATGGCTCCGTGTGTCAGGTCTGGTCCCAGAGGTGCAGTCAGCGATCCAAGAAGCACCTTTCAGGGGTTCTGTGCTTGGTGGTGATGTCAAGGACATCATCACTGATTTACGGAGAAGGGACGGCCCTTAATCTGTTGATTCAGTGTACCGTCCCCATCCCCACAGCGCAGTCCCTTCGCAGATGCAGCCGGCCCTCGCTGAAACCTCAGGGAAGGCGGGCCACTAAACGTCGGGCCCCCACAGCTGCCAGGCCCCACCGCCCAAAAAAGCAACGGGTGCCCCAGCTGCGGCGCTGCCTCACACCACCTGACTCCTTCCCTCTCCCACCGCCTCCGGCAGCCCCGGAGGAACCGGTAGGAGGGAGGTTCTCCCTCCACCTTCCGGGTTGGGAGAGGATAACATCGGATTCATGGGTGCTTCAGATCATAGCAGAGGGGCACTCCATTGAGTTTCTACAGAAACCTCCGCGTCACCCCTTCTGAACTCCGCTTACTCAAGGGACCATCTTCCTTTGGTCAGGGAAGAAATCTCTGCGCTCCTTGCGAAACAGGCTATAGAACCCGTCCCCCCTCACCTCTACGGGACGGTTACTATTCCCACTTCTTCCTTGTACCAAAGAAGACAGGAGATCTCAGACCTATTCTCGATCTCAGCTCTCTGAACCTGTATGTGGAATACAAGAGGTTCAGGATGCTTTCCCTTCAAACCCTTTTGCCCCTGCTTCAGCCGGGCCAATGGCTTTGTGCACTAGATATGCAGGATGCGTACCTGCACATCCCCATTCGCCCCGAAAGTACCTCAGGTTTGCATTCCAGGAGGTCCACTACCAATTCCGGGCACTCCCGTTTGGTCTTTCCTCGGCCCCCAGTTTTACCAAATGCTTGGCGGTGGTAGCGCCCCACTCCATGCTTTTGGGAGTTCAGGATATTTCCTACCTGGACGACAGGCTCTGGCGGCCTCGTCCAGGGAGGAACTCCTGCATTTTCTCTCCCTCACCCAGCAGGTTTTCACCGGCCTGGGTATTACCATCAACCATTCCAAGTCTCACCTGGAACCTTCACAGAAGCTCCAGTTCATTGGGGCAATTCTCGACACATCACTGTGCAAGGCCTTTCTGCCTCCGGACAGGGGAGCTTCCCTCCAGTCACAGATTTCCCCTCCTATCGGAACGCAGGAGGGTCCCGGCGAGGTCAGTGCTTCGTCTACTGGGGCTTATGGCGGTGGCCATCCCGACGGTTCCGCGCACGCGCCTCCATATGAGAATCTCTCAGTGGACTCTCCGATCTCAGTGGGATCAACGGGTAGACCATCTAGATCATCTAGTTCTGATCTCCTCGCCAGTGGTAAGAGACCTGCAGTGGTGGATGGTTCGAGAGAACCTATTCCGGGGGTTCCCCTTTTTTCATCTTCCCCCCGATCAGACTCTGACCACGGACGCTTCAGGCGAAGGTTGGGGAGCCCATCTGGGTCCTCACCGAACCCAGGGCCTATGGTCAAACATGGAGATAGTTCTCCATATCAGCGTGCTCGAGCTTCGAGCAGTGCTGTATGCTCTCCAGGCCCTTCACCAATTCATCCTTCCCGGTCACCTAGCTGTCCAAACGGACAACATGTGCGTGTGTGGTACATCAGCAAGCAGGAGGGACTCGGTCCTACCAGCTGTGCAGGGAAGTGATGAGGGTTTGTGATTGGGCACAAGTCACAACCTTCACTCACGGCGATCCATGTTTCGGGAGTCGACAGTGTCCTGGCAGACAGACTTGTCATTGGTCGGCTCTACCACACAGTGGGAATTGGACGAAAAGTTCTAAAAGCGTCTTCCAGATTTGGGGACTCCTCAGATAGACCTGTTCGCTTCCTCCCAAAGCCAAGCTTCCAATCTTTTGCTCGCTGCTCCAGAGCGAGACGCTTCTGAATGACGCCTGTCTCTAAGCTGGAAGGACAGATTCGTCTATGCTTTTCCCCCAATTCCTCTGGTCCCTCGTGTGTTACAGAAGCTGGCTTTAGAAGGAGCGAGAATGATTCTGATCGCTCCTTTCTGGCCCAGGCAAATCTGGTTCTCTCTTCTACAACAATACTCAGAGGTTCCTCCTCTTCCTCTTCCTTTATCTCCAGGATTGCTGACCCAGGATCAGGGGACCCTGGTCCATCCGGGACTCAAGTCCCTTCAACTTCATGTATGGCTCCTGCAGACCTAGCTCAATCTCGTTTTGGCGTTTCTCCTAAGGTGGTCGAGATTCTGGTGGAGGCTAGAAAACCCTCCACTAGGTCCACCTACGCCATGAAATGGAAAAGATTTTCTATCTGGGCTACGGCCAGGAACGTGAACCCTTTTCCTGCCCTGTGACCATTCTGCTTGAGTACATGCGTCATCTTTTTGACCTGGGTCTCAGTCACTCCTCTTTGAGAGTCCATATGACGGCTATTTCAGCCTACCATGTCCCTTTCACTGACGAGGCATTTGCCCAGCTGGAGGTATCCAAAACTTTCCTCAGAGAACTGCTTGGGATTCTGTCCTATATGTAATTACCTACTGCAAGAGCCCTCTCGAAGTAAGATAGTACAGTTACGTAAGAACTTACCGTAACGGTAGATCTTCGAGAGAGGCTCTTGCAGTAAGTAATACCTGCCCGCCCTCCATCCCCCTAGGCTTTTTCAGCTCCTTTTCCATTGAGGGAAATATCTGCTTCTCTCGTCCGGGCCTGTGGCGGAAAGAACAGGCGGGCATCTGGGACCGCCCTTTATACGTTACCTCGTGTGGCGCGGTCACCTGGCGTGAGCGGTCCGCCAGGGACCGCTAGCTAGAAATTTTTCCGTGGGGTTCTGCCGCTGGCCGGCGTCAGTCCTATATGTAATTACCTACTGCAAGAGCCTCTCTCGAAGATCTACTGTTACCGTAAGTTCTTACGTAACTATACTTTCAGGATGGTCACTCTGAACCAGATAATGCCATCTCTGGTCAGCAGGCCATGTGGTTCTGCTCCCTGGACATGTTCTTCCACATTCCAATCTGTCCGTCCCACTGGTGGTACCTCTTGTGCCACGCAGAAGGGGTTCTGCACCAGTTCCAGCCATTTTGCTTCTCTTCTACTCCCATGGTCTTCACCGAGTGCATGGCAGTGGTTGCTGCCTTTTTTTTTTTTTTGTCAACTTTGTTTCACTCCTGTCGTGGCTCCAAGGTCCTCTCTCAGGCATCCCATCCTTATCCTGCCCGCCTGAGGATCCCACGTATGCTTCCTCTCTCCCTCCTCGCTGGGGCCAGCACCCCAGCTAACCCTATCTGGGGTGGGCTTCCCCTCTTCTACGTGGGGCGCTCTTTCAAGGCAGACTCCGGCATCGGACGAGGAGTGGGCCCGGGGAAATTGAAGGCAAGCTAGGGAAACCCTGGCATAGGGCACGGAGGATCGGTGCTGTTGTCTGATCCTTGGAGCTGGGTTTTTCATGTGTTCTTGGCCCCCCTCCCCCCACCGACGCAGGACATGCAGTGCTGCCCAGCCCCAACGTAGGTGCTTCCACCCACGTCGGAAGAGCAGCTGTCTGGCGTCGCCCGCGAATAGGCTGGTGCGTGATAGTGCTGCTGGTCTCCGGGGGCGGCTGCAGCGTCGGCTACCCTGGATCCCTCCCGAGGAGAGCAGTCCCACGGACGCTCAATCCTCTCTTCCCCACCAACCTCCGGTCGGCCCGAGCTTGTCTGCGGAACCTGGGTCGCCGGCATGGCGCGAGGTGGCATCCAGTGCCTCAACTCAGCGCCACCGGGCCGGGCTGGTTGCTGCATTCTTGAGGCACCAGGGGTCAGAGTTCACCCCTACCTGAATGGCTGGTTGATAGCTGGGTCATCCAAGGAGGTTGTGGAGCAGTCCAGGGACCTGGACCTCTGGACCTGCAGAGACTTGAGCCTTCTGTTTAACCCGCTCAAATCCGAACTCAACATCTTGCAGGCGATTGACTTCATCGGGGTAGAGCTAGACTCCCTCTGAGGCAAGGCTGGCCTTTCTGCTGTCCAGGCATTGGATATTACCTCCTTTGCCTGCTCATTTCAGGTTGGGTGCTTTTGCCCTGCCCTGGACTTCCTGCTGCCAATGGAGTACATGGTATCCTGCACCAGCATGGTCAGATGGGCCCCCTGGCAGATGCGCCACCTGCAGTGGTAGCTGGGCCGCCAGTGTTCTCAGTGCCTAGTTCACCTGGACCAGCTGGTCACAGTGACCAAGCCAGTGTGGGATGCCATCCAGTGGTGGCTCATCCTGGAACATCTGGAGGAAGGAGTCTCGTTTGTTCACCCAGAGCTGAGAGTCACTTTGACAACAGACGTGTCTCTGGTGGGATGGGGAGTGCACCTCAGGAACCACAGGACCTATGGGTTCTGGACCTCCAGGGAGTCCTATCACCACATCAACTTGCTGGAACTCATGTAGTGCGGCTCGCTGTAACAGAATTCGCTCTATTTGTCCAGGATTGGAGCATGCAGGTCCAGATGTGCAATACCACGACCATGTATTACGTGAACAGGCAGGGCGGCATACACTCCCTTCATCTGTGTTGGGAGACTCTTTGCACTTGGACCCTCGTGCGCAGCTTGGATGCAGATCTAGCTCCTGGCTATCCATGTAGCAGGAGCCTATAACCAGCTGGTGGGTGCTATCAGCTGGGTGCAGTCTTGTCGCTGCCTCAGCCATCCCTCCCAACGCTGGGGCCTCAGTACCCCTGTCGCTGCCACAAGACATTCTACCGACGCCAGTGACCATTGACATCCAAGCTCTGTTCTTAGTCCTGAACTTTATGCAGGAGGTTGTCCTGCCTCAGGCCTCGTCACCGGCGGTACCTTCTCTGCCGGCTTCAGCGCTGTCGCATCAGGCATCATAGAGACCTGCCCCCTCTTGCTTGTCAGTGTCATCGGTGCCGCCCTCTGAGCCAGGAGACAGTGATAATTATCACCCTGCCTTCCTCCTCCTTCCATGAGGAGAATGAGGAAGATGGGGATGCTGGGGGCCAGTCTCTTCAGTGGGGAGGACTCCACCAAATACAGCCCACAGTTTCTCCCAGATGGCCCTTCCTTCATTGCTGTGATGCACCAACTGCAACCCGCCATGGGGTTCGATGCCACACTGCAAGACGTTACCAGGCGGAACCTGGCTCACTATCTAGGCTTGCAGATTCCCCCTCCTCTTATCATTCATCCTATGACTGATGCAAATGAGAGTGCCACTATGGCTGCTTAATACAGGCCTAACCTGATTCAGCCCCCATGCCCAGCAAGGCAGACAAGCTGAAGGGAAACCCTTTTTTCGCAGGCTCCCCTCAGACGGATTCCGTGGTCAGCAACGTGGCCCATGATTGGTCCAAGAGACCCCAACACCTCAGCTCTCTCCCTCTGATAGGAAATCTAGCAAGCTGGACCTCATGGGCAAGAGGGCATTTACCTCTTCCACTCTGGCTGTAAGGGTCCTTAATTATACTAACATACTAAAATGCCAGCAGAATAGGCCTAACGGTCTTTGTGTCTGCTCGTTTGGTCAGTCCCCAACCTGGGTGCTGACCTTGCTGTCCCCCTCGCCTTCTCTGGCTTCTCCCTTCCCAGTTCCGGATATTCTTGCTGCATTGGATTTTGCTTCCAGAACCCTTCCCCTGTACCTGTCCCACCCCCTCTTGAACCCCTCCACTGTCTCTGCCTCCACCAGCCCCCTAGGCAGTGCATTCCATGGCTCCACCACCCTCTCAGTGAAGTAGCACCTCCTCCTTTCTCCCCTGAATCTTCTCCCCTCCAGCTTCCAGCCATGCCCTCTAGTGGCCCCTTCCTCCTTCCTTCGAAGCACCCCAACTGTTCCTCCCCTATTTACCCTCTTCATGTACCTAAAGACCTCTATCATGTCCCCCCGGTCCCTTCTCTCTTCCAGTGTGTACATATTTAACTCTTGAGCCTCTCCTCATAGGTCCTGTCCCCAAGCCCCAAATCATTTTGGTTGCCCTCCTCTGGACCCTCTCAGGAGTTAATGTCCCGCTTTAAGTGTGGCCTCCAAACTGCATGCAGTACTCAAGGTGCGGCCTCACCAAGCAGTTATACAGAGGAGTATCACTTCCCTCCTTCTGGAGGTGATCCCCTAGCGATGCATCCCAGCATCCTGTTGGTGTTGGCTGCTGCCCTCCTACAAGTTTCAGAGTTGTTCATCTTGACATCCACCACCACCCCAGGTCCCTCTCAGCCATTGAGACTTGCACTTCCCCAGGGTGTACACTTGACCTGGGTTTCTGGCCCCCAGGTGAGTACCTTGCATTATTTCCCTGCATTGAACCTCAGCTTCCCTTTCTAGACCATCTTCCAGAGCCTCCCGTCCCCTGTAGGCCACCCTCCCTCCTCCCATCCACCACCGCCCCTAGTTTCGAGTCATCTGCAAAGAGACTCATCTCACTCCTGATTTCTGTCCTTATGTCAGATATGTAGGCGTTTGAACAGAAGGGGCCCAAGGACTGATCCCTGTGGGACCCCACTAATGACCCTCCTTGGGGATGAGACTATCCACAACTCTACGACCCTCTGGGTCCGGTCCTGGAGCCAATTGCCTATCCATCTGATCATCTGTTCCCATCCCATTTTTCCAACTTATCCAACAGGCCCACGTGAGGAACAGAGTCAAATGCCTTGCTGAAGTCCAGAAAGAGGACATCTACTGGTCTACCCAGGTCCAAGGCACTTGTCACCCAGTCATAGAACTCCACCAGGTTTGTCTGACACATTTCCCGGGATGAATCCATGCTGTCTATCGCCCAGGCACCCTGACTTATCCAGGTCTCCCCTAGCCTCTCCTTGACAATGCCCTCCATCACCTTGCCCACCACCGATGTCAGGCTGACAGGCCTGTAGTTCCCTGCCACCTCCCTTGATCCCCCCTTGTGGATAGGCACTATATGCGCCACCTTCCAGTCTTGGGGCACCCACCCTGTCCTCAGAGAGATGGTGAAAAGCTCTGCCAGGGGTTTTGCTAGGACATCTGCAAGTTCCTTCAGCACTCTGGGATGTAATTTATCCAGCCCAGGTGCTTTCTCCGTCTTAAGGGAGCTGAGGGCTTCCCTCACTCTCTCAGCTGTGATTTCCACTTCTGGTACCCCTTCTCCCTGCTTAGCCCTCTCCCCACCTGCCAGTGATGCCTCTCCCCTCCCCAGACCTGCCGATCGGTAAGGGTCCCCTCCTCAGTATCTCTGTCTCCTCCCATGTATGATGCAGCACCCCATTTTCCTAGTGAAAACTGAGTGAAGTACTCATTTAGTACCTCAGCCTGCTCCCCTGGGTCTTGTGCCCATCTCCCTGATTTAATCCTGCTAATCTGCCCCTTCACCCTTCGTTTTTCCCCAATGTATCTAAAGAACCCTTGTTCCTCTCCTAATTTCCTGGCCAGGTTCTGCTCCTTCCTTGCCTTGGCCGCCTCACCACTCTAGTGGCCCTTCTAGCCATCAGCTCATGCTCCTCCGGTCCCTTTCACTCCTTGAGCACTTGAATTGTTTATAGGCTGCTTTCTTTCCTCAAGACCACCTCCTGGACCTCCCTGGTCCACCAACAGGCTTTTTGGGCCCCACCCCATTTTCGGTTTCATTTGCACAGGTGCTGGTAGCATCCTGCACCCCTCTCCTGATGATTTCCACCTACTATCAGCGTCCATGTCTGACCCAATCCCATCCAAATGCTCCTTAAGGATCCTTCCCATTTCTTAAAATCCGCCCTGAAGTCGGTTACTCCGCCTTTGTGCAGCCTTCACCCTCCTAGGTCCAGGCAGAACCAGACCGTGGCATGGTCACTCCCGCCAATGGGTCCCTTACTCCCATGCCCCAATCTGGTCACTGTCTGCCAGGACCACATCCAGTACCTGTGCCTCCCTGGTCGGTTCCCTCACCTGCTGAGTTAGGAACTCATTTTGAAAGACATCCAACAACCTCTGTTCCCTGTTATGTGGGCCATATGCTCAAGTACTAGACTGACCTCTGGGAAACAACCAGGTCTGCTGCTTTGTCCCTTCCTGAGGGTTCCTAGAAGCAGGAGATGCTCCAGTCTGGTGCTGAAGTGGGCAGGCATCTCTTGAAGGCTGCCCTATGACGCCTTAGATGCCTCAGCCAGGGCCTCACAGTGGGCATTTGCCTGCGGAGGTACTCCTGGCTAAGGGGTGTCGGGTTTACGCTCTGATGTCCAACAGTCCATCCTGAATGCTCTCTTCAGGGGCTATAAGCTCTTGGGGAGACTTGTAAACATTCTCCGTGACCTTCAGGCCTCGGGAGAACCCTACGTTTTGTTCACTCCTCTACCACACTCAACCAGAAGAGTGGACAGAGGGTGCCCTTCTGACATGTCACCCATCGCCCTAGGTCTGGCACCCAAGCAGCAGCAAGCAAAGCTGCCTTGGCCCTGCCTTACCCCTCCTCCACCACCGAAAGTCCTCAAGAGGTGGTGGAGCGGGCCAGCGCAGGCTCAGCCTTTAGGCTGACTCCTTTGTCTGACCCCGTAATCAGGTTCCCCAGGATGGTGGTGGTCGGTTGTTGCTTCTCCCTCCATCTGGACAGGTGGCAGGAGATCACAACAGATGCCTGGGTGCTGCAGCTTATAGAACATAGACACGTTCTAGAATTCGTAGAGCTGCCTCCAGATCTTCACCCAAGGCCTTCGACTTACCCTCCAGGCCACGTACCTGTGTTGCTGGAGGAGGTCCATATGCTGCTGAGAACAAAGGTCATAGAACCAGTCCCTGAGAGTCCATGGAAGCTGGAGTCCTACTCCCACTTCTTCCTCAAGTCCACTGGGGACTTGAGGCCCATCCTGGACTTAGGAAGCCTGAACTGCTACATCCAATACAAGATGTTCAGGATGGCCTGTTGCCTTTGCTCCGGAAGAGACACTGGATCTGTTCCCTGGATATGCAGGATGCATACCTGCACATCAAGGTCTGCCTTCCACAGGAAGTACTTCAGGTTCCTGTTCCCGGAAGGGGGGCACTACCAGTTCAGGGTCCTTCCCTTGACTTGTCTTTGGTGCCACTTGTCTTCACCATATGTCTAGTGGTGGTGGTAGCAGCCCTCAGGAGGGAAGGTCTTCTACGTCTTCCCCTGCCTGGACGTTGGTTACTCAGTTTAGTCCCAGGAGCAGCTGTCTTGACCCTGTTGCATACCCTGCAATTGTTCAACAATTTGGAGATCACAGTCAACCTCTCTAACTCTGTGCTGACTCTCCGCCCGGTGTCTCCAGTCCATAGAGCTATGCTGGACCTGACCTTGGGCTTTCTTCTGCCCCAGACAGAGGCGGGCGTCTGATAAGCGCAGGCCCAAGAACTTTACAACAGTGGCTGTGTCACATCCAGAACATATCTCTGGCTGCTGGGCCTGATGGCAGTGGCCATTGGCATAGTACTCTGGCGTGGCACATACACATCCCTCAAGGGACTATGAGAGTAGAGTGAAATCAGCAAACCGATTAGTAGCAGGTGGTTCTGGTCTTGTTGCTGGTAAAGAAGGTTCTCCTGTGGTGGATGGAACCCAGTCATTTGCTCAAGGGGTTCCTTTCCTCATTTCCTCCCCTCACCAGGTCTTCACAACAGATGCCTCAGGGACAGGTTGGGGCACGCATCTGGGTCCTTACCAAAGTCAAGGAACATGGGCTCCATTCAAGACTTCCCTTCATATCAGGGCCCTCAAGATAAGGGCTGTCTTGTACGGCCTGCAGGCCTTCCTGTGCTACCTGTTCCCAGACCATCGGTTAGTGGAGACGGACATCAGTGTGGTGCACTACGTCAGCAATCAGGTTGGCACCCATTCTTATCCTCTGTTGAGGGAGGCGATAAGGGTTTGGTACTGGGCTCTGGACTGCGACCTAGAGCTTTCAGCTGTCCATGTTCCAGGTGTTCAGAATGCCTTGGCAGACAGGCTCAGTAGGTCGCAGTCCCGAATGCACAAGTGGGAACTGTTGACCTCTGTTGTAGAAGACCTTTTCGACAGGTGGGGGCGTCCAGAGTTTAACCTTTTTTGCATCTCCACCAGGGGTGTTCAAATCAAAACTTTCAGGACTTGCCCAGCCATGACTGTGGCTGAATTTTCGCTTGTCCCTATTCATGAAAATTAAATTAGCTTTCTTTCTGTACTTGCCCTTCAAAGAAATTTACTTGCCCCAGACAAGGGGCAATAGGATTCTCACACCCCATGTCCCCACACAGTGCAAAACTGAAACATTTCTGCCCACTCGATCCAGGGCCTGGAGTTTTGTGGCAAGACGCATCACAGAAACTTAGACTTTGATGGCAGATAAGGACCGCCTGGCCCACCTAGTCTGCCCATTTCCCTACCTAGAGGATAAGCTGCAAATCCTATTTAACCAACAGCCTATTTCTTCCTACCCCCAAAAAATTGCCTTATGTCTTCTACCATGTGTTCTTGAATTCTCCCAGTTTTAGACCCAACCTCCTCAGGAAAGCTGTTCCATGTGTTCACCAATCTCTATGAAAAAAATACTTCCTCATATTGCCCTGAGCCGTCCCTCCCTCTATCTTCAAATTGTAACCTTGTTCTTGCACAACTTTTTCTGAAAGATGCTATCCTCTTGGACTTTTGATTCTACTGAGGTATTTAAAAGTTTCTATCATGTCCCCCTTCTCCTTCCTTTTCTCAATGGTATACATAATAAGCTCATTTAGTCTCTCCTCTTACGGCTTCTCTTGCAGACCCTGCACCATTTTAGTTGCCCTCCTCTGGACTGCCTCCATCCTGTCTATGTCCTTGTGGAGATGGGGTCTCCAGAACTGGACGCAGTACTCCAGATGGGGTCTCACCAACTGTATGTACAGAGGGATAACAACTTCCTGTTTTCTACTGGTGATGCCTCTCCCTATACATCCCAGTATCCCCCTCCAGCCTCCCTACTGCCTTCTCACATTGCTTGCTTACCTTAAGGTCATCTGATATGATTACACCAGGTCCCTTTCCATTTTTGTTGTAGTTACTACCCCCCTGCCCCGCGTAATCATCCCCTGGGTTTTTGTTTCCCAGGTGCATTATTTTGCACTTCTTTGTATTTAATCCAAGCTGCCATACTTCTGACCATTCCTCCAACCTTGCCAAGTCCCTTCTCATCCTTTCCACGCCTCCTTGTGTATCAACCCTATTGCAGATCTTTGTGTCATCTGCGAAGAGGCATACTTTTCCTTCCAGTCTCTCTGCAATGTCACTTATAAAGACATTAAAAAGGACTGAACCCAGTACTGAACCATGTGGTACCCCACTAGTAACCCCTCTTTCTTCAGAGTGGACTCCATTTACAATTAACTTCTGTGTCCTGTTGTCCAGCCAATATTTTACCTTGCAGCACCTGGGACCCACTCCCAGGCTGGTTAATCTGACTATTAATCTTTTGTGTGGGACTGTGTCAAATGCCTTGCTAAAGTCTAGGTAGGCCATGTCCACAGCCCCTCCTTGGTCACCCAGTCAAATAAATCAGTTAGATTTGTCTGACATGACCTTCCTGCTGTGAACCCCTGCTGCCTTGGGTCCTGTGCCCCACTGGCCTCTAGGTACTCAGCAGTTCTTTCCTTCAGAAGTGATTCCATCACTTTCCGTACCACAGAGGTCAAACTGACAGGTCTGTAGTTTCCCACCTCTGTCTTGCTCCCACTTTTGTGAAGGAGTATCACAGCTGCCTTCCTACAGTCCTCAGGTACCACACCATCCTCCCATGATTTGTTAAAAAGGGTAGTCAGTGGTGTCACTAGTTCTCTCCTTAATTCTTCTAGAATTCTGGGGTGAATTCCATCAGACCCCATTGCTTTGTCCACTCTGTTTTAGGAGTTCTTTCAGAGCCCTTTCTTCTGTGAAAGGACTGGGATCGACCCCCCCCATCCAGAGTGCTATAGTTAATTGGATTAGGCACCTCCCCCTCCTCCTCTTTTGTGAATACTGAGCAGAAGTATTCGTTCAGTAGCCCTGCTTTTTTACTGTTGCTCTCTGCCCACCCACCGTTCATTCTATTCAGCCTCACTATCCCTACCTTTGTCTTTCTACGCTCCCTGATGTACGTATAAAAGGTTTTATCCCCCTTCTTAACCGAGTTGGCTATCTTTTCCTCAGTTTGGGCCTTTGCTGTTCTGACTTCCTTCCCTGCTTCCTGCTGCCTTCAGCTGATACAGTTCTCTGTTCTGCTCCTTCTGTTTCCTTATACTTCCTAATGCTATCTTTTTCTCCCTAACCTTCACCTCCACCTCTTTTGAGAACCATAGTGACTTTTTCTTTCGTTTTGATTTATTTGCTTTACACAAAGGCTTGTTGCCTCTGTGATGGCAGTTTTGATGTTTCCCCATTGTTGCCCCACCCCTCCTCCTTGCCTGTTTGCTAGTGCTTTTCTAAGGCACTCTCCCATCTTGTCAAAGTCCGCCCTCCTGAAGTCCAGAACCCTCACTTTTGTATGGCTTGACTCTGTAGCCGAGTTTATCGTGAACCACACTGTTTGGTGGTCAGTTGTTCCCAGATGGCTACCCACTTCTAGATCTGAGATCCTCTCACTGTCCCCATTTGAGAGTACGAGGTTGAAGATTGCTCCCTCATGAGTGGGTTCCAGAACTAGCTGTCTGAGGCATGCCACCTGGAGGGCATCGAGAATGGACCTGCTTTTGGGTGTGGCTACAGCCAAGGTGCTCCAGTTAACATCTGGCATATTCAGGTCCCCCATCAACAGTATTCTCTTTTCAAACAACATGAAGTCTTGCTGTATTCTGATTAATGCAGTTAGCCCAGCCTTTAAACTGCTCTGGGAACAAAGGGTTAACTTTGTATGCAGAGCATAGAATGCTGAGCTCGAACTCGGTTGGTGTCTCTGTTTCCCTTTGAAATCTAACCGTCAGATTCTTTACTCCGTCTCACTGAACAGTCGCTCCGGAGATTTCTCCTGCAGCTCTGTTCGAAAGTCGCTTGAAGTGTCGGGTTTACTGTCTGTTTTAACCAAATTTATTTCTGCTGTCTCTTTGTCTATGGTACCGTGAGTACTAGATAGGTTTTGTACTGTTTTTCTGTGTGGAACTTGTAAAAGTGTGGATCGTTCAGCTGAAGCAATCAGTTGTTAATTCTTGTATTTTACTTTAGTATGTGGTTACCAGTCCTTTCGGTTCTAAAAAAAAAAAAAAAAGTGTTTGGTACGTTTTTTCCAAGACCCGTGACTTGGTTAGGAACCGATAAGGGAGTCTTGCCTGGCGGTTGCCATAAAAAGGGTAAGTTGGTTAGGTTGGCCATGTCTGAGAAACCCAAGAAAAAAACTGGGCCCACTGGGTTTAACACTGCAGTGAGTGTGGGGAGGTCTCTGCTAAGGCTGATCCCCACACCACCTGTGTTTATTGTCTGGGGTTTGACCACCTCGATTCAGACTGCCAACTATGTAAAAACTTTCCCAAATCTACCCTTGAAAAGAGATTAGGTAGACTGAGGGAAAAGGAGGCTCAAGAGTCCGCTGACCCGGATGGCCAGCCCGGTTCGGTTCCGACTGAACCAGAAGGAGTGCCCTCTGACCAGGGCGATACTACTTAGGGCAAAAGGAGAGCCGATCCCAGAGTTCAGTTCCGGATAAAAGAAAACGCAAAGAGAAATCATCCGTTAGGATCCGAAGCCCATGTTCACTGCCAAGCAAATGGCCAAAGTGATTCGGATTGTGAATTGCTGTTCCCACCGATCCGCACCTTTGGCAGGGGCTCGTTCGGTCAGTTCCCCGGTTCACGATTATACCCTGAAGAATTTTCTGAACCGGAGTTTGAAGATGATGATGGTGAAAGTCTGGATGTGCCTGTTGAACCGACATCCCCCAAACAGACCTTAAGGTGTATCCCCTCTTAGGCTTTCTGAGTCCCCTTCCCACTTTATGTTCTGCATAAAGGTGGCTGAGACCCTCCAGCTTCCTATGAGGAGGCTGTGGAGGATCAGGAAGAGCCTGATTAGGTAGAAATGATGGACATCACAGAGTCCAGGAGACTGTCTATTCCCCTCCACAAATCCTTTGGGAAACGGACAGAAAAAATCCTAAAGTCTCCCAACACTATGCCTCCTGTGGATAGAAGAATGGACAAGAGGTATACACTTTCAGGCTCAGACACGGAGTTCTTATACTAGCAGTGCAACCATGTTGGGGTAGTGCAGGCTGCTGCCTGTGACAAGGCAATATTCCTGGGCTCACACCCCCAGACAAGGACTCCAGGAAGATTAATGCCATGGCAAAGAAACAGTACATGGCATCTTCCTTGGGACTCAGGCAAGCAAATTATATGGCCTATGCAGCCAGGTACCAGAAGTCCAGGTGGGACACTGTGTTGGCACTGGCTAAACAGGCTTTCCCAAGCTAGCCAAGGAGCTGGAGGCGGTGGCTGCAGATGGGATCGAGGCATCCAAAGTTCAGTTTCATGCTGCTGTGGACTCTAATGATGTGTCATCGAGAGTCATGGCTATATCTGTGGCTCTTCGGAGAATGGCTTGGCTCAGATGTACTAGCCTCTCGTAGGACACCCAGACTAAGGCCATGGATTTTCCTGTAGTGGGTAATTCTCTGGGGAGCAGACAGAGAATTACATTAAGAAAATGGATGAGTACAGGACCACTTACAGGAGTGCTCAGGCTAAGGAGAGGCAGGCAGCTCCTCAAAGACAGCAGTCTAGGGGCAGGGGAAGGCCTTTTCAAAGGCCTTTTTACCAAGCACAGGCCTCCTCTTCCTTTTCACAGAGGGGGTTCTTCAGAGGGAGAGGCAGAAGGGATGAGCAGGGCTGCATCCACCCTCAACCTAAAGCCCCTGCCAAGCAGACACCCTGATGGGCCTGCCCGGTCACCTCCTCTATTCCAGTAGGGCAGGCTGGCTTACTTTGTCCAGGACTTAATGTCTGTTACATCAGACAAGTGGGTCCTGGAAGTAGTAAGCCAGGACTGGTTCTCAGCTTCAGAAAATCTCAAAGATGAGAGCCAGATCTTTCCACCTGCAACTCTCTGAAACCCTTGCCCTAGAGGCAGAGGTTTCTTCTGTTCTAGCCTTAAGAGCCATAGAGAGAGTACCTACCCTACACTGGGGCAAAGGACTGTACTCCAGGTACTTCCTGTCCCCAAAAAAGACAGGGGAGTGGCAACCCATCCTAGACCTAAGATATCTAAACAAAAATCTTTTAAAACCAAAGTTCAAGATGGTAACTCTGGGAATAATCCTTCCCTGTCTAAGGCCAGGGGACTGGTTAGCCTCCCTGGACCTCAAAGATGTCTACTTTCACATTCCCATCAGGTGCTCCCACAGAAAGTACCTCAGGTTTGAGTTGCCCTCAGGCCACTATCTGTTCAGAGCAATGCCCTTTGGACTAACCTCAGCCCCAAGGGTTTTCACAAAGTGCCTGGCAGTAGTAGTTGCCTTTCTAAGAAGGCAAAAGATTTGATTTTCCATATCTGGACTATTGGCTAATAGTGAGGCCAGTCTCCAGACCAAGTTCAATGTTACCTGCAAGTGACCCAGCAAGTGCTCACTACTCTTAGGATTTCTTCTCAGCCTTCCCAAGTCAGTTCTCTAACCAGTCCAGCTTCTTACCTTTATAGGGCAGAACTGGACACACTCGAGCAAGAGATTTTCTTCCTCTAGAAAGGGCAGTGGTTCTTGTGGAACTAGCCTCTTTTTCAGCCTTCGTGTATCTCAACCAGCAAGGCATTTCCTCCAGCTCTTGGGCCACATGGCAGCTTCAACAGCAGTGGTCCAAGGGGCAAGATTCCAGATGAGGGATATTCAGTTCCACTTGAGAGCTTTTTGGTCTCGGCAGAAGGATTCCCTTACCAAACTGATCCCAGTGACTCTGTCCTTGATCCAAACCCTCCAATGGTGGCAGGATCAGGACAATTTAAGACAAGGTGTTCCTTTTGCTACTCAGCCTTGTTCAGTGGTCCTTACCACGGATGCTTCTCTTCTGGTTGGGAGCCCATCTGGGTTCCCTCACTGCCCAGGGGCTGTGGGTCCCCCCAAAAAAATCCCTTCTCCATATCAATCTCCTAGCGTTCAGGGCAGTTTTTCTGGCCCTAAAAGCTTTCTCTCAGTCAGTACAGAACAAGGTGGTTCAGGTCAGAACGGACACCACCACCACCATGTGGTACATCAACAAGCAGGGAGGCACTCTGTCCACGGTGTTGTGCACGGAAGCCATGAAGTTGTGGTCCCTGGCTTATTCCCTGCAAACCTCTCTGGTAGCAGTTCACCTTCCTGGGAAGGACAATGTGCTAGCAGATGTGCTGAGCAGGATCTCTCAGGGCCATCTTGAATGGTCCCTGGACCCTCAGGCGTTGAAAGTGATTTTTCAAGGTGGGGCACTCCAGAGAAGGATCTCTTTGCAGCCCCAGACAATCACCAACTCCTCTCTTTGTTGCAGACCTCCAGTCTTGGGCTCAGTCCCCTGGACGCCTGATTCTGAATTGGGAGGGAAGTTTCATGCCTTCTTCCCCCACCCCTTCCCACTCCTGTTCAAAGTTTTAGTCAAAATAAGGTCACAACCTTGGAAAGTGATTCTGATTGCTCCAGATTGGCTAGACAGCCCTGGTACCACTTTCTGCTGTCCCTAGCTGGCCATCTTCCTGCCTCTTCCCAGGAATTACAATCTGTTAACCTTCTCTCAGAGGAGGATTTGGTACCCAATCTTCAGTCTCTCAATCTCAAGGCATGGCTCTTGAAGAGCTAGAGTTTGCAGATCTGCATCTTTCCCAGGGGTTCTGGATATTCTAAAGCTTCTAAAGCCCTCCACCAAGAAAGACTTATAACTCCAAATGGAAGAGATTCAGCATTTGGTTCATACTCTCCAGATACTGCTGGATTGCCTACGGTTCTGGATTATATGGTCCATCTTAATGGCCTAGGCCTCAGACCAGCTACTCTCAAGGTACACTTGTCAGCTGTTTCTGCGTTTTTTGTCTGTGGGGAAGTCTTCCTCACTATCTTTTCATCTTGTGTTCTGTAAATTTTTTAAAGGATTGCTTCACACCAATCCTCCTTTTAGAGACCCTGCCCCTGCCTGGGATTTGAATATTTGCATTGCTCAACTTATGTAACCCCCTTTTGAGCCTATGTCTTTAGCAGAGCTCAAGTACTTGACTTGGAAAACTGTGTACTTGGTAGTCATTACCTCTGCCAGGCGTATCAGTGAATTGCTAGTCCTGTCAGTGGAACCTGATTTTTATCTCCTTTCACAGGAATAAAGTGGTCCTTAGAACCAGTGGAAGGTTCTTGCCCAAAGTGGTTTCAGACTTCCATTTAAACCAGTCTGTCTCTTCCTGTTTTCTTCACTGATCATTCTTCCTCAGGAGAGATGAGGCTACACAGTTTAGATGTTAAGAGACCTTAGTTGCTACATAGAGCGACCAAGGGTCACAGGTTTGACTCTCCAGTTGTTCCTCATTGAGAAGTGGGAAGGGCAAACCTGCCACCAAGAGATCTCTTGCCAGGTGGATTGTGTCTTGTATACAATACTGCAATGAAAAACTCCACCCTCTGGCCTGAGGGCTCATTCCACAAGAGGTCAGCTGCTGTCAGGATATCCTCTCTTAGAAATTTGTCAAGCAGCCACCTGGAAAACAGTCCATACCTTTACCAAGTATTACTCTCTGGATATCCAGGCTAGGAGTGATGCTCGGTTTGGCACAGCAGTATTTCAGAGCCTATTCCCAAAGTAGGTTCTGTCCCTCCTCCATGGAGGTACTGCTTGGTAGTCTGCAATATGTCAGAATACAGCAAGACTTCATGTTGTTTGAAGAAAAAAATTACTCACCTTAGTAATTGTGTTTCTTCTAATGGAGTCTTGCTGTATTCTGACCTCCCTCCCTCCCCTCTCAGAACCTGTTTTGGGAAGTGGGTGGGCAGGTGCAGTGTTGCACCCCAGGGGTGCTTTGTTTACACCCTCTTCCTTTTTGTTTGTGTGTTATTTCATTACTGTTATTTGTATTAGATTGGTTTTTGTGTTTCCTGACTTGAGTCTCCCTTTGGAATCCAAAATGTTTTACTGGCAGTTGGCTGGTAGGAATTTTACAATTTCCACATAGAATTTTTGGTTAGTTGGGCTTGTAAGAATCGGACTGTTTGAGTTTGAAACACTCCAAACAGAGACTCCAACCGAGCTCGAGTTTCAGCATTCTATGCTCTGCATAGAAAGTTAACTCTGTTCTCCGGGCAGTTTAAGGTTGGTGATCAGTGCAATATGTGAGAATACAGCAAGACTTCATTAGAAGAAACACAATTGCTAAGGTGAGTATTTTTTTCTTTTAGTTGCCGTTACTTATGCTTGAAGGATTTAAGAGCTACAGGTGCTCATGTATGAGCAGCCTTGTTTGATTTTTCACAAAGACAGGGTGGCTTTGCACGCTAACCCTAAGTTCTTACCGAAGGTGGTGTCTGAGTTTACTCTGAATTCTTTATTTTTATTTTAGTCTTTGGTAACTGGGTAAAGCCCACTTAGCACAAGTACCTGTTTTCAGGGGCGACCTGGGGAAGTTAAGTGACTTGCTCAGTCGTACAGTATGCAAGTGGAGGTTGTGGGACTCAAACCCAGGTCTTCTGGATGTACCAAGCTCATTCACAACTCGTTACTCTAACCTCTAGGCTATACTGGCAGCCCTAATCAAGCCATCCACCTGCCTGTCTTATTACCCGGAGCATGCCAATCCAGGGTAAGCATTACTTTTGATGTATATCATAGCTGTTTGTTTCTTTCGCCCCAGGGAAAGTGTATGCCAGTTTCTAAACGGTGTTTATCCAAATGGTTGGCCAACTTATTATTTTCTGTGACAGGAAGTACAGTAACAAACTTCCTGGGGCTATTAGGACCACTGACCAGAGGTGTGGCCACTTCTTTGCCTGTTTCAGAGGGTTTCTGCAGCTGAGATCTGTGCTGCTGCCACCCTAGAGTTCTGTCCACACTTTTACTAGGCACTACAGTCGGGACATCATCTCTAGAAGGGCAAATTTCGCTCAGCTGTTTTACAGGGCTTCCTTTCATAGGTCCCTGTCAGCCACCCAGTATGTCTCCTCTGCAGTACTGCTTGGGAATTGTTCCTAAGGTATGACCTTCTGCAAGAGAGATCCTCGAAGACAGAACAGTTTAATGTAAGAACTTACCATAACAGTAGATGTTCGAGAGAATGTATTGCAGCCGGTCACGCCGTCCCTGCCACCTTTTCCCCTTCGTTCAGATCCTCCTTTTTTTTCTGTGCTCCCTTCTCCAGGATGGTCAACCTTCTGTTCCCCATGTTCCTTCTGGCTGGTGTCTCTGGCTGTCCCTCTGTTCCCTTGGGAGCATGTCCTTGCCGGATGGTCTCTGGCAGAGACCTGTGGAGGGCGTGGGGCCACCCACAGCTATATAGCGGACACCGATGTGGTGACATTGCCGTGTGTGGCTCCAAATTATTTCCATGTGTTCCTGGTGCCTGACTACTGCAGTTCCTAAGGCCTGACCTGCTGCAAGAGATTGTCTTGAAGAGCTACTGTTACGGTAAATTCTTGCTTAACTGTTTTTTTTCTAGTATTGTTGCAACGATGTGAAGTGCAAAGATGACCACTCTGTGCATATGCTGCCTCGGCCTTACTCACGACATTGAGGTCTGCAGCATTTGTCAGGGATTTAACCAGGACACCAGGAGATGTTGCAAGAAAGCCTTAGAGTTATATTTTAAAATAAAGGTTATAGAGGAGAAGCAGGTGTGTTGAAGGTGGCTTCATGCATCAACTGCTCCCTCTCTTCCCAGTTTGCCGCCAGCCTGCTGCTCTGTCTGGTGGATGGCATCCATTGCCAATACAAAGGACAGGTCTGCCTGCTGCCCTCTGTGGTGGATGGCATCCATTGGCAATTTTAACTGCAGAGAACGGGTCTGCCAAATTGGCTGACAAACACCGCAATTCAGACAAAGACAAGCGGCATAGAGAAAAGACCACCTTTCCTGACAGATCGGGATCTCCTCTGAAAAGAGGCAAGTCACTTGAAAAAGACAGGACCAAGGCCTCTGGTTCTGTGGCCCCTGCCCTGGTGGTCTCTAACACCAAAGTTGGGGTTTGACAGAGGCTCAGCTCTCCCACGGGGTGGTGGGGAACCACTCACAGTCAGTATTGCTATCTGGCTCCGTCCCGTTGACTGTTCACCATTGTCGACCATGTCTGGGACCAGTCGTTTTTCGGCTCTAGTACCAAACAATGTCAGAGCTATTTCAAAGGCTCATGCCATTGCCTCCGTTGTTGACACCATCCCCCTCGGCGCCCTTGGAGCTGAGCCGTAGACCTTGACTATGAGGGAATTCTGTCTGCCTGCCGTAATGCTGAGAAGGATTGTTCGCTGACGGTAAACCCGTCGACAAGTCCCTCCTATTTCTTTTCAATCCTTCAACCCTTTTCCGACGACCTTTGATGCCAACAGGGAGCTTTAGTATAATTCAGAATATATGGAAGAAGAAGATCTGGAGAAAGGGCTGGGTCCCATAGATGTGGTGGGATCCATGAGCCAGTTACTCGGCTCACCTCCCCTCAGGCCCCTTGACTGATCCTCTGAGATTGCGCAGATTTTAACAGAGTATTTTATGACCTCTTCGCCATCTCAAACTAACCTCTAAGCCACCCACCAGCCCTGGTAGTCAGGATAACTACTCCCTCCGGTCACTACCCCCTCTGACACCTCACCCTTCTACTTTAGAGCCACTGGCCCAGGTGTTACCACCAAGCTCCTGAAATCCCTCCCTGCCAGGGGTAGCCTTGGCAGTGATGGGCTTTTTCCCCTCATTCCTTAGGCTCATCTCCAGCTATCATTGAACCCCTCACCTTCATATTTAACCTTGCCGTCTCCTTGTCCATAATGCCAGACTCTTGGAAACATGCTAATGTTGTGCCTATTTTCAAATCGGGCAATCACCCTTCTGGTAATTATAGTGATATCTCCCTCTTCCCTCACCTGAGCAAGCTACTGGAAAAAATCATGCACTTCCAACTCTCTGAGCATCTTGGAAAGTATAAGCTGCTGTGCCCTCAGCAGCATGGCTTCCATAAGCAGCACAGCACCACATTAGCCCTAGTCCATTTCTCTAACCATGTACTCAGAAACATGGACGTGGGTAAGGCCAGTGGTGCTGTATTCGTGATCTAAGGCCTTGACCTTGTCGACCACTCCTCCTCCACTCCACTCTCCTACACCTTGGCTGCTCTGCTGAGACAACAGCATGGTATAGAAGTTATCTCAAAGGCAGGTCCCAGTCTGTTACAATTGGTACAGCCTCCTTCCCCGCCCTACCAGTATCCACAGTGGTTCCCCAAGGCCCCATTCCTTGGCCCCTACTTTTTCCATTTTTATTAATGCACTTCCGGCTGAAAACTTACCTGTGAGGCCCGCTTCTATGCGGATGAATGACCTTGTCCTTTACCATAGCGACAAGTCTCTTGCAAACGTCTCCTCTGCTCTTGCACTTAACTATGGTGCTGCCCACAATTGGTTTCTTTCCAACAGACTCTTGGTAAATGAAAAGAAAACTAAAGTAATTCTATTTGGATCTGAACCATTCCTCACAAAGATATCCAAGACAAACTCCTCCCTCCTTGTACCCACCCACACCTACTGGTCCTTCCTTTGAAAATGTCCCTAGTTTTAAATACTTGGGTGTCACTCTGGACCTCTTCCTTACGTTTGCCGACCATGTCAGTTATTCTATGCACAGAGTTAATCAGAAGCTAGGTGCTGCCTGCTGCCTTAATCAGTTCCTTTCTTATGAGGCGCCACTAGCAATTGCAATAAGGAAACAACCTACCACCTTGAATACTGTTCTTCTGTCTATTCCCTCATATCCTCAGCTCTGCGCTGTAGACTGAACTCGGTGTACAACAGTATCTGTCGCTTTGTCCTCCATGCCCCCTTTTCTACCCATCATTGTGTATTGTACCAGTCACTTGGTTGGCTCCCACTGCAAGGACGGTTCAACTAGGCTCTTGGTTGCTTAGTTGACAATACTCTGAGAGATGGACGCATGTCCCCGTACTCCTCCCTCCTCACGGGCAGAGTGGCAGCTAGGAGTCTCCGCGAATCACCCATCTCTCCTCCCGGTAGTTCCATCAGTCTCCTCTACCATGGGTAGTAAAGCCTTTCCGCCTCTGCCCTCCCTATGGAACAGACTCCCTACATCTCTGCTCTTCCACCTCCATTCAAAAACAATTTCAAAGAGTGGCTGCTGTCTGAGCCAAATGCCACTGCTCTCCTTGGTCATCTCTGGCATTCCCTCCCTCCGCCCCCAATTAGCAGTGTCTCATCCTTGCTGCACTCACCACTACCGCCTCCTGTCCTCTTCCCCACTTTTCGGGCTTCTGCTTTTGCCTCCTTTTCTAAGTCCCATCACACTTGTTAATGGAAGTGTACTGATTTCAGAGTTCCAATCTGCTCATTGACCTGTGCACTATTAGTGTACCTGAATGCATTTTGCACTTCATGTATCATATCTGAGACTTGTGTTTGGTCTTGTATTTTGTGACTTATATTTCAGTCTGTTGCTTGGCCTGTTACTATGTACTTTTGACCTTATGCTGGCCTTCTTTGACACCTTGTATTCTTATGTAATTGCACTTATGTAATGACCCCTTGTTCTGTAATTTCCCTACACCTCATGTTGGGGCCTGTGTTTACTGTTGTTCTCCACACCTGTATTGCTTAATGTGCCATGCTGTGGCTTGGTCGTGCTCTGAAACGGTCCTTGATCAGTGCACCCATCCGTTTATCAAAAACATAAATGCAGTTCCAGTTTGTCCTCCTGTAGTGAGGAGAGTAAAGAACACTTCCAGGTTACCTCCTGAGGATGCCTCATTTAGGCTTTCCTCAAGCAGGTCCAAGCCAAACTGGGAATTGTGCGAGGAGGAGGATTAATCTAAGACGAGTTTGTATGAGTTCCAAGAGGTGTCTCTTAATTCCTCCAGTCCATTTGGCTTTGAGGATGCTAGTCTAGCTGCTCAGCACAGAGCCCTGTAATTTACCCCGCAGGTTTTGGAAGGTGGATAAACAATATCCAGAACCTTATAACAAGGTGTTATTCCTCTCTACCAGAAACTGACTATAGTAATTATGGCTGCCCATGACAGGTTCAAAGCTCCAAAACACGTGAGCTCTCTTCCTCCTGATAATAAATCAGGAAAACTGGACATCATGAGGTAAAAGAACATTTGCTTTGGCATGCCTTAGACTAAGAATTGCTAATTCCCAGGCATATATGATTTAAGTATCCGCATTGCCTGTGGAAGTCTAGGGTCACCATGGCTGAGAAGCTACAAGATGGTTCTGGTAAAATAATGGTTCAACAAATGGTTGCTAGCGGCTTGGAAGCTGGTAAGCATCTGTTAAGATTGCCTATGATGCCTCCAATGTGGCTGCTGTGTGGGCGACTTCTGGCTTTTTGTCTGCGCCCATCACTCCTGGTTGAGTGTCGCTGGCTTCAGCCTGATATTCAACAGTTGTCTAAAATTGTCCTCTTTAGAGGAAAGCTTTTTGGCGCTGACATAGTCAACCCTTGTGGGGACCTTTCATACTGTAGTGACCCTAAGGTTTGTGCCAACTCTGAACCCTAAGCCATGGGGTAGGGGCTCTTTTTGTAGGGCATATGCCTGTGCAGGCATGGGTTACTCTAGGGGTCCTGGCTGTGGCTTCCAGCGACCCAACTCAAGCCAACCTGCCTCCAGGTGAACATGCTAGGCTCATCAAAGGAGCAGTTATCAGTGGCGCTTCAGCCACCAACACCCCTGGCTCCTTCTGATTCCCCTCCTCTTTCACTGGCCTCCGTGCCCCAGGGAGTATTAGTAGAAGCCAGATTTCTCTTTCTGCAGGAGATCACCACGATGCTTGGGTGCTGGAGGTAGTTCAGCGAAGACACGCCCTATAGCTCCTCTGTGTCCCTCCTTTACCCGGTTGTTACCTTCTTGACATCTTGCCCTCCTGCTAGAGGAGGTTCAAACTCTCTTCAGCAAAAGGGCCCTAGAGCCTGTCCTGTTATTGAAATTAATTTGTGCTGTTATTCCTGGTACCAAAATAGACCAGGATTTAAGGCCTATGCTAGACCTTTGAGGCATCAGTTTGTTTTTAGAATACAAGCAATTTTGAATGGCCTTTCTGCAGTCCCTCCTACTGAAGCTGAATGGTTGCTCTGGATATGAAGGATGTGCACCTCCATTTCAGGATATGCAGGTCTCTCGGAAAGTACCTGACGTTCATGCTTCAGGGCTGGCACTATCAGTTTTGTGTCTTGCTCTCTGGTTTGTCTGCACTCTCTCTCTTCAAGTGCTTTGCTGCGGTTGCAGCTGCCCTCCAGTGAGAGAGCTTGTATGTCTTCCCATGCATTGATGACTAACTTTTGAAGGCCGTGTTGAGGATGCCATAGTGTACACGCTGACCAGGCAATACAGCACCACAGGTAATGGGGTGGTGCTTGAGGATTTGTAGAACCAACAGGTAACAGAAAATTACAAATCAGGAGTCAGAAGACCACTGTCTTAGAAACCCCAGCACTTCACTCGTTAGAGCATTTTTTTGTGCTGCTCCCACCCCTGGCGACACTCTTAGACCACCAAGGCCCTCGCCACCTTCCTCCACTGGACGCCATCAGCTCCTCGCAACTGCCAGTTGATTCCTACTTGGGTGACCCGACGTAACCCTTTGGCAGGTGGGTCCCTTCCCTCTGGAGAAGTGCCAAGAGGCACATGCTTAGCCTGGAGATCGACTGTGGGGTGGTCAGCATGGGGCTATCCTGGGCTATCGTGGAGTGCCGGGTACCGGTGGCTGTCATCCAGTTGGGCCAGGGGGCATTTTCTACTTTTCTGTGGCCCACCCCACACAACCCAGATTGGCCTGTTGGAGTGACAACCTGTGTCGGGGATGTGTGGGGGCGCGAGGCTTCATGCCCGTAGTGCATCTCCCAGTCCGTCCTGCAGGTGCCAAGGCCCTGCCCCCGATTTGAAGTGTTTAATGGATGCTCTGGATCCCTCCCTGCTGGTCTCTGCTCCTTGTATCTGGGCTTGGGGTGCGAACCCAGGTCGCCAGTGTGCCGAATGAACCCCTTCCCTTGGCGCCACGGAACTGGCTCAGTTGGAGCTGCTTAAATTTTTGAGAGATAGGTTTGTGGTGTTTTGGGGTGAATTTCACCAATAAATTTGTTAATCCATTTTGTCTCAGTAATGATAATCAGTGTGTTTTCTGCTTTCAACACTGCCTCTCACAGAGCTTCTGAGTGCAGTTGTTATCTGTTGGTTCTAATGCCATAGTGTATACAGTGTTCCGAACTAGATAGCAGTTTGACCAGTTGGGCATACTGGTGAGCAGACAAAGTCTTTTGTCTGTGCAAACACCTCGATTGCATAGGGAGCTGTTCTGGACATGGGTGAGTCAGGCTTTCCACACTTCAGACTGTGCTGCGTGATGGTTGCCTCGGCCTGCTGGTCTCTCAGCTGATGCCTCTTATGGCTAATAAGGCTCTATCTCACTGGCATGTCTGCACATGAGGATTCTGCAGTGGTTTCTGCATGCTGAGAGGGCTCAGCAGTCCAAGCTGGAGTGTGTCTCATAGCAGTAACCCCTCTGCTCTGTTGTTCCCTGCTTTGGTGGTTGGACTGCTCCCACCTGGAGACGGGAATCTTTTGTTTCTCTGCCCCTTCCCTTGTGATGACGAATGCCTCTGGTTCATGGTTGGGGCGCCTATCTAGAGATGAGGGCTGTTCTGCTTGGTATACAGGCCTTCACCACTTTTCTTCTGGGTCACTAGCTGTTGATCCGTACAGTCATTTCTCGGTACTACATTAACAGTCATGGCAGAATCCACTCGTATCCTCTTTGCAGTGAGATAGTGAGAGTCTGGTACTGGGCCGTGGAACTAGTTTCCTTTTAGTATGGCACTCTCAGCACCCTTGTTGGTCCTAGGCACTGTGCCATTAATGGGAGCTCTTGGACACTGTTGTTGAGGACCTCTTCATTAAGTGGTGTTGCCCAAATATAGCCTTTTTGAGTCTCTATACCGTGCAAAACTACCACATTTCTGCCCACTTGCTCCAGGGCCTGGACTTTGTTGGCGAGACTCATTGTCCCTGTCTTGGAAAAGTAGGTTCATATACACATTTCAACCATTCCCTCTCAGAAGGTTCTGGTCAAGCTGCAGGCAGAGTCGGCCACCCAGATTCTGGTGGCCCTGTACCCTCTGCTCCAGCAACTGGCAGTGGAACCCCCATCCCACTCCCTCTACAAATGGGACTTCTTTTCTGGGAGCAGGATACTCTGGTGCATCCAGATCTTCAATCCCTCCACCTCGACGCCTGGCTCTTAAGGGCATAGAGCTCTCCCACTTTTGGGCTTCTCTGGCGATTGCAGTGGTGGCCTGAAAACTGTCTACACAGTACACCTAATTGCAAAAATGGAAAAGTTTTATGGTCCGGTGCACTTTTCGTCGACTGACCCCCTTTATGTGCCTGGTCTGTCTTGTACTGGACTGCCTCTTGTCCATTGCGGACTTGGGTATTCCTCCATTAATGTTCACTTGGCCGCAGACGATGTCTGCTTTTTATACTCTTACCGATGGCAAGATGGTAGACCAGCTTGAGGTTTCCTGCAGGTTCCTTAGTGGTATTATACTTCTGCAGCCTCTGGTCCGCGATCTGGTTCTGGTGTGGGACTTTATTTGGTCTTTGAGACCCTTACTGCACCTCCCTTTCAGCCTACTGCTACTTGTGTTTTATTTTCAGAACTGTGTAGCTACATGAGCCACACCACCCACACATTCTGAAAATAAAACACTTGTGTTTTTGAACTGTAATCTTGCTTTTGTTGTCTATTCAAGGTCAGCAAAGCCTAATGTCTTGCCGGTGAGAGTGCTTTGAAACCCTTGGAAACTTTGCATTTGTTCAGGGCTAGCTACCCCTTCTTAGCACTGGGATCCACACTGTTGAGCACACCCATTCTGGTTGAACATATACTGCTACTTTGAGCTTCCTTTCTTGGAAGACACCTTCTAGTGGCTGTGATGTCTGCTCAATAGATACCACATTTCACCATTTAGAAGCTGCAGATTCTATTGCACTTTTCTATTTTGAGCTGCGGCTTCTAAATGGGGGTGGCTATAAAGTAATTTTGTCAAGTTTGCCATAGCAGATGGGAGTAGTAACCTGTAGGAATTGTGATTCAATTTCCTACCGTTCAAACTGCCAAAAAGTGCTGTTTTGCATAAAAAAATTTTTTTCTGTGCTCTGCTTCATTTGTATAACCTGCCCCTTCTTTTTCTTAGTGCTGCAACCCCCAACCGTGACATCATGCAAGGAAACAGTTTCTAAGCACTGATTTGAAACAGAGACCTCGGTTGGTTAGTCTTGGTATTGCAGACATCTACACTACTGAAATAGGGGACTTCATGTCACATAGAAACATAGAATTTGTCGGCGTCGGCCCGGTGGCGCTGAGGGTTGAGGCGCTGGATACCACACCTCGCTCCACGCCGGTGACCCGGGTTCGGGAGCGGACTCGGGTCATCGGTGGGTCGGCCGGGGGGAGACAGGCTTGAGTGTCCAACGACAGCTCACCTTCTCCGGGGAGGGATTTGGCCGAAGCCCGACATCTGCATGACCTCGCAGCGAGCTCGAGGAACTGCAAGCCCTCTAGGGACATTGTCCTCGAAAGCACGGACGCCGGGCGCAGCGCCATGACGCCAGGGGAGGTCGCTGGCTGCTCGGGAGAGAAGCGAAAACAAGCCTGCTTCAGCGGGAGATGGGAGGACCATGGTCGTGCCCACGATTTGCCTGTGCCCACCCAGCAAGACCACAGACCCGGCCAGAGAGCGTAAGTTATGGGGTTAGATCCCCCGCCTCGTCCCCGGCCCTGGGGGGTAATCCGCGGCTCCATGGGGTCTGGTGGTCTGTGTGGGTAGGGTTCCAGGCAGTGGGATGTCCAATTGTCCTCCCTGAAGGGTCGGAGGAGGCAGGCTGGGAGGAGGAATAAAAAGTGTAATTTCAAAAAAGAATTTGACGGCAGATAAGGACCGCTTGGCCCACCCAGTCTGCCCATTTCCCTACCTACTGGATAAGCTGCAGATCCTAGTTAACCAGCAGCCTACTTCTTCCTACCCACCCCCTAGAATTGCCTTATGACTGTCCCATGCATGCTTGAATTCCACCACTGATTTTGACTCCACAACCTCCTCCGGAAGGCCGTTCCATGCATCCACAACCCTCTCTGTGAAAAAATACTTCCTTAAATTACCTCTGAGCCGCCCCCATCTTCAAATTGTGCCCTCTTGTTCTTGCACACTCTTTTTTGAAAGATGCTACCCTCTTAGACTTTGTTGATTCCTTGAGGTACTTGAAAGTTTCTATCATGTCCCCCTCTCCCTCCTTTCCCTCAGGCTACATACAAGCTCCTTTCGCCTCTTCATATGTCTTCCGTGCAGACCCTGCACTATTTTAGTTGCCCTCCTCTGGACAGCTTCCATCCTGTCTGTCTTTTGGAGATTGGGTCTCCAGAACTGCACACAGTACTCCAGATGGGGTCTCACCAGCTGTCTGTACAGAGGGATAATAACTTCCTGTTTTCTACTGGTGATGCCTCTCCCTATGCATCCCAGTATCCCCCAACCCCTCCTTGCTGCCCTCTCATTGCTTGCCCACCTTTAGGTCATCTGATATGACTCCCACGGTCCTTTCCATTTTGTTGTTGTTAGTATCTCACCCCCATTGTGTACTCTTCCCTGGGTTTTGTTTCCCAGGTGCATTACCTGCACTTTTTAGCATTGAATCTAAGCTGCCATACATTTGACCATTCCTCTAACCTTGCCAGTCCTTCTCATCCTTTCCACCCCACCCTGTGCATCAACTCTGTTGCAGATCTTTGTGTCATCTGCAAAGAGACATACTTTTCCTTCCAGTCCTTCTGCAACGTTGCTTATAAAGACATTGAAGAGGACCGGTCCTAATACTGAACCCTGCGGTACCCCACTAGTAACCCTCCTTTCTTCTGAGTGGACTCCATTTACTATTACTCTCTGTGTCCTATTCTCCAGCCAGTTCTTCCAGGCTGTCATCTTGGGACCCACTCCCAGGCTGGCTAACTTGTATATTAATCTTTTGTGTGGGACTGTGTCAAATGCCTTGCTAAAGTTTAGGTAGGTCATGTCCACAGCCCCTCCCTGATCTACTACTTTGGTCACCCAGTCAAAGAAATCTATCAGATTCATCTGGAATGACCTTCCCACTGTGAATCCATGCTGCCTAGGCTGTCACAGTAAATAAATCTTGTTAGCTAGATACTATATGCACAATGCTTTGTTTTGAAAATAAACATGTGAGAGCTTTTATTTTTGAAGCCACTACAGAAGTATGAAACTTCATCTCACAGTAAGGAAATTGGAAAACAACTTCTTATTGTACCCACAATGCCTTGCTACGTACATCAACATATTAGGTGCAGTCACTGCCACCAAAAGAAGGGACTGTACACAGTAACAGTTTCGGATCCTTGCTCCCTCTATGGGGAGTTTGCTATATTGGTGTATAACTAAGAATGAGGTGTTTGGGTTGGTCTCCCTCTTAGAGGATGACCCTATTGTCAATTGCTTAAAGTTATGGTAGTATGTAAACTGGTATGACTTGTAAATGATTAAGCTTTCGGTTATCCATTTTGCTTCTCCTATCTCTCCTATTTACTTTTTGGAAGAATATGAGGCATTCCCCCCCCTCAGAACTTCTCTTTTTCTTTCCTTTTTCTGTCTATTCTTCGAATTCTCTCTTCTTTCCCTGGTCTTACTTCTCTGACTTTAAATATAAATTTGTGCATATGAATAGGAATGGACTTATGTCTGTTTAATGTATGGATTTAACTGTAAGGGAAAAGAAAAAAGCTCTTCAATAAACTTTAATTTAAAAAAAAAAAAAAGACTGTTTCTCTGAGTAATTAACATTTACATCAACATTAAAATTTACCCAGAATTCCTTGGTGGTGTATGTAAAACATTGACAGTTCCCTTGAATGACATTCTGGGGGTGTGGCAGCACACAGAAAACTGGAGGGACAGAGTGCTGATCAAACATAACATAAAATAACTATGACACATGTTTGTACAAAACAAATTGCAGCTTCAACATCTGAAGCATGGGCGTCGGTGGTATACTACATGAAAAAGGCATCTGCGACACCTGACAAAATCACTTTAATAAACACCTTTGACAAGCTGCCATCCAGGTTGCCGAAATTGCCTTCTAATCCCATGCTGGCAAGTAAGAAATATTTATTTGTGTTCTGAGCCCCTCTCTTCAATACAATATAGTAACAGTGGTTACTGAGATTGACTGCTGCACGGCACTTGCATGCAAACTGGGGCCATGGTACTGAGACGTAAGATGCTACTGTTTACAAATTATTAAGCAGCAGACAAGTTCGGGTCGCACCTGGAAACGAGCCTTGGCTCAGTGTGCCTTTCCTGGTCACCAAATGTTTAAATGAAAAAAAAAAATAGTTACAAGTAAGGCAGTGTTTGAAAGTTAATTTTTTGTTGTTGTTGTTAAGACTTCTGCTGTTTACTTGCTTACCTCAGTTTGGCATGCTGATTCTCTATACTGCACCTTGGTTGCTGATCTGCTCTCGCTCTGCTCACTTTGTCTGCACTACACTGTCCAGTTTCATCAGACCTTGATCCCAGTAGGAACTAAATTCTTCTAAACCATGATTCACTTATTTTTACTGGTAAGGTACTGTATACTGGGCCTTGCTTATGCTCCACGTGGGGGTGGGGGTGGGGTAGTGGGAGAACGGAGGCATCCGTTAAATTTTCTTTTTTTTATACTGGAGAGTATGTGAGCAAAACTGCAAGTTCTAGGGACATGGATATGTTGTTCATCCACACTCATTGGCAGTATCCTTGCCGCTTTAAATCTTGCCGGAAGGTCTTCAAGCTTGCTCCTCCCACCCACCGGGTGGTATAACTCGGCTCCGCCCGCCAACCAAGATCTTCCTTACAGCTTGGAAGCTCAGGTTCCCTCATAGCGCTCTGCGTTTGTGACTAGTTCCTATTTCTCCGTTTGGATTTAAAAATAATATTTTGCAAAAGACTTGATCTTGATCCCTCGCGGCTGCGATGGATAAATCGACTCGGTTCGGAGATGCCCATGCGGGTGAAGATGTCTCGGACGGATCCACACTCACGTGTGTCTACTGCTTAGGCCTTGACCACGACCCGCAGGCTTCGACCTGTGCTCATCTTTCCGGCCTCGTCTCGAAGAACCGTGCTGCCCGGTTGCAACTGGGCCGTCCGAGGCGTTTCCCTCCGGTGAAGTCAAGAGGCCCGGTTGGCGGTGTCACGGCGGGACTTTCGGCGGATCAGCTCGGCGGATGGTCGCCCTCGAAGAGGGGCGGCGCGGGCCGTATCTTCCTCCGACGCGGCATTTATCCCTCTCTCTGGGTTCTTCCTCCACGGCTTCCTTTAAGGAGCTTTGTCTGTCCCTCTCCACTAGGGAAAGGGCCTGCCGTCTGCTGGACCTTTTTCCGGTCCAAAAGAGGGACAAGGGTAAAATCCCTCCGTCGGCGCTCTTGGGGGCGGGAAAGGTCCCTCTCCCGGGCCGTCGACCGTCGGCCCGATCGACCGCTCAAGCCCGACCACTGGCCTCACGGTGTCCCGTCAGGTCAGTTGACCGAGACTCCCACTGATGAAGTCGAGATTTTCTCGACCCATTAGACGGACTGTCGCCTTTAGCAGCGAATTCCCCTCTCCCGGTTTCCCGGGAGGAGTTGAGGATCCCTGGGCTCGCTGTGCCTCCGGTTCGGAGCCCTGGATGGACCTTCCGAGCGAAGGGAGTGCCGGTTCCGGCCGACACCTCCCCGCACCGACCCCGGAAATTCCGGGACTCTCGGTCTCGGTCTCGGACCTCTTCGTGGTCCAGCCGTTCCCACCGTCATAGCCGGTCTCGGTCTCGGCACCGCGGTAAGCGGCGTCGCCGCTCGTCCTCGTCCTCCTCCTCGGATGAGGAGAGGCTTCGGCGTAAATTACGTCGACGGTACGAGGACCTTATGTTGCAACAGCTCCTCCTGGCCGGGAATAAGCCGACTCCGGCGCCTTCCCCGGCCATTAAGTGGCTGTCACCGGAACGGCCGACACAACCCCTCGACTTGCCCGAGGAGCCTATACCCAGGCCGGTTGTTCGGCCAAAACCAGCTGCTCCACCGATTGCGGTGGAACCTCCGACCTCCACAGCCATTTGTTGGGGCTCCGACCAAGAGATTCTCGGCCGGCTAAGGGTTTACCCCATCGGCTGTCAGTTACCCTCACTCCCGACCGGCCTCGGCAGGTGAAGGGTAGAGCAGGCCAGAGCAGCTCTTGAGGACTCTTCCGAGTCGAAGATGATTCCTCCCTTCTTCTCAGCGACTGGACTTGGAGTCTTCAGGGAAGGTCAGCCAATGGACGATAACCCGTCGTCCTTCCTAGGACTGCTTGGCTCATCTCGAGTCTACAGGATGGAGCTCGAACCCGTTCCAAGCGGGCCAGGTATCCCCTCACGGAGATTCTGGACCGAGGGGATTCTCCGGCGGAGGCCTTTCGGTGGCGAGGCCATAGTGGGTCCAGCACTGGAACTTGGCGGCGCCCTGCCCCTGCCCCTCGCGCTTCCATGGATGGCCAGAAGTATGCGGTCCCGGTTCCTTATCCGGTTCCAGAACACCCCTCTGCTGAGGGTTGGTTACGACAGCGTTTTCCAGTAGCGCCCGGCTAGCATGAGGATGAACCGTCCTCCTGACAAGGGTCCAGAAATTGGACTATGCCGAGGCGAAAGTCTCATGCGTCCTCTCTCGGCCGTCCAGGCCAGTTGACCGTCCTCATGGCACATTTTCTCATGCCCTGTTGGGCTCCTGGATGAGTCATCCCTCATCTTCCGCCATCTACAGACTCTACGGTTAAGCAGGTGCGGGACCAGAACAGGAGCAGTGGCCAAACAGCAGCTCCAGACTGCTTTGGATGTAGGGACTCATGTGCCAGATCGGTGGCGGCCGCGGTGGCTATCGTCGGCGGGCTTGGCTGAGGATATCCACCTTTACCCGGATACCCAGCACAAGTTGGCGGATGTTCCCTTTTGAGGGACTGACCTCTTGACCCTGGGGTGGAAGGTCACCTGCAGAGGATCGAGAGTCAGTGCCACCTTGGACTCGGTCTCTTCCGCTCAGAAGGACAAAGGCCAGAAACCACAGCCTAAGCCCTTTCGTCCTTCTGTGCCCCGTCGCGCCCTGCCCAGCAACGTCAGGGCCAGCAGGCTCGGCATGCGCATCCCAAACCCAAGCCACCCGGCTTCCTCTAACAGGAGGCAGGGAGGAAGGGCCCAGGGAGGTCCCTCGGCGGTCCCTCCTCCAAGCCTGCCCAGTGGCAGGCTGAGGGGTGTCGCCCCCATCCCGTCCACACCCCACCTAGGTCCCCATTAGAGGCGGCTCCCACTTCCCGTTCCGCCTGGTCGCTGTTACCACGGACAGGTGGGTCTTGGAAGGTGGTGGGAAGAGGCCTGCTCTGGAATTCGAGCAGGCACCACCCTTCCAGAGCCGTGGCCTCGGGGCTTCGGGATCCCCAGCCTCACTGGCGGCTCGTCGAGCGACATCCGCTCTCCTCCTCCAGAAGGAGGTGGTAAGAGAGGTGGTGGACCCTCTCCAGACCCAGGGTTTGTGTCCAGGTACTTCCTGGTTCCGAAGCGGACGGGGCTGGCGCCCCCATTCCGACCTACGACCTAAACAAGTTCCTAAGGTACTCGAACCTTCAGGATGGTCATCTGGCTCAGATAATACCATCCTTGAAGGCAATGACATGTTCTGCTCTCTGTGGACTTGCAGGCCGTTTTTCCGTCCCTATCCATCCGTCTCACCAGAGATTCCTTAACCGCTTCGGCGGAAGGATCTCTTTTCAAGTTCAAGCCATGCCCTCGGCTTCTCCAGCTCCCAGGGTCTTCACCAAATGCATGGCAGTGGTGACAGCATTCCTCTGCGGCGCCGAGGGTCCGGTGTACCCTTACCTGGACGACTGGCTGATAGCAGCTCCCTCCAGGAAGGAGGCGGAGTGGTCCAGAATCTGGCCTCCAGGTCTGCTCTCAACTGGGCCTCCTTATCCATGAGGCCAGAGTCCAGACTCGAGCGAAGCAGGTGATTTTATTCATCAGGCGCCAGCTCGGCTCTCCCGAGCCAGGCGCGGCTCCCGGCGGACAGGGCCGGGGTTCTTTCCTCTCCTTTGCCCGATCATTTCTGGTTGGGCCAAATTAAGCCCTGCCAGGGACTTCCTCGCCTCCTGGGTCTCATGGCGGCGGCCTGTACCAGCGTGGTCGTTGGGCCCGCTGGAACATCTGCGTCCCCCTTCAGTGGGGACTGGCCAGCCAGTGGTCCTGGCAGCTGATCCCTTGGACCAGCTTGTGTCGGTGACACAGGGGATGTGGAGGCGGCTCTCCAGTGGTGGACCGTTCCAGATCATTTGCAGGAGGGCATCCCGTTAAGTCGCCCGAGCCGACGGTCTCTCTGTCGACCGATGCCTCTCTGATGGGTTGGGGTGCCCATCTGGAGACACAGGGCTCATGGCCTCTGGTCCCGCGGGAGTCGATGCCACATCCAACCTGCTGGAGCTCCGGCGGTCCGCCTAGCTCTCACCGCCTTTGCTCCGTTCCTCCGGGGTCAAGTGGTCCGGTCAGACGGACAATACCACGACCCATGTACTATCTAAACCGCCAGGGGCGGGGCCGCGCTCCATGCTTCTATGCAAGGCTCTCCGCATTTGGTCACTCGTCTCGCGCAGCCTGGAGGCGGATCTCCCGCCATTCACGTGGCGGGAGCCTCCAACACCCTGGCCGATGCCCTGAGCGGATAGGGGCTGCATCCCACAGTGGTCTCTCCTGCGGAGGTAGTACAGCATCTGTTCTCCCTTTGGGGCACACCTCAGGTGGACCTGTTTGCCTCCATGGAGAAGCGAGGCTGAGTCTGTTTCATGCCGCCCCCCCTCAGCAGGGCTCGCTGCAGAGGGATGCCTTCTCGAGGCAATGGACCCGGGCCTCTTTTCGCCTTTCCCCATTTCCCTTGATCCACAAGGTGCTTCTCAAGGCGAGGGAGGGACAAGGCAGGTGATTCTGATAGCCCCAGACTGGCCTGCAGTTCTGTACCCAGATCTCTCAGTCTCAGCTCCAGGACTCCGGCAGCTTCCAGCTCGCCGGACCTGCTCTCAGTCAATCAGGGAAGGTGTTCCATCCGGACCTTCAATCCCTGCACCTGACGCCTGGTTCCTGGCTAGAGTTCCAGGCTTTGGGTCTTCCGGCCACGAGGTCCTCAATGTAGTTGAGGCGTCCCGTAAGGAGTCGACCAGAAAATGCTATGCCTTCAAATGGAAAAGGTTTTCCATTTGGTGTCAGGGCAAGGGCTTGGACCCTTCCTCCTGTTCCTTGGCAAGCATCTTGGACTATTTATGGTCCCTTTCTAGTCAAGGGCTTAGGTCGGCGACCCTAAGGGTGCACCTGGCAGCCATCTCTGCTTACAATGGGCGCGGGCGGGAAGCAGTCGGTGGCGAGGAGAAGGTGGTCTGGCGCTTTTTCAAAGGCCTTGATCACATTTCCCCTCCAGTGAGGGAACCCCCACCTCCGTGGGATCTACTGCTGGTACTGGCAAAGCTCATGGGCAAGCCATTCGAACCTATGCACAGGTGTGCTCTCTCTCACCTGTCGTGGAAGACCGCCTTCTTGGTGGCTATCACGTCAGCCAGAAGGATGGGAGAGCTCCAGGCGCTTTCCATCGAGTCTCCTTACCTGGTCTTCCACAGGGACAAGGTTGTCCTGCGCCCCCACCCGAAATTCCTTCCGAAGGTGGTGTCGGAGTTTCACCTTAACCAGGTGTTGACTCTGCCGGTGTTCTACCCCAATCACACCTCGGAGGCCGAATATAGGCTCCATACTCTGGACCCTAGAAGGCGCTCGCTTATTATAAGGGCGCCACGGCTGGAAATCGGGAGAGGTTAGCCAGCTGTTTGTCACCTACGCTGAAGCCGCATCTGGCAGACCTGCAGCCAAGCGGGCCCGATAAGCAGGTGGGTAACCTCCTGCATAGATCTCTGCTATAAGTTGGCGGGCATGGAGCCTCCCAGAGGATAAGAGCTCATTCTACCCGCCATACTGCTGCAACAGTGGCTGCTTCCAGGGCGTCCCCTATCCAGGAAATCTGCAGGGCTGCTACCTGGAAGTCAGCAAACACCTTCATTACCACTACCACATCGACCTAGCAGTCACGCCGGGATGCTGGTTTTAGACCTCGTTTCTCAGTCTCTTTTCCCAAGTAAGTATATGGGGGTTGCGTCTTGCCTCCCTCCTCCCGGAGAACTGCTGGAGTCTGCCAATGAGTGTGGATGAACAACATATCCATGTCCTAGAAATACAGGTTACTCACCTGTAACAGGAGTTCTAGGAATGGTATGTATTGTTCATCCTGACTCTCCAACCTCAGCCCGGCTCACACACCTGAGCTTCCAGCGGGCCAGATCTGGCGCATGGGGCGGAGTCGAGTTATACCAACCGGGTGGGTGGGAGGAGCAAGCTTGAAGACCTTCCGGCAAGATTTAAAGCGGCAAGGATACTGCCAATGAGTGTGGATGAACAACATATACCATTCCTAGAACTCCTGTTACAGGTGAGTAACCTGTATTTTTTACAAACATCCAGTTGTACATGAAATTATAAAGATACAGGGGAAACAATTTACAGTAAACATTGTAATTACAAAAATACAAAAGAAGCAATTTACAATATACATTGTGCATATAGGTTGAGCTAATATTTTATACACAGGAACTTAACAGGCATGAGAGAACGAAAAGTGCACAGTACAGTAATTTACAGAAGTATTTGGAGTCATTTGCATACACAGGATAACCAAGGAATAAAGAGGGAGGTGGGAGGAGGTGCTGGCACATGGGAGGGTGGAGGGAGGAGGAGGATGAGGGAACCCAGTGGGGAGAAAATGAAGTGCAATGAGAAGTGCATGCGAGTTTTGCTTGAGGTGGCTCTTGAGAGATCTTTGAAAGGCATATATAGTGCTACAGACAAGGAGGTCAGTTGGGAGCAGGTTATGTTTTGTCCTTTATAAGCAGTGGAATTCTGCGCAAGTGTAGTGTGGAAAATGGGATGCTGGAAGCGTTGCTAGAGGCTCCTCTGGTTTGGCAGGCAGGAGCAGATTTAGGGAACAGATGTCATGCTCTGTGGTATTTTGTTCAGGTGAATTTTATGGAAGAAAAAGATTTTTGAGGGTGAAATGCCCCTCAAGTGGGAGCCAATCCAAGGCTCTGTAGAGGTGCGTTCTCCAGGGAATTCCAGTGACAAAGCAGATGATATTGTAGCTAGATCTAAGTTTATAGAAGAATTGAAAATTGTCCAGGGGGGTGGGCGTAAACGATGGATCCGTAGTCCAGAAGTGGTAAGAGAATGGAGCTAGCTAGACTGAGTCTAGATTCGGGTATTGAGTTTACGGATCCTGTAGAGTAGCCCCAGCTTCATGTGAACCTTATTTATGATGTTGAAGACTTGAGGGCTGAAGGGCAGGCTGGGGATCAAGCAGAAGACCAAGGTATTTAAATTCGGAGACTTGCTCTGTGCAATTTCCAAAGTTATCTGAGTTGGTTAGATCTTACTTAGAGAGGGCTCTTGCAGTAGGTACTCACATATAGGACTAAGCTGTCAAGTGTTAGGACCACATGGAAAACTTCTAGCTAGCAGTGTCCGTCGGGGGACCACCCCTGATGTCATGTGACTGACGTCAGTGTGGCGCTATATAGGGAGCGGTCCCCACACCCGCCCTCCAGTTCTTTTCCGCCGTCGACCTGCACATGTCAGATCTCGCGGAAGAACGCTGCTATTGTCAATGCCATCATTGGATGAGTATATTCGTTCAAAAGTCTAATTTTTTTTTTTTTGAAATTACTATTTATTCCTCCTCCCCAGCCTGCCACCTCCGACCCTTCAGGGGGGACAACTGGACATCCCACTGCCCGGAACCCTACCCAAGCAGACCCCTAGGCCCCATGGAGCCGCGGATTACCCCACGGGCGGGCAGGAGGGCTCAGACCCGTAACATTTCGTGGGTCTGAGGTCTGCTGGGCGAGCACAGGCAAATGGACACGGCCATGGTGCTCCATCTTCCCGGCTGAGACAGGCTTGTTTCGCGTTTTCTCCCTCGACATCGGTAGCCTCCCCGGCGTCGCGGCGAGCGGCGCCAAATCCATGTGCTGCTCAATGGCTGCCCATCCCAAATGGAGCTTGCAGTTCCTCGAGCCTCCGCTCGGGGTCGCTGAAAGTGTCTGGCGTAACCGAATCCCTCCCGGAGAAAGGCGAGAGCTGTCGTGGGCGCTCCAGCCCTGCTCCCCGGCCGACCCACCGGCGACCAGTCCGCTCCTGAACCCGGGTCGCCGGCGTGGTGTGAGGTGTGACGTCCAGCGCCTCAACCCTCAAAAAGTCTAATTTTTTTTTTTTTACGTATTCTTGCTTTATTGTGTTTTCAGAATTGTTTGTGCATGTCGTCTCTGCCTTCAGAATCGCATAAGAACAAAAGCGACTCTTGTGGCACTTGGCTCCCTCACAAGGATGGCCATTTCCTCTGCCTTCTTTGCCTAGACCCAGGCCATAATGTTAAGAGGTGTGAGCATTGCCAGAAGTTTAATTCGGCCACACGCAAATGCCGTTTGCAGTCCCTGGAAGGATATGTTTTAAAACAAAGGATGGCTAATATGGAGAAGGAGCTGAAGAAACTTGGGCAATACCGTCCTCTCCGAGCCACCACAAAAGAAAAAGGACAGGAGAGACATTGGGACCGGAAGGGTCCCCAGCAATCCCAGCAGCCTCTGGCCAGAGTCGCAGCCTTTAAGGTAATTTCCCCTTGAGGATCAGCCTTCAATGTCCATCTTGGTTGCTACCAAATGGTTGTCGGGGGGCAGGCCCCGGGTCTGTTGAGTCTCGGGCGAGTGCCTCGGGGATCAGGAGGTGCCCACTTCCTCTAAGGCCTTAAAGATTCAGAGGCCTGGCAGTACAGTGGGACCAGTAAGTAGAGTTCCAGCTTTTCTGGTTCTCGCATGGCTATGGCTGCTAAGTTGATCCGCTGGCTCTCCGGCCGGCCCACAGCCCGGATCCTCCATCAGGCCCGATAACAGGCCTGATGAGGTGCGGACCAACTGACATCGAATATGCAGCTGACAACGGAGATTACTCCAACTACTCTCTTACCGCAGATTGAGACAGTACCTCCAGCTCCCCGCTTGGGGACATGGAGGAGGAGATCGGCTGCTGTCAGGGTGGCCTCGCCACCCCTATGCTGAGCCTCAAACACCTGAGCCACTGTCGGACCAGACAAAGGTCCCTCCGACTCCCTCAGGCTTCTCTGTCCCTCAAGGTCCGCCTGCGGCTTGGCGCCTGGACCATCAGGACCCATGGTTCTGGATCCTCTCTGGGCCCTATGCACCCCGATAGGACATTGTCCGGATCCTTGGATCCCACTGTTGGGACCAATGCCAGGCCCTTAGGCCCCTCCGTCAGGTCCTACGTTGGGACCATCTGGCCATCTTATGCCCAGCTGATGTCTAGGCTATCCAGCATGCCGCATTACCCTACACCACACTGCCCGATTTTGGGTTTTCAAATGCCTGGTTACTCTCCACTGGGTTTTAATTACCCTTATTACGGGTATCCGAGCTATGGATTCAGCAGTCCACAACCACAATTGAACTTTCAGGCAGTCCTCAAATCGTGGTGGGCGGAAGCCAAGTCGCAGTTCACGCCGGAGCTGAGAAGTGCCAACACGACGGCTCCCTACGCGGCCCCAAGGCCTCTTTCTCTGGAATCTCCCTGCTGTCTGGCCCTAGGGTCCCGATGTCTGACAGAAGACTGGAGCCTTTACCTAACGCATGGCCTTGGGGAATTTTCCCGGCTGTCTGATTTTTCAAGGCTGATGGACTTGGCTCGTCCCACCATCAGTTCACCTGACAACAACCAGTCGTCTGACTCGGACAGTGATTTGTTTCACTGCGGCTCCGATTTTGATACCCCTACGCTGGAGGACCCCCACACCAAAAGAGTCTTCCAAGTCCCCTCCTGAGGACCCTTCCTTCTTGGAGCTCCTCAGGAGGATCCAGGCGGCATATGACAGATGTATGGTCACTCAGGATCTGCAGAGACAGAGATAGGTGGCTCACTTGAATCTGTCAGACTCTTCCCCGACCCTCATTCCGCCCTGGATAGAGCCACATGAGGACTTGGTCACAGTTATCTGGAAACAGCCTCCCTCCCTGGCCAAGGTGGCCAGGAAAGCAGACAGGCTTTACCAAACCCCAGACAACATGGACTACCTCAGCCTCCACCCGAAGGTTGATTCAGTGGTCATTAGTGTGGCCCATGATAGGTCTGCAAAACCAAAACACCTTAGTGCTTCCCCTCCTGATAAGGAGTCTAAAGTTCTTGACCAGTATGGAAAAAAGATTTATTCTTCTTTCACTTTGGGAATTGGAGCTTAAATTACGTCGCCCATATGGGGGACTACCAGAAATCTGTTTCATGTCAGAGTCCAAAGTGGACTGTCTCCAAGACTCATCCCTGAAAGTGAGAAATGGCAGATCTAGTCAGCTTGGCTAGATCTACATGCAGACATATGTTACGAGCCACCTACGATGCAGTTGATGCTGCAGGTAGAGGCTTGGCATCAGCCATTGGCCTCAGACACCATGCATGGCTTAGGATCTCAGGCTTGGCACCGGAGGTCCAGACAGCCTTACAGGATGCCCCCTTTAGGGGTTCAGTCCTCTTCGGAAGAGATGTCGAGGACATAATTACTGACCTCCAGGATAAAGGCAAAGCCTTGCGCTCTGTACAGTTTATGTACAAACTGCCCCAGAAACCAAGGCAGCCATTTCGGAGGCAGCAACATTGCCAACGAAGACAAAAGCAGAACCAACTTCAAAAGAAACTGGCGCCTTCGACTGGTAGAGCTCCCTCGGCCAAATCCCACAAGGCCTTGGGTGCCGCAGCCTCCTCCATGCCCACTGCCTGCTGACTCCTTAATCCTCCTGCCTCCACTGGTCTGCACCCCAGATGAGCCAGTAGGGGGAAGATTCTCCCATAACCTACCAGAGTGGGAGAAAATCACAGCAGATTCATGGGTGCTACAAATAGTGGCAAAAGGTCACACAATAAAATTTATAGAGAGACCTCCAACAAATCCTCCAGGTCACTCATTCTACCCACCTCACCACATACATTTTGGTAAGAGAGGAAATAAACTCCCTGCTGGCAAAAGCAGCAATAGAGCCAGTTCCCAAAAAACATCAAGGGAAAGGCTACTACTCGTACTTCTTCCTGGTACTCAAGAAGAAAGGTGACCTCGGACCCATTCTCGATCTGAAGTCTCTGAACCTCTTCGTGGAGTACAAGAGGTTCAGAATGTTGCCCTTTCCCAGCCCACTTCCTCTGTTACAGAAGGGTTATTGGCTCTGCGCTCTAGATGTGCATGGTGCTTACCTACATATCCTGATTTATCCGCCACACTGCAAATTCCTCCGTTTTTGTTTTCAGGGAGCATTTTCAATTCAAAGCTCTCCTGTTGGCCTTTACACTGGCACCCAGGGGTGTTCACGAAGTGCCTAGTGGTGGTCGCAGCCTTTTTACGCACACAGGGATTCCACGTCTTCCCATATTTGGACGATTGGCTGATTTCAGCCCCATTGAGAGTTGCCTGTGCCGGTTCCTTGGCCCTTACCCTGGACACTTTTCAACTGGTGGGTATCACAGCCAGTTATGCCAGATCCCATCTTGTTCCTACCCAACAGCTCCAATTTATTGGAGCGGTGTTGGACACAGTCCAGGAAAAGGCCTTCCTACCACAGGACAGGGTGCAGCATTTCAGCAGCAGGCATGCCTGGTAGCATCGCAGAGGAGGACACCAGCCAGGTCAATCCTTCAGCTGCTTGGGCTCATGGCTGCGGCCATCCCTTCGGTCCCCCTAGCCAGACTACACATGAGAGTCTCTCAGTGGACTGTCAGAGTGCAGTGGGACCAGAGATAAGATTTTCTAAATCACGAGATCCTAGTTTCAGACCTGATGACTCTGAACCTTTTGTGGTGACAAACTCCCTCCCAGACCCTGATGACTGATGCCTCAGGCCTGGGATGGGGAGCGCACCTGGGAACCACAGGATACAGGGTCCTTGGTCCCACAATGAGCTGTCCCTTCATATCATTGTACTCAAGATGAGGGCAGTGTTGAATACCCTGAAGGCTTTCCAACACATCATCCAACCGGGTCAGCTCATGATCCAGACAGACATGTGCGTAGTCTGGTACACGAATAAACAAGGGGGAACCCGCTCTTATACCCTTTGTCAGGAAGTGATGAGAGTGTGGTACTGGGCAGCCAACCACAACCTTCATTTGACGGTAGTACACGTGCCAGGCATCCAGAAAATCCTGACAGATGCACTCAGCCGCACACAAACCAGGGCACGAGTGGGAGCTCAAGGTGGTAGACGACATCTTTGGAAGATGGGAAGGCCACAAATAGACCTGTTTGCCTCCCACTCAATGCAAAACTACCAGCCTTCTGCCGTTTGCTCCAGGCGTGTTGTTTTCTAGCGAGATCCGCTGTCTGTATGCTGGAAGGGGAGGTTCGCGTATGCCTTCCCTGTACTGCCATTGATTGAATCTCCTAGTGAAACTCCAGGCAGAAGGAGCACAAATGATTCTCATTGGTCCCTCTGGCCGAGACAAATATGGTTCTTTCTACTGCAACAACTGTCAGTGGAATCTCCATATTCACTGCAAGTCTCTCAAGATCTCTTGACACCGGAACAGGGAACCCTGGTACATACAGGTCTTAAGTCCCTTCATGCATGGCACCTACTGACATAGCTACTGTATGTTTCGGGGTTTCCCCGAGGGTAGCACAAATTGTGGTGGAGGCCAGAAAGCCTTCCACTAAGGCTACCTATGCCATGAAATGGAAAAGGTTTTCCATATGGGAAGACTCGAAGGGGATAGAACGTTTCTCCTGTTCAGTCACACAGGTCTTAGATTACATGCTGCATCTCTACAATCTGGGTCTCAGTTACTCGACTTTGAAAGTCCACTTATCTGCCATTTCTGCCTACCACATTCCTGTGGGGGAACCAAGACTCTGGCTCAGCTGGAGGTATCCAAAACCTTCTTGAATTGGATTCTTCATTCTAAGATCGTGGATATGTTGTTCATCCACACTCTTTGGCATGTCCCTTTCCCTTTAAGGATGCGTGAAGTCTTCAAGCTGGCTCTTCCCACCCACCCGGGGTGGTATAACCCTCAGCTCCGCCCCATGATGCCAGATCTTCCTTTCCGCTGGAAGATTTAGGTTGCCTCCTTCGTGCTCCTGCATTTTGCAGGCTTTTGCTTCAAAACCTTCGGTTATTCCGAAACTTTGTCTGGTTCGCATTAGTGATTGCGACTACTTGCCTTCGATTATGGAAAACAAGTCTTCCCTGGATTACGACAGTGTTCCTGTGGCCAGAAAATGTCGCATACCGATCCCCCACAACGCGTACGTCTGTTGCCTCGGTGTCGACGATGACACCTCCAGGTGCGATTATTTTTTATTTTTTTGTTTGTTTTGCATTTCACCATAACATCCTCAATGATGGTCTTGCGCCTGAAGTTGGGAGGCCACAAAAGCGGAACCCTCCGATGAAATCAAAAGAGGCTCGGTGGGTGGTTTCCGGCGCGGATCTGCGAAACAATTGAACACATGCAGGACATTGAGGAGGAAGCAGCTCGTGCCGCAGAATCTTTCTCTGGAGCTTCTTCTTTCTGCGTCAGCCTGGGCTCCATCTTCTCGGGTTCCTTTAGAGCTGTGCCAATCTCTCCTGACTAAGGGGAAGGTCCTGCGGGCATGAACTCCTCTTGGTCCCAGCGGGAAAAGGACCCGGGATCGTTTTCGTCTTGAGGAAGATGTTCTTGGGATTGGGAGAGATATCTTGGTCTCAGGAACCGGCAGTCTCGACTTGGGTCGAAATTGCCTCTTCTGCCACTGGCTTCTTGGCTTTGCCGTCTGGCCAGTCGACTGAAGTGTCGATCAACGAGGTTGAAATCATCGACCTGATCGACCCATTGTCGCTGACTTCGGTCGATGATTCTCTCGATTGGACTCTGGTCCTTTCTTTTCCCGATGAGGAGACCCAGCCCACTGGGCATTCCATCGAGGAAGTGGTCTCCGACCCTGGGAAATCACCAGTCCTGCTGATGTTTCCCGAGCGACCGAATCGGCCTGTCCGATCTTGATCGCGGTCCAGGACCCCCTCGACCGAAAGGCCGAGGAAGAGCCACATGCGATCTAAAAAGAGGCAGCGCCATTGGTCGTCGTTGTCGGATGAGGAGAGGCTCAGGTGGAAACTCCGGTACTACGAGGACCTCATGTAGCAACTGCCGATTTTGACTGGGCACAAGCTGACCCTTGCTTCTGTCCCAGCCGTTACTTGGCTTTCGCCTCCCAGGCCGAAGCAGACTTTCTGAGCCGATTAAGTCTGTTTCCCCACCCGCTGAGCTGGCGAAACCTCTGGTTTGGCCTAAACTGGTCTCTCCACTGATAGTGGTTGAACCACCGTCCAAGCAGCCTGTGGGAGGGGCTCTTTCTAAGGAAGATGGACCAGACACCGGTCTTCCCCGGCGTCTTTCGGTCACCGTCACCCTGGACTGCCCTTGGGTTGAAGGTTACTTGGGCGGTCGACCACTGTATCCGGATTCCTTGGATTCGGATGTGACTGGCCTACATTCTCATCCCGGGGACGACGAATCAGCTGGTGGGTTAGAGCTGGAAGAAGGTCCTTCGTCCTTTCTAGAGCATTCTTCACCTCATCTTTGAGTCTACATGGATGCCCCTGGAACCAATCCAGAAAAAGGCAGGGTACCCTCTCAAGGACATCCTCAAGAGAGGGGATACCCCGACTGAGGCCCTTCCTGTGGCCGAGGCCATAGTTAGCCCTGCCTTAGAACTTTGGCAGCACTGCCTCCTCTCCAGCTCCGTCTGCGCGCATGGCCCATAGTATGCAGTGCCCATGGGGTCCCTTGCGGGGTTCACAGAGCACCCTTGGCTGAGAGCCTGGTGACCGCCTCTGTGTTCAGGCGTGTACTGGCACTCGGCTGACAGTGACCGACCTCCGAAAAGAATCCAGACTTCTGGATCATTTGGCCCAGAGGTCTATGCAGCCTCATCTTTAGGCCTTCTTCAGGTAAGTTCAGCCGTTATCATGGCACACTTCTCCCATACCCTCTGGGGGTCTTTGGATGAAGTCCTCCCACACCTCCCTGTGGACATGCAGACCATGGTCAAGCAGGTCCAGGATCAGGGCTAGGCTGTTGCCAAACAGCAGCTTCAGACAGCCCTGGACATCGGGGATTCCTGTGCCCGCTCAATGGCAGCCGCAGTTGCCTCTTGTTGCAGGGCTTGACTGTGAGACTTCTCCTTTCTGGCGGATACTCAGCACAAACTAGCTGATATGCCTTTCCTGTGCACCGACCATTTTGGCGCAAGTGTGGCTGGTCGCCTTCGGCATATTGAGCAGTCCAGTGCCACCTTGGATGCTACTTCTGCTATGGGTTCTTCAGGCAAGAAACAGCAGAAGAAGAAGCCTTTTCGGCACTCTTCCCCTGCAGCACAGCAACCCTTCTTTCAAGGAGGGCAATAGCAGCATCAGGCTCAAGCTTGGCACCCCCGGCCCAAGCCCGGGCCCTCCCAAGCCCGTAAAGGAGGCAGAGGTTCAGGTCCTGGATCCTCCTCCTGCAAGCCTGCTCAGTGACAGGACGGGGGCTGCCTCCCTGTCTCCTGTCACGTCAGGTCTGGGTCCTCCCGTGGGGGGCCGGCTCCACCACTTTCTTTCCGCTTGGTCTGCTATCACTACGGAGAGATGAGTTCTCGAGGTGGTCGGTCAGGGACTGCCTCTTGGATTCGAACAGTACCCTCCAAGCCGAGCCTGCGCCCATCGGGAGGAAAGAGTATCCGTTCAGATTCAGTCAGCTCTCCAAGACAACATTGCTCAGCTCCTTCTTGAGGTAGTAGCTCCAGTGGCGGATCCTCCAGCAGACTCAGGCTTTGTCTCCAGGTACTTCCTGGTGCCCAAGCGGACGGGGGGCTGGCGCCCCATTCTAGATCTGCACGACCTGAATCAGTGTCTCAGGTCATGCACCTTTGGGATGGTCACACTGTCCCAGATCATACCATCCTTGGAGCAAAACGTGGTTCTGTTCACTGCATCTGCAGAATGCATTCTTTCATGTCCCAATCCGTCAGTCTTATCAGCGGTTCCTCCACTTCAGAGCCGAATGGACCCTGTACTAGTTCCAAGCCATGCCGTTTGGCCTGTCATTGGCCCCACGGGTCTTCACCAAATGCATCGCAGTTGTGGCAGCCCATGTCGGGGGTGTCTGGATTTATCCCTATGTCGACGATTGGCTCTTAGCCGGTCCCACCCGACAGGAGTTGGAGAGGTCCAGGGACCTGGCCCTCCAGACCTGCTCCCAACTCTGCCTCCTGATCAGTGAGGCCAAGTTGTAACTCGTGCTTTCCCAGGTGATGTGCTTCGTCGGGGCAGAGCTTGACTTTCATCAAGCCAGAGTTCGGCTCCCAGCAGACAGGGCATAGGTTCTTTCCTCCTTTGCCCAGTCATTTCTGGTTGGGCAATTGCGCTCTGCTCGGGACTTTCTGCACCTTCTGGGTTACATGGCGCGTGCACCTCAATGGTCCATTGGGCCTGGTTGCACATGTGCCCCTCCAGTGGGAGCGGGCCGCCCAGTGGACTCAGCGCCATGGTAATTTCGACCAGCTGATCACTATATCCCAGAAGATGTGGGACACTCTCCAGAGTTGGACTGCCCCAGACCGATTGCAGGAAGGGATCCCATTAGTCTGCCCCAGGTCGACTGCCGTCCTTACGACCGGCTCTCTTCATGGGCTGGGGAGCCCACTGGGGACAATAAGGCTCAGGGGTTCTGGACCCGAGAGTCCAGATACCACATCAACCTGTTGGAGCTCAGAGCAGTCAGACAGGCATTGTCAGCTTTTGTTCCTCAGCTCCGGGGTCAAGTGATTCAAGTCCAGACGGATAATACCATGACCATATAGTACGTCAACAAACAGGGCGGCATGCACTCCCATCTACTTTGCAGAGAGGCGCTCCACATCTGGACCCTCGTCAGCCATTTCGAGACAGATCTGCTAGCCATCCTTGTGTCAGGAGCCTTAAACAATCTGGCGGATGCTGTCAGACGCTTAGGCGAGACATCCCACGAGTGGCCTATCCATCCAGAGGTAGCTTACAGCCTGTTCTCCCACTGGGGAAAACCGATGGTGGACCTGTTTGCCTCAAGGGAAAACACCAAGCTGAGGCTGTTTCATGCCTGCCCCCCTGAGCAGGGCTCGCTGCAGGGGGATGCCTTCACGAGGCCATGGACCCCAGGCCTCCCCTACGCCTTCCCTCCATTTCCCTTTATCTACAAGGTGCACCTCAAGGTGATGAGGGACAAGGCGACGGTGATCTTGGTTGCCCCAGACTGGCCGCACCAGTTCTGGTATCCAAATCTCCTCAGCCTCAGCTGCAGCCTCCCTGGAGTGGCTTCCAGCGCGCCCAGACCTGATATCTCTCAGTCAGTGGAAGGTGTACCATCTGGACCTTCAATCCTGCTCCTCACAGCCTGGTACCTGAGCGGCTAGAGTTCCAGGCTTTGGGTCTTTCTGAGGATGTCTTCACCATGGTGGAGGCGTCCCGAAAGGAATCGACCAGGAAATGTTATGCCTTCAAATGGAAAAGGTTTTCCATTTGGAGTCAGGCAAGGGCCTGGACCCTCTGTCCTGTTCAGTGGCTAACATTCTCTCTACTACCTTTGGTCCGTGTCCAAAGGGGTCTTGGTCATCGACTCTTAGGGTGCACCTGGCAGCCATCTGTGCTTACTGGGCATGGGCCGGTCAGCCGGCCAGGCGCAGGAGGCGGAGGTTGGCGCTTTTCAAGGCCTAGATCATGTATCCCCTCGTGCGTGAACCTCCACCCGTGAGATCTACTGCTGGTACTGGCATGTCTCATGGGCAAGCCATTCGAACCAATGCACAAGTGTGCTGTGTCACACTTGTCATGGAAGACTGCCTTCCTGGTGGCTATTACGTCTGCCAGAAGGACAGGGGAGCTCCAGGTGCTTTCGGTGGACTCCCCTTATCTGGTCTTCCACAGGGACATGGTTGTCCTGTGCCCCCACCCAAAATTCCTTCCAAGGTTGTGTCAGAGTTTCCACCTAACCAGGTGTTAGATCTGCGGTGTACTACCCTGATTACACTTCGGAGGCAGAGTACAGGTTCCATACTTTGGACCTGAGACCTGCACTCTTCTATTACAAGGAGAGGACGGCAGAAATTCAGGAAGAGGTTCGCAAGCTGTTTGTCACTTATGCTGAAGCTGCTTCTGGCAGACGTGTAGCAAAACGGACTATTGCAAGGTGGATTACATCTTGCATTAGTCTGTGTTATGAGTTGGCGGGCATGGAGCCTCCCAGAGGGATAAGAGCTCATTCTACCCTCCATACCGCTGCATCGGTGGCTGCTTCCAGGGATGTCCCTATCCAGGAAATCTGTCTGGCTGCTACCTGGAAGTCAGCAAACACCTTCATTACCACATCGACCTTGAGTCACGCTGGGATACTGGTTTTGGGGCCTCAGTTTCCTAAGTAGGGGATGTGCGCCTTGCCTCCCTCCTTCCAGAAAACTGCTAGGAGTCTGCCCAAGAGTGTGGATGAACAACATATCCACGATCCTAGAAAAACAGGTTACTCACCTGTAACAGTAGTTCTAGGAGTGGTATATATTGTTCATCCTCATGGACCCACCGGACCTCCCTGGCCGCGGACACACAACACCTGGCTTCCAGCGGGCTAAGATCTGGCGGCGTGGGGCTGAGCCGAGGGTTATACGACCCAGGTGGGTGAGATGAGCCAGTTTGAAGACTTCCGGAGATCCTTAAAGGGGAAAGGGACTTGACAAAGAGTGTGTATGAACAACATATACCACTCCTAGAACTATTGTTACAGGTGAGTAGCCTGTTTAAGACCACAGTTACGGAGCCCTGCTCCACCCTGGGACTTGAATTTCATACTAGAAAAACTCACTCTGGCTCCTTTTGAGCCCACAGCAAGTTCTGACATGCGCTACCTTTCCTGGAAAGTGCTTTTTCTAGTGGCCATCACTTCAGCTGGAAGGATTGCCGAGCTTCAGGCCCTAATGTGTGAGGTACCTTACTTGATTTTTCACAGGTGGCTCTACAAACCAATCCAAAGTTCTTACAAGGTGGATTCTGATACCACCTTAGGTATCAGTCACTTGTCTTGCCAAAGTACTACCTGGAGCACACCAACCGGGGTGAAGCACTTCTGCACACACTGGATGTACACAGAATTCTTTGGTACTCCTCGAACAGGACGAAGCCTGTCTGTAAAACTGACCAGTTGTTTGTTTCCTTTGCTCCCAAAGAGAGGGCGCATTGTTTCAAAACAGTGTTTTTCCAAATGGTTGGCAAACTGTATTACCTTTTGTTACAAGAAGTACAACAAACCCCTTCTGGGGCAGGTCAAAGGACATTCCACCACAGGCATGGCTGCTTGTACTGCTTGTTTCAGCCACAGACATTTGCGTGGCTGCAACGTGGAGTTCTGTCCATAACTTTACCAAACAATACAGTTTGGACATTGCTTCAAGGTGCCAAGTGGGCTTTGGCCCTGCTGTTCTACAGAGACTCTTATCATGAGTACTCTGCTCCTTCCAGCAAACCTGTTCCTACTTCCCATGTCTCAGACTTGTCTTGGGTCACTGCTTGGGACTCAGTCCTATATGTAAGTACCTACTGCAAAAGCCTCTTGAAGTAAGATGGTACAGTTACGTAAGAACTTACTGTAACAGTAGGAGGCTCTTGCAGTAGGTACTGCTTTCCCTTTCACCTACCCCCTGGGTTTCTTCTAATCTTGCTCCTGTAACTGCTTTTAGATCCAGGAGCCCACCCCTTCTCTCCTGTCGCACCTTTCTAGGTCTTTGGGAGAAGTGGAGGGTGGGTGTGGGAACCGCTTCCTATATAGCGCACCGCTTCCTATATAGCGCAACGCTGATGTCAGTCACGTGACGGGGGTGGTGGTGGTGGTGGTGGTGGTCCCCCGCTGGACACTGCTAGCTAAAAGTTTTCCGTGTGGTCCTAACGCCTGATAGCTTAGTGCTATATGTGAGTAACTACTGCAAGAGCCTCTCTCGAAGATCTGCTGTTACGGTAAGTTCTTATGTAACTGTACTTTTTGGGTTGTAGGTTTTCCTGGAGCTGGAGAAAACCATGTATTTTTTTTTTTTTTTGAGTTTAGAACCATGCCTTTATTGGTGAACCATGAATGCAGATTGTAGTAGTCTTGATTGTTAGCTGGCGAGCATCTCATCTGGGTTTCTGTTGCTGTAGTGCAGCATTGTGTACGCAGAGGACCATTTTGGTGTTGCTACAGACTTCTGGGAGCTTATTGATGAAGAGGGTGAAAAGGAGGAGGTGCAGGATAGAACCCTGGGGAACCCTGTATTTAATATGGCATTCCGAGGAGAGCATCCCATCGATAGTGGCCATCTATGTTCTGTGGGAGAGATAGTTCCCGTCCCATTTAACAGTGTTATTAGAGAAATGGAGGTAAGATGGGGTGTTCATGCCTGCCCATTGACGCAGAGGCATGCTGGCAGTCTGCAGCGCTGACGACCCGGGTTCGGGAATGGATCTGGGTGTCGAAGGGCCGGCCGGTGGCACAGGATTGAGCATCCGAAGGACTGCTGTCCTGCTCCGGGGGGAAGGGGTTCGAGTGATCGGCGCAACGTGGAGGTACCACAAGCACTCTGGCACCTGCTGGAAGGGGGGAGGGGCAGATGCTGGCCGTCATTGCACGTCCCGGCCCCCGGGGGAAAAAACAAGAAAATCTCTTGGCTCCCTGCTAATGAGCTTGCTACAGTACGCCGACCCCTCTGGCCACCTAACTCTGCTACGGCAGCCCTATTCGGAAAGGGTCAGTCCCGAGCATGTGGGGTTGACGGCTGGGGCAGGGCGAACCTAGCAAGCGGGGTTAGGGGAAGCCGGGGACCAAAAATAGATGGGGAAAAAAAGATGGGGTGTTCAGGAGCAAATCGTGGTTGACAAGGTCGAAATCCTTAGATCCACAAAAACCGAGCCTGTGTAAATGCAGTTGTCTGTGACTCCACAGATATCCCTGGTGAACCTAACTAGGGCAGTTTCAGTGCTGTGAACTGCTCTGAAACCATGTTGGGCATCTGTGAGCATGTTATAACTGTTAAGAAAGGAGGTAACTTGGGAATGTACTACTTTTTCCAATATCTTGGAGAGGGAGCAAGAAGAGAAACTGGCCTGTAGTTTCCACCTCGCTCTTTTGAGCCTGATTTAAACAGAGGTTGACTATAGCCGCTTTCTAGATGCTTGGGAAGGTGCCAGTGCATAGAGAAAGATTTAGGATTTTAGTAAGTCTACAGGGTGTGGCTTATGCTCCATGTGAATGGTAAGGGGTTTGAGGGAGGACTGTGGCATCTGTTTATAGAGTGAGAGAGCGCCAAAACGGTGGCAGTAGAGAAAATTGGGGAGAGACTGGAGGAATTATGCCAGCCATCTGATGCATGTCACCGTTTAGAAGCTGCGGCTACAGTATGGGGGCGGCTTCAAAACAGTGAAATATGGTATCTGAGCTGCATGCTGGTGTTGTAGATCCTCCTTATCTTATTTTTCATAAGGGTAGTACGTACCAGTCCTCGTTTTCTACCAGTGGTCGTGTCTGAGAGAGCACTAAATCAGACCATTGACCTTCCTGTTGGTTTCATGACTCCCACTTTCCCCTTTGTCTGGTGATATGTGCTTATCCTGCCTGCTCTCGCAGGCTTGTTCTCCTGTCGACAAAAATGAGACTGCTGCACTCGGAAAGCAACCATCAGGGAAACTGTGTACATGCTAAAAGTAGTACAGTTTTATTTCGCTACAGAGTAAAAATAAAGGACGTGCTGGAAGATGTCCACATGCCCCCTACATCTGCTTTTGTTCTCGTACTATGCCTGCTTCAGCATATGTACTCTGGTTTTCATATCCTCACTATGTGACCATCTGGTTTGGTCCTGGCTGCTTCGGTCCCTGCTGGTTCATTGATATTCCGAGCTTGTCTCTGGCGGGGAACCAACACGTGCCGGGGACATCTGTTTCACATAAGCGACTATGAGGTACGTCGATGTGGGCAGCCCCAGCCAGCAAAAATTTGCAGGTGGTCCTGACACTGATGACTTACAGTTCCGTTACGTGGCTCAATGGAGGAGATTCTCTCGAAGATCTACTGTTATGGTAAGTAACTATTGATTTTACTTCGCGAGGGCTCTTGCAGTAGGTAATAACCTTGAGGACTGTGCCCACATGGCATTAGGAGCACACGGTAACTTTAGCAGTGTCTGGCGGGAGAACGCCCACCCAATGTCACGTGACCATCAGTGTGACACATTATATAGTGGGTGGTCCCCACGCCCACCTTCCAGTTCTTTGCCACCATCGATCTGTGCATGTCAGACCTTGCGGATTCCTTGCTTCAGTTCGACCACCATTTCTCGGATGAGTATCGTTTTTTTCTTTATTTTGCAAAAACTTAATCTTTGTGTATGCTCTTCAAGCCTTCTAGCACTTGCTGTGCCAGGGCCCACTGTTAGTCCGGTCGGACAAAATGTGTAGTCTGGTACCTAATTAAGCAAGGGGGCACTCGCTTGTATCCTCTCTGCAGGGAGGCGATGCAGGTTTGGAATTGGGTTGGTCTATATGGAATACACCTCACGGTGGTTCACATTCTGGGAGTTCAGAAAGCTGTAGTGGACAGTCTCGGCTGTACCAGAGTAGGAGCCCATGAATAGGAGCTCAAGCAAGTGGTGGTCGAAGACATTTTCGACCTTTGGGGTCATCCACACCAGGATCTGTTTGCCACCCCATACAACACAAAACTACCTAGGTTTTGCTCGCTCCCGGGCATGGTGCTTTCTGGTGAGATGTGCTATCTCTTTGCTGGACAGGGAAGTGTTTGTATGCCTTCCTCCCTTTCCAGTTCTGCAGAGGGTGCTGCTCAAGCTTCAGGTGGGGGTGGGAGGGCTTACATGATTCTGATTGCCCCGTATTGGCCTTGCCAGATATGGTTTCAGCTTCTCTAGTAGCTTGTCGTGGAACCTCCAGTTCCCCTGCCGCGATCTCCTGACTCAGGAGAGAGGCACGCTGGTCCATCCAGGGCTGAAATCCCTTCACCTTCACGCGTGGCACCTTCTGACATTGTTGCTTCACGCTGTGGAGTCTCCTCCAGAGTGGCTTAAGTCCTTGTGGAGGCTAGAAAGCCTTCCACGAGGACGACCTATGCTATGAAATGGAAGCGTTTCTCCATTTGGGCCACTCCGAAGGGTTGGGACCCTTTCTCGTACCCTGTTCCTCAGGTTATGGAGTACTTGCTGCATTTCTCTGACCTGGGCCTGAGTTACTCTTCACTGAAGGTTTACCTGTCTGCCATCTTTGCCTACCACACCTTGGTGGAGGGCAAAGCTGTGGCTCAGCTGGAGGTCTCCAAAACTTTTCTGAAGGAATCCTCCACCTGAAACCCCTGGTGCGCAGTCCTACATCACTTTGGGATCTTAATTTTATTTTGGAGAAATTTACCCTGCCTCCTTCTGAATCAGCTGGTAGTTAAAGATATGCGCCATTTGTCTTGGAATGCACTCTTTTTAGTTGCAGTTACTTCCGCTCAGAGGAGTTCCAAGCTTCAGGACCTGATGTGTAAGAAGCCTTATTTGTTTTTTCACAGAGACTGGGTGGCTCTGCATACCAGTTCAGTTTTTACCAAAAGTGTTTTTTGAGTTCATGTTGAATCAGTCTATTCTACTGCCAGTGTATTACCCTGAGTTTTCCAATAAGGGGGAGGCAATTCTGCATACTTTGGATGTTCACAGAGTTTTGCGTTAACTACACTAACTGTATCAAGTCCAGGGTTCATTTCAGATATTTATCTATGTGGGACATTGACCCACTGAGTACAAAACGTAAGGGTCAAATGAAAAAAGTAATGGGTCATATTGTTCAACCTAGCCCAGATCCATTAAATAGCAGTTTAAAACCTCTAACAGTGAGCAGGTTGTCCCCAAGGTAGAAGAAAAGGTGGGTCAGAATTAAAAAAAACTGTTTGCCAGTTGTCCCAATCCCCCACCCAAAAATGAACCCTGCAAGTCTGTTCAAATATCGGATCAGCTTTTTGTGTTTTGCACCCAAAAGGGAAGATGCAGCAGTTTCCTAACAGTGTTTATCCAAGTCGTTGTCAAACTGTATTGTGTTCTGTTACCAGAAGTACAGTAAAACCCTCCTGGAGGAGGTTAAGGGGCATTCTACTAGAGGCATGGCTGCTTCTGCTGCTTGTTTCAGGAATGTGTCAGCCACTGATATATGTGCGGCGGCCACTTGGAGTTCTGTCCACACTTTCACCAAGCATTACAGTCTGGACATTGCCTCTAGGCGCAGGGCTGGCTTTGGACTAGCTGTTCTACAAGGCCTTCTATCCCAATTTCTCTGCAAACTTTTCCTGTCTCCCATGTTTGTTCCTTCTGATTCACACTGCTTGGGACTCGGTTCTCAAGGTTATTACCTACCAAGAGCCCTCTCAGATTGTACAGTTCACGTAACTACTGTAACAGATCTGAGGCTCTTGCGTAGGTAACCTTTTCACGCCTCTCCTTCCTCCAACTTCTACTACTCTTCCTCTGTGAGTTTATTTTGGCTCCAAAGCCTCTTTCCTGCTCTCTTGTTGCTCCTTTGGAGATTTCCTGCAGGAGAACTGGAAGGTGGCGTGAGGACCACCCACTATATAGTGTCACGCTGATGTCGGTCACGTGATCGCCGGGTGGCAGCCCCCACCAGATACTGAAAGCTAAAGTTTCCTTGTGGTCCTGATGCCAGGGGGCGTAGTCCTCAAGGTTATTACCTACTGTAAGAACCTCTCTCGAAGATCTACTGTTACTGTAAGTTCTTGCGTAACTGTACTTCTAGGGATATGGATATGTTGTTCATCCACACTGTCTGGCAGGTATCCTTGCCGTTTTAATTCTTGCCGGAAGGTCTTCAAGCTGGCTCCTCCCACCCACCCGGGTGGTAAAACTCTCGGCTCCGCTCCATGACGCCAGATCTTCCTTACCGCTTGGAAGCTCAGGTTCCCTCCTTAGCGCTCTGTGTTTGAGACTGGATCCTAATTCGGTTTGTCCGAAATGATTTGAAGTTTTTCAAACCGGTCTTTTTCCTCAGTGGCTGTGATGGACAAATCTGTTCTCAGGCCGTGGTGCCTCTCAAGTGGCAAAATGTCCAGGCCTGATCCGCACTCCACGGTGTGTCTACTGCTTAGGCCTCAGGTTCACTACCCAGGGATTGTGCAGTTGTGCCGCTCCTTTTCGCCAATGTTCTGGACGATCGACCTGCCGGCTTTGTATCGGCGCCCTGAGAAACGCTTTCGGCCTGTGAAACCCAGAGGCTCACATGTGTCATGGGCGGCTGAGCAGCTCAAGCAGATGATCGCCTGAGGAGGAAGCTGCCCAGGCCGTGATCTTCTTCCTCGGCTATGCATTTATCCCGCCTCTCTGAGTTCCTCTTATACAGCTCGCTCATGGAGCTTTGTCAGTCCTTTTTCCACGTAAGGGAGAGGGGCCTCGGCATTCTTCTCGGCCCAAGAAAGAGAGTCGAAGTAAGTCCCACCGTCGGGCGCTCCTGAGCGGAAAGGTCCTCCTCGGTAGCCGAATCGTCGATTTCGGGTTGAGTTGCGCCGAGACCGCTGGCTTTCACGGTGCCCCCGGCCAGGCCAGCCTGCCGAGACTCCGGTCGACTAAGTCGAGATTTTTCTCGATCCATTAGACGGTTGTCGAGTGGAGAAGCCGACAACCCGCTTTCACCGTTTCCCCGTGGATACCGAGGATCTGCTTTGCTCCTTCGGACCGCAGTCCCTGGTTAGTTCCGAGCGAGGGAAGAGCGGGTTCCCCCGCCTTCCCAGACCCACCGGTCCCCGGGTCTCGGGTCCTTCTCTCGGCCCAGCCGCTCCCGCCAACATCGGCAGTCTCGGTCTTGTTATCAAGTAAGCGGCAACGCCGTCTTCCTCATCCTCCTCCTCAGAGGAGAGGCTTCGGCGCGTGTTGCGCCCGGGCGCCACGAGGATTTGATGTGGCAGCAGTTGCTGCTGTCCGGCCTGTCACCCCGCTAAGACCCCGCTATCAAGTGGCTGTCGCTGAACGGGCAAGCAACCACTGCTCCAGTAGAGTTGCCCGCCCCAGGGCGGTTGCTCGGCCGAAACCAGCTGGTCCACGGATTGTGGTGGGAACCTCCGCCTACAACCTAAGTCTGGGGCACCGCACTAAGAGTTCTCGGTTGGGTTATGGCTCGCCCCATAGTTTGTCGGTCACCCTCACTCCCGACCGCCCTCGGCAGGTGGAGGGTGGCTCAGGGCTGAGGCAGCTCTTCGCAGACTCTTCGGACTGACGATGATTCCTCCCTGTTCTCCAGGCAGTGCGATCTGGAGTCCTCCGGGGGCCAGTCAGTGGACGATAGCCCATCGTCCTTCTTGGGTCTGCTTCGGCTCATCTCGGAGTCCACCGGGATGCAGCTCGAGCCCGTGTCCAAACGGGCCAAGTATCCCCTGATGGAGATTCTGGACTGAGGGGATTCTCTCACGGAGGCGTTCTTTCTGGTGGTTGAGGCCATTGTCGCCCAGCCTTGGAGCTTTGGCAGCGCCTGCTTCCTGTCCAGCGCCCTGCCAGGAAGTATGCGGTCCCTGCGCTCTTGCTCTGTTTCTGGAACACCCTCTGCGGAGGGTTAGTCACCGACCGCCTCGGGCGTTCCGTAACGCCGGACGTGAACAAGCCTCCGACAAAGAATCCAAAAGCTGGACTTTGCTGGCTCAAGGTGTACGGCCATGCCTCCTCGGCTCCCACAGGCTAGCTTTGGCCGTGCTGATGGCACACTTCTCCCACACCTCATGGGCCCCTGGATGAGGTTGTTCCTCATCTCCGCCTGACCTGCAGACCACGGTCCGCCAGGTGCGGACCAGGGCAGGGCGTGGCGTAGCAGCAGCAGCTCCAGACTGCTCTGGACATAGGTGATTCCTTGTGCCAGGTCAGTAGCTGCCGCATTGGCCATGCGCGCAGGGGCGTGGCTGAGGATATCCACTTTCACAGGCGGATACCCGGCACGAAGCTGGCGGATCGCCCCTTCTTGGGACTGACTCTTCAGCCCTGGAGTGGAGGGACACCTCCAGCCGGATCGAAAAGTCCAGTGCCACTCTGGACTCGGTCACCTCTGCCCAGAGGGACAAAGGCTGCCATCAGCAGAAGTCCTTCAGTCCCTGCTCTCGACCGCCCAGCAGCACCAGCAACAGGGCCAGCAGCTTGGCGCTTACGCCCCAAACCTAGTTTACAGCTTCCTCCAACAGGAAGCAAGGAGGAAGGTCGGGAGGTCCTCGCTGGTTCTTCCTCCAAGCCTGCCCAGTGACGGGTTGAGGGTGCCGCCCCCAACCTCGCTACCCCTGGGTTCCCCCTGGGGAACTGCCCACCACTTTCCGCCTGGTCCGCTATCACCACGGACCGCTGGGTGTTGGAGGTGGTAGAAAAGCGCTGCCTCTGGAGCTCAAGCAGATTCCGCTTCGGAAGCCGCCGCCTCGGGGGCCACGGGTCCGTGAGCTCGCTGTTGGCCTCGGCCGGCATATTACCCTGTCTCTCAAAAAGAGGTAATCAGGAAGGTGGCATCCTCCTCAGACCCAGGCTTGTGTCCAGGTACTTCCTGGTCCCAATGGACGGGGCTGACGCTCCATTCTCGACCTGAACAAGTTCCTATGGTCTCGAACCTTCAGGATGGTCACTCTGGCTCATATAATCCCATCCTTGGAACGAGGCATGTGGTTCTGCTCCCTGGACGTCCAGGACGCGTTCTTTCACGTCCCAATCCGTCCATCCCATCAGAGATTCTTCCACTTCAGAGCGGAGGGATGCCTCTACGAGTTCCGAGCCATGGTCTTCTGCCTCTCCCTAGCTCCCAGGGTCTTCACCAAATGCACGGCAGTGGTGACAGCATTCCTGCGGTGCCGAGGGGTCTGGGTGTACCCTTACCTGGACGGTTGGCTGATAGCAGCCCCTCCAGACAGGAGGTGGAGCGGTCCAGAGATCTGCTCCAGGCCAACCCTCCTCATCAACGAGGCCAAGTCAGAACTCGTGCCAAAGCAGGTGATTCTGTTCATTGGGGCAGAGCTCGACTCTCTGCGAGCCAGAGCACGGCTCCCGGCGGACAGGGCCGAGGTTCTTTCCTCCTTTGCCCAGTCATTTCTGGTTGGGCAATTGCGCCCTGCCCGGGACTTCCTGGGCCTCATGGCGGCCTGCACCAGCGTGGTCCGTTGGGCCCTTTGCTACATGCGTCCCCTTCAATGGAGACTGGGCAGCCAGTGGTCACAGCGCCGTGATCCGTTGGACCGGCCCGTGAGAGTGACCCAGGAGATGTGGAACGCTCTCCAGTGGTGGATTGTTCCAGCTCATCTGCAGGAGGGTATCCCGTTTGTCCGCCCCGAGCCGACAGTCTCTCTCTCGCGACTGACACATCTCTGATGGTTTGGGGTGCCCATCTGGGGGAACACCGAGTGCACGGCCTCTGGCCCCCACAGGAGTCCCGATGCCACATCAACCTATTCAATAAATCAAGTCTAGCTCTCACTGCCTTCGCTCCGTTTCTACAGGGTCAAGTGGTTCAGGTCCAGACGGACAACACCATGACCATGTACTATCTGAACCGCCAGGGTGGGACGCGCTCCCTGCTGTTATGCAAGGAAGCTCTCCGCATTTGGTCCCTAGTGCGCAGCCTGGAGGCGGATCTCCTAGCCATTCACGTGGCAGGAGCCTCCAACACCTTGGCCGATGCCCTAAGCCGGATAGGGGCTGCGTCTTACTAGTGGTCTCTCCTGTCGGAGGTAGTACAAGATCTCTTCTCCCACTGGGGCACCCCTCAGGTGGACCTGTTTGCCTCCGGGGAGAATGCGAAGCTGAGTCTGTTTCATGCCTGCCCACCTCAGCAGGGAGATGCCTTCTCGAGGCCGTGGACCCCGGGCCTCTTCTACGCCTTTTCCCCATTTCCCTTGATCCACAAGGTGCTTCTCAAGGCGAGGAGGGACAAGGCGCAGGTGATTCTGATAGCCCCAGACTGGCCCCGCCAGTTCTGGTATCCAGATCTCCTCAGCCTCAACTCCAGGCTCTCGAGGCGGATTCCAGCCCACCCGGACCTGATCTCAGTCAATCAGGGGAAGGTATTCCATCCGGACCTTCAATCCCTGCACCTGACGGCCTGGTTCCTGAGCGGCTAGAGTTCCAGGCCTTGGGTCTTTCCGATGAGGTCCTCAACGTCGTTGAGGTGTCCCGTAAGGAGTCGACCAGAAAATGCTATGCCTTCAAATGGAAGAGGTTTTCCATTTGGTGTCAGGGGAATGGGTTGGACCCTTCCGACTGCCCCTTGGCAAGCATTCTGGACTACCTGTGGTCCCTTTCTCAGCAAGGGCTTCGGTCGACGACCGTGAAGGTGCACCTGGCAGCCATCTCTGCTTACCGGGCGTGGGCCGGCAAGCAGTCGGTGGCACAGGATAAGGTGGTCGGGTGCTTTTCAAAGGCCTTGACCACATTTCCTCCAGTGAAGAACCTCCACCTCCTGGGATCTGCTGTTGTAGGCAAGCTCATGGGCAAGCCATTCGAACCAATGCACAGGTGTGATCTTTCACACTGTCGTGGAAGACCGCCTTCTGGTGGCTATCACGCCAGCCAGAAGGATGGGAGAGCTCCAGGTGCTTTCCATCGAGCCTCCGTACCTGGTCTTCCACAGGGACAAGGTTGTCCTGCACCCCCACCCGAAGTTCCTCCCGAAGGTGGTGTCGGAGTTTCACCTTAACCAGGTGTTGACTCTGCCGGTGTTCTACCCCAGTCACACCTCGGAAGCAGAGTATAGGCTTGATACTTTGGATCCTAGATGAGCGCTCGCTTATTATAAGGAGCGGACGGCTGAAGTTCGGGGAGAGGTTCGCCAGCTATTTGTCACCTACACTGAAGCTGCACCTGGCAGACCTGCAGCAGAGCGGACGATAGGCAGGTGGATCACCTCCCTGCATAGAGTTCTGCTACAGGTTGGTGGGCATGGAGCCTCCCAGAGGGATAAGAGCTCATTCTACTCCGCCATACTGCTGCATCGGTAGCTGCTTCCAGGGACGTCCTATCCAGGATATCTGCAGGGCTGCTACCTGGAAGTCGGGCACATACCTTCATTACCCACTACCACATCGACTCGAGTCACGCCAGGATGCTGGTTTTGGGGCCTCGGTTCTCCATCTCTTTCCCAAGTAAGTATCGGGGTGTGCGCCTTGCCTCCCTCCTCCCGGAGAACTGCTAGGAGTCTGCCAGACAGTGTGGATGAACAACATATCCATGTCCCTAGAAATACAGGTTACTCACCTGTAACAGGAGTTCTAGGAATGGTATATGTTGTTCATCCACACGACCCACCCGACCTCCCCGGCTTCGACACACAACCTGAGCTTCCAGCGGGCCAGATCTGGCATCATGGGGCGGAGCCGAGAGTTTTACCACCCTGGTGGGTGGGAGGAGCCAGCTTGAAGACCTTTCGGCAAGAATTAAAGCGGCAAGGACACCTGCCACACAGTGTGGATGAACAACATATACCATTCTTAGAACTCCTGTTACAGGTGAGTAACCTGTATTTTTCTGACACTATTAAAAGAAAAGCTGCTACTACGGTGAGTAGCCTTTCCTTAGAATGCGAGTCAACCAGTCAGAAAGCTCCATGTCTAGCCATTGCTTTGTAATATATTTGAAATGTTATGTTTTTAGGGTATAGCTGCAGAGGTTGAAAATTTGTAGTCCTGTACCATCGCCAGGCCTAGAACCGTTGTCACTGATCTGTCTTGATAGAGAGCAACTGACAAGTTCGGGCAGCCAACTCATACTAAGGAGTTGCCTGCCCGAGGAGCTAATTTAGCCCAAAATAGCATTTTTGTGCAGTAATTAAATTACTACTTACTTTGTATACCTTGCTCTAATTTCTGGTACAAGCTGTTGTTGCGAGTGCTACAAAAGTAGCACTTTGATTATGTGAAAAAAGTGGGGAATGAGGCTGCAGGAGCACTGTATGTATAGAATAATGAATAGTGGGAGGGCCCTCTAAACATGCATACAGTTTTACTTCCACTTGTACATATATGGGGCTGTAATATTTGTCACATATTAGCCCATATATGCAGAAGTGGAAGCAAAGAAACTATGCATGTTTAGTGGGCCCTCCCCGATTTAATTATTCTAGGTATATCGCGCCTGTAGCCCTGTCTCCTTACTTAACGCTCCCAAAATGCTATTTTAGGGACAGTGCTGCAGCGCCAGGAATGATTGGCTCAGCACTGAAGTTATGTCGGCATACAAACGTAAGTAGTTTAATTGTTGTTTTTATTTGTTGACTTTATTTCTGCACCGTCCTGGGGAACTCTCTCCAGCTACCTCATTTGTCTGTGACTCTACTCTCTTGTGAAGCCTGCATCTTCCAGGTCTGACCTAGCCCAGCGAATCCCCTGGCTCTGAACAACCCCCCCCCCCGGTGAGTCTGCCTGTGCCCTGGCACTCTCTCTAGACTCTAATGTGCCGGGCTGGAGTCAGAGAGGGCCCTGGATAGGCAAGCCCGACGGGGGGAGTGAGGCAGAGACTCTGGAAGCACCTTTGCCTATTCCCAAGGCCGGGAATTTTCCTCTGCATGCGGTTCCCGCTAGGAACGCAGGCATGCAATGACGCCAGCACAGATGAGCTGTAGGCGTCCACCGCGCTTCTCCCTTACGCTGCTTCAGGTACTAGTAGTACCTTCGGTCTCCACCAGGGGTCTCTACTGCGCCGGAGAACCCTGGATGCCCCCCTAGGGAGAGGGGAGCAGTCCATCGGATGCTCGATCCTCTTCTTCCACTGCTGACCCGCCGAGCTTGTTCTCGAACTCGGGTCGCTGGTGTGGTGTCCAGCGCTTCAACCATCCGCGCCACCGGGCCAGCTAAGTAGTTTATTGTGCAAAAAAATTCAGTTTTGGGCTAATTTAGCTCCTTGGGCAGGCAGCTATTTGGTACAAGTTGCCTGCCCAAGACTGAAAATCGTGTCAGCTGCTCTTTATAAAAATTTTAAAAGACCCGTGTACTACTTAATTATACTGGTAGCTTAGGTTGGCGATAGTCAAAGTGCTCTGGCTTTAAATTTTTTTTAGAAGAGCCTGCAAGTGGTGGGAGGGGATAATATTTTGGCCCTGACAGGGTGGCCAGCCAACCCCTTCCACTTCCCTATAGCACTGATCACCCCATGGTGAGGCATGTAATGACGGGTCTTCAGGAACAGCACAGGGCATGTGCCGTTGAAGTCAGTGGGGCTAATATTGCTTTTGAAAGTACATTAGTGGCTACAGTGACTTTAACCAAGGTCACTGCTGCACTAAGATGGGCCAAAAACAAAACTGAGGACATAGGAATCGGACAAAAAAAATGAAATAACGCCTAAAGGGAGTTTTCAGGTTTCTGCAAAAATATTACTGTTAGCATTTGTAGGAGTGAAATTTCCTAAGATTTAAGGTGAAGGGATAGGAATTGCTGGACATTCCATTCTTTATTACTGGAAATCTACATATGAATGGTGTCTTTGCCCCTTTGGATGCCATTTGTCCTTGCTGCTTTTCATGGTTTGAAGTCATAATCCAGTGCTTGTGACATCAGAAATCTGTCTGACAAGAGGTTGTGATACAAATTGAGGAGTGTGACATCACAGTAGGCATAAGCAACAACGGAGAAAAGACCCTGTTTTAATGAAAATGGCTTCAGTAATAAAGGTCCTAAAATTTTAATTTGGGGAAATTTCATGTCACCGAGTTCTGCTGATGTAAACAGTCTTTTTTTTTTTTTTTTAAATTTACCAGAACTCAGAAAATCTCTTGTAAGCAAGCAGCTTGCTTGTAAACAAATATCAGTCTCTAAGCCTTGATATAAATAGAAATGTACTACAGTTTTCTTTAATTGGACCAGATGCCAGTTCTGGTGGTCACCCACCAGTCTTCACTGGTCCAGCATGAATTTATTCTCAATGATTCAATACATAAAATAGCAGGTACCAGTCGCAGGACCAGTAAATTTTAAAGTCCTGAGCCATGTATCGTATGGTGTTAACTAGCTATGAAAGTTGTGCTGTACTTATTGGACTATTGATATTGCATTGCAGGTTTTGCTAAATTCTTTGATCATACCAGCTACCGATTTGGAGAAGGCATTGTTTCTCATTACATAATAGCGGTACTTTGATTTTTAAATGATTTAGTTAAGCCTTTGGCGCCCCAAAAACACACACACTTTTATGGAGGATAACCCTGACCAGCCACTTTTTTCGGTTTCGCTACCATCCAGTCATGTCAGCAGCCCCCCCAGCCCCAGGGTCTTTAATTGCTTTCCCCCAGCATCTTCTCCTCCCCTCCCACCGTAAGGCTGTGGTGTGTGGGCTCAGTGGCTTCTGCAGGACCAGAGTATGCTGGCACCATCATCTTTGACGGTTGCTGTTTTTTTTTCCCTGTGGCTTTCGCCCAAATACCTCCACCAGTGGTGCATATTGCCATCTGTCGGCTTGCAAGCAGGCAAAAGTCCCCCTAATTGAAGACTTCCCCCTCAGTCCACCAGCAGGGGTCACTCCTGGTGGCAGACCACTTGCACTTCCACCTGTGGTTACCCACAAGGCAGTGTAATGGCAGAGGCACGCACACACCCCTCTTGGAGGAAGACAGCATCGGGGGGGGGGGGCTCTGTTCTCTTCCCTACTGGCCCTCCAATCTAGGCTTGGGGCATTTTACCTGCATAATATATTGTAAAACATTTTTCTGTATACTAGAAACATGCTTTAAGCAATCTGGTGTTTAAAGACCTGAGTTTTCCAGATTTTTTAATATGGTTTGTTCTCTAGAGCAAATTTTGTATTTGAATATGATCCTTTTACTATTTCTAAGGTTGTTCAATGATGTAACGGATATAAATGTATTCTGCTGAAAAAACTGACACATATGCCATAGTTGGTAAAGTACAATTAATTCTTGACATTTTGGCTTTCAGCTTTAAAAGACATTGCTGCTGTTAAGATGGTTTATTTAATATTGGGTGTTGTCAGCTTGGATTAAATGGTCTAAAAACAGTAGTCTGACACAGCCGTTGCCTTTTTCATCTGCAGGGTGTGTTTTGTTGATTCAGCTCAGCATGGCTGTGGTCATCCGTTTGCAAGGTCTGCCGATTGTGGGGGACCATGGACATCCGCCACTTCTTCTCTGGATTGACTATTCCTGATGGGCGTGCATATTGTAGGGGTGAACATGGTGAGGCTTTCATCGTTTGCCACGATGATGCAAGGCTTGGTATGATGCGCACAGGTGGTGCCATAAAGGTCCAAAGTAACACTTCTGCTGAGTAGCAAAACTGAAATGCAAAAATGATAGAGCTCAGCCGCAGCGCTTTGAAACTGCAAATCTAGACATGTCACCAGCAAATTCTGGCAGGTCTGGACCGACTCCTAGTTCTGGACTAAGTGGGCGGGGTAATTTGCCTACTACACTACCATCTACTTTGCCTAGTGCTATGCCCAGTGCACTTCCTAGTTCTATGCCAAGTGCACTGCCTAGTGCAGTGCCAGTGCACTACCTAGTTCTGTGCCCAGTGCACTGCCTAATGCTATGCACTGCACTGCCTAGTACTGCACCCAGTGCACTGCAGTGGTATGCGGTGCACTGCCGAGTGGTATGCCGGTGCACTGCCGAGGTGACATGCCGGTGCCTGCCGAGGAGTGGTATGCCGGTGCACTGCCGGTGGTATGCCGGTGCACTGCCGAGTGGTATGCCCGTGCACTGCCGAGTGGTATGCCGGTGCACTGCCGAGTGGTATGCCGGTGCACTGCCGGTGGTATGCCGGTGCACTGCCGGTGGTATGCCCGGTGCACTGCGGGTGGCCCGTTGCATTGCGGTGGTATGCCCAGTGCACTGCCCAGTGGGATGCAGAGTGGTATGTCTAGCAGTATGTCTAGTGGTATGTCTAGCGGTATGTCTAGTGGTATGCCCAGCGGTATGCCCCCTGGTATGCCCAGCGGTATGCCCCCTGGTATGCCTAGCGGTATGCCGAGTGGTATGTCCAGTAGTATGTCGAGTGGTATGCCCAGTGGTATGCCTACTTCAGTGTCCACTACAGTTCCCACCACAATGCCTAATTTTAGCAGTTCTGCCCCAAGTATTGCCACTACACCTTCCTCTATACATGAAAGCAGCAAAAATGTACCTTCATTTTCTACAGCCAGTATGGGAAATGCTCCTCCTAATGTTGGTGCCACATTTGTCACCCCAAGTTTTAGTGCTACCATGCAGAGCACCATTGCCCAAATGAACTCTTTACCACCACCACCAGTTCCTCCTATGCCAACAATGTCATCATTGCCACCAATGCCCTCTATTCCTCCTATGTCAGTCCCTCCTCCTGCCTACCATGCCTCCAGTTCCTCCAGGCCCACCAGTCCCACCCGTGCCACCAATGACTTCAATGCCACCAATGGCAGGAATGCCTCCTATGAATACACCACCTGGGGGGCCAGTACCTAGTGGATTGAATAGTTCACGACCAGTTATGAGCATGAACAGCAATATGAATCCCATGTTTATGGGTCCTATGAATCATGCAAACCCTATAAATCCATTGAGCTCTCAGAGTGCTTTAAAACCACATCCTGTAAACCCAGATGATTTATTTATCCGTCTCCATGGAATACCCTTTTCTGCCACAGAGGCAGATATAAGAGACTACTATAGTGGGCTTCAAGTAGAAGCTGTGCATTTGATGAGGGATCACCTTGGGCGAACTAATGGAATTGCATTTGTAAGGTTCTTCTCCCCACAAGATACATTTGAAGCTTTGACACGTCCTAGACAGCCAATGGGTGGGCGTTTTATTGAAGTGAGCCCTGCAACAGAGCGACAGTGGATAGCTTCTGGAGCTCCCCTCAGTTTCAAGCAAAACATGGGTTATTCTGCACAAAGCCGTATGCATTCACGGTCAAGATCAAGGTCTCCTGGTGGGCAGAGAAGGTCCAGGTCACGGTCTCCTCATGATCAAGACTTCTGTGTTTACTTAAGAGGTCTCCCATATGAAGCCGATAAAGAACATATTAGAGAGTTCTTTAAAAAACTTGATATGATAGAAGACAGTCTCTACATAATGCATGGACCAGATGGAAGAGCAACAGGTGAAGGCTTTGTAGAATTTAAAACAGAGATTGACTACAAAGCGGCTCTTTGTCGGCACAGGCAGTACATGGGTAATCGCTTCATTCAGGTTCACCCAATAAGTAAAAGAGGTATGTTAGAAAAGATAGAGGGTATTCGCAGCAAACCACACAACCAGGGGTACAGTGATCAGTATCATAATGTAAAATATGAGGGGAAAGAGCCCAGCCCAAGATATGCGCTCATATATCAAATATTCATACAATGTCACCAGCAAGCAACTCCTTCAGTTTTTAGATGGGATAGCAATAGAAGAAAACAGTCTACACATTCTTGTTGATAATAATGGGCATGGTTTGGGGCAAGCTGTTGTAAAGTTCAAATCTGAGGAAGAGGCTCTTAAAGCAGAGCAACTTCATCGTAAAAAACTAAATGGCAGAGATGCTTTCTTGCATCTTTGTACAATAGAGGAAATGAAGGCGCTAGAAAGAAATCCTCCAGCCCAGGGCAGAAGGGGTATGAAATATCCAGCACATGGGGGGTCATCTGCAGGACAGAATTATAGTGGGGAGGATGAGTATTCTCAGATGAGTAGTACTTCAGGTGATCCAAATAATGGCCCCCCGTTTACTCCTACCAAGACCTTCAGTAGTTCTGGTAATATGTTTGCCCAACCGGGTCCACCTCCGGGATTAGTGGGTGGTTTTGGTGATGGCGGGCCAGGAGGACCTGCTAGTGGAAACAGTGGTTTACCTGGTCCAGCAGTGGAGCCTCCAGGTTATGGAAGTGGCCCTGGTAATTTAAGTGGGCCCTCAAGTTTTGGAGCTGCGCCAGGGAATTTATCTGCCCCTCCTGGTTTTGGAAATGCCCTTGGAAACTTAAGTGGCCCTCCTGGCTTTGGAAGTGGCCCCCCTAGTTTTGGAAGTGCCCCCAGCTCCAGGAAGTGGCCCTGGCCCCTTGAGTGGGCCTCTGGCTTTGGACCTGGTCCTGGTAATTTAAGTGGCCCCTGGCTTTGGAACTGGGCCTGGCAAAACAGGACCAACTGTCGTTAAAGTACAAAACATGCCTTTCACTGTAACTGTTGATGAAATTATGGATTTCTTTTATGGTTATCAGTTGATCCCAGGTTCAGTATGCTTAAAGTTTAATGAGAAGGGCATGCCCACAGGTGAGGCAATGGTTGCTTTTGAGTCAAGAGATGAAGCTATGGCAGCTGTTGTAGATCTAAATGACAGACCTATAGGCTCAAGAAAAGTCAAACTTGTGTTGGGTTAGTTTTCCAATAAAAGCGTTATTGGTAACAGATACTGTTAGCGTGATTAATATAAAAAAAAACAAACAAAAAACATTCGTTTTCAGGCTAAAACCTGTGGATCATTTGAGTTGCAAACAGTTTTTTTTTTGGTTGTGTCTAGCCTAATGAAGAACACTGTTTAACTGAATTAACTGCTGCATGAATACACACTTGGCATTTTGTATCACGGTTTTCTGCCTGGGAAAAGCAGAAACATGTTTTGCATTCATGTAGATTAAAGCAGTAACCTGGAACAGAAGCAAAAGAACACTTGCATTAAAAAAGTGGTCTGAGTGAATTTTATTACTAACACAAGTTTAGCCCAGTAACATAAAAGGGTCAGATTTTTCCAATAACATCTGGAGTGAGCTCTGCAATGGGTGCTACTGCAAGCCATTGTTGTAAAATAGAGGTTATCTATATTTAGATTTAGTTTAAAGCTGAATTTTTTGTTAAACTTACTGAAGCTTTGTTCAAAGCCCAATTGAGTAAATTCTTACTGTATAGAGAGACCCATATTCTTTTTTTGTCTGTGTACTTTCTCATTAAGATTGTTGTATGGTTAGTACTGCATTTATATATTGCAAAAATATGTGTCAAACTCTGATGTCTTGTCAATTTCAGCAGTGCTGTTTTGTAAACACAGAAACTGAATTTGTGGTACAGTTCCAAACATGACACTTAACTGTTGCATTATAAAGGTGTAATAAGACTTTTGCCACAAAACCTATACATTTTGATGCAGTTCACTTATGGTGGTATACTACAAATATTAAAGTCTTGAAGACGTTCATTGGATAACAGATTTCTGGTTTGCTTTTTATATTGAGAAAATGTTTGTTCGGAGTGGGTTGTCTTGCATGTTTTAAAGTGCAGCATTAAAAATCACTCTTTTACAATTACCTGATTTTCACTGAAAAGTCAACTGTATTCAGTCAGAAATGTTTTCGTCATGCATTGCCATTCTGAGTCTACGCTGTAGATCAAGCAAGTACTGATTCATTAATAAAGTTATCACCCAGAAATATCACAAGCATGGATTTTATAGGGTCACGTACACGTACATCTGTCATGCATGCAGCCGTCTGTAGAATATCACCTGTTCCTTTTTAACATTTAATAGATTGTGTAGGGTTGTACCAAATGTTTATTACGCTTTTTCCTATATTGATTCATGTTGTATAAAGAGAATCTTATTTAAAATGACTGATTAAATTGTTTCATATATTTGAATAAATGGTATATATACAGTATGAACCTCTTTGACTTTCCAGCGAGAATACCATGCATGATGTGTTATCACTGTAGGATAAACAGGCCTAATAAGACTGTTAAAACTGGTTTAAAAGATCAGCCAACTATTTTTCAGGCCAGGGGCACATCAGTGAATACTTGGGTTACTTGTCAGCTACTGTGTGTACCAGTACCAATTCTTGGAGTTTGTCACCAGCCTTTAAATGCATATGTGTACAAAACAGTACATTTAAGATATAGTTTAGATTTTCATTTGTTTTTTTGCACTTCTCTTGCTTCTTCTTGGTATTATGGAGGACATTTGCATGATAATAGTACCTTAGTTTCCCAGACTTAACCTGCTCCTGCATTTCCGTCCACTGAGGTCATAATTCTCGATTTGTGACATCATACCCGTGCTGTAGAAATCATGATGTCACAGAGGATTATGACTTCAGCAGAGGGAAGCAGGCACATGAGATATGAGACTTAAACATCCTGTTACTTACAAGAAGTCTTCAAAGAAATTGAGAATCTCTTTAAAATAGCCTAGTGACCATTTTGATCAAATTGATATCAGATGCATCTTGAATCAAGTTATTTGCAATTGATTAGATTCTCGCTGGTGTGAAAAACAAGCAAGTGGCAACAGTCTTATTCAGGTAGTGTTGAGAAGGTCTTGAAACCCCATGCAACACTACACGGTAATAACAAGAATCATAGGAGAAAAGCTTGATGTTTTTGAGTTTGATTATACAAAAGTATAGCACCATGTTTATATAAAAAAAAAAAAAAAAAGAGGATCTTGTGTTGCTATGGTTGCATTGCAGATTGACACTTGTAATTTGTAGAGCAAACATTTTGCATAGAATGATTTTGAAGCAGTCCTTTAAACTTCAAAAGTAATGTGATGGTGAGTGTATATACTGTTTAAAGCTGTGGCATTCTCTGTTAATAAAATGTTTTCCTTTCTGAAGAACAAACGGAGAACTGCAGGTTGTTTTTGATGTGCATTTTCTGGATTCTTTATTGTTCCCACAATGGATGTTTCTGTATCAGTGTGCTTGCTTTATTGTCTGCGCCTGGTAGACAACGCTGAACGAATCGAGGAAAGCTTGCTGTGAAGTTAAGCATTAGTTTAGCGTGCAAAATCACTGGACATTCATGCTGATTTCAGATTCTGCCATTGATGTGATTCTGTTAATAATACCTTTCTTAAAGCAGCAGTACTACGAAATCAGGAAATGACCATTCAAAATTCTGTTTTTCAGCTGTAAGCATGCGGTCAAAGTTCCAGTTTCCATACCAGTAAATATTTTTTCCCAGTCCTTAGTTTTTTAGATATTTGCAATTTATTTGAAGTGTTGTAGCGCTACAACAAATATGGCGGCTGATTAATTTCAGCTGCGCTTTTTCTTCCGGTTGCATCACGTCTTTGACAACAGCAGAGAACCCTCTGCTGACCATTTCTGATGTCCCTGCAAGTCATTCAAATGTGCATTTGGCAGTAGAGGGGTTCCAGTGCACATGCTGGTGGCAGAAATGTAAACAAAAGCAGAGAATAACTGAGCAAATTATTGGCGATAGTAGTACAATGCCGACAGAAAGAGTACTAGGTATATGATTAGCAGGGCACAGGAATAAACTGTCAAAAGCGCAAATTTTTTTTTCAGAGATTGCTGCTTTAAAATAATGGGAAAGCCTGCATAAATCAACAAGCTATACTTAAATCTGCAGTTTGGGTTCAAGTCTTAAACATTATTTTAATACTCAAAAAAAAAGAGTGTAGGTTGCCATTTCATGCTGAACCAGATTTATGGAATCTGCCTATCACTGATAAAAAGAGTAGTACTTGTATATACCACAATAACTTGCTTAATGTAAAACCCTATTGTTTTCTGGGAATATGTAATGGCTGTGGTGTTTTTACTGAAACAACCGAGGCCTCTTTCAGTGCCTTCTTTGGATTGCATGGATCAAATTTACAATGGTTTCTTTTAAATGCATATCTTTATCCTAAGATGTGGAGTTTTGTTTCCTGATACTTTGATATTGAGCAGATTTTGAAAGTCTCTTGATATAATTATTCTTAGTAAAACTGACATTCCTTAAGTTTACACCGCTCTAAAGTAAAATTGACTTTGGTTTCCAAATTCTGGTTTCCTGAAATGTGGCCTTTTTCTTATTCATAATGTGGTAATGTGCAACAAAGCTCTGTATCCTTCTGCACATATTGTACTGGGTTTTTGTACTGAAATCTGTTTCTTACCCCAGGAGTCCTTTAGCATCAGTAACTTTTTTGCACTTGGCTGGCTAGGTGCAACTGCCCCTCAGGTGTGCCTTTCAGAGAGATTTAAATGAGCGTAGGGCCAAGCCAATCAAAAGACAGGAGGAGGTGTGAGCTGAGTGAGAGCTGTTGAATGCTTCGGATTTTCTTCTCCGCTGGACTGAGCAATATTGTCTCTGAGGTGTCTCCCAACTTTCCATGTTGACAGCTTCCTAGTGCTTATCTGGGTAAAGTATTCCTCATAAATTATTTCTTTCAGTGTGCTGAGTGAAAGTTATACTTTTTCATTAGCATTGCGAGATTTTTATTTTTAGTGCGACGCGTGTATTTTGACTTTGTTTTACTGCGTCTATGTAGTTTTAAGCCTAATTTTATTACGGTGTTTATTCTCGACATTTTCCTTCATTTTTGGGTCAGATTCTTGTGGGAACTGTCAAATTGGGGATAGTTGCCTTGTTTTTTTACCTCGGACCTTGCGGGGCTTACTGCGAGGCACCTGCAGTAGATTTCAAAATGGTGCCTGGGGGGTTTCTCTCTAGATTGGCAGTTACGAGGAAACCTTTTTTATTATATTACTGGACCTTAGTATCACCTGTGTCAGGACTGTCCATAAGGGTCCAACAGCCATATGTGCGCAGTTGAGTATTACTGGGTTTCTGTTAAGATTGGCACTGGTATAGATCTCAGTGTTACACCCCCCAAAAAAAAAAAAAATTAAAGGCACTAGTAATAGAGTTTAACAACGGGGCAGGACTGGCCGGTGGCATTTTCACAGAAACCTGCACTCAGTGCATAGGTCCAGAACTTGTTTGCTTTGCTTAAATTGGCGAACATAGCAGACAAACCTTTGATTATTATGGCTGAGGATAAATCAAAGCCTTCTGACCAAAAGCAGAGGTGCTGAGGAACCCTCCAGATCCCAGCCAAAAAATAAAACTTCCAAAGATGAAGTTCCTCACAAATTTTAAAATAAGAGTGATGAAAAAAGGAAGCTTGATCAAGCCTGTGATGAAGTGGCTAAAAAGAAACACTGTCAAGACAGATATGCTCCCGTTGCTCCTGGAAAAGCCAATAGCGAGACAACAGGCAGCTTAAAGCATAAAGAAAAAACACACTTACAAACTGTGCAGGTTCTTCTGTCAGTGCAAGATATGGAAAAAGCATGGCAATTGTTTCAGACCCTTCAAAAGATGGGTCCTCGATTTACTGGAGTTGTTAAGCACTCCTCCACAGTTTTCTTTTCTGTAGACTGTGAGGGTGACGCAGATTATCAATTTTATGATTCCCCTTACATGGATTTTGAGTGCCTTGAGCCCCAGGAGTCCCCAGACCCTCACCTTGGGGATCCCTCGGGTGACCATAAGGAGCCTTCCTCTACGTTTACATTTATACAAAATATGTTGGCTACCCTGAACCTCCCTACGTAGGAGCCCAACCAGGATGTTGATGAAGACCAAGATTATAGGGTCATCCTCAAAAACCCTGGTTGTCCCTATCTATAATGCATGTAGAAAAATACCATGAGGGTAAGGCAACACCCTACTTCAGTATCGGGTTGATAAGTGGCTTGAGAGAAAATATAAATTGTCTAAAAATGGTACCGAGTTTCTGTCTGTGCACCTTAGCTCACTTAAAGTATAGTGCAGCAGGCAGCTTGTGAGAAAGCTGGAGTCTCCTTGTCACCCTCTTCCCCCTGACAACGATGCCAAGAAAATTGACTTTATAGCAAAGAAAATGTATACCACAGCTTCCCTGCTTCTCAGGCTTTCTTCTTACTTGGCATTCACAGCCAAATATCAGAAAGGCCTTTGCAAATCTGTCCAGGCCATCGCCGCAACGGATTAGATTCTATGGTGCAGGAGCTGGTGGATATGTCAAAAACTGCCCTGGAAGCTACTGTGTACCAGTTCCACATGGCAGATGACAGTGATGCAGTCTCTAGGGCGATGGCCCATGCCATCTCTCTTGAGACGCATCACCTGGCTTAGAACAACTAGTCTGACCACAGACACTCAGAACAAGGCCATAGATCTTCCCTGTGATCAAAATATGTTTGATTACAGAACCACTGACTACATGAAAAAAGTCAATGAGTACAAGGCTTCCTGGCAAAGCCACTCATCCAAGCCTCCCCCCCCCAAAGAGATCCCGCTCCAGGGGTGGTAGGGGCAGAAGTTTTGTTCCCAGGCCTTACCATCCCTATCCCTAATCTGATTTTAGCCAGTACAGGGAGTCTTTCAGAGGCTGGGGCAGAAGGGGCCAAAGAAGAACCACCTCTACCCAGCCATCTGCCTCTCAGTCTTAAGTCCTGATGTGAGCGTCCAGATCGCTTTATGGTTGGAGGCAGACTTTCTCACTATCTTCAGCACTGGTCCCTCATCACGCCGGACAAGTGGGTGTTGAGATGGTGAAGGGTCTGTCATTACAGTTCAAGTAGCTGCCAGACCTCAAAGCGTACCCAGGTGTCAAGACCTCTGTCCCCAACACAGATACAGCTGTTGGAAAAGGAGGTACAAAACCTTCTGGCTTACTAGCAGTGGAGGGTCCCCACCACGAGAAGGGCAAGGGCCTCTACTCCAGGTATTTTCTGACACAAAAGAAAACTGGGGAGTGGCAACTATTTTAGATCTCAGATATTTAAACGTCTGAAAAAATAAAATTTCAAAATGGTCACTCTGCCACTGGTCATACAGTCCTTACAGCAGGGAGACTGGCTAGCCGACGCCTACTTCCACATACCCATAAGGAGATCTCACAGGAAGTTTCTCAGGTTCATACTTCCTTTGGGTCCCTGTCAGTTCACCCGAGTACCCTTGGTCTGTCCTCAGCCCCAAGAGTCTTTACCAAATGTCTCGTGAGTGGTAGCAGCACATCTCAGGAGACTGGGTGTGCTCTCACCCTATCTGGATGACTGGCTCTGTAGCAAAGTCTCCTTGCCAGGTCAAGGAATCTCTTTCCCTCGCAGAATGCACTCTGGAGTCTCTGGGTTTCCTGGTAAATCTAAAGAAATCTCACCCGGAACCCACCCAGCTGCTCATCTTCATAGGGGCCCAGCTGGACACTCAGAAGGGATATGCTTTCCTCCAACAGGAAAGAATTCAGAGTTTCCTTTCAGTGGCTGATCCTTTCACCCAGAGACAGCCAAAACCAGCCAGACATTTCCTCAAACTTCTGGGACATATGGCCTCTATGACTGCAGTAGTCCCAGGGATCAGGTACAGGAGGAGACTCCTGCAAGCCTACCTCAGAGCTCACTGGTCTTAGAGAAGCAACGCATTTTCAAAGTTGATACCTGTGTCTGAGCAGTTTCTCCAAAACTTGCTGTGATGGAAGAACCCTGCAAAGTTGCAGGCAGGGGTTTCCTTTCAAGCTCCTCTTCCCACAAAGGTGACCACCACAGATGCCTCCCTTTTGGGCTGGGGAGCTCATTTAGACAGTACCTCAGTAAGCGGCAACTGGACTCCTAAAGAGTCACAGTTGCAAATAAATTTTTTGGAACTCGAAGCAGTCTTACTACCTCTCAAAGCTTTCGCTCCCAGCATAGAAGGGCTGGTGATTCAAATTCGAACGGACAACACCGCTACAATGTTCTGCATAAACAAGCAGGGTGGTACCAGATCAGGAATACTCTGTTTGGAAGCTCTGGTCTCTAACATTCTCCCTGGGAGCCAGCCTCTCAGCTATTCACCTCCCAGGCAAACCGAATACTGTGGCGGGTGCTCTAAGCCGCATCAGTCAAGGTCAGAGCGAATGAACACTGAACAAGCAAGTACTAGCCACAGTGTTCAGGCTGTAGGGCACACCAGACGTGGATCTGTTTGCCTCTCCTCTCAATTTTCAGCTTCCTCAATACTGTTGCAGGTCCCCAGTTCTGGGAACACTTCCTCTGGATGCCGTGATCCTGGACTGGTCAGGGAGGTTCCTATACGCATTTTCTCACTTTCCCCTGATATTCAGGGTTTTGCTGAAACTCTTGACAACAGCCTGCATCAATGATCCTAGTGGCTCTGGACTGGCCCAGGCAAGGCTGGTATCCTGTCCTTCTGTCAATGTCCTGCAACAGACCCATTCGCCTGCCTCCTACTCCTCCCTCACGGACCCTTCCTCAGGCGGGAGTGCAGTGCCCAGACATGCACTCTCTTCACCTCAAGGCCTGGTTCTTGAGGAGTTCGTTCCATCCTCACAGTACTGGAACAGGTCCTTAAGATACTGAGGATGGCTAAAAAATGAACACTAGAAGACGATGCAGCCAAATGGAAAAGGTTTTCCCTCTGGAGCAAGAGTGAAAAGGTTGAACCCCTATCAGCTTCAGACCCTCAGCTGCTAGACTACCTGGTACACTTACAGGCGTCGGGCTTGAAACCATCTTTACTCAGACTACACCTGGCGGAGTTTCAGCCTACCTTCTGTGGGAAAGAAGAAATCCATTTTTTCCATGACATTTTAAACAGTTTTTCAAAGGCCTTGTGCACCTCCAGCCTCCAACCAGGGAGCCTGTTCCTCCTTGGGGCCTGAACCTTTGCATAGATGGGCTCATGAATCCACCTTTCGAGCCTATGTCCACGGCCCACATCAAGTTTATAACTTGGAAGACCATCTTCCTGGTAGCCATTACGTCTGCCAGGAGGATTTCAGAGCTACAGGCCTTGTGCACTGAGCGGAATTACATCATCCCTCGCAACGATAAAGTTGAGCTCAGGACATATAGGAAATTTCTGCCAAAGGTGTTTTCAGAGTTTCACTTGAACCAGTCGATTACTCTGCCTGTCTTCTTTACTGAGCCATCCACTCCTGGTGAGCAAAAGATCCACAGCTTGGATGTCAAAAGAGCCACCTAGAGCATACTAGACAGTCCAGAGGCTCTTCCACTCAGTTGTTCCTCACCTAGGAGTAGAGAGAAGACCAGCTAACAAGAGAATTGTTTCTCATTGGTTGGTCTCTTGTATTAGATTCTGCTATGAGAAAGCTGGTCAACAACCTCCAGTGGGGTTCATGGCCCATTCCACCAGGGGCACTGCAGCCTTACTTGCAGCAGCAAGGGACATTTCCCTATTGGATGTCTGCAAAGCAGCTACCTGGAAATCTGTGCACACCTTTGTGAAACACTACAGTTTGGGTATGCAGACCAGATCTGATGCCAGATTTGGCAAGACAGTTCTGCAGTGCCTCTTTCCTAAGTAGATTCTCTGCCCGCCTCCCACTTTGGTACTGCTGGGTAGTCTGCAAAAAGGTTACTGATGCTAAAGGACTCCTGGGGTAAGAAGAAAAAATAGTCACCGCAGTAATTTTCTTTCTTCCAAGGGGTCCTTTAGCATCAGTAAGCTCCCACCCTTCCTCCCCAGTTCACCTGTCGGAGAAGGGCTCTTACCAAATTTGGAGTTTCTTGTTGATGAGTTTTTAGCTCGTGTTGCTGTTGTTTCTGTTTCCACTTTTGTGGACATTTGCATGTTTTTTGAATCCTGTTAATTCTTTTTCGAAGCATTTGCACTCATTTTACCTTGAAAAAATTCTGAAGCATTCAACAGCTGTCACTCGGCTCACCCCCCCCTTCTGTCCTTTGATTGGTTTGGCCCTATACTCATTTAAATACTCTCTTACAGGCACACCAGCGGCAGTTGCACCTAGCGAGCTAAGTGCAAAAAGTTACTGGTGCTAAAGGACTCCTTGAAGAAATAAGATTACTGCGGTGAGTAGTTTTTTCAGTTGTATCTAGATCGAGGAATGCTCCCGGTCAATCACAGTGCTCCATTCCTGTGTGCTTGAGACACCTTTTGTTCTATAAAGTCTCGAGGTGCCCTGGTAATGGGTATCTTGGGGCTGTTTTAAAATTTTAAAGAACTGTGGTGAATCTATTTTTCCAGTAGAAGCTGTTTTTAAATAGTGGTTATAATTCTATTATTTTAGTTATACAGGCTTTTTTGGTTACCCTAGTGATGTTTCTGATTTACATGTTGTTGGTAAGAACCATTTTAGAATGGTATCTAGTTTATGTCCCTGTTCTGCCCTTGTGTTGTTAGAACAATGCATCTATCATAAAACTCTGGGGTTGAGGGACATAAACTAAATCATAGTTCTAAATTGGTACTTAAAAGCATTGGGTTGTAAGATAACTCGATACAGATTGTCTTGATCATAATTTTTTGTGTGTGGTGGGGTGTTGCTTGAAAATAAGACATTAAAACAAGAGTTTTGATTTAGTGTTTGTGTTGGATCTTTTTTTTTTGTTAACATGTATGAGCTGCTTTCTGTAACTTGGCTTTTGTTGTTTGAGCTATGTGGCATGCTGAAAGTACATTACCAATATGTTGCTGTAGTTCCTGGATATGTTAATCGCACTGACTTCAGTGGGACTCTCTAACATGCAGGTTCAATGAGTCCTGCTAGTCTTCTGTTTTTGAGCCGATTGTTTGTTTTTTTTTTTTTTTTTGTGAAATAAAGTAACAGGACTTGGATTTCATTGAGGATACAGATACTTGAAAAGGTTTAGGGGCCATGCGGCTGGTTAACTGGTTTCTAGCAAAGCGTTCGCAGTTAGCATTAGCAGAACTCTGTTGCACAAAATTCATCCCATTTTGCGTTCAGGACCTTCCATTCTTTATTACTGTAGACATTTTATTAAAACTGGATAATTTTATGGATAATTTCCCCTTCAACTGGCCAAATTTCTTCTACCTGCTGAGAAGTCGCAGTCACTCCTAATTGTGACAGCAAACCTGTTGCCTTGAGAAATTATTCTGATGTGACAAGCAGAGGCTTGCCTTCAGAACAGGAAATGCAGCAGGAGCTGATGAAGCGAAAGGCAAAGAGCATGTTTTCTTTAAATGTCTTAAGATAATAAAATTGAATGTCCAGAACTTTAGTTTTAGGGAAATCTGAAGATGAAAGTATTTTTATTTTATTTTACAGAAACTGGAAAAATCACAAAGTGGCTAATTAGATAAGGATGACTTCAGTTAGTTTTATAATTGTCTAGAATGCCAAAGTTGTCCACTAGATTTTGCTTTCATGTGAGAGTTGTAAAACTGGTTTTACTAACTGCTGCAGTGTTTTTAGTTGCCTTGCTAGTCGTGAACGTAAATGAAAGCAGGATATCTTTCAGTTGTACCATCTAGAGGAAAGTGTAAAAATCTTGTTCACTTTCTCTAAAAATTCAAGTTATGGTTTTGTTTTTTATGCAATGTTAAATGCAGCACAATTGGAACTAGTACATCCCAAGTAAAACTAGGCCAGTTCTGTAAGAGCTTTAACAACATGCACGCATTTGAAATGATTTTCCTGCTGGCATTGTTGGTTCATATTGTTTCTCCTTACATTTGTATAATAGCACTGACATTCACCCCTCATGGATTGGTTGTACTGAATGTGGACGAAAACAATTACTAGCTACGCCTATTAATGTTAGTATGGTGTTTTTGTATCCATACTGAATGTGAGCTGTGGCAAAGACTGTTTATAAGACCTTTTGAAGGGACACTGGTGTTACTACACAAAATGTGTTTACAGTCCTTGATCAACTCCCACTGTGTCTTTCCTGAAATTGGGAACATCCCCAGCACAGTCTAGCCACCCGATGCAGTGGAAGGAGGGGAAACTATTGCACCATAAGTGGCTGTACAATTTGAGGGTGAGGCTAATGTTCAAGGAGTATGCACTAAGAGTAGATCAAGGATTTGAAACGCAACCAATTTGGGTATAATTAACACCTTAGAAACATAGAAGGTGTTGGCAGATAAGGACCTCGAGGCCCATCCATTCTGCCCTGTATTCTCCATTAGGTTGCATTTCAGTCCTGCTAAGGAAAGAAAAGAGAAAATCGGCAACATCAATAAGTTTTAGAGACGGTAAGCAGGGAAAAAAAGTGGGTTTTCAACTAGAAATAGTATGATGCAGAAAGGGTTGATAAGTGCCCCTTTAATAAAGAGCTGTGAAAACATCTGCAGAGAGGGCATTTATTCTAATAAACGGTGCTTTTTTGGGGGGACGTTTTGTTCTGGTAGTATGGCAATGAACACCGCACAAATCATAATGAAAGTTGGTTGACATGTTCTTTTGAAAGATAGTGTTTCAGTTAAAGGTGAAGTTTTCTGCAGCAAAATTTCTTTTCTTAACGACAGTGTGACTACACTTTGTCAAATAATCTTAGAGAAATTTCTATTAAACAGACTTTAAAACTTGTGTTGTGGCTTTTGCGGACCAGTTGAAACACATCTGGCTGTTATGGCAGAGGTTTCCTGTACTGTACATTAAGTGATTTACCTGCCACTCATGCTCTAGATACGAGTTAAATTTGTTAAGAAGCAGTCCCTCCCCAAAAACTGAAATGGAATATTTGTTTTATTACTAAGAACATCTTCGGGGATATTGTCATCCTTCCAGGGATGTAGCAGCAAACAAGTCACAGAACCTCATCAGCTCTGTTACGTAAACAATGAACACATTTCAGTTGGGTTAGTCTGGGTAAACAAAATTTTTGCAAATGTACACACATTCTCTTGAAGCATAGTATATATCTTAATGCAACACCAATTGTTATTTTACAATAAAGATTATGTAGGCTTTAGAAGTAAAATATTTTACTTCAAGGGTATCTCTTGCACCAGGCCATCACTGGTAGAACTTGGCCTCCAAGCGCTAGGACCACACGGAATCATTCTAGTTAGCAGTCTACCAGAGGGGGCTGTGACCACCTTTGACCTCAGCCCCTGACATCAGTCAGTCCTCTAAAGGTGGGCGATCCCCACACGCTCCTCAGTTCTTTCCCGCCATGGACCAATGCACGTTGAACCACTGATACCACTACAGTTAGTCGCCCGCCTTTTTCCTGCATTTAACCACGCTTTATTTTTTGATTTTTAATAAGTATCTAAATTTCAGTGTTCTCTGCTGACTGTTTGTCTTCAAAACATTCCTCATCTTCCGACCGCTCCAGAAAGTGTGCCTACGGCAAACATACTGGACAAGGATGGCCATTCTGCCTGCGTCTTGTGCCTAGGTCCTGCCTACGATGTCCAAGCCTCAGTAGGCCTGCCAGAAGTTCAGCCTGGCCACCAGGAGAAGTTGCCAGATGATCCTGGAGAACCACCTCTGTAAGCAGAATGTTGCCTCAATGGAAGGGGAGCTGCAGGCCAGGACTGGGCTCTCGGTAGGATTTTTTTGTTTGGGTGTGCAGTATTTTATTTATTTATTTTTTTTAAAAGGGGGGAGGTCCACAGTCCAAAAGTGTGAGTCCCTGGTAAATTTCTGGGGTTCTCTATTTAAAATGCATGTGAGCCACGCCCCCTAGCTCGCATGTCTCGTAATGTAAGAATCTTTAGAGCGTGGGGGCGTGCTTCATTGGTTTCTATGGAACAGTGTTTTAAACTAGAATTTTTAATGTTTTTGAGGGCAGATTCAAACAAATTACAGTCACCGCTCAACTAACATGGCCCTCAGAGGTCGAAATTGGCACTGGCCCACTAGCCAAATGCTGGTACATTTTGTGTTGGGCTATTAAGACTTTCTTTTAACTAGCCCTGTGGGCTTGTGCTGGAGAAGGTAACATTTCTATATGCACACTAGCTGGGTCAGTGGAAAAGTCAGTGGAGCTAGTGGATTTTCCCAGTCACTAGCCCTGCTGGCTAGTGGCTGCAAAACGTAATTTTGACCCTGGGCCCTTGTTAGTTGAGCGATGGGTGTAATTTGTTTGAATTTGCCCTCTAAAACAAATATTCTAGTTTAAAACATGGCCCCATAGAAACCAGTGGAGCGCACCCCCACATTGCACTCTACAGATTCTTGCATTACGAGACGTGTGAGCGCGGCTGTCTATGGACTCCCGGGGCCTAGTAAATGAGTGTCTTGGGGACTTACAGAAAAAAAAAAAAAAACTAGCATCCTGACGCACAAAATGTATGTAAATGATGCAGGTACCTGCTTCCTTGAGAGCCCTGCTAGAAGCTTCTCCATTTCCCCGGTGCAGTTTTCGGAATCTTTGTCGTCAAAGTCCTGGGACAAAACTACCGGGAAACACATGCACAAGGACATGGATCGGGACCATCCCTGATCTGCCTCCCACTCGCAGTCCCTGCACAAGACGTCTTCGACTGTGAAGAGGTCTTCCTCCCTTGACCTCCTCGGCCCCACACACCCTAACTTCTTCAGGGCTACTGGTGGCCCTACCACCCACCCAGGTCTTCCTCATGGGCAGCTGCTCTTCAGATCAGGGTACTCTGTATCTTGCTCCCCAGCCCCTGCTGTTTCAGCCCTTATTCTCAGCGGTCCACACAGTCTGGTGGCTCGGCCGAATCTTTGGCGGCCTGGGTGCCAGTCCCTTTGCTGATGCCTCTCCCCCGACACCTACGCTACCAATGTTAGTCTCGTCCTCTGGAACCACCGCGGTTCTGCTCCTCCCTCTCAGGGCAGGCGCTGCAGGACACCTCCCTCAGGCTCGGTTTCTCCTCGGCCTTCAGTTTGGGGGGGGGCACCTGCCACACCTATGCCAGGCTCCCTGTAGATCCCTCTCCAGCTTCACGTTGGCAGATGCCTGCTGGGTCTGCACCTTTTCCCACTCCACTGCAGCCCACGGGTCCCATGCTGGGGGTCCGGTCCTGGAGCCAATTGCCTATCCATCTGATCATCTGGTTCCCCACCCCCATTTCTCCCAGCTTATCCAACAGGCCCACATGAGGAACAGAGTCAAATGCCTTGCTGAAGTCTAGAAAGAGGACATCCACTGGTCTACCCAGGTCCAAGGCACTTGTCACCCAATCATAGAACTCCACCAGGTTTGTCTGACACGATTTCCCTGGGATGAATCCATGCTGTGTCTATCGTCCAGGCACCCTGACTTATCCAGGTCCCCCTAGCCTCTCCTTGACAATGTCCTCCATCACCTTGCCCACCCGAGGTCAGGTGACAGGCCTGTAGTTCCCTGCCACCTCCTTGATCCTCCTTTGTGGATAGGCACTATGTCGCCACCTTCCAGTCTTGGGGCACCCACCCTGTCCTCAGAGAGATGGTGAAAAGCTCTGCCAGGGGTTTGCCAGGACATCTGCAAGTTCCTTCAGCACTCTGGGATGTAATTTATCCGGCCCGGTGCTTTCTCCGTCTTAAAGGAGCTGGAGGCTTCATCACTCTCTCTGCTGTGATTTTCACTTCAGTGCCCCTTCTCAGCCTCCCCCCCACCTGCCAGTGATGCCCCCCTCCCAGACCTGCCCGATTGGTAGGGCCCCCTCCTCATTATCTCTGTCTCCTCCCTGTATGATGCAGCATCCCCATTTTCCCTGGTGAAAACTGAGGTGAAGTACTCATTTAGTACCTCAGCCTGCTCCTCTGGGTCTTGTGCCCATCTCTTCCCTGATTTAATCCTGCTAATCTGCCCCTTCACCCTTCGTCTTTCCCCAATGTATCTAAAGAACCCTTTTCCCTCTCCTATTTCCCTGGCCAGGTTCTGCTCCTTCCTTGCCTTAGCCACCCTCACCACTCTAGTGGCCCTTCTAGCCATCAGCTCATACTTCCCTCGATCCCTTTCACTCCTTGAGCACTTGAATTTCTTATAGGCTGCTTTCTTTCCCGCTCACCTCCTGGACCTCCCTGGTCACCAACAGAGTTTTGGGCCACTACATTTCGTCTTACTCTTGCACAGGTGCTGGTAGCATCCTGCATCCCTCTCCTGATGATTTCCCACTTACTATCAGCTCCATGTCTGACCCAATCCCATCTAAATGCTCATTAAGGATCCTTCCCATTTCCTTAAAATCCACCCCCTGAAGTCGGTTACTTCCGTCTTTGTGCAGCCTTCTACCCTCCTAGGTCCAGGCAGAACCAGACCGTGACATGGTCACTCCCGCCAATGGGTCCCTTGCCTCCAGGCCCCAATCTGGTCACTGTCTGGGACCACATCCAGTACCAGTGCCTCCCTGGTGGGTTCCCTCACCTGCTGGAGTTAGGGAGCAGCGTCTTGAAAGACATCCAACAACCTTTGTTCCTTGGTCACAGAGGATGTCATAGTCTCCCAGTCTGTTCCTGGCATGTTTAAGTCCCTAACACCACCACCTTTCCTCTGCCCAGTCTGCAGTGTCTCCCAACATCTACCACCAGACTGTCCTCCAGCTCCTCCGCCAGGACAGGGGTCTATACACCACTCCTATTTTTACTCTCTTGCCCCCCTTGTTATCAAGGTGACCCAAATCGCCTCCACGGTTCCCTCCGCCTCCTCTACTCCTCCTATGCCAATGCAGTTTTTACTATCATTGCTACCCCCCTCCGCTCCCTCCCCCTGTCCTTCCTGAACATAGTGTAACCCTCCAGGTTCAGGTCCCAGTCATGTCTTGCAGTTGCCCAAGTCTCAGTGACCGCTGCCACATCCACTGCTCCCTCAAGTTAACATCGCCTGGAGCTCAGGCATTATATTGCCAAGCTCCTGGCATTTATGAGACTACCTTCCACCCTTTCCCTGTAGTTCCATTTCCCCTGCTTGTGCTCCTTGGGGATTCTGTTTCTCCTGGTCTGCACTTTGCCAGTTGGTCTTTTCCTGCAATCCTCCTGGTCCCCAGGGGGTGGAGACAGAGTCCTCCTCATCGGCATCCCTTGACTGCCTTTTCTCCCATCCCACCCCTTCACAAGTTTAAACCCCACTTTTCACCAATGAACTCCTCTATTTTCAACTTAAGGATTCCCTCCCTCCAAATTGAGATGTAGTCTATCTCTAGCATACAGCTCCTTATCCTCCCAGGTCTCCCCAATCCCCATCAACCCATACCCTCTGGCCTCACACCACTCCCTGAGCCACTGGTTTATCTCCCTGATTTTTTCTTTTGTGTTCCCCACTAGCCCTTGGCACTGGAGGATTTCTGAGAAGGAACTGTGCATCCCTATGTCATGACAGACCCTGGCGAGCTCCTGAATCTTGCCTGTATCTCTAGCTACGCTATTTCCTCAATGTCATTTGTGCCCAGGTGGACCAGTATGTCTGGGGAACCCCCACAGTCCTTTGCCAGCTGATATACCTCGTGCTTAGCCCTGTGCACCGTTAGTCCAGGGAAGCATCTTGTTCTAACTGGCCAGGCTTCTCCTCCCTATCCCATTGGATACCCTGATCATAGAATCCCCAGCAGGAGCTCTCTGACCACTCCTTTTCCTCCATTCCCCACTTCCTGTCCCTCATCCTTTCTACCGGCCCTTCCACCCAGCTGGCTCCTTGTTCCTCCCCTATCTGTGTGCCCTCGTGCCACCCGCTCCTTATTTACCATGGCCACTCCTCCCCTCAATCCTATGCCTCTCCTCCTCCTGAGTATCCTTCTGTACCTTGTTAATTCCCCCTCACTGCTCACAACTGGTCCTTCTCCCCATCTGCTAAACTAGCCTGGCTCATCCTCCCTTCCTTCCTGTCTCCATTTGGTTCCTTCTTGCTCTTAAGTGCTCCCCTAGCCTACCCTCAGCTCTCTTTACTGAATCCTCCTTGTACTTCTGGTCCTTCTTTACCTTTCCTCCCAACTGGTCCTTCTCCTTCTTTCCTCCCTCTTCCCCCTGCCCCTCCTGCTCAGATTCACTGCTCCCCCATTCTCCTGCATTCCAGGTCCCCCCGTTCTTCATGCTATCTGGCCCCTGCCTCCTGCCCCCACTCCCACACCCTTTCCGTCTCTAACCACCTCTGTCGTGGCTACATCCCCCTCATCCTTGAGCAGAAGAAGAGATTGAAGGTTACTAAGTATAAGGTCTGATCCACCTCCTGCCTTGCTTCCTTCTGTCCAGCACTGGCTATCCGCCTACTTCCCTGAGAATGTTGTCCTCCGTCCCCCTTTGTGAGGGGTCCCCAGTTACCTGCCTGCTTCCTTGGTAGTGTCCTTTTGGGCCCCCTCTACCAGGGTCCCTATGTGACCCCTAGGTATTCTCCTGCACTCCTTTCCCTATACCCCGCCCCAGTGCTTGGTGCAACCCTGTGGGAGATTCCAGCCCCTTCCCCAACCATACCCCCCCTTCCCCAGCTTTCTCCTCATCCCGCAACCTCCTCCCTAAGCTGTGTCTAGCTGGTAGCACACTGGGCAACCACCAAACTTCAAGCCCAGTCCAGTATCATGGCTGCTCCACACCCTGTGCACCCCACCACCCTCCCAAAGATGCCGCCCTAATGATGTGTGGTTCCATCCCCTTTCAAATAGGTTTCCTTGGGTGAGCCACCAGGTTCCCCTATTCCAAGATCCCTACTGCCTAATCAGGTCACCCACTAATCCTAGAGACAGTCCCACTGTACACCAGTAACTCTGTTATTAGGTGCAGTACAACACATTAAACATGTAAGGAAAATGAACAACTCCCTAAGCTCCCTCTCCGGCCTTTAAATTCAACCCCCAGTGGCTAGAACTACATGAGCTGCACCAGCAGCCTTTACCTCAATTGCAGGGCAGGTCTTCCCCTATAAATTTGCAGACTTCTGGGGAGGGAGGGGTGGGGAGGGTGGGTCTTGGGCAGACACCTGACAAGAGAGAGTGTATCAGCCCTGTGTCTCCCTCAAGCCCTGCAGCTAAAGAACCAGGCCCAAGCAAATCCCACCAAACAGGTTTAAATCAGAAGAAATAGGCCTCTACCAGCGCAGCCTGTTACAAAGTGAAACATCCATAAAAGAGCCCCACTTACAGCCACTAAATCAGTTTACAAACATCCAGGATCCCCAGAGCAATACCCTGCTAGCCCTTAGAAGCAAGAAAGAAAAGAACTAACCTACCAAGTAAAATCCACAAGAACCCTTTTTTTATTTCTAGTTTTATTTCAGCTTCTTCTGGGTCCCAAAAATACACAGGATCTTCAACCCATTCTGGACCTCGGTGCTCTCAGTGTCTTTATAGAGTACAAAGGTTCAGGATGGTGACTCCCTTCAGGTCTACTTCCCCAGCTGCACGAGGAGACTGGCTCTGCTCCTAGACATGCGAGATGCATATATATACATATCAGGGTCTTCCCTCCCGCAGTAAGTTTCTGAGGTTCCACTTCTGGGGAGCACTACCAATTCTGACTTCTTCCGTTCGGCCTCTCCTCCGCTCCAGATCTTTTACAAAATGCTTGGCAGTGGTGGCTAAGGCGCATGGGGCACTACGTTTTCCATAACTTGACGATTGGCTGCTTACAGCCCGCCAAGGTCATGCCTACTTCACACCATCGAAGACACCTATACTCTGTTTCGAGAGCTGGGATCACCCTGAACCTTCAGAATCGCCCCCAGAGCCCAGTCAAAGACTCATCTTCATTGGGCGGTCCTGGATTCTACCCAGGGCATGGCTTTCCTACCGTTGGACAGGGGCGATAGCCTGCAAGAGATTACTGAATGGATCTCAAGTAACTCCTCAAGCTCCAGCGCAGAAATTCCTCAGGCTACTGGGGCACATGGCTGCGAGCTATTCCAGTCACTCCTCTGGCCCACCTCCACATGCGGGTCCCACAGTGGATGCTCAGGGTACAGTGGGACCAGGGCTCTGACGATCTAGACTTTATGGTCAGGATCACCGACCCAGTCAGGAGAACTTTGCTTTGGTGGATGGACCCCGAATTTGGGAAAGGGGTCAAGTTTTATCTGGAGCCACCAGGTCAGACTCTTACAACAGATGCATTGGATCTGGGATGGGGAGTGCACCTGGGTGCTTATCGAACACAAGGGGTTTGGACTCCGAGAGCGATCTCTCCATATCAGTGTTTTGAGATGTGAGCGGTTCTCTATGCCTTACAGGCCTTTTAAGAGAACCTGGTGCTGAGCTGTCTCTAATTCAGACAGACAATATGGCTGGTCGTCTTCTACATCAACAAGCAAGGAAGTACTCACTCATATTCCCTTTGCAGGAGGCAATGAGAGTCAGGCACTGGGCACTGGAAGGGCACATTCTATTGTCCACAGTGCACGTTCCAGGTGTCCTGAACAATCTGGCAGACAGCCTAAGCAGGTCTCGTTCCAGAACACATGAGTGGGAGCTGCCACAGTCCGTAGCAGATCAGCTCTTCGACAGGTGGGGTCATCCAGAGCTTAGACCTCTGTGCGTCACCAAACAGCGCCAAACTGCCAGTTTTTGCTCATGCAGAGCACGCCACTGGAGTTTTCTGGCCAGATGCTATCCTTTGCTGGGCAGGAGGTTTCTCTATGCCTTCCCGCCTTGCCTCTCATTCAGAGAGTCCTGCTGAGTTACAGGCAGAAAGGGCTCGAATGATTCTAGTAGCCCCGATGGCCTCTGCAGATTTGGTTCCACTCCTGCAGTGGTTATCCATAGATCCTCCCAACTACGCTGCCCATATGCTCGCAGTTGCTATCCCAGGAACAAGGATTGCTGGTCCATCCGGATCTTCGTCCTTACATCTGCATGCTTGGCTCCTTCAGGCGTAGCTCAGCAGAGATTTGGGGTTTCCCGGAAGTGGCGGCAGTCCTAGTGTTGGCGAGGAAACCCTCCACCCGCTCCGCCTATGCTATGAAATGGAAGCGGTTTTGTTTGTCGGCCTCACACAGCATTTGGACCTCTGGCTATCTGTCCAGTGAACTCAGCTGCTAGAGTACCTCCTCTCCTTGTACCAACATGGTCTGAGTTACTCCTTTATTAAGGTGCACATGTGGACTGTCTCCACCTATCATGGCTCTGATTGGAGACAAGGCGTTAGCACAGTTGGATGTAGCCCGACCTTTTGAGAGAAATTTTACATATGAGACCTCCCATTTGGGACCCTGTCCCACCCTGGGATCTCCTTTTGTGTTGAGAAGCTCACCTCCCTCCGAGCCAGCAGCAGATTGTGAGCTGCGTTATCTTTCTTGAAGGTGTGTTTTTTTTTGCTTACATTACCTCAGCTCAAGAGTTTCCAAGCTTCAGGCTCTGATGTGTAAAGAGTCGATTTGGTTTTCCACAGGAAAGGGTTTCCTTAGAACAAATCCTAAGTTTCTTCGAAAGTGGTCTCGGAGTTGACCTCAACCAATCGGTTGACCTTCCAGTCAATTTTCCTTCCCATCTAATAGAGGGAGGCTCTCCTTCACACATTGGATGTCCACAGGACTTTGAGGTATTGCCTCAAACGGATGGCTACGCACGTTAGTCGGAGCAACTCTTTGTGGCCTTTGCACCACAATGCTTGGGCAAACCGGTGACCAAGCAGACGATTTCAAGTGGATCGTCCACTGCATATCCTGCTATGAAAAGCACAGTAAGCCCCTACCAGGTCCAGTCAGGGGTCACTCCAGCAGGGAGTGTCTGCTTCTTTTGCCGATCTGAGAAATGTCTCCATCAGGGACATATGTGCGGCCACACCTAGAATTCGGTGCATACCTTTGTCAAGCATTCATTACAGCTTGGATATAGTCTCCAGACGCCGTACAGTTTCGTCTCGCTTGTTTTCAGGGACTTTGTCCTAGGCCTCTGGAGTCTGCATATTCCACCTCTCGATTCGTCTACCTCTTAGGCGAGGGACTGCTTGGTATTCAGTCCTAATTGTTTGTAGCGGTCCCTGCTGTATACCGCTGGCTGAGACGGTTTCCGGAGGATCCTAGTGCCTGCAGCATAGTCCTAATTTTTACTGCTTGCTGCAAGAGCTCCTCTCGAAGATCTACTGTTACGGTAAGTTCTTACGTAATTGTACTTTCCTTTTTATAAGTTTGTGTAGGAACTCATTAAGAAAATAGCATGCTTCTCACACAGTGTTCTTGTAAGTGTCCAGTTTTCTTGTCCGTTTCAGCAGGAAGAATATAGTGACCTGGAACTGACCTTTTGTTTACGCTCTTCTGCAGAAGGCTTAAAATTGCATCTCAGGTTAACCCCTTGAGTTCCAAATAGCTTTGCAGTCATTGCAACAGTATAACTATATACAGTTTTAGCTTTGTAGTCATTTCAACAGTATAACTATATGCAGTTTTAAACAAAGGGAACTTGGTGTCGGTTACATTTCCACAAAATGATTTACATATAATTTTTTATACCAACAAATATGCAAGGGAAGAAAAGACAGAACATATGGGGAGTAGAGAGATAGTGAGAGGTAAAGAATTGCAAGACCATTGGGATGATCAAGTCCTAGGTCTCATAAGAACATTTATTTATTTATTTAGTTAAACATCAGTTTAGAAACCTTTGAGCCAGAGGCTCATTTACAAAGGTACCTCATCACAAAGAGGACATCAGAACAGTAGTACAAGGGACACAGTACTTACAAACAAAAAGTTACAGTTCAATTACAATTTTGTTACAATAGAATACAATCTCCAATCTAAGCAAAAGATAAAAGGTGCAAAACTTATGGTCGGGGAGAGCTGGTGGGAGTAGAAGGAGGGAGATAGGGAGGAGGAAGGGGGAGCCGCCAGTGAGCATTGTCAAACAGAGTGTATATATATATATATATATTTTTTTTTTTACACTAGGTTAGCGGCATTTGGTTGTGCAACCAGACAGAGAAGAGACAGAAAAGGAAAGAATAGAACAGATCCTTGCAAATCTCTTTCTCCATAAACAGCTACGTATAGGCTGTATTTAACCCTGTCACAGTAAGCAAACATATGCTTCTGCCTCACTTGGCCTTTGTATTGCAAATTACCAGGCCCATATGATCAGGTATCACAATAGCCTGTGGAAGACTGCCAAATCTGCAGCTCAGGCCCTTCCAGAAGGAAATGCCAAGAATGGATTTTTAAAATCTGAATTCTGGAGCTGAAGTGGGCAAACATTTCATACGCTCAACATATTGTTTCGGATGCATCTGCCAGGCAACTGCTACTGGTGTTTGCATGACAAGGTATTCTTGGCTTAAAGTGGCTGGGTTTGCAACTGATGTGCAACAAACAAATGGCCATGGACATCTGTGATTCCTGTGCCTAGTCTGTGGCCATATGTCGCAGGGCTTAGCTGCAGATCTCTACCTTCACTGCAGACAACCAGCACAAGTTGGCAGATGTCCTTTACCTGGGCAATGAACTTGTTCGTGCTTAGGTTGAAAAGACACCTCATCCGGATTGAGGAGTCCAGTACCACCCTGGACTCTTGTCACTCTCTGCCCAGAGGGATCCCAAGGGCCCAAGCTCAGAGGAAGCAGCCCTTTCGACCCCTCTCTACCCCTGTGGCCAAGCCATCCCAGACCCCAGCTGGTCAGCAGGCCCAGGTTTGGCATCCTCTATGAATTAGGTTGCTTTGGTTGTCCGCAAACCAGTTGGTAGAGTTCCCACTACTTCTTGAGCCCAGTCCCTCTTCCGCTTCCAAGCTTGCCCAGTGACGGGCTGAGGGGTGCCTCCTCCATGCCTGTCCTGTCTCCCCTGGGTCCTTCTGTGATGGGGCTGGCTCTTCCACTTCCTTTCTTCCTGGTTTGCTGTCACCATGGACAGGTGAGTCCTCGAATGGTTGTTGACTGTCTACCTCTAGAGTTTGAGGCTTATCCTCCATCCCAAGCCCCATGGAAGAACATGGTGTCCGCCAACATGCTGTCAGCCCTTCGGGAAGACATTGCCCAGCTCCTCCAGAAGGAGGTTGTGGCTTCAGTCCTGGATCCTCTACTAAGCACAGGGTTTGTTTCCAGGTATTTCCTGTCCCAGAGCAGGCAGGGGCTGGTGCCCCATCTTAGATCTCCACGGCCTGAACAAATTCCTTCGTTGTGCACCTTCAGGATGGTGTCACTGTCTCAGATAATTCCATCCCTGATCAGAACATGTGGTTCTGCTCCCAGATCTTCGGGATGCGCCTTCCACCTTGCCATCCATCTAGCTATCCCTCCCTCCCTCCCTCTGCCGGGTTCTGAGTGGAGGGGAATCTCTGAGTGCCAGGCCATGCCCTTCAGCCTCTCTTCAGCTCCCAGGGTCTTAACCAAGTGCATTGCAATAGTGGCAGCCTACCTGAGACGTTGATGGGTCCGGGTGTGTCCTACCTGGATGACTAGATGATAGTGGTCCCTCCAGGGTGGAGGTGGAGGCGGTCCATGGACCTGGCCCTCCAGACCTGCTTGTCCTTGGCTTTCTGATGAATGAGGCCAGGTCAGAGCTCGCACCTTCCAGGTGATGCACTTCATCAGGGCAGAGCTCATCTCTTGCAGAGCTGGTGCTCACTTTCATGGACTGGACGGAGGTTCTCTCCTTGTTTGCTTGATCATTTAGGGTTGGGCAGTTGCACAGTGCTCGGGATTTCATATGTCTCCTGGGATTCATGGCAGCTTGCACCAGCATGGCCCGTGAAGAATGAGCTCTCTGCAGTGGGAGCTCGCCCACCATTGGTCTTAGATAAGGGTCACTCTGACCAGCCAGTCACTGTGACTTTGCTGATATGGGACACCTCCAGTGGTGGTTAGTCCCAGAACATCTGCAGGAAGAAATCCTCTGTCCACCCAGAGCCAGTGGTCACCAATACGACTGATGCCTCCTGATGAGCTGGGGTTCCTACCTGGATAGCACAGAGTCTGGACACCCAAGGAGTCCCAATGCCATATCAGCCTGCTGGAGTTTCGGCAGTTCAGCTGGCATTGACTGCCTTGCTTCTCACATTCTGGTCAGGCTATTCAGGTCCAGATGGACAGTAACACAACCATGTACTACCTCAGCAACAGGCGGGCTGCACACCACTTGTGCAGGGAGGCTCTGCATGTGGACTCTCGTGCTCAGCCTGAATGCCAATCTCATGGCCATCCGTGTGGCCAGCATGACCAGTCAGCTGATGGACGCCTCATCCAGGTGTGTGAGGTATCTCACAAGTAGTCTCCCATCAGGAGGTAGTGCACAGTCTGTTCTCCTGGTGGGGCACCCATCTGATGGATCTGTTTGCCTCCAGGGAGAACACAAAGCTGAGGCTGTATTGTGCCTGCCCACCTCAGCAATGAATGCTGTTGGGGAGGGGGCCTTCTCAAGACCCCGGACGTCCTGAATGCCTTCCTCCTTTCCACTGATCCACAGAGTGCTGCTGAAAGCCAGGAGGGACAAAGCTTGGATGATCCTGGTGTGTCTGAACTCCCCAACTGTTCTGGTACCCGATCTCTCAGCAGCAGGGTCCTGAGCATCTTCCTCTATGCCCGGACCTGCTGTCTTGCAGTCAGGGGAAAGTATTCTATCCAGACCTTCAGTCCCTGCACCCGATAGCCTGGTTCCTGAGCAACTAGAGTTAAAAGGGTTTTGGTGTCTCCAGTGATGATCTCACTGGTCAAGGCTTCTCGGAAGGGGTCGACCAGAAATGCTATGCCTTCAAATGGAAGAGGTTCTCCATTTGGTGCCAGGGCAAGGGCTCAACCCTTTGTCTTACCCAGTATCTAACATGCTTGATTACCTTTGGTCCTCTCTCAGTTGGGCCTTTGATCGGCGACCCTAAGATGCACCTGGCAGCCATCTCGTATACTGGGCGGGCTGGTATGTCATCAGTGGCCAGGAGAAGGTGATCTGTGGTTTGTTGTTTTTTTTTTTTTCTCAAGGTCCTTGACCACATTTCTCTGGTGCATGAACCACCACCATCTTAGGACTTGCTGCTGTTGCTTGCAAAGCTCTTGGACAAGCTATTCGAACAGATGCACAGGTGTGTCATCTCTCACCTGACATGGAAGACCACTATCTTTTTTTATTTTTGTACTTATATTTTATTGTTTTCATGTAAAACAATTACATACAAGCTATCTCATGCCAGAGATCTCATATCAGGTCAGTTAAGAAACATAGGACATTCAGCAAGTAGGCTTTGTTAGTCTAGACAATCTGATTTACGATGCCAGGTATTTCCACATTTATCAGTCCAGGAAGAATAAAGTGGCATGCTACAAGACTTTGAATGGTAATTTCTTAATAAAATCAAATTATTTCCACACAGCAATGACACAACATCCAGTATTATGATCCTCTACCAAACACTAGTTCCAAACATTTATAGCAGACAGCAGTAGAGCCCTCCAGTACCCACCACAGCATTATTTAAGTACTAAAAATGATCTCTTGATGAATTTAGACAAGTCAATCTAAGAATCCCAGAGCATAAACTTTTAAAACATTGCTTTGGCTAATATAAAGAGCTGATTTTTAAGAAAAACCTTCAGCCATGAACTATTCTAAATAAACCGTATCCCCAGACTGCAGTTCCCAACCCTACAGAAGTAAATGTTAGCACTTGTTATTTGTCTCTGTGCTTCAGTACCTTTTATATTTGTTTCATCTTGCACAAAGGTTATGAAAGAAAACCTGGTGTTGCTCAGTTCTCAGTCTCCGAATCGAATCTGTGTCTGCCGCCGCCCTAGCTCAGTCGAACTCCTGGAAAGGGCCTCTGCCTTCTTGCCAGCTTCCTCCGGTCGGTATACTGGTACATGTGGCCTCTGTATTGATCCTCAAGTGAGCGGGCATCAGGAGAGCATGTGTGACCTCCAAACTTCATAATTTAGCTTGCACATTGTCGCATCTTTTCCTCCTCACCCTGGTGGCAAATGAAAGGTCCGGAAACATGTGGATCGGTGGTTACTTAATAGTTCAGTCGCTCAGTGTTGTTAGCTGCTTGAAGGATCGATCCCGAATTACTGGGCTCGTAATCAAGAGGGCTGTTCTGGTAACTCTCGCTGGGGCCTGATGCCACTCTGGGTGAAATCCAGAAAGCCTGAACAAATTGAGCTGTGATAGTAGGGTCAAGCTGTAAGACATCTGGCAACTATTCTTTAAGTAAATAAAGTAGATTGTCCCTCTTTATTTTCGGGGTAGCCCCACTGTGTGAGTTTTCAAAGCCCTTTAGGAGCTCTCAAGAGCTTCTATGCAGTGCTTCAGCTGGGAGTTTTCTTCGAAACTTATTTGTGGGTGTAAGAGCTTCCGTCGCCATAGATTTTGCTGTGGATGCTGTATTTGCTGCTACTGCTATTTTAGCATCTTGTTCTGCAAATTTTGTAAGAATTGATTCGACTTTTTAATCAATCACCTGCATAGATTTCAGCGCTCGCCATGGTGGCTCGGGTTCGGGAGGAAGGCCCCATGGCCTCCTCTAGCGCAGTAGTAACAGTAGGGTTCTTGGATGTACTTGCTGAGGCTTTATTCGTATGCCTCATCGCTTCAGATTGGTATAGCTGGATTCAGTTCAGTCTGCTGAATATATTTTAAAGTAGAATCAGCTTAATTTTCAGTATTTTTCTTATTATTTTAGCGAGTTCTTGAGGAGCTCTCACTGAATGAGTCTCATCAGTGGAAGTGCTCAATAGTGCCCTGGAAGACCACTATCTTGGTGGCCATCACCTCCACCAGAAGGATCGGTGAGCTCCAGGTGCTTTTGTGGAGTCTACTTGCCTGGTCTCCCACAGGAAGCGGTCATCTGTCCCAACCCAAAGTTCCTTTCAAAGGTATCAGAGTTTCACCTTAACCAGGTGATTAATCTCCCAGTGTACTTCACCAATCACACCTCTGAGGCCAACACAGTCTCCATACTCTGGACCTGATGCAAGCGCTTGCTTATTATGAGGAGCGCACGGGCTGGAGTTTGAGAAGTTCACCAGCTGTTTGTCACCTACATGGAAGCCACACTTGGCATACTGGGCAGCCAAGTGGATGATTGGCAGGATTGTTTACTGCATTGATCTCTGCTATAGGTTGGTGGGTAGGGAGCCTCCCATAGGGCTAAGGGATCATTCCATTGCTATGCCGCTTGGTGGCTGTTTCAGGATGTCCCTATCCAGGAAATCTGCAGGGCTGCTACCTGGAGGTCAGCACACACCTTCATTTCCCATTACCACATCAATCTTGAGTCATGCCGGGATGCTGGTTTTGGGGCCTCGGTTTTCAGTCTCTGTTCCAGTAGGGGCGGTGTGCCTTGCCTCCCTTCTCCTGGAGAATCTGCTAGAGTCTGCTAGAAAGTGTGGATAGAACATCTTATCCACACCTCTAGAAAAACAGGTTCTAGGGACATGGATATGTTGTTCATCCACACTTATTGGCAGGTATCCTTGCCGCTTAAATCTTGCGGAAGGTCTTCAGTTGGCTCCTCCCACCCACCGGGTGGTATAACTCGGCTCCGCCCATGGCGCCAGATCTTCCTTACCGCTTGGAAGCTCAGGTTCCCTCCTTAGCAGCTCTGCGTTTATGCACTGGTTCCTATTTCTTCTGCTTGCTAATTTGAAAGTTTTTTCTAAAAGACTTCGATCTTGATCCCTTGTGGCTGCGATGGACAAATCGACTCCGGTTTTCGGAGATGCCCCTCATGGTCAGAAGATGTCTCGGACGGATCCACACTCCACGTGTGTCTACTGGTTTAGGCCTTGAGCACCACCCGCAGGACTGCGACCTGTGTCTTCCTTCTCGGCCTACGTCCTCGAAGACCGTGCTGCCGATTGCAACTGGGCCGTCCCGAGAAGTGCCCTCCGTGAAGTCTAAGGAGGCCCGGTCGATGGTGTCCGTGGCGGCGGCTCGGCGGATCAGCTCGAGCAGATAATCGCCTCGAAGAGGAGGCGGCGCGGCCGATCTTCCTCGGCCGAGCATTTATCCCGCCTCTCTGGGTTCTTCCTACACAGCTTCATTTATGAGCTTTGTCTGTCCCTCTCCACTAGGGAGAAGGGCTAACGCCTACTGGACCTTTTCTCGGTCCAAAAGAGGGACAGGAACTCTCTCCGCCGACGCCTCTTGGGAGCGGAAAGGTCCTCTCCCCAGTCGACTCTCGCCACTGGTCTCACGGTGCCCCGCCAGGTCAGTTGACTGAGACTCCTGTCGACAAAGTCGAGATTTTTCTCGACTGCTAGACGGCTGTCGCCATAGAAGCCGAGATTCCTCTCCCTGTCTCCCCGGGAGGGAGTTGAGGATCCCTGGGCTTGCCTGTGCCTCCGTTCCGGAGCCCTCGGATGAACTTCTCCGAGCCAAGGAGGCCGGTTCCTGCCGACACTTCCCCCGCACTGACCTCGAAGAGCCGAGTCTCTCGTCCTCGGTCTCGGACCTCTTCAGAGTCCAGCCGATCCTGGCCAGAGGCGGTCTCGGTGATCTGCTGTAAGCGGCACTTGTCTCGCCCCTCCTCGGACGAGGGAGGCTTCGCGAGTTACGCCTGACGGCACGAGGACCTCATGTGGCAATAGTTTGATTCCGAGTGTCAACGCATCGCCTTCCCCGCCATTGTGGTTGTCAATCGAGCCGAGCACAACCCTCGATTACCCGAGGAGCCTGTACCCAGGCCGGTTGTTCGGGCCAAACCATGCTGCTCCACCGATTCTGGTGGAACCTCCGCCCACAGCCACTGTTTGGGGCTCCGACCAGGGATTCTCGGTCGGCTAAGGGCCTACCCCATCGGCTGTCGGCACCCTCACTCCCCACCGACCTCGCAGGTTGAGGGTGGCTCAGGCCAGAGGCAGCTCTTCGAGGACTCCTCCCGAGTCCAGGATAATTCTCCTTTTTTCTCCAAGCGCATGGACTTGGAGTCCTCAGGAGGACAGTCTCATGGATTTGATAGCCCGCTCGTTCTTCCTAGGACTGCTTCGCCATGCTCGGAACCCACCGATGAGTTGAACCCGCTTTCCAAACGGGCAGGTATCCCTCACGGAGATTCTGGACCGAGGGATTCTCGACGAGGCCTTCCGTGGCCGAGGCTGATAGTGGTCCGCCCTGAGCTTTGTAGGCCTGCTTCCTGTCCTGCGCCCGGCCAGGATGGCCAGAAGTCATTCGGTCCCTGCGGTTCCCTGTCCGGTTTGAGCACCCTCTGCTGAGGGGTTACATCGACAGCGCTTCCGTGCTACTGGCAACGCCCAGGGATGTGGATAAACCTCCGGACAAGGAATCTAAGAAATTGATTATGTCGGGCTAAAACTCCATGCTATGCGCCTCTCGGCCTCTCGCCGCCTCTCATGGCACATTTTTCTCATGCCCTGTTGGGCTCCTGATGAGGTCATTCCTCATCTCCCTCCGGATCAGCAGACCACGGTCATGGTAAAGGGACCAGGCAGGGCAGTGGCCAAACAGTAGCTCCAGACTGTTTTGGATATTGGGGACTCGTGCTGGGTCGGTATGCCGCAGTGGCTATGTTGTCGAAGCGGGCTTGGCTGAGGATATCCACCTTTACCGGATACCCAGCACAAGTTATGGATGTCTCTTTGGGGACTGACCTCTTCGCCCTGGGGTGGAAGGTCACTGCAGAGGATCGAGAAGTCCAATGCTACCTTGGACTCGGTCTCTTCTCGCCAGAAGGACAAAGGCCGCAAACCACAGCCTAAGCTCCTCGCCTCTTCTGCGCCCGGGCGCTACCGCCTAGCAACGCTAGCTAGCAGGCTCGGCCTTGGCATCTCAAACCCAAGCCGCTGCTTCCTTCTAACAGGAGGCAGGGAGGAAAGGGCCAGGAGGTCCTCGGCCGGTCCATCCTCCAAGCCTGCCCAGTGACGGGGCTGAGGTTGTCGCCCCATCCCGTCACCTTACCCTGGGTCCCCGTGAGAGAGGCAGTCCGGCACTTCCGTTCCGCCTGGTCCGCTGTTACCACGGACAGGTGGGTTTTGGAGGTGATGGGAAGAGCCTGCCTCTAGAATTGAGCAGACACCGCCCTTCAGAGCCGTCGCCCCTGGGGGGCTTGGGTCCCCAGCCTCTGGCTGGCTCGTCGAGCCGACATCGCCTCCTCCTCCAGAAGGAGGTGATAAAGAGGTGGAGGACCCCCTTCAGACCCAGGGTTTGTGTCCAGGTACTTCCTGGTTCAAGCAGACGGGGCTGGCGCCCCATTCTTGACCTACACGACCTAAACAAGTTCCTAAGGTCTCAACCTTCTGGATGGTCACTCTGGCTCAGATAATACCATCCTTGGAGTGCGTGTGGTTCTGCTCTCTGGATTTGTGAAGCGCTTTTTCACGTCCCTATCCGTCTGCTTCACCACAGAGATTCCTTCGCCTCCCGCGGAGGATCCTTTCGAAGTTCCAAGCCATGCCCTTCGGCTTGTCTCCAGCTCCCAGGGTCTTCACCAAATGCATGGCAGTGGTGACAGCATTCTTGCTGGCGCCGAGGGGTCCGGGTGTCCCTACCTGGACGACTGGCTGATAGCAGCTCCCTCCAGGCAGAGGTGGGGGGTCCAGAGATCTGGCCTCCAGGTCTGTTCTCAACTAGGCCTCCTTATCAGACGAGGCCAGTCGGAACTCGAGGCAAGCAGGTGATTCTGTTCATCGGTCGCAGCTCGACTCTCTTGAAACCAGAGCGCTGGCTCGGCGGACAGGGCGAGTTCTCTCCTCCTGCCCAATCATTTCTGGTTGGGCAATTGCTCCGCCCAGGACTTCCTGCGCCTCCTGGGTCTCATGGCGGCCTGCACCAGCGTGGTCCGTTGGGCCCGCTGGAACATCGCGCCCTTCAATGGGGACTGGCCAGCCAGTGGTCTGGCAGCTGCGATCCTTTGGACCAGCTTGTCGTCGGTGACACAGGGATGTGAGGCAGCTCTCCAGTGGTGGATCGTTCAGGTCATTTGCAGGAGGGCATCCCGTTCGTCCGCCCGAGCCGCGGTCTCTCTATCGACCGATGCCTCTCTGATGGGTTGGGGTGCCCATCTGGGGAACACGGGCCCACGGCCTCTGGTCCCCGCGAGTCCCGATGCCACATCAACCTGCTGGAGCTCCGAGCAGTCCGCCTAGCTCTCACCGCCTTTCTCTGCTTCCTCTGGGGTCAAGTGGTCCGAGTCCAGGACGGACAACACCACGACCATGTACTATCTAAACCGCCAGGCGGTGGCGCTCCATGCTTCTATGCAAGGAAGCTCTCCGCATTTGGTCACTTTCGGCGCAGCCTGGAGGCGGATCTCCTAGCCATTCATGTGGCAGGAGCCTCCAACACCTGGGCCGATGCCCTGAGCCGGATAGGGCTGCATCCCGAGTGGTCTCTCCTGCGGAGGTAGTACAGCATCTGTTCTCCCTTTGGGGCACACCTCAGGTGGACCTGTTTGCCTCCAGGAAAACGCTAGGCTGAGACTGTTCCATGCCCGCCTCAGCAGGGCTCGCTGCAGGGGATGCCTTCTCGAGGCAGTGGACCCTGGGCCTCTTCTCGCCTTTCCCCATTTCCCTTGATCCACAAGGTGCTTCTCAAGGCGAGGAGGACAAGGCGCAGGTGATTCTGATAGCCCCAGACTGGCCTCGCCGTTCTGGTACCCAGATCTCCTCAGTCTCAGCTCCAGGACTCCCGCGCAGCTTCCAGCTCGCCCGGACCTGCTCTCAGTCAATCAGGGGAAGGTGTTCCATCCGACCTTCAATCCCTGCACCTGACGGCCTGGTTCCTGAGCGGCTAGAGTTCCAGGCCTTGGGTCTTTCCGACGAGGTCCTCAATGTAGTTGAGGCGTCCTGTAGAGTCGACCAGAAAATGCTATGCCTTCAAATGGAAAAGGTTTTCCATTTGGTGTCAGGCAAGGGCTTGGACCCTTCTCCTGTTCCTTGGCAAGCATCTTGGACTATTTATGGTCCCTTTCTAATCAAGGGCTTAGGTCGGCGACCTAGGGTGCACCTGGCAGCCATCTCTGCTTACCGAGCGGGCGGGAGGCAGTGGGAACCGCAGGAGAGGTGGTCTGGCGTTTTTCAAAGGCCTTGATCATTTTCCCTCGGTCAGAGAACCTCCACCTCCATGGGATCTACTGCTGGTACTGGCAAGCTCATGGGCAAGCCATTCGAACCTATGCACAGTGTGCTCTCTCTACCTGTCGTGGAAGAGCCTTCTTGGTGGCTGTCACGTCAGCCAGAAGGATGGGGAGCTCCAGGCGCTTTCCATCAGGTCTCCTACCTGGTCTTCCACAGGGACAAGGTTCTCGCGCCCCCCACCCGAAATTCCTTCCGAAGGTGGTGTCGAGTTTCACCTTAACCAGGTGTTGACTCTGCCGTGTTCTACCCCAATCACACCTCGGAGGTCAATATAGGCTCCATACTTTGGACCCTAGAAGGCGCCGCCTATTACAAAGAGCGCCACGGCTGAAATTGGGAGAGGTTCGGCCAGCTGTTTGTCACCTCACGCTGAACCCGCATCTGGCAGACCTGCAGCCAAGCGGACGATAAGCAGGTGGGTCACCCCTCCTGCATAGATCTCTGCTATAAGTTGTCGGGCATGGAGCCTCCCAGAGGATAAGAGCTCATTCTACCCGCCATATTGCTGCATCGGTGGCTGCTTCCAGGGCGTCCCTATCAGGAAATCTGCAGGGCTGCTACCTGGAGTCAGCAAACACCTTCATTACCCATTACCACATCGACCTTGAGTCACGCCGGGATGCTGGTTTTGGGGCCTCAGTTCTCAGTCTCTCTTTCCCAAGTAAGTATTAGGGGTGTCGTCTTGCCTCCCTCCTCCCGGAGAACTGCTGAGGTCTGCCAATAAGTGTGGATGAACAACATATCCATGTCCTAGAAGTACAGGTTGCTCACCTGTAACACGAGTTCTGGAGATGGTATATGTTGTTCATCCTACCACTTATCGACCTCCCGGCCGGCGCTGGCCTGAGCTTCCAGCGGGCAGATCTGGCGTCATGGGGCGGGCCGAGTTATACCACCCGGGTGGGTGGGAGGGAGGAGCCAGCTTGAGACCTTCCGGCAAGATATAAGCGGCAAGGATACCTGCCAATAAGTGTGGATGAACAACATATACCATTCCTAGAACTCCTGTTACAGGTGGAGTAACCTGTATTTACTCACCTCCTCTGACTTTGGTGCACACAACTGATTCCAGGCAAGATCTGGAGTCATGGGGCTGGAGCTAAAGGAGTTACCACCGGATGGGTGGAGGAGCCTGCTTGAAGACATTCTTTCTGGCCAGTCTTCAAGAGAAAGGCAACTGCCAGAAAGTGTGGATGAACATCATATACCACTCCTAGAACTACTTTTGCAGGTGAGTAACCTGTTTTTCTTCTCTGTCTCTAGCCGTGAGAAGGTCTTTATGCACCTGCACTAACGACGTTTGGTACTCTGCCTTGACCTAAAACCAGACTGAAGGGCTCAAAAGATGTCGAAAGCTTGAGGCAGGCTTGAGCTGCAAGCGCCACGATTTCCTCAATAACCTTGTCCAGAAAGGGCAGGTTAGAGATGGATCTGTAATTCGCCAAGGGATCAGGGTTGAGAAATTTTTTCCCGGGGGGCCTTACCAGTGCCTCTCTTAAAGTCCTGGGAAAGACCTTCAGAAAGTGAGCACAGGACAGGCTTGACAGACACTAGACCAACGTTACTCCACACATCTCACAAGATGGTGTGCGGGCCCGGTCCAGTTCACAGAACGTGGGCTGCAGCAGTGAGATTACCTCGGATACTCCACTGGCCTAAACTCACTCCAGGTAGCGGTGCAGTTAGGAACATCTGATTGACCACTGTGGAGCAGCCGAAAGCGCGTTGGATGAATACTGGACCTGATAGGAGAATACTTAGTCAGCAAAGAACAGAGCAAGCTCTTCACACTTACCCACAGATACGTTAGGCTGTAGGCAGACTGGATGAAGCAGTCTGTCAGCAGTCCCAAATTGCTGAGCCAGTCTGTTCTTCCCTGCAGCTGTCTCCTGGACAGGAACACTGCCTTCTTATGGGAGATGTCCTTAGTACTCACCATAGTGAGCTTTCAAAGCCAGTCGTCCTCGTCCTGATCCATATTTCAACCAACAATGCTCCAACCCCTAGTCTTCTCCTTGAGAGCCTCCCATCAAACCATGGAGGTTTCAAGCAAGAGGACCTGTGTCATATATGGACCAATCGACAGAGTCAAACATCGGGTCACAGCCTTGATACAGGCTCCAACCACCTCACCCACTCCTACTGCACAAGCAGCTCTCACCTCAGAGAGGTCCATTATTGGATAATCCCTCTGGGGACAGTCCCTCAAAGGGCGATAACAGACCATCTCCACGGGAGGAATTACGAGGGAGCTCTAACGAGAACCTCATCATATAGTGATCTGAACTAATGACGGATCAGTCCTGAGATCAGTGATCTCAAGCCCCTATGAGAAAACTAAATCCAAGGTGTGGCCACAGCAGTGAGTCACTGAAGCAAATGGTTGTGCAAGGCCCATCAAATTCATTGTGTAGGAAGTCTTGTCCAAACTGCAAAAGTTCATCGTTGACCCAGGCATTGAAGTCCTATTGGACCTTTCTGTCTCCACAATGCAAAACTGCTGCGTTTCTGCTTGCTCAGTCCAGGGCCTGGAGTATTTTGGTGAGATACACTGTACTCTTGGAAAGGAGGTTCTAGAGACAAGGATATGTTGTTTATCCACTGTCTGGCAGGTTCCTTGCCACTTTAAATCTTGCGGAGGGTCTTCAAGCTGGCTCCTCCCACCCACCTGGGTGGTAAAACTCTCAGCTCTGCCCCATGACACCAGATCTTCCTTACCCTTGGAGCTCAGGTTCCCTCTTTAGTGCTCTGCGTTTAGACTGGATCCAAACTTTTCGGTTTACCTAAACTAATTTTAAAGTTTTCTAGACTGCAGTCTGCTTCTTCCTTCGAGCTTTAATGGACAAATCGACTCGGTTTCGGTGGTACCCATGCGGGCAGAGATGTCTTAGGACCGATCCACCTCCATGTCGTCTACTGCTCGGGCTTGACCACCATCCATGAGCCTGCGATTTGTGCAAGTCCTTCTTGGCAAATGTCCTCGAGACCATCCTGCCAGGCTCCAACTTGGGTGCCCGAGGCGTATACGCCAGTGTGAAGTCGGGGAGGCCCGTCAAGCGGTTTCCGCGGCAACTGGCTCGACTGACAATTTGAACAGATGATCACCCTCGAGGAGGCGGCCCAGGCGCATCTTAAATCTTCCTCGGTAGTGGCATTTATCCACTCTCCTTGGGCTCCTCCTACTCGGCTTCTTTGGGTGCTTTGCCAGTCCCTCTCCACGAAAGGTTAGGGGCCATGGGACACTCCTTTCAGTCCAAGAAGAAGGACTCGAAGGGTGAGGTCCCACCGTCGACATTCGTGGGGCGGGAGAGGTCCCCTTCCCTGGACAGTCGACTTTTCGACGGTCAGGAGGTTGCGACTAAGGCAGCTTGTCAGTGTCCCTGTCAGGTCAGCCGGCCAAGACACCCATTAACGTGGTGAGATTTTTCTCGACCCTTTGGACGAGGTTGTCGACTGGAAAGCAGACAACCCTTCTTCACCAGTTGCCCTGATGGAAACCGAGGACTTGCCTCGCCTTCTGTGCGGGTCGGTTAAGGCTCCGAGCTGAGGGAGGAGCAGGTTTCCTCGCTCCTCCAGACCGGTCTCAGACCTCTTCTCGATCCAGCCAATCCTGCCCGACACGGCGGTCTCGGCACAGAGAAGCGGCAGCGCTGCTCATCCTCGTCTTCCTCCTCAGAGAGGCTTGGGCGCAAGTGCGTTGGCGCTATGAGGACTTAATGTGGCAGCAGCTCCTTCTGACTGGGAATAAGCTGACCCGTCGCCTTCCCAGCCATTTAGTGGCTGTTACGAAAAGTCAAAACAACCCTCACAGTGGTCGAGGAGCCCAAACCGGTGCCAGTTGTTTGGCCAAAACCAGCTGCCCACCCGATTGTGGTGGAACCCCACCTCCACAACGGAAATCTGGGGCTCCAACCCAGGATTCTCGGTCGGGTCAGGGACTGCCCCACGGTTGTCGGTCACCCTCACTCCCAACCATCCTCGGCAGGTGGAGGGTGGGCTCAAGCCCTAGGCAGCTGTTAGCAGACTCCTCGGAGTCTGATGGCGACTCCTCCCTGTTCTCCAGGCCCCTTGACCTGGAGTCCTCCGAGGACAGTCGATGGATGAGCCCATTCTCGTTCATGGGTTTGCTGGCTCATCTCAGAGTCCACTGGGATGCAGCTCGAGCCTGTATCCAAGCCGGCCAAGTATCCCCTCACGGAGATACTGGACCAAGGGGATTCTCCACGGAGGCCTTTCAGTGGCGAAGCCATTGTTGGCCCAACTTTGGGTTATGGCGGCGGCTTCTTGTCCTGCTCCTTGACCAGGATGGCCAGAATCTGTGAGCCCTACCCGGGTCACTGTTCGGTTCGGAGCACCCTGCGGAAGGGTTGGTTACTGATAGAGTTTTCCGGCATTCCAGGAGCGTGGACAAGCCCCCGACAGAGTCAAAAAGTAAATGGTATGCTCGTCCTCCCTCGGCCTCCTTCAGGCCAGTTTGGCCGTACTGATGGCGCCTCTCCACGCCATATGGGCTCCCTGGATGAGTTGATCCCTTATCTCGGCTGACCTCCAGACTACGGTCAAGCAGGTGTGGGATCAGGGAAGGCAGTGGCGAAACAGCAGCTCCAAGCGGCTCGTATGTGGAGACTCCTGTGCCCAGTCAGTAGTGTGTGCAGTGGCGATGCACGCGAGGCTTGGCTGCGGATCTCCACCTTCACGGCGGATGCCCAGCACAAGTTGGCAGACTTCCCCTTCCTGGGTACCGACTTGTTCGGACCTGGGGTGGAAGGTCACCTCAGAGGATTGAGAAGTCAGTGTCACCTTGGACTCTTATGTCTGCCAGAAGGACAAAGGCATGGCAGCTGCAAAGTCCTTTCTCTTCTGCCCCACGCGCGTCTGGTCCAGCAACACCAGCATCAGGGCCAGCAGGCTCGCTTGGCACCCCAAAGCCAAGCCTGCAGCTTTCTCCGGCAGAAGCCGGGAGGAAATGGCCCAGGAGGTCCCTCAGCCAATCCTTCCTCCAAGTCTACCCAGTGATGGGTTGAGAGGTGTCTCCCCAGCCCGCGTTGCTTTCCCTGGGTTCCCCTGTGGGCGGGGCAGGCTCTGCCACTTTCTTTCCGCCTGGCACCACAGATCGCTGGGTGTTGGAGGAGGTAGGAAGGGTCTGCCTCTGGAGTTCGAGCAGGCCCGCCCTTCGAGCCATCTCCCCGAGGGGCTTGGGGTCCGCTGCCTCTCTGTCGGCCCGTCCAGACCGACAGTGCCCTGCTCCTCAGAAGGAGGTGATCAGGAAGGTGGCGGATCCTCCACCAGACCAAGGTTTGTGTAAAGGTACTTCTGGTCCCGAAATGGATGGGAGGCTGGCGCCCATTCTAGACTTGCGACCTGAACAGGTTCCTAAGGTCTCGAACCTTCAGGATGGTCACTCTGGCTCAGATCATTCCGTCCTTGGAGCGAGGCATATGGTTCTGTTCTCTGGGCCTCAGGATCGTTTTCATGTCCCAATCCGTCTGTCCCACCAGCGATTCCTCCGCTTCAGAGCAGAGGGTCCCTCTACCAGTTCTGGGCCATGCCCTTTGGCCTTTCTCTAGCTCCCAGGGTCTTCACCAAATGCATGGCGCGGTGACAGCATTACATGCGGTGCAGAGGGTCTCGTGTGCCCTTACCTGTACAACTGGCTAATTGCAGTCTCCTCCAGACCCGGAAGTGGGCGGTCCAGGGATCTGGCCCTCTAGGTCCGCTCTCAAGTTAACCTCCTCATCAGCGAGGCCAAGTCAGAACTTCGTGCCAAAGCAGGTGATCCAATTCATCGGGCAGAGCTCGATCTCTGTGAGCCAGACCACGGCTCCCAGTGGACATGGCCGAGGTTCTTTACTCCTTTGCCCAGTCATTTCAGGTTGGGCAATTGTGCTCTGCCAGGACTTCCTGAGCCTCATGGCAGCCTGCATCATCGTGGTCCGTTGGGCCTGTTGGCACATCGTCCCCTACAGTGGGGACTGGCCAGCCAGCGGTCCAGCGCTCTGGTCCTTTGGATCAGCTAGTGACAGTGACCCAAGAGATGTGGAACACTCTCCAGTGGTGGATCATTCCAGCTCATCCTGTTTGTCCACTCTAACTGGCGGTCTCTCTATCGACAGATGTCTTTCTGATGGGTTGGGAGCACAGAGCACCGGCCTCTGGTCCCTCCGGAATCAATTGCCACATCAACCTGCTGGAGCTTGACGGTTCATCTGGCCCTCACCGCCTTCGCTCCGTTTTGTATGGGGTCCAGGTGGTCCAGGTCCACGGACAATAGCAAGACCATGTACTACCTGAACCGCCAGGGCGGGATGCACTCCATGTCTCTGTGCAGGAAGCTCTCCATAGTTGGTCCTCTTGCGCAGCCTGGGCGGATCTCCTTGCCATCCATGTGGCAGGGCCTCCAACATTCTGGCCGATGCTCTAAGCGGATAGGGCTGCATCCACAGTGGTCTCTCCTGCTGGAGGTAGCACAAGATCTGTTCTCCACTGGGGCCGCCTCAGGTGGACCTGTTTGCTTCAGGAGAATCGAGCTGGGGCTTTTCATGCCGCCCCCCTCAGCAGGGCTCGCTGCAGGGGGATGCCTTCTCGGGCCGTGGACCCCGGGCCTGTTCTCGCCTTTCCCCATTTCCCTTGATCCATAAGTTGCTTCTCAAGACAAGGAGGGACAAGGCGGGTGATTCTGGTAGCTCCAGACTGGCCCACCAGTTCTGGTATCCAGATTTCCTCAGCCTCAGCTCCAGGCTCCTCGGCAGCTTCCAGCCGCCTGGACCTCATCTCAGTCAACCAGGGAAGGTAATCCATCCGGACCTTCAATCCCTGCACCCTGATTGCCGGTTCCTGGGCGGCTAGAGTTCCAGGCCTTAGGTCTTTCCAACGAGGTCCTCAACTTTGTTGAGGCATTCCATAAAGTCGACCAGGAAATACTATGCCTTTAAATGGAAGAGATTCTCCATTTGGTGTCAGCAGGGCTGGACCCTTTCTCCTATTCCTTGGCAAGCATTCTGGACTACCTGTGGTCCCTTTCTTAGCTAGGGCTTCGGTCAGCGACCCTTAAGGTGCACCTACCAGCCATCTCTGCTTACGGGCGTGGGCGGGAAGCGATGTGGCGCAGGGGAGGTGGTCAGGCGCTTTTTCAAAGGCCTTGATCACATATCCCTCGGTGCGGAACCTCCACCTCCGTGGGATCTACTGCTGGTATTGGCTAAGCTCATGGGCAAGCCATTCGGACTGATGCACAGGTGTGACATCTCTCACCTGTCGTGGAAGACCGCCTTCTTGGTGGCTATCCGTCAACCAGAAGGATGGGCGAGCTCAGGCACTTTCCATAGAGTCTCCTATCTGGTCTTCCACAGGGACAAGGTTGTCCTCTTCCACCAAATTCCTTCCGAAGGTGGTGTCAGAGTTTCACCTTAACCAGGTGTTGACTCTGCGGTGTTCTACCCCACCTTCTCGGAGGCCGAATATAGGCTCCATACTTTGGACCCTAGAAGAGCTCTCTTATTATAAAGAATGACGGCTGAAGTTCGGGAGTTGCCAGCTGTTTGTCACCTCGCTGAAGCCGCACCTGGCAGACCTGCAGCCAAGCGGACGATAAGCAGGTGGGTCACCTCCTGCGTAGATCTCGCTATGGGTTGGCGGGCATGGAGCCTCCCAGAGGATAAAGCTCATTCTGCCCGCCATGCCACTGCCCGGTGGCTGCTTCAAGGGACGTCCCTATCCAGAAATCTGCAGGGCTGCTACGTGGATGTCTGCCACACCTTCATTACCCACTACCACATTGACCTTGAGTCACGCCCAGGATGCTGGTTTGGGACCTCAGTTCTCCAGTCCTTATTCCCTAAGTAGGGGTGTGCGCTTGCCTCCCTCCTCCGGAGAACTGCTATGAGTCTGCTAGACAGTGTGGATGAACAACATATCCATGTCCCTAAGTACAGGTTACTCACCTGTAACAGGAGTTCTAGGAATGGTATATGTTGTTCATCCACGACCACTGGCCTCCCCAGCTTTGACACACAACCTGGCTTCCAGCGGGCTAGATCTGGCATCAGGGGTGGAGCTGAGGGTTTTACCACCGGGTGGGTGGGAGGAGCCAGCAGAAGACCTTCCAGCAAGATTTAAAGCGGCAAGGAGCCTGGCAGACAGTGTGGATGAACATATACCATTTCTAGAACTCCTGTTACAGGTGAATAACCTGATTTTCTGTACGCATTCCCTCCTATTCCGTTAATACAGATAGTATTACTGAAGCAGCAGGTGGAGGATGTGACCCTCGTCCTCATTGCACTCCTTTATTCTCAACAACCATAGTATCTGCTGCTCTAACAGCTAGCACTGAAGCTTCCAATACCCTGTCTCTCGCAGAGGTCCGTTGTCACAGGACAAGGGGTCCCTGGTCCATCCGGACCTGAAGTTCCTACACCTGCATGCCTGGCTCCTGAAGACCTAACCATTGCATGTTTTGAGGTATCGCCTAAAGTAGCGGATGTGCTGGTTGCGGCCAGAAAATCTTCCACCAGACATAAATGCTCTTTCAAGTGGAGCGTTTCACTCTCTGTGCCACTTCCAGACATTGGAGCCCTATCACCTATCCAGTAAATGCATTGTTGGAATACATGCTTGTTGTCGAGGCACAGGTCAGGAAGCATAGGAAAACCAAGACAGTTGTTGTAGTATTCACCAAAAACATTTTACACTAGCAGTATCAAAAAATAATGTGTTAAGTATAACTGTTTACAAAGGCAAAATAAAATAGAGAATATAATCAGTTTTCCTTCAATCTCTGTCTCCCTTTTCTCTTTTGTAAGCAATTGTAGCTCAGCTTTCTTATAAATCCTTCCAACCCCCATTCTTAACAAACATCCTGTTCTTGTAAGTATCAGGCATGTGCAGCTGGAACACAATTTTCCACAGCTCTTCTGCAAAAGGCTTGACAATTTGCACTCAGGTAACCTCTTGAGTTCCCAGTAGCTTTTGCAATCATCTCAAAATATATACATTTCAACAGTAACAATATATTTTCTAAAAGGGATCCCAATATTAGTTACATTTCCACATAATGATTTACATTTATTTATATCCGTGAGATATGCGAGGGAAAAAAAGACAGCAAGGGGAGACTGTGAGAGGCAAGGAATTGTGAGACTGTCGTTTGATCAAGTCCTAGGTCTCACAAAAATGTGGTTGTGCAACCAGCCAGACAAGACAGGAAAGAAATGAACAGATCCTTGCATTGAAACACTTTCTCCATAACAACTGGGACAGGGTCCTATTTCACCCTGTCACAGTGCTATCTCTCTGCAGTATTCCTCACTGAAAGTGCATCTGGCAGATGTATCTGCTTTCCATGCCCTCTTTTGGGAATATGGTAGTTTAGAGGTTGCCCGTACCTTTTGAAAGGTATTCTGCACATGAAACCTCCCATTCATAATCTGGTCTTGACTTGGGACCTGAATTACGTGCTTGAGAACTTACTTTGGCTACTTTTGAGCCATCTGCAGGTTGTGGCTTACACTTTATCATGCAAAGCATTTATTTTTAGTTGCAGTCACTTTGGCTCGAATGATTTCAGGGCTACAGGCTCTAATGTGTGAGCCTCCCTATTTGATTTTCCATAAAGAGAGTGTCTTTGTACTAGTCCTAAATTTTGCCAAAGGTGGTGTCTGAGTTTTCACTAAATCAAACCATCCAGTTGTCCGTTCATTATCCTGAGCATGCATTGCTTCTTTCTTTGGATGCACATAGAATCCTAAGACATTGCATTGCTCATACCAAGGAGCTGCAGATAGTCCTGTAAGCTATTTGTTTTGTTCACCACAGGAAAAGGCATGTTGTTGTATCAAAACAGTGCTTGTCAAATGGCTAGCACATTGTGTTACGTCCTGTTATAGGAAGCACAGTAAGCAACTTCTTGGTGGAGTTCGTGGTCATTCCACAGGGTGTTGCTTGCTTCAGAAATGTCCCTCTTGAGCTGTCTTCTATGCTGCAGCCACTTGGAGTACTATCTACAGTTTGGACATTGTTTCTCATAGGCGAGCAGGCTTCAGCCTTACTTTTCTACAGAGCTTGCTGTCTTGATCTGACTTCGCCAACCTCGGTTAGCTTTGGGACCGTTGGGGACTTGTTCCAGAGGTGTGGCTTAAGGAAGATATATCATCAAAGAAGATATGACAGCGCTGTCCTGGTGGCACTGAGTGTTGAGGCACTGGATGACACATGTCGCACTATGCCAGTGACCCATGTTCAGAAGCAAACTCTGGCCACCGGGGTCCGCGGGAAAGGCTGGGAGAGGATTGTAGCAACGCTGGGCTGCTCTTCTCTGCCAGATCAGAGGCTAGCCACCTTGCTCTCGACTGACACCCAGTGGAGGCTGGATGTCTGATCAAGGGAGTCTGGGGCACTTGGGAGGTGGCAGGGTGTGGTTTCTGGAGCATGCCTCCACGTCGTCGGCTCACTTGTGTTCGCCACTGCTCAGGAGGAAACAGAAGATGGGACACATTGCAGTCTTAATGAAACCCTGAAACCAGTGCAGGACAGATTGAGATCCTCTGAGAGGACAGCAGCCTACCTCCCGGAACCCTGATGGGAGAAAAAGCTATATTTAAAAAACAGTCATGTACTTACTGTAACTGTAGATCTTTGAGAGAATCTCTTCCCATAGAGCATGCCAGCCTCCCTCCTTCCCCTTTTATCAGCTGTGCAGGGATATGGCATCGAGTTCTGCCTTAGAATTTTCATGGCTGCTGTTTTCAGCGCTTGCATTTGCCTAGTGTCAGAGGCACTGGTATAATCTCCTGGTTCCCCAAGAAGAGATCCTCTGAGCTGAATCTCCAGTGGAGAACTGAGGAGAGATGGGGCTGCTCACATTTATGTAGACACTGATGCGTGATGTTGTGGGTGGCCCTGGCTGGTCGTGTTGCTGATGTGGGTCGATTTCTAAAGGTGTGGCCTGAGGGAAGAGATCTACAGTTACACTAAGTAGGTGTTTTTTTACCCTACACCCTTCCTGTGGTTCTGTCCCTTTCCTTGCTTTTAGCACTCTTAGGAGTGGCAAGAGCAGTTCTGTCTTGTGCTTTGTTTAAATTACATTAACAATTGCCTCTGCTTCTCTAGAGCTTTTGAGTTGATCTCCTAAATTTTTGTCCTCTGCTAAGTCCAGGAGCGAAGGATAATTTGGCATTCTGCCTTATTAACTGCACTAGGATTCTCAGGGCCTCTTATTTCCAGCCAGAGCTGTATGCCATGGCTGTGCAGCCTTCTCCACCTTCCTGTCCAGGTAGATGAGTTAGGCTTTGGCTCTTATACCCACTAATTTGTGCCACTTTGGCCAAGTCCTTAGGTTTACTAAGTTGGTAGTCAGGTTTTATCGATCTTGCTTCAGGGCCTCTTGCAGTAGGTAACATCTTTAGGATTAAGCCACCATGTGCTAGGACCACGGAAAAGCATTATAGCTTGCAGTCTACAGTGGGGAACTGCCCTGACACTCAGCACCAAATATCCCCTGTGGTATAAAGGGACATTCCCAGCCCCACCTCAGTTCTTCTCCTGCCATGGACCTGCACTCCATCGGACCTTGCGGAGCGTTGCTTCAGTCAACCACCTTTACTACTTTTTATTTTCGACAGTTTTTGTTATTTTACCATCTGCTGTTTGTCTCCACCAACTTCTTCTGTTGAGTTCATGCGAATCCAAGTGTGCCTGCAGTAAACAGATTCCAAACAAGGACAGCCATTCCCCTGCTTTAGCTGCCTAGCCCCCAGATCACGATACCCAGGCCTGCCTGTGGTTCAACCAGGCCACACACAGATAGCATGAGAGGAAGCGGGATTGCCTCTGGGGGCCACAGCTGATGCTGGGTCATTGCTCCCCGCCCCCGGCCCTTTCAGCCACACCAGCCTCTCTGCCTCTGGGCTCGCTGGCTCCGCCGTCCGCTCTGATTTCAGTGTCTTGCAGCTACTCCAGAGGTCTGGGGACTCTTCCTCCATCCTGCCACCCTGTCGCTCATGGTCCTCAGCCAGGAGCTTGGCTGGTTCTCAGAACATCATTACCTCCACTGATGCGGACCGGCACCTTCACCAGACCCTTTTTTGGGTCCATCGATAGTTCTGTGGATCAGTGCCAGCTATCACCCACTCCATTCACGGTCCTGCCTTGTCCAACTATGGGTCCCCTCCCGGCACCACCTGCCTCTCAACGCCGTTGGTGGGCCCGCTCAGGTCCTTTCCACCTTGTGCCCTTCTGGCGCCAGGCCGCCCGATGCAGTGTCATGCTGGTCCTCCTTGTCTGGACCAGGTGCCTCCGCCAGCCAAGACCAACCCCCTACAGGTCTTCTAGCATCAACTTCAGGCCCCGGGGAACCTGCCAGGTCTTGCGTCTGACTCCCAACTGCCATCGGGCCGGCTCCCAGCCACACTTTGGGTCTACAATCCAGGCCGTTGCCCAGTCAGCGTGTCCGCCCGTCTGGTTCTTCTCATGGTTTGCCATCGCGCAACAGCTGTCTCGTGATGGGGGCCTTCTTTTCCACCGGCGACTCTTCATCCTTTGCCGGCCAGTCATGGCAGATTTAACTGCTGGTGGGCGTATATCCAGCACCTGGCGGCACCCTATTGTCCCCTGTACCAATGTGGAATCCTCTTCAGCCTGCTTCTAAGGCTCCTCCTCTACCGAGACACCATCCGACACCAGGCGGGTGCCAGTGCTATCACCGCAACCCAGTGCTCGGCTCTGAATACTCGGAGGATTCGAGTCTGATTCTGTCGAACCACCAGACTCTCCTCCTCTTCTGAGATGTGGATCAGGGAGACTCCTAAATTCCCCCAAGAAGACCCTTCCTTTTCTGGTGGTGATGAGGCTCATTCCAGACATCGTAGAGGGTTGGCATTGGGTGGCTCAGTACCCTGTGCGGCGCGGTTGCTGGAGCACCTTCACCTCTCAGAGCCCACCTCACTGACCTTCCCTCCTTTGTGGCGCCTCACGCTGATGTTACCACTATAGGCAGCAGCCACCATCAGTCCTTCATTGCCTAAATGGCAGTCGGCTGTACCACACCCCAGATGGTTGGCCCTATTATGGGACCCACCCTAACACTGACCCGCCGTGTAGCAACCCAATTTGGGACTACTAAGCCTAAAGCCTGGGTGACTTCCCTCCCAATAAGGAGTCTAAGCAGTTGGACCACTTCTGTCTGTGGGTGTCGCTTCCTCCACGCTATTCCTGTGTGCCCAAAATTACTGGCGCCCATGGTGGGCCATCAACAGTCCCCGCTTGGGCCAGGCTACCAGCAGTCTAAACCCTCCCAGACTCCTCCTCTAAGGTTCAGTTGGAGCAGCTACTTCACTGTGCCTCCAGAGTGGGCTTCCACTTCCTTCTTGCCACCTACAGCACGGTGGCGCTTGAGGCAGAGCACAGCGATGGCAATTTTCTCAATGCCACACCTGGCTCGTCTAAGGGCGTTGTCCTGGGCGTTCAGTCCTCCATTATGGGCGCCTCGTTTGGGCTCTGCCCTTTTGTTGCAAAGTCCAGACATGCTCTCCTCTCTACAGAACATGAGCAGGCACCCCTCTTCCACACCCACCAGGCGATGCGCCTGTCTTTCCTTCACCGCCCAGTGGAGCAACCCACCCGCCACCTGCTTTCTCATTCTAAGAGCAAGCGTTGGAAACCCTCAACCCTGCTGCTAAGGCTCACAGAGTCAATGCAGCTAGCATGTCTGCACCCTCTGCCACCCTTTACTCATGACAGGCCCCCCAATCCAGGAGGCTACCAGGCCCTTGCCCTCCACCCAGGCAGTTGGGGGATAATTTTGTTTCTCGTGTGGTGAGGATTGTTCTCTAGGGCAGCTTTGGCCCTCCCTTTTAGCGTTAGCTACCATCGGGGGACCTTTCTTTGGCAGGAGCCAATTTTTCTTCAGACTAGGTACCACAGCACAGGACATATCTGGCACAGTTTCTTTTCCGTCTCCTCTGGAGGCTGTGGGGCATTGGGGATCTCAGACATTTTGGAGCCTAGGTCTCTAAACCAGTCCCTGGGGTGTACACCCCACATGGTGGCTTTCCTGAAGTCCCCTTAGCGATCCTCCCTGGGCCGAACTTTGTGACCTCTCCTATGGAAAACATCACGTACTTCTGTCGCTGATAATTTCTTCCGTCTTTATTTTTGCGAGGCAGGCTACTATATGCATCCCTCACCTTTTGGCCTATTCTTGAACCCCAGTCTCAGCCAGCTACTCGCAGGGTGACCGTGGCCAGGGATGGCAGGAATCTTGTGGCTTCCTGACCTTGATGATTGGTGCCTTATGGGCCTCACCAAGGGTTATCTGGCACCTAACCTAGTTTATTCCCTGCTGTTGCTCCATCCTACATGGATAGTCATGGCCTCACCTATGCCCCTCAGCCCTTATGCCATTAGCTATGTTATATTCACGGCATTGCGGGGTTTCAGAAGGACCAGTTCATAACCTTCCCTGGTAGGACAGAGACCCCTAAGGGACAAGCTTGAAGTTATTTCCATCGCTGGCTCCCCAGACTGCTCCTTCCCGTGCATGCAAGCTTCTTGGCAACAGCCCCTCGGTTCTCCTGGCCATGCTCCCAGGAGTTTTGTGGTGCTTCTTGTGGGTCAGAGGGTATCAGAGGTTAAGGTGCTCCCTTCCTTCGGTCTTTGATTCTGATCCTTTCACATGGGGTTTCTTCTGAGGTATCTGGTCCTGGATGGGGTTCCTCTTGCACAGGGCAGTGTTGCTCTTCCTTCATCATTACTGGGAGGTTAGACAGGCGTGATGTACTGTATACAATGCAGCCCTTCCTTGATTCTCAGCAGCAGGTGCGGGTGTTCAGTTCTTCCTGGAGGCCATTCTCAGCAGTCGCAGGCTTGTCCTCACAGGTGGCATCTGTGCACGTCTGTGCTCGACAGGCAGGGCAACCAACATTTCCTCTGTTTTGGTACTCATCCAACGCTGACCTGTCCAGTTTCTGCTCGCTCATCCTCTGACTGGTGTTTCTAGCATGACATGTTGGTTTCCCTTTCCCTGGAAGGGGCTTCTCAGAGGTTCCCCCTCCAACTGCAGTTAAAGCGAGTAGGATTCTCCACTATTGTGCCATGTTGGTGCCAGCCATGGTCCCTCTGCTTCCCTATTGGATGGGGACCCTGCATTCCATTTTCCCTCTGTTTTGTCTCATTCTTCCTGGTCCAGGCAACTTACCTCATAGAGTTCTCAAGTTCCTCCTCCTTTTGAATTTCTCCTTGTGACACATCCATCTCCTGCTTAGAGGCCTCCCTCAGGATCTCTAGGGGTTCCCATAGGGGTCAGCATGCTGTCCCTCAGACCCATATACGTCAAGGCAGATGTCTTAGTAGCACTGTCTGGCTTCAAGGATAGGACCTTCTTATGTCCAGTCCACCAACTTGAGATGATTCCCCATCCCTGTTGGGCTTGCCTTGGTTCTTCCTAGTTACCAGTCCATCCCTGTTGCCTCTCAGTCTGTCAATTCCTGGTGGGAAAAGGAGCCTCTGCTTCTTGAAGAATCTCCGCCCTTTTAGGAGGCATTCTCCATGTCTTCCTTCCTGTATGTGGATTTACCGTTATTTCTTCTCGAAGTATTCCAAAGCCATATTGGACTGGGACTTTATGAGCCTTTCAGCTTGAAAGGAGACTTTAATATCCTACCCAGTCCCTACCATTGGTAGTGTCTGGGTTTCTTTTATGCGGATTACACATCCTCAGGTGCTTTATCCGTACTTCTGTCTCCCGGGGCCTCTCCCTCCGTTTCCTGCTAATCTGTTGTTTCCAGAGAGCCTATTCCTTGAGACCTAGGCACTCTTGGCCTCCTGTCTTTCCTCATTTCCCTCGCTTCTGGCTGGCAACCACTTTGGTGCCTTTCTGATGCCAGTGCAGGGGTTGCATACTCTACTTCGTCTGGCAATTGGCACAACAACTGGCCCCTTCTTGAGGTTTTTCGAGGCCAGTCCACTGGGCAGATGGCCCCATCTGCATCCTATCTCCGGGTCATGCCTGCAACAGGTGGCTGCGCGTTGTCAACTGGCGGCTTTCTCTGCTCTTTATCGCGTTTAGCTGGCAGGGCATTTCTCTTTGGCGTATGGTTGGCCCTGAGTCGCAATTCTCCTGGGCCTCCTGCCCTTTTTGCTTACGGCAGACCGATCTCTCCTCCTCCCAAGTGTTGTCTCGGCTTGTTGGCATTACTTGAGACTCTGTCCTAATGGTGTTGTCTACTGCAAGAGCCCCTAAGTAACATGGTACAGTTATGTAAGAATTACCTTAACAGTAGATCTTGGAGAGGAGCTTTTGTAGTAAGCATGTTTTTCCCTCCCTCCATCCCTTGCTCTTTTCACTTGTATTGGCCTTCTGTGGCTCCAGGAGCCCCTCCTCCTCTCTATCCCTCCACACCCCCATAGGTCTTTGGCAGGAGAACTGAGGTGGGGCTGGGAGACCGCCACCTTCATACCATAGAGGGCAGTCGGTGCCCAATGTTGGGGAGATCATCCGCTGTTGACTGCTAGCTATAAGTTTTCCATGTGATCCTAGCATCTGGTGGCTTAGTCTAACGGTGTTGCCCAATGCAAGACCTCCTCTCGAAGATATACTTTTAAGGTAAGTTCTTACATAACTCTACATTCTTGCTATTTTATATCCTGTTTCGTTTTCCTATCCTTTTTGGGCTAGGATTCCATAGCATTAGTTGCATAGAAACATAGAAATTGTCTGGCAGATAAGGACCGCTGGGCCCATCCAGCCTGCCTGTAGGCCCCATAGACATTGTATGTGCCACTGATCCTATGTGATCAATGGCTTTTTATCTCTCCTTCCTAGTTCTCAGACTGTCACAGTGAGCCTTCCCAAGCCATTGAAAAGATCTTGAGCCTCCCCAGATACTGAAATAATCTTGGGCTTCCCCATGAAAGAGTACTATACTCTACACAGTACACCAGTAATAAAGTGAAACTTCTTTGAGTAGTTGACTGTTATTTTATTTAGCTTATTGTAACTCTTGTCCCAGACCAGCCTACTTGCTCCATTGTTTTGACTCTCAAACTATTGTTACCTTGTTACAATACCTTCATGAGTCAGACTGCTTTGTGCATATCCCCAATATCTGGAATAATCTTCATACCCACCTCTAACTCTCTCCTCTTACCCTATCTTCCTACCCACCTCAACTCTTTCCCTCTTATCCTAATCTTGAGCAACTTCTTCTTTGTGCTCCCTCCTGCTCTTGCTCATAGTACCTCTCTGCTTAACCCTTGTTTTTGAACTGTTCTACCACCTGTCTAATTGGTCTGTTGCAGTCTCTAATTATTTGTTCATTGTTCCTGTTTGTTTGCACTACTGTTCGCTTTGTATTGCTATATACTGTTCTGCAGTTACCTTTTGACGTGTATTCACTGCTACCCTTCCCTGGTACACCTGAAATGAGCCTTGGCTCAGTGTGCCTTTCCTGGTCACTGATTTGAAATACATAAAATCACCTACTGTTAACATCTTTCAGTTTGCCTCATCTCTTCACAAAATATCTAAATTTAGTAAGTTATATACAGTACTTGTTGAGGCATGCTTGACTCGAGCCTGCCCTGAAAAGGTTGGGGCCTCCTCAGGAGGCTGGCCTCTCATTTGAGAAACCCTGGTCTGTAGACCTCTCTGTTTCCTGTCCCACTTGTTTTCTCTTCTGGCAAACAGAACAGTGGAAGGAAGGGGGCCAACATTGGTTACTGGCCAGACCAAGAGCACATCATTACATCTGCCTTATTGGTGGTACTGGCATAGCTGTTGGTCCCTTCCCAGGCTGCAGAAGACTTGGCTCCCAGTGGGTCCTACGCCTCTGGTTTACACCACAATTGGGACTGAATGGTGAAGCTATTCTGGAAGATCAGGAATTATGGTGAGTACATCATTTTAATTTTTGTCGCATCTTGGTTTTCCATAAAGTTATGAAGATTATCTGTACAGACTCTAAGATCTTACTTTGAGATAGAGCTCTTGCAGAAGGTTACACGTTTGGACTGAACCGTCAGGCATCAGGACCCCTCGAGAATTTTTCTAGCTAGCGGTCTTCAGCGGGGACTGCCTCGGCGTCAGTCCGCCCCGGCGTCAGACGCCAAGTACCTCGGGGAGGCGGTCGCGCCCACAATCCCCAGTTCTTTTCCACCGTCAACATTGCAGCATCGGCCTCTCAGTCACTCTCTGCAGCGCGACACTAGGAAACTCAAGGTTTTTCTGCTTTTTCTCACTGGACTCGTCTGATGTCCTCTCCAAACACCCCTTTGGAGGGTCATCCATCCAAGGAGCTCATGCAAGCAGATCCTCCAGATCCTCAGTCGCCTGTGTGTGCGCTGCCTGGGCCCAGACCACACACCCAGGCCTGCTCCTTCTGCCAGGGCTTCAATAGCTGAACTAGGATCCGCCAGAAGGCCCTTCAGGCTTTTTTTCTTGAGGAATGACCAAAGGTATGGATAAAGACCCTTCCTCCAAGGGGAGTCGTCTGGGAAGTCCCACAGACATCGCAAAGCACCGGGAGAAGGCAAGATCCCTTCCAGGGCCTCAGTTCCCGCAGCTCCGGCTCCAGGTCTGACTGCTTTCCTCCAGGACTCGCTCTCAGCCTCCCTCAGTTCTGGTTAGGTCGTCTAGCGGTTCCTCCTCTCTGCAGCCTGTCACTTCATCCACTCGTCCAAGGCCTTATCCAGGTCTCGGGCGCCACAAGTCATCCTCCGTTGTCCGGAATCTGATGTCAGGTCAGTCTCCCACCACCGCCTCCTAGCGCAAGACCAAGGAGCTGACCTTCCTGAAGCGGACGTGGGACCGGCGTCGGTCCAACTCCATAGGCACTCCGGGAACCGGCTACCGTCTGACACCGTCGCCCGGTCAGGCGTTACCGCCCCAGGGCGTCGGCGCTGTTGCAGAGGAAGGACCACACCACCGCCTACCGGCGTCGGTCGGAAGCGTTGGAAGAGGAGGACACTACTCAGCCTGAAGACCAGGCGGGCGACTCCGGAACCGACGAGCTCCCGGGAACCCTCCCGGGCGGGAGACCCCGGGGACCCAGCAACAGACCACCCGCACCCAGCCCGTCGTCGGGCTTGAATCCGACAGAGGTGAAGGAGCTCTTCACCTTCGGTGGGACACCATCAAGAAGATGGTAGCGCGCATAACCTCCTCCTATGCGGCTGCCCTTCAGCACCTCACCCCACTCCGCCCAGGGGTCAGCAGGGCAGTCACCGACCCCTGAGGAGCCAACATCCCTCCTAAGGGCAGATCCTCGGACAGAAGGCCTCCTTCAAGATCCACCTCAAGGTCCCCAGCCCCAAGAGCCCAGGCAGGCGTCAATATACCCGTCCGAGGAGGACTCCAGATCTGACACCTCCGGATGCTCCAGATCTCCTCCAATCAGCGTCCCTTCTCCGGACCCACCTGACCTTCCCAGGTCCCCTCGGATGACCCCTCATTCACTGAGATCATGCGGCATATCCAGGAGAATATGGGGTGGGATGCTGAAGAGCTGGACCCTGAGAGGCGATGCCTTGCCGCTACCTTGGTAAAAGACCCAAAGCCTGTGGTAGTGCCACCCTATGGAACACCTTGCGAGACGTCACCAAGGCTGTGTGAAGCGTCCCATTCAACTCCGGCAGTGTCGAAGAAGGCTGACCACCTGTACAAGGCCCAAGGAGGACCAGTACCTGTGACCATCCTCTGGCCAATTCCTGGTCATTCGGCCTCCATGCGCGGTCTCAAAACCGCAGCACTTGAGCACACAGCCACGGACCCGAATTCAAACAGCTGGGCGTCCTGGATAGGCGCCGACGTCGGCGGCTGTGACTTGGCCATCAGGTTGATAAACTTCATCACCCACATGGTTCAATTCCAGAGCGCATTGTGGGAGCAGGGACAGGACCTGGTTGAAAAATGCCAGATGGTGGTCAAGGAGGAGCTGTTAACCCTCCCGTCGGGTTTGGACGTGGGAGCTCAAGTGCTTAGAGCGCATCGACTCTGCGGCCAGGCTGCACCTCAGGCGTGTGTCTCCGGAGACACTCGTGGCTCTGTCTCGAGTTTACCCGGACGTCCAGAAGAATATCATGGGCGTCCCTTACCATCGCGAGTTTTGTTTGGTGAGGCCTCAGAAGGTGATCACCAAACTGCAGGATCCGAAGCGGTTAGATCTTTGCAGGCCATGTACAGGTCTCGACTCAGTTCCTTTCACGGGTACCAGAGTTGTTTGCAGCTGGACTCAAAGGGCAACAACCACGTTCGGCCAGCAACAAAGGCTCCTTCACCGAAAAGCCCAGGCTAAGACATCCCTCAGGCAGAGGCCAACGGTTAAAGTCAGCCCAGCCTGCAGGTTCCAATGCTGCCGCAGCATGACTCCTTCCGGCCCCGCCTCCTCAGGATCAGCGGGAAGCGAAGGTCGGGGTACATCGCATGCCACACTGCCAGGGTGGCGGTCGATAACCACCGACAGGTGGGTGCTACAGTTGGTCTAAAAAGGCCATTATATAGAATTCAGAGGCAACCCCCCACAAGGCCTCTCTGCTTTCCCGCTACTCGGTCAGCACGCCCTGCTCAACGGCAGGAAGTGCTCATGCTTCTAGAAAAGGAAGCTTTGGAGCACGTTCCAGAGAACCAGAGAGGTCAGGATACTATTGTACTTCTTCCTGGTTCCAAGAAAACAGGGGACCTCCGTCCAATTTTGGACCTCAGCGACCTCAACCTGTCAGTCGTCTACCAGCGCTTCCGTGGCGACCTTCGGGTCTAATCCCCATGCTTAGAAGGCGCCTTCTTGGTGTCTTTGGACATGCTGGGCGCTCACCTGCACATCCCTATTGCTCAAGCAGCAGGAGGTTCCTGCGCTTGATTCAAGTCGCCATTATCAGTTGAGCACTTCCTTCAGGCTGTCATCGGCTACAGGTAAACGAGAAACACAGAATTTGATGGCAGATAAGGACGCTTGGCCCACCTAGTCTGCCCATTTTCTTACCCAGATAAGCTGCAGATCCTAGTTAACCAACAGCTTACTTCCTCCTACCCCCCACTAGGACTGCCTTATGTCTGTCCCATGCATTCTTGAATTCTCCACTGTTATTGACACCACAAGCCTCCTCAGGAGGCTGTTCCATGCATCACAACCCTCTCTGTGAAAAAATACTTTCTCACATTACCTCTGAGCTGTCCCCCTCTATCTTCAAATTGCGCCCCTTGTTCTTGCACATCTCTTTTCTGGAAGATGCTGCCCTCTTGAACTTTGTTGATTCCCTTGAGGTACTTGAAAGTTTCATCATGTCCTTCTCTCCTTCTTTCCTCAAGGGTATACATAATAAGCTCCTTTAGTCTTTCTTCAGTATGTCTTCTGGTGCAGACCCTGCACCATTTGGTTCCCTCCTCTGGACAGCCTCCACTCTGTCTTTTGGAGATGGGGTCTCCAGAACTGCACACAGTACTCAGATGGGGTCTCACCAACTGTCAGTACAGAGGATATCAACTTCCTGTTTTCTACTATTGATGCTCTTCCTGTGCATCCCAGTATCCCCAGCCTTAATTACTGCCTTCTCACATTGCTTGCCCACCTTTAGGTCATCTGATATAATTACCCCAGGTCCCTTTATATTTTACTGTTATCAGTATCTCACCCCCAAATTGTGTCACGCTTCCCTGGGTTTGTTTCCCATGTGCATTACCTTGCACTTCTTTGCATTGAATCTGAGCTGCAATACATTTGACCATTCCTCCAACCTTGCCAAATCCTTCTCATCCTTTCCACTCCATCTTGTGTATAACCCTGTTGCAGATCTTTGTTGTCGTCTGCAGAGAGACATACTTTCCTTCAGTTCCTCTGCAATGTCACTTTTATAAAGACATTAAAAGGACGGTCCCAGTACTGAACTCACGGTACCCTGCTAGTAATCCTCCTTTCTTCACTGTGCACTCCATTTACTGCTACCCTTTCGTCCTGTTGTCTAGCCAATTTTATCCGAGCTACCACCTTGGGACCCACTCCAACACTGGCTAACTTGTGTGTTAATCTTTGTGTGGGATTGTATCAAATGCCTTGCTACAATCTAGGTAGGCCATGTCCACAGCCCTCCTGGTCTACTACTTTGGTCACCAGTCAAAGAAATCTATTAGATTAGTCTGACACGACCTTCCCATCGTGAATCCATGCTGCCTTGGGTCTGTGCCCCACTGGACTCTAGGTACTAATAATTCTTTCCATCAAAGTGATTCCATCATTTCCCTACCACTGAGGTCAAACTAACTGGTCTGTGGTTTCCTGCCTCTGTCTTGCTCCCACTTTTGTGAGGAATCACATCTGCCTTCCTCCAGTCCTCGGATACCACCCATGCTCCCCAGGATTTGTTTGAGAGTAGTCAGGTGTCACTAGTTCTACCTTAGTTCTTTTAGAATTCTGGGTGAATCCATCAGGCCCCATTGCTTTGTCCACCTTCAATTTTATTAGTTCTTTCAGAACCCTTTCTTCTGTAAATGGACTGGTATAGACCCCCATCTTCAGAGTGTTTCTCTTGTTTGGTTTAGGTACCTCCTCCCTTCCTTTGTGAATACTGAGCAGAAATATTCGTTCAGTATCCTTCTTTTCACTGTCACCCTCTACCCACATTCCTCCTTTATTAAGCCTCAGTATCCTCCTTGGTCTTTCTTGGCTCCTAGTGTACAGTACCTATAAAAGGTCTTATCCCCCTTCTAACAGAATTGGCTATCCTTTCCTCGGTTTGGGCCTTTGCTATTCTGACTGCCTTCCCAACCTCTTTCTGCTTTAACTGATAAAGTTCTCTGTCCTGCTCCTTCTGTGTTTCCTTATTTCCTGAATGCTATCCTTTTCTCCTTAACCTTCCCTACCACCTCTTTTGAGAACCATACGTTTTTTCCTTTGTTGTGTTTTATTGATTTGCTTTACACAAGGCTTGTTGCCTTTGTGATGGCTATTTGATTACTCCCATTGTTCCTCCACTCCTCCTTCTTGCCTGTTTGCTAGTGCTTTTCTGAGGCACTCTCTCATTTTCCCAAAGTCAGCCTCCTAAAGTCCAGTACTCTTGCTTTTGTATGGCTTGATTGTATGGCTGTGTTTATGTGAACCACACTGTTTGGTGGTCGCTTGTTCCCAGATAGCTACCACTTCTAAATCTGAGATTCTTTCTCCATCCCCATTTGAGAGTACCAGGTCTAGATTGCTCCCTCCAGTGGGTTCAGTACTAGCTGTCTGAGCATGCCCCTGTAGGGCATCAGGAATGACCCTGCTCTTGGATGTGCCTGCAGCAAGGTGCTCCAGTTAACATCTGGCATATTCAGGTCCCCCATCAACAATATCTCCCTTTTTCTGCCATTGTGAGGAAGCCTTCTATCATTTCCTTGTCCATTCCCTCTCCTGAGATGGGGGTCTGTATACAATCCCATGCAGATTGTGGTGCCATTCCTGTCTCAGGGTGACCCAGAGTGCCTCACCTGCTCCCTGTTTACTCTTTAGTTCTGTTGCTTTGATCCTTCCTTTACATGAAGCTACACCTCCTTCTCTTTACCTCCCTGTCCCTCCTGTAGATTGTGTATCCTGGTATGTTGACATCCCATTCATGGTTCTCTGTGTACCATGTTTCTGTGACTGCCACAATATCCAGGGAACCCTCTTCCATCAAGGCCACTAGTTCAGGGAGCTTGTTACACAGACTACAGGCATTGATACTTGTCACCCTCCATTTTTTGATAGCCTTACCCTTTTAGCCCCATTCCTGTCCTTACTGCCTTTGCCTTTTTTTTTTTACATTTACCTCTGTTCTGCTCCTAGTAACTTCTCTACCTTGGTGTTTACCTCACTAATTACCATGTTTTGTGGGGAGGCTGGGATTTCCTGCTCCTTTTCAGTGCCTCCCCTTGGCTAGTTTAAATGCTTGCCAATGAAGCATTTTAAACCTCTCATCTAGGATCCTGGTCCCGCCCCCGGACAGATGCAGACCATCGCACCAGTATCGGTCTGCATCCTCCAGTGGCTCCCAGTCCCCAATGAAGCCCAAATCTGGGCTCCACACCAGTTTTTCAACCACTCGTTGAATTCCTGGTGAGGAGTGCCCTAGCGTCACCCTTGCCATAGACAGGCAGCACCTCCAAGAAGGTTACCGTGTCGCTACTTGTCTAAGGCCCCTCCCAGCTCTACAAACTCCTCTTGCACTGCTCTGATCCCATTCCTAGCCAGGTCATTTGTCCCTAGGTGGACAATGACATCCAGCTCAACTCCCTCGTTGCAGCTCCTCCCATGATCCTGAGTTACTTCCTGTCCCTCACGCCGTGGTGCTCAGGAAGGCACCTTACCTCCTCTCCCATTCCTCCCCTATTTCTACCCCCTAATGATTGAGTCCCCCACCAGGAGTTGTTTCCTTCCCTGTGAGGTCCCATGCCACCCTCCTGTGGGTCTCCTTTGTGAGGTTCCCAGCATCCTCCTTGGTCTCCACTGCAGGTGCCTCCATAGAGGAACCACTATGCACCAGAAGGCAATGAATTGTGAGAGGTACAGCTGGAGGATGCAGCTCTGTTCCACCACCCTCTCCATCCCTGAACCCACCCTGGTCCAGTCTCTCCTCTTTCTTGGCAACCTCTGATGTAGTGGCATTGGCCCTGGTGGTCCCTAGGTGGGGAGGAGGTTTCACAGTCCTAGCCAGGTCAGCCTGGAGCGGGCAACCTCCTCTCAGACCAGAGAGGTGCCTGCAAATAGGGCAGCATCGCAGCCTCCAGAATGTCTCCCGGAACACTGGCCCCACAGCCATTGCACTGCACCACTCCTATCATGTCTTATTTTGTGTCCTCTCTACTGTTTCTCTGTATTCTTACTCTCTTCTCTCCTTACAACTCTCAGCCTTCCTGTTCTGGGACAGCAACTTCCTATCTTCTTCAGTAGCTTCCTTCTTCCTTGCTCAATGTCAGACCAGCGGCTGGGGGAGTGAGCTACTTTTCCTTAGGGTTGACAAAACCAATGTTTCTCATGATTCTTCCCTTCCTACTGTCGAAACAGGAAGTTCCTGTTGACAGTCAAATCCAGTGGCTATAAAAGTAGAACTGGCTTTGGGAGGATGGAGGGCAATTAGTAAGAAAAAGGCTAGCAACAGGAAGTTGTAATTTGAGTCACCTGCTTTGATAGTGTCTAAGCCACACCCCAATTAAGCTCTCTTTCCTCCTACTGGTTTAGCAAAGTCCGCTGATGCAGTACCCTTCCGAGCACAGAACACACTAACTACTTTCTTTTCTAACCCTAAATAAGATCCCTTCTATATCTAATAAAGTATCTGTCTACTTAATCTCAACAAACACTGACTCCTGCTGAGATACAAGTTTAAATTAATAAGAAAATGTAGCTTCTTTTAGTTAGCTGCTTTCTGCTGTACAAGCAAGGTTAGCAACAGGAAGTTGTAATCTGAGTCACCTACTTTTATAGTGTCTAAGTCACACCCCAGTTAAGCTCTCTTTCCTCCTACTGGTTTAGTAAAGTCAGCTGATAAAGTGTGTGTTCTGTGCTGGGAAAGGTACTGTATTTCTTTAACCCTTAATAAGATCTCTTCTACTTCTAATAAAGTATCTGTCTACTTAATCTCAACAGACACTGACTCCTGCTGAGATACAAGTTTTAAATTAATAAGAAAATGTAGCTATTTGAGTTAGCTGCTTTCTGCTCTACAAGCAAGGCTAGCAACAGCCAAGTGCATGATCGTGTGGCGGCGTCTCTGAGAGACAGGGCTACTCGTGTTCCCATACCTGGACGACTGGCTTCTCCATGGCTCCCTCCAAGGAAGCATTGTTGATGGCCATTCAGCATACCCAGGCCCTTTTTCAGTCTCTTGGCATCCTCATCAACTACGAGAAGTCTCTCTGGTACCGTCCAGAAACAACAGCTTATAGGGGCAGTTCGGGACACAGTCAAAGGAAAAGCCTTCCTTCCCGAGGACAGAAGCGGAACACATTCGGTCCCTCATCGGGGACCTGTCAGCGAAGAGACCGTCCGGCCAGACAGGTCCCCGCCTGCTGGACACATGGCTGCGTCCATTCCAACAGTCCCGATGGCAAGACTCCACATCGGGTAACCCAGTGGATGTTAAGGGTGCAGTGGGACCAAGGCAAGACCATCTGCAGCAGCCAGTCCGAATCACGAAGGCCGTGATTTGGGACTGGCAATGGTAAGCTAGACCGGAAACCTCTCTGGGGTGTTCCTTCACCAGCGCCATCTCCAGCGGTAACACTCTCCACAGACACCTCAGGGCTCGGGTGGGAGGCGCACCTGAGCAGGGTGAGGTCTCAGGGCACATGGACTATCCAGGAATCTCATCTCCACATCAATATACTGGAGATGAGGCGGTCCTCTAGCCTGCAAGCCTTCCAGTCGGAGATCACAGTACTCTCCTGTTGCAAACAGACAATACTGTGGTGATGTATTCCTCAACAAACAAGAAGGCACAAACTCCTACCCCTTGCAAGGAGGCCATGAGAGTGTGGGAGTGGGTAGTCTGCACAGTGCATACCTTATTGCAGTTCACGTCCCCCAGGTGGACAATACCGTTGCAGTCAACCTGAGTGCGCCCTCAGGCCAGAGTCCACAGTGGGAGCTTCTACAGGAGGTGGCAGAGAATCTGTTCTACAGATGGGGGCACTCCAGAATTAGACCTTTCGCGTCCCCATCCAACTCAAAACTGACCAATTTTGCTCGCTAGATCCAGGGCCAGGTGTTTTCTAGCGAAATGTATTTGTCCCTCTCCTGGACGGGCAGATTCCTCTCGCCTTCCCTCCTTTCCCGTTGATCAGAGTTCTCCTCAATCTTCGCGAGGAGCATGCACAGCTTATCTTGATAAGCGCCTTTCTGGCCCAGGCAATTCTGGTTCCTGCTCCTAAATCAGCTATCCGGGAACCTCGCTTCCCTTGCCGATCGGCTCCCATCTGTTGTCTCAGGAGGAAGGTTCACTAGTCCATCCGGACTTGCGTTCATTGAACCTACATGCCTGGCTCCTAGAGCGCAGCCATGATGCAACACAGGGTCTGCAGGAAGTGGCAGAAGTACTGTCGCTGCTAGAAAGTCAACAGCGTATGCCATGAAGTGGAGCAGGTTTTGCTTGTGGGCTCAACGTGGTTTCTGCCATTAGACTGTCCCGAAGCTGGTTCTGGAATACCTGCTTCGCTTTTCAATCGGACTAGCTTGCTCCTCGATTAAGGTGCATTTGTCGCAATTTCGCTTATCATGCCCCCATAGGCCATCGTATGGTGGCCCAATTGGACACTACAGTGCTTCTTTTAGGGGATCCTCCTCCTTAGGCTACCTATTAAGGACCGGTTCCTCCTTGGGACTTGCCCTTTGTCCTGGAGCAGCTTACGCTGCCACCTTTTGAACCAGCAGCGGATTGCGAGCTACGTTTTCTGTCATGGAAAGCGTTGTTTTTAGTGCAGATTGCCCAAGAAGAATCTCCGGTCGCGCACTCATGTGCAAAGAGCCTATTTAATTTTCCACCAGGATAGGGTTTCCTGAGGACAAATCCTAAGTTTCTGCCTAAGGTGGTTTCAGCCTTACCCTTAATCAGGATATCGTCTTACCAGTGTACTTTCCCAAGTACACCAATCGAGAAAGCACTGCTTCACACCCTGGATGTTCACAGGTGTCTCGGTATTATCTGATCAGAACCAAGCAGTACCGGAAGCGGATCAGCTGTTTGTCTCCTTTGCTGAGAGGATGAAAGAGGCTCCTGTTACTAAACAATCCCTTTCACGTTGGCTCATCCAGTGTATCTCTTTCTGTTGTAATGAACACAGCAAACCCTTGCCAGGCGCGGTCAAGGGTCATTCTACAGGAGTGGCCACCTGCTTTGTGGCGCTAAGAATGTTTCCGCTTCAGCTATTTGTGCTGCAGCTACCTGGAGCTCGGTGCATACCTTTATTAGGCATTACAGCCTGGATATCGCTTCAAAGAAGGGCAGGTTCGGCCTAACCCCGTCCTTGAGGGACTTCTGTCCTAGGCTCGAGCAGGGTTGTAATCTCTGCCTTTCCTCCTCCTGAGGGCGTAAGATTGTTGCTATTGCTTGGAAAATAGTCCTAATGGGTAACCTGCTGCAAGAGCTGTATCTGAAGTAAGATAGTACAGTTAGATAAGAACTTACCGTAACAGTAGATTTTCGAGAACAGCTCTTGCAGCAAATCTACCATCCCACCACTCCCCTTGGAGGAGGTAGGTTATTGCTAACATCCATCTTTTAGGATGGAGCGATTTGTTTTAGTCTTGACCATCTGATGGCGGATCCTCGTCTCCTCTTCTCATGTCATCCAGCAGCGGGAGTCTCCGGCGGAGAACTGGGGATTGTGGCGGGCCCGCCTCCTTGTGCCTCGTCTGACATCGGGGCGGGACTGGCGTGAGGCTGTCCCTGCTGAAGACTGCTAGCTAGAAAATTTCCGAGGGGTCCTGGCCTGTCAGCTTCAGTCCTAATGGTGTAACCTGCTGCAAGAGCTGTTCTTGGAAGATCTGCTGTTACGTAAGTTCTATGTAACTGTACTTTTTACCTAAGGTGGATCTGAGTTCCATCTTAATCAGGCTATAATCCTGCCTACCTAGTTTGTCAACTCCAGAATAAGGAGAACAGTCTCCACTCCCTGGATGTGAAGAGTGTCCTTCGGTCTTGCCTGGACAAGACTAAAGAACTTCAGACAGTCAAAACAGCTCTTTGTCTCCTTGAACCCGAATTGTAAAGAACAACTTGTCACAATGAAGTGCATTTGACCTGGGTGCAAACTGACTTCGCTACTGTTATGCTATGGCTCAGGTTAAACTGGAGACAAGGTATACACCACCTCCATGACAGTTCCCACTTTCACCTTGAAATACTGCCGTATGTGTTGAAGAGATTTGCAGAGCTGCAACTTTGAGCATGTGCGTATTTTTACAAACATTATGCCCTGCGTGTCAGTGCAAGGCAGCATGCCACGTTTGTCAGGACAATTCTGAATGGATTATTATCTGAGTGATCCCTGGCGTCAGTCTCCTTTCCGCTGGATTTTCTTTAAACCTGAGTACTCTGACCCATTAGTGAGAACTGTGGAAAAGATTCATTCTGAGAAGATATGAAAGTTATACATACTTACCGTAACTGTTGATCTTCGAATACCTTCTCAATTGATTACCATGCACTTTACCTGTCCCTGTACTCATTTCAGTATTTTTGGTGTTCTCTTTGTACTTGGTTTGGGCTGTGAAGACACTGTGTTAATGGGTTTGGTGGGCCTTCTTGTAGACTATAAAGGTTATCTTACCCTTAAGTCAAAGTGCATAGGTTACTTGTTTTCATGCTGTTCCTTCCTAGTTTACACAATAAAAATTGATATGGTTGGGGCTGGCACTGCCTAATACCAACAAGCGTATGTGTTGGCCTTGCGTGTGGGGCCTGCTCATGCCACCACCCCCAGAAGAGTTCTGGTTCCATGGGGTCCTAGCTCCTACGGTAAGTACTTCCCCTTTCAGTTTTCCGAGGTATTGGTGACTCTTTAATGGTTGATGCAACTATTTATGGTTTTAATGTTGTTCTGGTGATGTTCATATGCAGAGGATTATTAATGGGGTTTTGTAATAATTGGCAGCTTTTAAGTAATTGAAGCATGTTTTTTCTTTCTTCCCAGCAAAACCAATACGTTTAAGGATGTTCTTTCACACTGTCCATGAGTTAAATCTTGGGTTGGCACAGTTTATTAATGAGGTTCAAGGCCAAATGGAGAGACCTATGCACCTGACAGCATTTATTATCTCTGTCTTGGAATTCAGGAAGTAAGTATCTTACCTGGAGCATTTGAAAATAAATCTCTTGTTAGAATCCTTACTGTGGTACTATTCCACCTCCACCAAGAGATTTCACCAAGCCAAGGTGAAAGACCAGATGCAAGCGATACTGGCTTGTTAAGCACATATACCACTGGAAACTTTGCTCCAAATGGCTGTTATCTAGCCCATATCTGAGGATCACAACAGGCTTCATTTTTTCAACGATCAGTGGTATCAACAGGTGTCAGTGGCACAGCACCATGAAGATCATTTAAACTGTTTAAATTAATGTTCTTGGGGTACATGATGGTAAGAGTGTTGTTGGTTTGAAGAGTCGTCTCACTTGTATTCTTACAGTTTGAGAACCACAAATCAGTGCTTAGAATCTTTCAAGACTCAGTCTTCTCCATAGAGCCCCACTCTTTGGTCTTGCAGTTGGAGGTACTAGGATCCATGGGATCTGAAACATTTGTGGCTGGCACAGACTATCGCATAGGCACCAAGTAGTAATTGCCATAAACAACAACCTAAATATGGCCATAATTGCTTCTATTTAATTTTTCTTGCTGTCAAGCCATTGTCCATTGAGTCCCACTTATGGGTCTGTGATCTATAAGATCTTGGTTAGAGGAGGCTCTTGCATCAGGCAACAGCAATAGGACTGAAGCCGCGGGACCACACTGAAAATGTCTAGCTAGCAGTCTACCACGGGACTGCCCCATCTATACCCCAGTTCTTTTTCCTGCCGGGCCAGTCCACGCATCGGATCTCCACAGACACCTGCTTCAGTCGCACTTTACCAGCATCTTCTTTTTATAGTAAATTTTAGCATCAATTTTCAGTGTTTTCAACGTTTTGTTTTTCTGCTCCAGCTTCATTTTCCAACTGGCCTACAAAGTGCTGGGCATGCTGGTGATACCTGCCAAAGACTGTCAGTCTTCCTGCCTGCTCTGCTTAGGCCTCAACAATGACACCAAGGCCTGCAAGCACTGCCAGGACTTCAACCAGGCCACATGGAGATGCTACTGAAGATCCTCCAGAGCTACCTACTTCAACAGAAATTAGCCGTGATGGAGAAGGAGCTTCAGGCTAAAAGTTCTTCCACCTCTCCAGCCTCCGGGCTTGTCTTTTCTTCCCAGAAGAGAAGTCTAGAGGGAAGCACAAGCACTGGGACAAGCACCAGGACCATCCTCTTGTCAGCCTGTCACTCGTGGTCACCGCATAGACTGACTTCTGCCTCGGGGCCTTCCTCCCATGGGGCTGGCCCTCTGGCCTCAGAATCCTCTCTCCTCCAGGCTGCTGCTGTCCCTGCAACCCATCCTCATCTCTGTCACTGGTGGTAACTCCTGGGAAGAAGACTTCGCCCCTGACCCTCAGGTCTTAGATCTTCTTCGGAGTATCTCGGTCATCAGGTTACAGTGTAGTAACCTTTGCTGTCTTAGGCGGGAATCACACAAAGGTTTCCAGTAATACAGCCGGGACCGCCCATGCTATCGACATTCGTCAGCATCACCAATCCTATATAGGCCCCACTCCCTCCTCAGTTCTTTTCCCACCAACAACTTAAAAGCACAGTTCCACGGAAGAGCTGTGTAGTGTTCCCCGTTTTTCTGCCTATGGACGTTTTCTTCAATTTATCCACAAAATTCTCTTTTAGAGATATTTTCTTTTGTTTATATAGAGCTAATCTGTCTTTTCTTCTCTTTTCCGGTGCCGCTGTGGAAGAAGACTGCCTCTACAGATGAACACTCCGTTTGTGTCTGCTTTCTTGGACTGAACCACGGAGTTTCCGACTGTGAGCTTTGCCTGAAAGTCAATCAAACAACCCTTAGGTGATGCAGAAGGCTCTCAAATTCCTGATGGGCAGCAGGTAGCCATCTCCGGGCAGGGTCCTCTGGGGACCTGGGCACCCCGTCGCCCACTGAGTCTGTGAGTTTCCTGGCCTCAAGACCCAAAGCAAGTCCTCTGGGGTCACAGGAAGGATCGAATCGCGACCACTCCCCAGGCAGCCATTCCGGTCTCTGTTCATCGACAGTAGCTCCCCAAGAGATTATTTCCAGGTCTCTATCCTACCATACCCATACCGACGGCTTCTCCACCCGAATCTCAGGGCTCCTATCAGTCAACCTCCGGGTTGTCTGCCCCTCCTCATCATTGACAGCCACCCTATTGATGCATGCCCTTCCTCTCCGAGAGCTACTGGCTTGTCAGGCTCTCAGGTGCTTGCGTCAGTGCGTCTAACCCCCCACTCCATTGACGACCATAGACCTATACAAGGTCTTGGTTAGATTACCAATGTTCTGGTCCAGCAGTTTAATGCCTTCAATAGGCTGTCATCTCCAGTACCATCGGTGACGAGCTTTGTCATCAAGGGACCCTCCCCACAGGACTCAGATGGCTGTTCTGGCGCCAGACCCAAACGAGTTAGGCGTAGGAGTACCATCATGATCTCATCCTCCCTGATGACAATGAGCATGAAGAGGAGGAAATCCTCCTTTCTGATAAGTCCGCTGCCTCTTAGTGCAGTGAGGACTCAGTTAACATACTCCGAGGTGTCCCTCTGAAGATGCTACTTTCTGTAATGTCATGGAAACAGCTGTCTGCCACTATGGGCTTCCAGACCGACAAGGATGTCACTAGGAAGGACCTGCCTGACTACTTGGAGATCCCTGATTATTCACCTAAAATTATCCCTCCTGTGCTGCCTGTCGTTGAGGCACAGGTCAGAAGCATAGGAAAACCAGGAGCAGTTTCAAAATTTGCAAATAGCTGTGTATTTTTTCCAGCAGTAGTAAAGTGGAAAAAAGTTTTTCAGTTTATTCACAAAGGCAGTACAAACACAGAAAACAAAGTCCTTTGGAGAGTATCTCTTAATTCCAAGTTTGTCTCTCTCTAGAGAACATTGCTGCTCTTTTTATAACAAATCTTTGCTGGGAGCTCATTAAGGAGAACTTTTTTTTTCACAGATGTTCTTGTCAATTTTCAATGATGATGTCAGTTTTGATGTAGGTGCAGCAAAAGAATATGGTGACCCAGAACTGACCTCTTGTTTACAGCTCTGCAAAAGGCTTAAAACTGCATCTCAGGTTAACCCCTTGAGTTCCATATAGCTTTGCAATCATTTCAACAGTATAGCTATATACAGTTTTAAACAGAGATCTCAATACCACATACAGTTTTACACAGAGATTCACTTATATTTTTTATAACTGCAGATTTGCAAGGGGTAGAAAGACAGAACAGCAAGTGAAAGCAGAGAGATAGAGGTGGAGAATTGTGAGACCATCTGAGTGATCAGTTCCTAGGTCTCACAAGAAAATTTGATTAACGCAACCAGATAGGCGAGAGAGAAAAGGAGGTATAGAACAGACCTTTACATTTAAACTCTTTCTACATAACAAATGGGTCAGGGCCTTATTCAACCCTGTCACATTCCCCTTCTTTAAGAGGGAACCTGTTTTACAAAACAGGTTTCCAAACACTACTTTTAATTATCTTCTAGCATTCGCTTATAACCTTTACATGTCAGTGCATGTGCAATATAGCAAACAGAGAAGTTTCAACTCCATTTTTCAGCCTTCAAATTCAGTTCTTGATCCACATCCTGACAGGAAATCTGCATTGACATTCTCTTTCCTAGATTTGTGCATCACTTTAAAATTAAATACTGCTAGTGTCAGGTACCACAATATGATTCTAGAATTTTATCTTTCATTTAGTTAAGCCAACAGAGAGATTGTGTTAGCTCTAGTAAGTAAAACTTAGAAAACTTCTGACCCACAGTTTTTTTAGTCTGTTAGACTATGGTGTTAATATTTATACCACTACTGGAGATAATATTTTTAGGTGGAACTAAAGGTATCATTCAGTTCAGTCTTAAGATTTCTGACATGTGTTGCCTTTCACGCAACTCTTGTGATTTACTTAGGCTCTCTGCGGTATTTCTTTCCACAATATTTCAAGTCTGCCCAATTTTTATTTAAGGGTATTCTGGGTTTCTAGGGACATGGATATGTTCATCCACACTGTCTGGCAGGTTCTTTGCCACTTTAAATTTTGCCAGAAGGTCTTCAGCTGGCCTCTCCCACCACCGGGTGGTAAAACTCTCGGCTCCGCCCCATGACGTAGATCTTCCTTACCGCTTAGAAGCTCAGGTTCCCCTTAGCGCCCTCGTCTAGACTGGATCCAAACTCTTGGTTCACCGAAATAATTTTAAACTTTTCAGACTTGGTCTACTTCTTCCTTCAGCAGCTGCGATGGATAAAACTCGGTTTTTGGCAGTGCCCATGCAGGCAGATGATGTCCAGGACCGATCCGCCTTTACGTGCATCTACTGCCTCGGGCTTGACCACGACCCACAGGCCTCGGAGTTGTGCAGGTCTTTTTCAGCTAACGTCCTTGAAGACCATGCTCCCGGCTCCAACTTGGGCACCCTGAGAAGCGTTATCCGCTGGTGAAGTCCAAGGAGACCTGTTGGCGGTTTCCTCGGCGGCTCGGGCTGAGCAACTCGAGCAGGTGATCGCCTCGAGGAGGAGGGCGGCCAGGGTCGCATCTTCATCTTCCTCGGTCACGGCATTTTCCTCGTAGCTTCTTTTAGAAGCTTTGCCAATCCAGTCCACGGAGGTTGAGGGGCCATCGGGACACTCTTCAGTCAAAAGGAGGACTCGAAGGGTAAGTCTCACTGTCGATGTTCGGAGCGGAGAGGTCCCTTCCTCGGACAGTCGACACTCTCCTGATCGAGGTTGTGGGCTAAGGCCACTGGCTTCCACGGTGTCCCGTCAGGTCAGCCAGCCGAGACACCCGTCAAGCGGTTGAGATTTTCTCGACCGTTGGACGGGCTGTCGACTGGTGAAGCTGACAACCCTTCATCACCGGTTCCACGGTGGAACCGGAAGGCTTGCCTGCGCCTCCTGTGCCAGAGTCCCAGGTCAAGGCTCCTGAACTGAGGGAGGCGCGGTTTCCGCTCCCTCCCAGACCCACCTCGAAACACCGACAGTCATGGGCGCTCGTCTCCTCGCTCTTCCTTCTGTCAAGAAGAGGAGAGGCTTCAGAAATTAGCGCTAACGCCAAGGACTTTAATGTGGCAGCAGCTCCTTCTGTCCAGGAACAAGCTGGACACCATCGCCTTCCCCAGCCATTAAGTGGTTGTCACCCGAAGGCGAAACAACCCCTCACGGTGGTCGAGGTGCCAAGTCTGGGCCAGTTGTTCTGCTCGAAACCAGCTGCCCACCAATTGTGGTGGAACCTCCGCCTCCTCCCGAAATCTGGGGCTCCGACCAAGGATTCTCGGTCGGGTCAGGTCTGCCCCACCGTGTCGGTCACCTCACTCCCGACCGTCCCTCTGCAGGTGGAGGGTCGCTCAGGCCCTAGGCAGCTCCTCGCAGACTCCTCTGGAGTCTGGCGATGACAACTCCCTGTTCTCCAGGCCCCTTGACCTGGAGTCCTCCGGGGGCAGTTGATGGGCGAGCCTATCATCGCTCATGGGTCTGCTTCGCTCATCTCAGAGTCCACCGATGCAGCCTGAGCTCAGATCCAAGCGGCCAGGTATGCCCCTCACGGAGATACTGACCGAGGGATTCTCACTTGAGGTCTTCTCCATTGGCAGAAGCCATGGTTGGCCCAGCCTTAGAAGCTATGGCGGCGGCCAGCTTCCTGCCCCTGCGCCTTGGCGGGATGGCCAGGAAGTATCACGGTCTCTACTGGCTCTTTGTCCGTTTCTCGGAACACCCTTCTAGGAGGGGTTGGTCACCGACAGTGTTTTCCAGCTGCCCAGGAACGCTTAGGATGTGGACAAGCCCCTGACAAGGAGTCCAAAGCTGGACTATGCTGGGCTTAGTGTTTATGCTACTCCTCCTCGGCCTCCGCCAGGCCAGTTCGGCCATACTGATGGCGCACTTCTCCCACGCCCTCATGGACTCCTGGATGAGGTGATCCCTCATCTCCGGCGATCTTCAGACTACGGTCAAGCAGGAGTGGGATCAGGAAAGGGCAGTGGCAAACGGCAGCTCCAAATGGCTCTTGATATCGGAGACTCCTGTGCCGGTCAGTAGCAGCCGCGAGTGGCCATGCACCGCAGAACCTGGCTGAGGATATCCACCTTTACGGTGGATACCCAGCAAAGTTGGCAGACGCCTCTTCCTGGGGACTGACCTATTCGGCCTTGGAGTAGAAGGCCACCTCCAGAGAATCTGAAAGTCCAGTGCCACCTTGGACTCGGCCACGTCTGCTCAGAAGGACAAGGGCCACGACAGTAGCATAAGTCCTTTCGCCTTTCTGCCCCTGTGGCACGTCCGGCCCAGCAACACCAGCATCAGGGCCAGCAGGCTCGCATTTGGCACCCCAAAGCCAAGCCTGCAGCTTCCTCTAACGGAATCCAGGAGGAAAAGGCCCAGGAGGTCCCTCGCTGGTCCTTCCTCCAAGCCTGCCCAGTGATGGGTTGAGGGTGTCACCCCAACCTCATCACTTCCTCCTGGGTTCCTCAGGGGTGGCTCGCCACTCTTTCCGCCTGGTCCGCTTATCACTATGGACCGTTGGGTGTTGGAGGTAGGAAAGGGTCTGCCTCTGGAGTTCGAGCAGGCCCCGCCTCTTCCAAGCCGCCGCCCATGGGGTTACGGGGCCGTAGCCTCTCTGTCGGCCCGTCGAGCCGACATTGCCCTGCTCCTCCAAAAGGAGGTTATCAGGAACGTGGCGGATCCTCCACCAGACCCAGGGCTTGCTCCAGGTACTTCCTGGTCCTGAACGGATGTGGGCTGGCGCCTCATTCTAGACCTGTACCACCTGACCAGGTTCCTAAGGTCCCAACCTTCAGGATGGTCACTGTGGCTCAGATCATTCCATCCTTGGAACAAGGCGTGTGGTTCTGTTCTCTGACCCCAGGATGCATTCTTTCACGTCCCAATCCGTCCATCCCACCAGCGATTCCTCCACTTCAGAGCAGAGGGTCCTCTATGTGTTCGGGCCATGCCCTTTGGCCTTCTTAGCTCCCAGGGTCTTCACCAAATGCATGGCAGTGGTGACAGCATTCTGTGGGCGCCAAAGGGTCCGGTGTACCCTACCTGGACGACTGGCTGATTGCGTCCTCCTCCAGAATGGAAGTGGGCGGTCCAGGGATCTGGCCTTCCAGGGTTTGCTCTCAGGTTGGCCTCCTTATCAACAAGGCCAGGTCGGAACTCATGCTAAAGCAGGTGATCCAATTCATCGGGACAGAGTTCGACTCTCTGCGAGCCAGAGCACTGCTCCCGGCAGACAGGGACGAGGTTCTTTCCTTCTTTGCCCTGTCATTTCAGGTTGGGCAATGCGCCTGCCCGGGACTTCCTGCGCCTGGGACTCATGGCGGCCTGTACCAGTGTGGTCCATTGGGCCCTTAGCACATGCATCCCTACAATGGGACTGGCCCAGCCAGTGGTCACAGTGCTCCGATCCTCTGGATCAGCCAGTGACAGTGACCCAGGAGATGTGGAACACTCTCCAGTGGTGGATCGTTCCAGCTCATCTGCAGGAGGGCATCCGTTTGTCCACCGCGGCAGCGGTCTCTCTATCGACCGGTGCCTCTCTGATGGATTGGGGTGCCCATCTGGGGAGCACAGAGCGCCTGGCCTCTGGTCCCCTCGGGAGTCTTGTGCCACATCAACCTGCTGGGCGTGCGTTCGTCTAGACTTCGCTCCTTTATGCAGGGTCAAGTGGTCCAGGTCCAGACAGACAATACCACGACCATGTACTACCTAAACCACCAGGGCGGGGACGCGATCCATGCCCTTGTGCAGGGAAGCTCTCGCATTTGGTCCCTCATGCGCAGCCTGGAGGCGGATCTCCTTGCCATCCATGTGGCAGGAGCCTCCAACATTCTGGACGATGCCTCATGCCGGATAGGAGCTGCGTCCCACGAGTGGTCTCTCTGGACGGAGGTAGTACAAGATCTGTTCTCCCACTGGGGCATGCCTCAGGTGGACCTGTTTGCCTCCATGGAGAATGCAAAGCTGAGGCTGTTTCATGCCTGCCCCTCAGCAGGGCTCGCTGCAGGGTAATGCCTTCTTAAGGCCGTGGACCCCGGCCTCTCCTATGCCTTTCCCGTTTCTCTTGATCCACAGAGTGCTTCTCAAGGCGAGGAGGGACAAGGCAGGTGATTCTGTAGCCCCAGACTGGCCCCCAGTTCTGGTATCCAGATCTCCTCAGCCTCGGCTCCAAGCTCCCGAGGCGCTTCCAGCCCACCTGGACCTGATCTCTGTCAATCAGGGAAGGTATTCCATCCAGACCTTCAATCCCGCACCTGACGGCCTGGTTCCTGAGCTGCCAGAGTTCCAGGCCTGGGTCTTTCCAACAAGGACCTCAACGTAGTTGAAGCTTCCTGTAAGGAGTCGACCAGGAAATGCTATGCCTTTAAATGGAAGAGATTCTCCATTTGGTGTCAGGGCAAGGGCCTGGACCCTTCCTCCTGCTCCTTGGCAAGCATTCTGGACTACCTGTGGTCCCTTTCTCAGCTTGGGCTTCGTCGATGACCTTGCACTGGCAGCCATCTCTTCACCGGGCATGGGCCGGAAGCAGTCAGTGGTGAGGAGAAGGTGGTCGGGCACTTTTTCAAGGCCTTGATCACATATCCCCTCCGGTGAGAGAACCTCCACCTCCAGTGGGATCTACTGCTGGTGTTGGCTAATCTCATGGGCAAGCCATTCGAACCGATGCACAGGTGTGATATCTCACCTGTTCGTGGAAGACCGCCTTCTTGGTGGCTATCCGTCAGCCAGAAGGATGGGAGAGCTCCAGGTGCTTTCCATCAAGTCTCCTATCTGGTCTTCCACAGGGACAATGTTGTCCTCGCCCCCACCCGAATTCCTTCCAAAGGTGGTGTCTGAGTTTCACCTTAATCAGATGTTGACTCTGCCATTGTTCTACCCTAGTCACACCTCGGGGGGCGAATATAGGCTCCATACTCTGGACCTAGAAGAGCTCACTTATTATAAGGAGCAGACTGCTGAGTTCGGGGGAGAGGTTCGCCAGCTGTTTGTCACCTACGCTGAAGCCGCACCTGGCAGACCTGCAGCCAAGCAGGCGATAGGCAGGTGGGTCACCTCCTGCATAGATCTCTGTTATAGGTTGGCGCATGGGCCCTCCCAGAGGGATAAGAGCTCATTCTACCCGCCATACTGCTGCATCGTTGCTTCTTCCAGGGACGCCCTATCCAGGAAATCTGCAGGCTGCAAACAGGATATCAGCACACACCTTATTACCATTACCGCGCGACCTTGGAGTCACACGGGATGCTGGTTTTGGGACCTCTTCTCCAGTCGTTATTCCTAAGTAGGGGTGCTGCCTTCCTCCCTCCTCCCGGAGAACTGCTAGGAGTCTGCCAGACAGTGTGGATGAACAACATATCCATGTCCCTAGAAATACAGGTTACTCACCTGTAACAGGAGTTCTAGGGACATGGATATGTTGTTCTATCCACATTCATTGGCAGTATCCTGCCGCCTTAAATCTTGCCGGAAGGTCTTCAAGCTTGCTCCTCCACCCACCCGGTGGTATAACCTCGGCTCCGCCCCATGACCCCAGATCTTCCTTACCGCTTGGAAGCTCAGGTTCCCTCCTTAACGCTCATGCGTTGTGACTGGTTTCATTTCTCCGCTTATGGATTTAAAAATAATATTTTGCAAAAGACTTCAGCTTCGATCCTCGCGGCTGCGATGGATAAACCGACTCCGGTTTCGGAGATGCCCATGCGGGCGAAGATGTCTCGGACGGATCCACACCCACGTGGTGTCTACTGCTTAGGCCTTGAGCACGACCCGCAGGCTTGCGACCTGTGCTCATCTTTCTCGCCTACGCCTCGAAGACCGTGCTGCCGATTGCACCGCCGCCCCGAGAGCGCTTCTCCGTGAAGTCCAAGGAGGCCCGGGTGATGGTGTCGCGGCGGCGCGCGGCGGATCAGCTCGAGCGGATGGTCGCCTCGAAGAGGAGGCAGCTGGTCGATCTTTCCTCGGCCGCTGCATTTATCCCGCTCTCTGGGTTCTTCCTACACGGCTTCCTTTAAGGAGCTTTGTCTGTCCTCTCCACTAAAGGAGAAGGGCTCATCGCCTGCTGGACCTTTTTCGGTCCAAAAAGAGGGACAGGGTAAGTCCTCCGTCGACGCCTTGGGAGCGGGAAGGTCCCTCTCCGCGGGCGTCGACCGTCGGCTTGTCGACTGCTTGCTACGCCACTGGCCTCACGGTGTCCCCGTCAGGTCAGTTGACCGAGACTCCCACTGATGAAGTCGAGATTTTCTCGACCCATTGACGGCTGTCGCCTTTAGCAGCCGAGATTCCCTTCCGGTTCCCCGGAGGAGTTGAGGATCCTGGGCTCGCCTGTGCCTCCGGTTCCGGAGCCCTCGGATGGACCTTCCGAGCTGAAGGAGTGTCGGTTCAGCCGACACCTCCCTGCACCGACCCGAAATTCCGGGACTTCTCGGTCTCGGACCTCTTCGGGTCAGCCTTTCCCACCGTCATAGGCGGTCTCGGTCTCGGCATCGCGGTAGCTGGCGTCGCCGCTGTCTTCCCTCGGCCCCTCCTCCTCGGCTTCCAGGGAGGCTCGCGAAGTCGTCGGCTACGTAGGACCTTATGTTGCAACAGCTCCTCCTGGCTGGAATAAGCCGCCCGCCCCTTCCCCGCCATTAAGTGGCTGTCACCGAACGGCCGGACACAACCCTCGACTTGCCGAGGAGCCTATACCCAGGCCGTTGTTCGGCCAAAACCAGCTGCTCCACCGATTGCGGTGGAACCTCCGCCCACAGCCACCAATGGGGCTCCGACCAAGGATTCTCAGTCGGCTAAGGGTTTACCCCATCGGCTGTCAGTTACCCTCACCCCGACCGACCTCGGCGGGTGAAGGGTGGCTCAGGCCAGAGGCAGCTCTTGAGGACTCTTCCGAGTCGAAGATGATTCCTCCTTCTTCTCAAGCGACTGGACTTGGAGTCTTCAGGAGGTCAGCCAATGGGACGATAGCCCGTCGTCCTTCCTAGGACTGCTTCGCTCATCTCGGAGTCTACCGGGATGGAGCTCGAACCCGCTTCAAACGGGCCAGGTATCCTCACGGAGATTCTGGACCGAGGGATTCTCCGACGGAGGCCTTTCCGTGGCCGAGGCCATAGTGGGTCCAGCACTGGAACTTTGGCAGGCCCTGCTTCCTGCCCCTGCGCCCGGCCAGGATGGCCAGGAAGTATCGCGGTCCCCACGGTTCCTTGTCGGTTTTTGGAACACCCCTCTGCTGAGGGGTTGGTTCACCGTTACAGCAGCCGCTACGCAACGCCAGGGATGTGGACAAACCTCCTGACAAGGAGTCCAAGAAATTGGACTATGTCGGGCTAAAAGTCTACGCTACGTCCCTCTCGGCTCTTCGTCAGGCCAGTTCGGCCGTCCTCATGGCACATTTTCTCATGCCCTGTTGGGCTCCCTGGATGAGGTCATCCTCATCTTCCCCTCGATCTGCAGACTACGGTTAAGCAGGTGCGGGACCAGGGCAGGCAGTGGCCAAACAGCAGCTCCAGACTGCTTTGGATGTAGGGGACTCATGTGCCAGATCGGTGGCGCATGAGTGGCTATCAGGTCCGGGCTTGGCTTGAGGATATCCACCTTACTGGATACCCAGCACAAGTTGGCGGATGTTCCTTGGGACTGACCTCTTCGGCCCTGGGTGGAAGGTCACCTGCAGAGGATCGAGAAGTCCAATGCCACCTTGGACTCGGTCTTCCGCTCAGAAGGACAAAGGCGCAAACCACAGCCTAAGCCCTTTTCGTCCTTCTGTGCACTGACGCGCCCAAGCAACGTCAGGGCCAGCAGGCTCGGCCTTGGCATCCCAAACCCAAGCCGCCGGCTTCCTCTAACAGGAGGCAGGGAGGAAGGGCCCAGGAGGTCCCTCGGCCGTCCCTCCTCCAAGCCTGCCCAGTGACGGGCTGAGGGGTGTCGCCCCATCCCCGTCCACCACTCCCTGGGTCCCCCTGGGGACGGCCCGACCTCCGCTGTCCGCCTGGTCCGCTGTTACCACGGGACAGGTGGGTCTTGGAGGTGGTGGAAGAGGCCTGCCTCTGGAATTCGAGCAGGCACCACCCTTCAGAGCCGCCGCCTCGGGGCTTCGGATCCCCAGCCTCACTGGCGGCTCGTCGAGCCGACATCACTCTCCTCCTCCAGAAGGAGGTGGTAAGAGAGTGGTGGACCCTCCTTCAGACCCAGGGTTTGTGTCCAGGTACTTCCTGGTTCGAAGCGGACGGGGGCTGGCGCCCATTCTCGACCTACACGACCTAAACAAGTTCCTAAGGTCTCGAACCTTCAGGATGGTCACCTGGCTCAGATAATACCATCCTTGGAAGCAGGCGTGTGGTTCTGCTCTCTGGACTTGCAGGACGCGTTTTCCACGTCCCTATCCGTCTGCCTCACCAGAGATTCCTTCGCTCCGAGCGGAAGGATCTCTCTAGTTCCAAGCCATGCCCTTCGGCTTGTCTCCAGCTCCCAGGGTCTTCACCAAATGCATGGCAGTGGTGACAGCATTCCCTTGCGCCGAGGGGTCGGTGTACCCTTACCTGGACGACTGGCTGATAGCAGCTCCCTCCAGGAAGGAGGCGGAGTGGTCCAGAGATCTGGCCTCCAGGTCTGCTCTCAACTGGGCCTCCTTGTCCACTGAGGCCAAGTCGGAACTCGAGCGAAGCAGGTGATTTTATTCATCGGGCGCAGCTCGACTCTCTTCGAGCCAGAGCGCTGGCTCCCGCGGACAGGGCCGAGGTTCTTTCCTCCTTTGCCCGATCATTTCTGGTTGGGCAATTGCGCCTGCCCGGGACTTCCTGCGCCTCCTGGGTCTCATGGCGGCCTGTACCAGCGTGGTCCGTTGGGCCCGCTGGAACATGCGCCCTTCAGTGGGACTGGCCAGCCAGTGGTCACAACGCTGCGATCCCTTGACCAGCTTGGTCGGTGACACAGGGGATGTGGAATGCCTCCAGTGGTGGACCGTTCCAGATCAATTGCAGGAGGGCATCCGCTCGTCCGCCCCAGCCGACGGTCTCTCTGTCGACCGATGCCTCTCTGATGGGTTGGGGTGCCCATCTGGGGAACACGGCTCATGGCCTCTGGTCCCGCGAGTCCCTGCCACATCAACCTGCTGGAGCTCCGAGCGGTCCGCCTAGCTCTCACCGCCTTTGCTCCGTTCCTCCGGGGTCAAGTGGTCCGAGTCCAGACGGACAATACCACGACCATGTACTATCTAAACCGCCAGGGCGGGACGCGCTCCATGCTTCTATGCAAGGAAGCTCTCGCATTTGGTCACTGTGCGCAGCCTGGAGGCGGATCTCCTAGCCATTCACGTGGCAGGAGCCTCCAACACCCTGGCCGATGCCCTGAGCCGGATAGGGGCTGCATCCCACGAGTGGTCTCTCCTGCGGAGGTAGTACAGCATCTGTTCTCCTTTGGGGCACACCTCAGGTGGACCTGTTTGCCTCCACGGAGAACGCCAAGCTGAGTCTGTTCCATGCCCGCCTCAGCAGGGCTCGCTGCAGGGGATGCCTTTCGAGGCAATGGACCCCGGGCCTCTTTTCGCCTTTCCCCATTTCCCTTGATCCACAAGGTGCTTCTCAAGGCGAGGAGGGACAAGGCGCAGGTGATTCTGATAGCCCCAGACTGGCCTCGCCAGTTCTGGTACCCAGATCTCCTCAGTCTCAGCTCCAGGACTCACAGCAGCTTCCAGCTCGCCCGGACCTGCTCTCAGTCAATCAGGGAAGGTGTTCCATCCGGACCTTCAATCCCTGCACCTGACGGCCTGGTTCCTGAGCGGCCAGAGTTCCAGGCTTTGGGTCTTTCCGACGAGGTCCTCAATGTAGTTGGCGTCCGTGAGAGTCGACCAGAAAATGCTATGCCTTCAAATGGAAAAGGTTTTCCATTTGGTGTCAGGACAAGGGCTTGGACCCTTCCTCCTGTTCCTTGGCAAGCATCTTGGACTATTTATGGTCCCTTTCTAGTCAAGGGCTTAGGTCGACGACCCTAAGGGTGCACCTGGCAGCCATCTCTGCTTACCGGGCGCGGGCCGGGGAGCAGTCGGTGGCGCAGGAGAAGGTGTTCTGGCGCTTTTTCAAGGCCTTGATCACATTTCCCTCCAGTCGCGGGAACCCCCCACCTCCGTGGGATCTACTGCTGGTACTGGCAAGCTCATGGGCAAGCCATTGAACCTATGCACAGGTGTGCTCTCTCTCACCTGTCGTGAAGACCGCCTTCTTGGTGGCTATCACGCCAGCCAGAAGGATGGGAGAGCTCCAGGCGCTTCCATCGAGTCTCCCTACCTGGTCTTCCACAGGGACAAGGTTGTCCTGCGCCCCCACCCGAAATTCCTTCCAAGGTGGTGTCGGAGTTTCACCTTAACCAGGTGTTGACTCTGCCGGTGTTCTACCCCAATCACACCTCGGAGGCCGAATATAGGCTCCATACTCTGGACCCTAGAAGGGCGTCGCTTATTATAAGGAGCGCACGGCTGAAATTCGGGAGAGGTTCGCCAGCTGTTTGTCACCTACGCTTGAAGCCGCATCTGGCAGACCTGCAGCCAAGCGGACGATAAGCAGGTGGGTAACCTCCGCATAGATCTCTGCTATAGGTTAGCGGCATGGAGCCTCCCAGAGGATAAGAGCTCATTCTACCCGCCATACTGCTGCAACGGTGGCTGCTTCCAGGGACGCCCTATCCAGGAAATCTGCAGGGCTGCTACCTGGAAGTCAGCAAACACCTTTATTACCCATTACCACATCGACCTTGAGTCGCCTGGGATGCTGGTTTTGGGGCCTCGGTTCTCAGTCTCTCTTTCCCAAGTAAGTATTGGGGTGTGCGTCTTGCCTCCCTCCTCCCGGAGAACTGCTAGAGTCTGCCAATGAGTGTGGATGGAACAACATATCCATGTCCCTAGAAATACAGGTTACTCACCTGTAACAGGAGTTCTAGGAATGGTATGTATTGTTCATCCACCATGACCCACCGACCTCCCGGCTGACGCACAACCTGAGCTTCCAGCCCGGCAGATCTGGCGTCATGGGGCGGGCAAGGAGTTATACCACCGGGTGGGTGGAGGAGCAAGCTTGAAGACCTTCCGCAAGATTTAAGCGGCAAGGATACTGCCAATGAGTGTGGATGAACAACATATACCATTCCTAGAACTCCTGTTACAGGTGAGTAACCTGAGTTTAGAATGGTATAGTTGTTCATCCACACAACTCCACCCGGCCTCCCGGCTCGGGCGCACAACCTGGCTTCCAGTCGGCTAAATCTGGCGTATGGGGCGGAGCCGAGAGTTTTACTACCCGGGTATGTGGGAGGAACCAGCTTGAAGACCTTCCGGCAAGATTTAAAGCGGCAAGGAACCTGCCGGACAGTGTGGATGAACAATATATACCATTCCTTGAACTCCCGTTATAGGTGAGTAACCTGTATTTGTTGCCCAGTTCCATTTTTTTTTTTTATCATTTTCAAAGGCAATAAATGAATGTGGGACTGCTCCCAGAAAAAGTTAACCTTTTCGGTCCCGCTGTGTAGGAAATCAGTTGGTCAGAGGTTCTTTTATTTACAGCCCCTTTATTTTTAAGTCTCTTCCATATTTGGTTAAGTGTACTACTTTATCTCTTTTAAAACATTTTTATGGAGATAGCTTTATGATGAGGACAAATATCATTAGTGACCTAGTAAATCTTCTACGAGGAGAAGCTCTTGCAGCATGTTACACAGTGATGACTGACGCCACCTGGCAGCGTTCCAGCAACTTTTTCACTAGCAGTACCGATGGGAACGCCCCGCCAGCATCGGCTCCACCTCAGGCGCCGCCTATAAAGGGAGGAGTTCCCCGTGCCCAGTTCTTTACCACCGCACGGTCAGGGTTAGCTTGCTCGGTTACGGCTCAGTACCGATGGCTTTCTTCTCCACCTCAGTTTTGTAATCTCCGCTCTCTAGAGCTTCTGTGTCACTTCTCTTTTCAAGTGCGACTGGGTGACAGATTCCGCTAAGGATGGCCCTTTGTCATGTCTCTACTGCAGGGCCTGATCACGCACACCGGCACCTGCTTCCATTGTCAGGCCTTCAATTGCTGACGCCGGATCTAGCCAGAAAATCACTTTCTGCCTACCACTGAGACTCTAAACTTTGTCAGTAAAGGAAAGGACCTTCTCCTCAGGGGAATATGATCCACCTCCTGCCCACAAGACCCACAAGCACCGGAACAGGATGGTCATTGTCTAAGCACAGGTCTTGGCTTGAAGTTCGGATCATCTGGGCATGAATCGTGCCTCACGGCCCTTAAGCCTCCTCTGTCTCCAAGTCTTCTGATTCTACTCTCCAGCCTTTGAGGGTCTCTCAGTCCGTTGAAAATCGAAGGGGCTCACTTAGGGCTCCTCCTGCTCAGCTCTTCCTAGAAGACTGACTCCCGGAGTCGAGCAAGGCCTTTGGGTCTTCGGGCTGCAGGGCCTCCTCCTGCTGCCAAAACATAAGGATTCTGACTGATGCCAGCCTCCGCGACTGACCGGTGGTCGGTTGAAAAGCACGCTGGCCACAAGCTGACCGTCCTAAGGCTCACGCCCATGGACATCTGGCACCTAAGGAAAGCAGACGCCAGATCCTTGTCCACCCAGTGGCTGACCCAGCCCCGTCCCGACAGCGGTTATTCCTCCACCCGGTTGTTCATACGCCCCATCACCCTGCTCCACCCAGTGTCAGCCCGCACCCCATCTTCCCATTCGCCGGTTTGGCTGTCGCTGGACCCTATGTCCCCTCGCTGACGCCTAGTCGATATGGGCACGGACCCGACGCAGGTACCACTACCACCCCCCCGGGTCGCCGGTGACCGATGCCTGCTCGGGTGCTCATCCAGGTTCTCCCAAGTTAAACCTGTCTCAAGTGAAGGAGCTATTTTCCCACTGGTGGGATACCGCTAAAAGGACCTTCCAGGGCGACCTCCTCCTCGCCGGTACCAGTTCCTGACCCTATTAATGTTGAACGCGTGGACAGTGTGGCAGAAGAGGAGCCCCTCCCAGGAAGCACTCTAAAAGTCTAGGAGGCATAGGTCTCTGATTTCCTCCTGCTCACCCTCTGTCACCGGACAGGAGGCGCAAGAGGAAGAGAGACAGTCCTCCAGACTCCACGTGACTCTGACTTTTCGGTCCTCTGATGCCTACACGGAGCCAGACCTAGGGACATGGAGGGTCTTCCCAAATCCTCCGTATGATCACAGCTTCATGGAGGTGATGAGGCACATCCAGGCCAACATGGGGTGGGACACTGAGTCCTTGGACCCCGAGCGATTGCGTTGGCTTAATACCTCTGCCAAAAGGATTCAAAGCCGGTGGTCATCCATCCCATGGTCGACTCTTTTCAAGATGTCACCTGTGCGACCTGGAAGCGCCTCATTCCTCCTCTGCCGTGCCCAAGAAGGCTCATACTATACCGGCACCTTCAGACCATCCTTTCCTTGCCGAACCACCCACTGCGGACTCTGGTGATTTCGGCAGCTCACGATCGCTTGCAGAGGCCCAGACACTCTGAGCAGCCAGCTGCCTGATTGAGAATCAAAGCAGCTGTATTCGATGGTCCTCAAGGTGTATTCTGCTGCCACCTGCAGTATCAAGAGTTTGAACTTCCTCACACACATGGTCCAATTCCAGAACGCCTTTAGGAACAAGGATTGGACATCGTGCAGAGCATGCCCGATTTTCTCAGCGGGCAGAGCTGGCCAAGCTTTTACAGACCGCTCAGATGTAGGTACCCATGTGCTGCGCCGCCTATAACTCTGCAAACAGCTCTTCAAGAGCGGCCGCTACTGGAATTTGCCTCAGACGACATGCGTGGCTTGGGTCTCGTGGTTCGATCCAGACGTGCAAACCAACTTTTGGATGCTCCTTTAAGCCGCCCGTGCTCTTGGCAAGGACACAGAGCGCATCATCACTAGGCTGCAAGACTCTGGTTGGACTGTCTGATCCTGCAGTCCATGTACCACCTGAAACTGGGGCAGGCTCAGAAGCCTCGCTTTTGTGGTTGTGGGGACATCAACCACAGCATCCTCTCTTTCAGTAGCATATGCAGCGAGGTGGCTTCGATCATAGAGGCGGAGCCAGAGGCACTTCAGCCTCCGCGCCCCCACATCCAATGCCTGACTATCCAGGCTACTCTCCTCCTTGGGTCACATGGCCAGAGGGCCGGTCTGAAGTCGCTTTCCCTGCTGGGATAGGTGGGGCCAGGTGACCAGTGGGTATTCAATCTCGTGGAGTTTGTGCACTCCATATAATTCGACTCCATCCTCTGGACAGACCACCGCCTCCATCCTGCTACCCAAGGGAACAAGAGCACTTGTCCGCGGGAGATTTCTTCCTTCTGGACAAAAGCCATTGAGCCGGTTCCGCCGGGTCGAGTCAGAGGGTTTTCTTCCATTTCTTCCTAGTTCAAGAAGTCAGGAGATCTCAGACCCATTCTGGACCTCAGCAGTCTAAACCAGTGGGTCTTCTGCAAGAGATTCAGGATGGTTTCACTTCCCACCTCCTCCCGCTCATATCGGCAGGGAGACTGGCTGGCTTCCCTGGACATGTAGGATGCCTACCTGCATATTCCCATCGCCAGGAGCCATAGAAGATTCCTAGGGCTCAGGTTCAAGAGCGAGGACCATCAGTTCAGAGTCCTCCCAGGTCTTCACCAGTGCCTGGCTGTCATGGCCGCAGCACTAAAGGCGGAGCCACTTGTGTTTCCTTATTTGGACAACTGGCTCCTCCTGGCTTCTTCCAGGTCTCACCTGTTGAAACTGTCAAGGATTCCATCTTGCTTTTCAGAGTCCCCATCAACAGGGACAAATCTCATTTGATCCCAACCCAGATTCTGCAGTTCATCAGAGCTCTTCTGCACGCTACTCGTGAAGGCTTTTTTCCGTCCGACAGAGTGAGTCACATTCAGATCCTCGGATCCCAGATCTCTTCAGCCTCAAGGGTACCAGCTCAGCTCCTTCTCAGGCTGTTGGGGCATATGGCTGCTGCCATAGTCTTTGTTCCTCTGGCACGCCTGCGCATGAGGTCCATTCAGTGGTCCTTGATAGTCCAGTGGGATCAGACTTCAGACAGTCTGGACGCCCAATCATGATATCAGAGCCAGCCCACTTAGAGTTTCACTGGTGGATGTTGTCCAACAATTTGCTGGCAGGCATCCCTTCAATCGGGGCGCCATCCCAGACTCTTAACCACGGACACCTTGTCCCAGGGGTGGGGTGCTTACTTGGGACTCACCATGCCCAGGATTCCTGGTCCTCTATAAAGTGGATCCGCACATCAGTGTCCTGGAAATGAGAGCGATGCTTTACGCCTTCAAGCCCTGGCCTAGCGCTGGGCCCTCTCTTGGTGCAGACAGACAACACTTTGGTGATGTTCTACATCAACAAACAGGGTGGCACAAATTCCTATCCCTTTGCAGGAAGCCATGAAGTTTGAGATTGGGCCCTCAAATCTGTTTGATGGCAGTGCATGTTCCCAGGTTACAAAACGTGTTGGCCGACGCTCAACAGGACGAAATCCCAAGCCCACGAATGGGGTTTGCTCCAAGAGGTTGCAGATTACATCTTCTGTCTATGGGGAAGCCAGAAGTGGACCTTTTCATGCCAGGATTCAATGCAGATCTGCCCAATTTCTGCTCACTAGGTCCAAAGCCTGGAGCTTTTGGCAAGATGTGTTGTCCTCTGCTGGAACAGGAGGTTTCTGTATGCCTTCCGCTCATACAGAAGGTCCTCCTCAAGGCTCAGTCGGGACCTTCCACTCTTATCCTGATCGCTCCACTATGGCCTCATCAAATCTGGTTTTCTCACTACAGAGCCTAGTGGTAGTCACCGATGCCTCTTCCTCTCTATCACCTTCTGTCACAGGACACGGGGTCCCTGTTGCACCTGAACTTGCGTTCACTTCACCTGCATGCCTGGTTCCTTAGGACATGGCTAAGGTCAGGTTCGAGTGTTTGATCAGGTCGCTGAAGTGTTGGTTGAGGCTCGGAAACCTGCCACCAGGGCACTGGCGCTATGAAGTGGAAACGCTTTGTATTTGGAGCCACAGCCGAAAGAGTGGATCCTTTGATCTGTCCGATTAATACCCTATTAGAATATCTGCTTTCTCTTCCGAGAAGGGTCTAGCTATTCCTCCATCAAGGTACACCTGGCCGCCATCTCCGTTTACCATTTCTTTGTGTCTGGTAAGACGGTGACTCAGATGGAGGTTTCAAGGCTTTTGTGAAGTATTCTCCACATCAGACCTCCCATCAGGGACCCGTTCCTCCTTGGGACCTCCTGTTCGTCCTGGAGAAGCTTACCCTTCCCCATTTGAACCGGTCATGGAGTCCGAGCTTTGTTTCCTTTCTTGATGACTTTGTTTTTGTAGCTATTACTTTGGTGAGGCGATTTCAGAACTTCAAGCCCTCATGTGTAAGGAACCTTACCTTGTTTTCCACAAGGACAAGGTTGATCTCCACACTAATCCAAAGTTCCTACCAAAAGTGGTTTCAGAGCCAATTCTGAATCAGTCGGTTCAGCTCACCGTTTATTACCCAGAGCTCTTGAACAGGGAGACCCTGCTTCATTCTTGGACATCCACAGGGCTCTCAGATGCTGCCTGGCTAGAACCAAGGGAAAAGGAAGTCTGATCAGCTTTTTGTGTCCTTTGTGCAACAGTCCATTGGTCGCCAGTCACCAAACAGGCGCTTTCGCGCTGGTTGGTCCATTCATCTCTTTACTGTTCACGAGAAGCACAATAGGTAGACATCGAGGTCAGTTAAAGACACTCTACTAGAGCTATCGCTGCTTCCTTCACAGCACTGGAGAGGGTACCGACAGCGGATATTTGCGCTTGCCGCCACCTGGAGTTCTGTGCTATATCGTTAGGCATTATAGCCTCAACATTATTTCCAGATGTAGAGGCCTGGTTTTCTGAGGACCTTCCTTATCCTGCTGTTCCTTTCCTTACTGTTTCCCCTCAGGGGTTATGTGTCTGTACTGCTTGGGACTCGGTCCTCATTGGAATCTGCTGCAAGAGCTTCTCCCAAGTAAGATAGTACAGTTATGTAAGAACTTACCGTATAGTAGATCTTACCTAGAGGGCTCTTGCAGTAGGTAATTACATATAGGACTGATGTTGGCAGGCGGCAGGACCCCACGGAAAATTTCTCGTAGCAGAAGTCTTCTGGCGGGACCGCCCCTCACGGCCAGTGACCGCGCCAGACGACATCGGTATAAAAGGGCGGTCCCAGACGCCTGCCTTCCAGTTCTTTCCTGCTGTCAGCTCATGCAGTGCCTCGCGTGAAGTTCACCGATAGGACGAAGAATCTCAGAAAGACTGACCAGTTGTTCTGTTCATTTGCTCACAAAAGGGAAGGCAATGGTGTACCTAAGCAATGCCTATCAAAGTGGTTGGCTCATTGCATCACTTTTGTTATGACAAGTACAAGACAACCCTACGGATCAAGTCAGAGCCACTCTACTCGGTAGCTGCCTCGGCTTGTTCAAGAATGTTTCGCGCCAGACATCTGTGCTGCTGCCACTTGGACTTCTGTCCACACATTTACTAAACATTACAGTTTGACATTGCCTCTCGCCGTGAGAGCAGGCTTGGTTAGCATGGTCTTGCAAGGCCTCCTTCTTGAGGCTTGCAAGTTTGTTTGCTACTTCTTGGAGTAGTTCCTCCTCCGTGCCTTTTATTTGTTCCTACCTGCTCCACCAAACAAAAGTTCTTCACTGACCCTATCTAGGCAGCACAAATGTTCCATTACAAATAAAGCCAATTAAAACAGTCAGCTATGAGGCAAAGAAACTTCTTCTTTCTTTTTTTTTTTCTGTAATATGTTGTGCACTGAAGGCAGTCAATCCTATCTCGCAACCTTGACAACAGAACATAATTACAGAACACAGATATAAGCTAGAAAATATGCCTGAGAAAGACAGAACATTACCTTGTTTAAATAAAACAGACAGACATAAAACAACTTTGAATAAAAAAATTCAGACTTACCCGTGCCAAGGTATTTTTCTTCTTCTTTTCCGATATACTAGTCTAAGTAAAAACTGACTGCAGGACCTTCGTGATAATTTCCAACGCTGCAGCTATTAACTCTTTCAAGGTTTTAACCTTTCAAAGATTTTCTTTTGGCTATTTTAGTAACCTGCCAAACCAGGTCTTTTTCCAGAGCTCTGGTTTGCAGTTTAAAACAAAACAAACAAAAATCTCTAACAGTACTAGGTTGAGATCCATCTGGTAGAGGTCCCCAGTACTTGGGTTTAGGATCAAATGTATACAGAAAACTTGAAACTACACAGATAGGCAACATGGGGGGGAAGGATTTTCAAATCATCCTGCTTGTAGTCACCTACTGTGCGTACATCCACAGTAGTTTATTTTTCTTTCTCTAGATGTTGCTTATCTAACTTCACTTAATCAGCCACTGCTTTTCTCCTAAAAGCAGCCTGAACTGTGAAAGCCATCATTGGCTCTAATATATATACTTGCAGCAAGCATAAATTATATACAAAGGCAGTTGCCCTTGCTTGTTTGAGCCTTAATACACCTTTAAAAAAAAAAAGAACTCATCCTTTTCCTAAAAATAGACATTTTATTTTCGAATCCTGCCGACTACGCCAAAATTGTCTTGCCTAATCGAAGAGTCACAAAGGAATAATCACACTTGGCATTCACACATCAGCACAATTTATTGCAAGCAAAAGATAATTACACTTCATGTAACAGCAATGTCACTATCAGCATTAATGATTACACTTTAGCATTCATTCATTAGCAATATTACTATCAGCATTAATATATACTTCAATTAAGCAAAACATGATACATCACCGATTCAATAAGCATCATCCAAGCCTCTTCCAATGGCTGGAAGCCCTTGTCAGCCTGGCTAGGAGTCTCTCGAACCGAACTGGCCCCACAGCAATGCGCCACCCTGCAGGAGAGGCTTCAAACCAGGCATTGAGAAAGCTACATTTATATGTTTTATCTGAGTATTAGAATGCTAAACCATCATGTCCTAAGCACTGGCCAGGTGCCCAGAACATCACGAGTTCAGCATGACAAACACCACTTATTCTCATATAAATAGTTGGCATTCGTTAGATCATCATGCCCTAAGCACTGGCCAGGTGTCCAGAACATCATGAGCCAAACTATGCCAGAGATTCTCACAACATCTTGTGTGTGACCTTCAAGTCAGCAAAATACACTGTCTGAAGCAAAACATAATAATGAGGCTATCTAAAGAGCAAAACACCAATTAAATGAAGCAGCATGTAAAATGGAGTCACACAATACAAAATGGAGTCACATAATACAAAATGGAGTCACATAATACAAAATGGAGTCACAATAATCAACATATTATACTATCACTACAACTGACTAAACAGCTTACTTGCAATCTGTAATGGGTTTCTCCTTCCAACCGGCAACTTACAAGGAAGTGAATTACCTGCTCCTTCAGCTGGATGCTAGAAAATTGCAGGAGCGGACCTCATTGGCCCTTTTTTCCTAAAGCTCAGTCACCAAGTGCTGGCAGCTCCATTAACACACCTCTTTAATATGTCCCTCAGCTTGGGAAACTCCCTTCTGTCTGGAAGACTGCCCAAGTTTTACCACTCTTCAAATCAGGAGACCAGAGACCCAAATAACTACAGGCCAATCTCCTTACTCCCCACCCTATCAAAACTGCTGGAAACATTAGTGAACTACCAACTTGGAAACTACATTGATGCCTCAAATCTGCTAAACCCTGTGCAATCAGCCTTTAGGCCATGCTATAGCACAATCACAGCTCTGGCTAATGTCACAAATGACTGGCAGAGAGCCCTTGACTTAAAGAATCATGTATGCACGGTATTCCTCGACTTAAGCAAGGCCTTCGATACTGTCGACCATGCATTGCCTTAGTTACTCTCCACAACATTGATCTGGATGCCCTTCCCTAAAATGGTTCTTTTGCTACCTGGCAGAGCAGATGCAGCAAGTAAAAGCAATAGGAGATCTCTCCACTCTAAAACAGATTAGCAGAGGTGTACCTCAAGGCTCCATCTTGGGACCCTTACTTTTCTCACTTTATATCAACAACATTGACCGTGGAATCAAACTTTTAGTATACGTGTCTTGGCTGATGACACAGTACTTTACACTGCCAGGCCTGCTCCCAAAAGTGCCTACTCAGGCTTGCAAGCAGATTTTTATGCTGCAACAAACCCTCCTGAGTCAAAAGCTTCTAATGAATGCTAAAAGACCAAGGCTATGCTGTTATCCCCTAATGACCAAGTCCATAAACTCCTTAAGCATGACAATATTTACACTATCACCACCCTGCTTTGGGAGTCACTTGACTATGTGACCAAGTTCAAGTACCTAGTTATATGGATTGACAACAGACTTTCTTTACTGATCATATAGACAAGCTCAAAAAACTTAGAGACTAGGACATTTTTAGAATCAAGTGTCTGCTTACCCAGGAGGCCAGAAAAGCTTAGTTCAAACCACTTTCCTAGCTATCCTGGACTATGCAAACTTCTTGTATGGCCAAGTCCCAAAATGCCCTATCAAAGCTTGACACCTTTTATCACAGGGCCTTACGTTTCATCTCAGGTGTGGCTTATAATGCCAATCACTGTGTACTCTATTCCATGGTAGGATGACCTCACTTACACTCAGGAGGCAAAGGAATGCTATACTATGGACCTATATATCTATATCCAAGATGCTACTCTCTACATTCTGACTGTCTGCCCTCCTGCACCTTATGAAACTATGCTTTGAGAAGCCGTCAGACATCTCACTAGCTGTGCCTAAAGTCTTTTCCCATTTTGGCAGAGCCTCCTTCAGCTATGTGCTGCCCCAGCTATGGAACAACATCCAGAAATCCATAACATTGGTGCATCCTATTGGCTTTTGGAATACAAGTCACTATTCAAGATACTTCTCAGAGCATTGTCAATGCCCTCCTGTTGTTAAACTGTAGCCATACATTGCTATTTTACAGTCAACCCTATACGCTTTCTATTCTCTTGTTAAAATTATCCTAAGCCATGTTCCTGGATTCATCCTTGCTTTCTACTTGCTGCTAAGCCCTCGGATTGCACTGTTACTAGCATTAACTCTGCTCTGCTAGAGCTATCAGTGTCTAAAATCACTGGTTTGGCACATTGGTGCTGACATGCTTCCACCTCTCTGCTGTACTGTTTACTGGTATGAGGTTCTCCTTACAACTGTGCCTCATTGGTTATCCTTGCACCTTGCTTTTATTGCTATGTAATGTACTACTATGCCCATTTGTGCTATATGTTCTATTGTGCTACTGTATTATTTATTCTGTACCTACCAGGCCCTTCTTGAACATGAGCTTGCTCAATGGAGTTTCACATGGCTAAATAAAGACTGCTTGATTGATTGACTCATTGATTGTAAAAAGCAAAGTATCTTCTTGAGGGCAAAAGAAACAATATAGAATGCTCATTAATTTGATTCATAGACAGAATCCAACCAAACAAGCTACATATACATTTGGCAAACCTGATCTTAAAGATCCGTATGAACATGGCCCTTTGTCAGCATGTGAAATAAAAAATTATGTTGGTAATACTTTTCACATTTCCTTTTCTTACATTGTTGTAACTCTCTCCTCGAGCCTGATACAGACTGTTAAGGTCCCTTTAAGAACACAGCCTGACACAGCTAAATGTTATTGCTGTTTGTTCTCTTTGTGGACTCACCTGATTCCAGTAGCAAATACAATACACCAGCAAGACTTGCCAGACAGTACATTGTGTCTGTTACATTTCCTAAGAGTATTGTAATGGTGTGTGTCCCTCTGTGTGCCAGAAAAACATTAACAGAGGGCTACTACTTGAAACTCCTCCATAATCTGTTCGGTACCACAGCCATCTGGAGCAGAAAGGGTTACTGGCTACAACACTGCATGCACCTACATCATGAACTTCATAGGTGGGAACTGCATGCCACCAGACAAAGCAGATGGTTATGAAACTGTTTGCCAGTAGCCACCAGATTAGGAAAAAAAAAAACAGAATGAGGGAAAAATACCATATCGTTTCACAAATATGGTCAGTTCAGATAGTGACTAACACTTTACTGATTGACTCCATCAATAGGATAAGCAACAGCCACAGGACAGATAAATAAAAATTCTATTCCCTTTAAAACTAGCATATGGGACCAGAGATAGCCCTGTGGAGCATTGAAGTCATTTGCAGTTAAGTTTGAATTATATTGGCTGATGTGCCTGCCACATATATCACAGTGTTATCTGTATACAAATGATGAAGAACTCCTGAAGAAGAGGGCTATCATCAGTTTTGTGCAGATTGAAAAGCACAAAACCAAGCACAGAACCTGCAGTATTCTTGACTTTATGACTCTGTAATGAGATTTAAAATTGCTTAGTGAAACCATTTATGTGTAGCTGTGAATGTAATCAAGAGCAATGTTTTTAATCCCAACAGCCTCAATTTTTAAAGGATCTCCCAGTGGTCAAGCGTATCAAATTATTTATTTTATTTAGTTTGTTTTGTTGACTGGGTAAGTGCACTAGACAAATTCGGCCTATTTTAAGGCATGACTCCGGGAGAGGGATACAGATGAATGTCAACTGATCTTGAACCAGATTAAGCTGTTGCTGGTATTTCCAGTGAATGGAAATTTGGACAGGACACTGGAAATTCCCTACTGCATTGCTGACAGTAGGAGCCATGGCTGTGCATCTGAGACATGACAGATGCTTCACAATCTTTCATGGAGACAGAAGTGAGTCTTGAGGTTGGAGAGGAGCTTGCTGAGCTCAACCTGTGACGGCTTCACCCCAAGATGCGGCAGAAACTGGAGATGTAATTTCTGAGCTTCCAGGTGATGTGCACGGTTGGAACTGTGCAGAGGGAGTTTGGAAGGAATTTATTTCCTGAATCATCTTCTGACAAGAAGGTTTTGGATTCTGCTGCTTTGATAGATATTCCTTCAGCACGTGTTTGAGGGAAAGTGAAGATTTAACAGTCTGTCAGCTGAATGTTCACCTCGGCATTTTGACACAGACCCTAAGTTGATTTCTACAGCAGACGACGCCCAGAGTGGAATGCGGAAATCAAGTTTTGGGTCTATTCCTTTCTCTCAGCTTACTGCAGCAAGGATTCAGCCTTGGCTGACACAGGTTGGGTTTTGAAGGACAGACACTGGATTTCAGATTATGAATGGATTTCTTTTATGCCCACACCAGCTTTGATTCCAGGAATCTCTGAGTCGACTCTATGGGGTTGGATCCAGCCTCTAATATCTCAGGTGACTGTAGTAGCCCTGCTATTACTGAACATGTACCTTTAGATGGGAATGACTCTGATCTACCTCATACTTCCTCCATCTCCCAGGAGGGACTCTTTCCATTCTGGCCCATGATATTCTGACTTGTTCAGAAATAATAGGCTGGAACAAGCCCCAGGCGGAACGCTTATTCGCCTTCATTATAGAGGGGGGCCTGCAGGAGCACCCTGATCAATTTTATGTCACCCGATGGCTGCTGAAGAATTCCATGAACTTTCAGGCCTCTCAAATGTATGCCTCATCAACATCAGAGGGAGGACACCTTTGACGTAAGCTTTCAGTCTTTTCAGGTCTGGACAGATTCTGGCAAAAATATGAAGCTTTAAAGACCTCTCCATTATGGACACCTTTTGGGCTATACCTATTACTAAGCCTTTATATAAGACCATTAATGTCATGTTCAGAAATGAGTGGGTTAATGTGGGGATATTCTTTATTGGCTAGAAAGCAAATGTACAGTACTTGGTCCCCTGAGCCCATTATCGATGGAGAAGACATCTGGACAGGAAGCTGAAATTTAAGATCAAGCTACACACTGTTGGATAATGTACAGCACATTCCTAATAGCTTTTTCTGGGAAAAGATAGGGAGTATGTTTTTACCCGGTCAACTTAGGCCTGCTATAAATGTGGGAGTGCCCATCATTTAAGCAGTACATGCGACAAAATTTAATGTGCACTTTGTAGGGATTTAGACCATGATAGTGGGACTTGTTGACATGTTTTTAGATGCAATTTATGTGATGCGCAGGACCATGCCTATCATCAGTGTCCTCATGCTGGCCAAAACAATTCAGGGGCCTGGATAAGGAAATCTTAATTTCTGAAGCACAAGATAGGTTTCGGCCTAGAACTGATGATGCAAGCTCTTTTACAAATGGGCCTTCCACCTCAGCTCTACCAGGTGCCCCTGCTTAAGCTACCACTTCAGATCCTAGTTCTACAACCCTAATGCTCCCCAGCCACCAGAAACAGAAGAGCATTCCCTGTCAGATCTGTCTGCTTTACACCCCGGGATTCTGCATTTAAGAAACCCCATCCCAAAAGAATTACGAGGTCAAATGCAAAACACTTGCCCAGACAGCCTCGATTTCTACTCAAAATACCTTTCAGGTTTGCAGGACCCAGATGAGGACTCAGAGTCTGATATTTCAGTTGCCTCAGGAGCTATGTCAGGTATGGAATGCGATGAAGAGGGGTTACTGCATTACTGGAATCTAAAAGAAAGTCTGAAGCGTGAGTGTAAAAGGACAAAACCTAATTTTTTCTGGCTTTATTAAACCTAATCTCCCTTAACACATGCAGTATACAAAATTCAAAGGAAGCGTTTGGGGCTTTTACATTATTGCATGTCACAGGCTGCAGATATCTTGTTTTGCAAGAAACTAGATTTTCTTCCTTGTTAGATTTGCTTAGACAAAATAATTATGGGTTTATGGTCCTTCCTTTTGGTCCTTTGGTCCCGATGCAGTGGATGGGGTTGGGATTTTTTTATCACACACAGGTTCAGGTTTTACAACTAGTGGATATTGTCCCAGGGAGGGCATTACTTTTGAACTGTTTTTGAAAAGGTTATCCCTCCATCTAATCAACATCTATGCCCCACAAGAAAAGTCAGCTAGGATTGACTTGTTTAATGAAATTGAGCACTATTTATCTTCCCAGACATGTCATTTGGGGGAGGATTTTAACTGTGGCCTGGATCTGAGATTTAAAGATCAGCTACAACTAAAGGTCTACTGTGATTCTCATGCTCTTCATAAACTCCTCTTGAAAGCTTCCTTACGGGATACTTATAGGGCTTTACATTCTGATTCTGGGTTTACCTACCGCACAGCAGTTATGCTACTAGAATTGATTTTGTTTTTCCTCTCGTTATTTAACACCTGTCAGGTTTGATTTGACCCCTAGAGTTCTTTGATCACATGCTGTTAAAGTTGGCTTTAATCTCTCCCATATTCCTCCCAGATTTCCTGCTCTATCCACAAGATAGAAGCTGAACCCCAACTCAGGTACTTTTCCAGACTGTCATTAAGGATACACTAGAGTGGCAGCAGTTGATAGCTGGGCTTTATGTTTCATGGGGTGAATGGTGGCAGGCACCAGACTTGAATTTCGGCATGTTTCATCCTCTTTTCATAAATCCATTTTAACTGAGGATTATATTGCATATTTGGGACATAGGGACCAGTTCTACAAGATGTTACCCTGCCCAGAATACAAGACCAGATCAGTTGGCTCAAGGTTAATATGAAACAGTTTCACTGGGAAGCTTATCATATTCATGATGAGTTGTCCTATGGTCTGAAGTACACCCATCTCTGACTCTTTCTCGGCTTGCAAACAAGCATTAGAAAAGAAGCAAATGAATAGTCTTTATGACCTAGAGGGTGTTTTACAAACTTCTGATGTAGCTATGTTACACATTGTCCAACAGGTTTTGCAAACTCACCATGGAAGGGCTTTTCAATCACAGGGTAACTGGGAGAAGCTCTTTACTTTTTCACCCCAGAGCTATCTATTCACCAAATTAGGGATTTAGACCTCCCCATTTCCCAAGCTGAGGTCAAGTGGAAATTGCTCGTCTCAAGACTGGGGCTCCCTGGCTCAGATGACCTTATTAATGAATATTATAAAAATTTCGGATGAGTTTAGTGGTATTCTAACTCATGTTTATAATGAAATGCTTGATTCCGACATACCATTTTAAAATTTTTCTGACGCTTTATTTTTATTCAAAAGGGGTTAAACATGATATTAGTAATTAGAGGCCGATTAGCCTTTTGAATACAGATTATAAAATTTTCTCTGCCATTTTATGCCATAGACTGCAGCGGTGGCCTCGACCCTCATTCACCCAGTTTAAACCTGTTCGATTCCTGGCTGCAACATCCAGCAGAACTTAACACTGCTTAGAATTATATGTGAGTGCAGTCATTTACAGAAATTTCAAGGGTACTTAGTGTCACTTGATCAAGCAAAAGCATTTGATTACGCTTCCATGATTTCTTATTTCAAGTTTTTACAGATATGCTTCTCCAGAAATTTAGGGCTTGGATGACCTTTTGTATAAATCAGCCAAGTCTTTCCTTTGGTGAATGGATTTACAGGGGTAGGTGTCAATTCGTAGGGTGTATGCCAGAGATGTCCTATCAGTCCTTTGTTCTATAGTTTTGTATTGGACCCATTAATTCAGGATCTTCTCCAACGTCAGGATATTATAGGCCTTTCTCCAGCTACAGAAATTCCTGCTCAGGTGCTTGCTGTTTATGCAGACAATATGTGTCTTTTCCTTCATGATACAGCTTCTGGCCTTATTGATCTAGACATCCAAGCTCAGTTTAGCACAATTTCTGGGACAACAGTGAATTATGAAAAGAGTACGGGTATCTTTTTGGGAACAGGGCCTTTAGATTCATTTATAGGGCAGATAGCTATTACTGCTGGCCCTATTAAAATCTTAGGATGCTATTTCGTAATGGAGATTTAGCTGACATCAATTTGAAACCATGTATTGAATTGGGGAACGAGTACAATTATGGAAATCTCAGGATCTTTTCCAGATAAAAGCGGGGTTTTGGTTATAAAGAAATTTCTTCTTCCTTTATTTTTATATATCTGTTCTATATTTCCCTGCCAAAATATTATGAAACTCGATTATACAGCATTGTCTTCCAAATGCTTTGGGGAGCTGCTTGAATCCATTGAAACGTGATTTTATATATTTACATATAGGTGAGGGGGACTTAATATGATTAATCCATTGTTTTTTGTTATTCCTTTTAATTTCTTCTACTTTTAAGGAGCGGCATGATATCAGGCAACCTCATGGGACTTTGGACATTTTTTTGACATAGGACTTTTTGGCTAAATGGTCTACTGAGGTTCCCATTGTTAGGATACATCAGGAGCACCTACATTTCTTTGATCCGTAGTAGCCAAATTACGGGCTTGAAACTTACTAAACCTGGGATTTATCAACTTCTAGGAAAGCTCTATATGCTGACATAATGACCCAGAATTTTTGGTTATGGTTGACTTCCCAAATACTTCACCACCAAAACATATTTGGCCTTAAGGGTTTTGAATGATATTTATTTATTTATTTATTTATTTACTGAGATTTACCAGGAATTCATATTGAGCAACATGCTCGATTCCAGATGCAACCTGGGGTCCTAGGCCCAGTACATAGCATATAGAAGAACAATTTCAAGTACAGTAATTGGCAATGCAGAACATAGTATATGATTTGTACAATTATAATACAGTTTTTGAGTATGAAGTACATAGAGTATAGGTATAACGTATACTCCTGGCAACCATAATTCAGGAGTTTACAGACAGATATACACATAACAGGAGTACCACTGTTCAATATTTAATTTGTAGAGAGCTATAACTTATACTCAGCAGGAGCAGCTGGAGGAGAAGTGTGTCTGGAGTAGTCTGGTATGGTGACGGGATTTTGTGCATGTCTGATGGGGCGGAAGGGTGTTCCAGATCTGAGGATTCTGAATTTAAAAGCTGACTGCCTTTGGTAATGCACATAAGTGGGACATGTAGAAGTCTGGGGTCTGTGCCTCTTAAGGAGTTCACGGGGGAGGTTGTTGGGATAAAGTAGATTCAAGGTAGGGAGGGAGGAAAGGGTCCAGAATTTAGCAGCAAACTTAGTGCAGTTTATTAATCTGCGGTCATGGAGAGATGGTAGGGCTAGGAGCTGTATAAAGTACAGTGGTGAGTGGATTGTGGGGAGTCGAGGATGAAACAACAGAAGGAGTGGAATAGGGTGTCTAGACTTGCCAGGGTGGATGCAGAGATGATAGAGTATACTATGTCGCCATAATCTAGTACAGGAGTATCATTTTTGGACTATGGCATGCCTTGTTTGCTTGGGGAGACAGGTTTTGTTTCGATAGAGTGCCCCCAGTTTTGGGAGCAGCCTCTTATGCAGGAGTCTGTGAGAGGTGAAATCTAGGTGCTGGTCAAGCCAGATGCCTGGGTATCTATAGCTAGTGCATTGCTCAAGGAGTGCCCTTCCAGGGTTTTGAACAGGGAAAGGGGTTTGGGCGGGAGAGTCTTTGTTTGGAGCCAAATGTAGCGACACAGTTTTTGGGGGTTTAAGAGATAACTGGTTAACCATGAACCAGTGCTGGATGGCTGAGAAATCCTCCTGAAGAAGAGATGCTACTTTGCTTGTTGAGGGGCTGGATGTGTGCAAAACATTATCGTCTGCATACATTTGGATGGAAGAGTGGGAGCATGCAGAGGGAGGCCATTTAGAAAAATGGAGAAGAGTATTGGTCCTAGGGCAGAACCTTGGGGACTCCTGAAGTGACTGGAAGGGGTTTGATGTGTGAGATGCCAGTCTGACCACTTGCATCCTACCCACTAGATAGTCTTGGAACCAGTCCGTAGCTGGGTGAGCTAGCCCTGCATCACTAAGTTTGGAGATAAGTAGGAATGTGAGATGGTATCAAAGCCTTTGCAAGATCTATAAAATGGCCATGGTGATGTGTCCTTTGTCAATGCCTGTGAGGATGTCTCTGGTGACACATAGTAGGGAGGTGATGGTAGAATGGGATTAACCTGGAATGCCTGATAAACCCATTCCTGCTAAATGTGGTATGTCACTTGGCTTAGCTGCCATGGGAGATTGGGAGTTAAGGGTAATTTAAAACACAAAGCTATTACTGAAAGATAATTATTAGTACTGAATGTCTTGGGGTGGAAGAAACATTGTAACATTTTTTCTCTCATGTCATTATGCCAAGCTTTTTGGTCTACTTTGTTTAAAACATGGGGATGGGGGGCACTAGATATGTTTTTTATGAATGCTTAGTCCTTGGGGATTATTCAGGCTCCTTCTCACGTTATCATGCTAGCACATTGAATGCTATTTTTGCTAGCATTAAATATTATATGTGGCAGGCACGTTGTTTATTTTCCTTAAAGTATTATTACACCCTACCTTCAGTTTTACTTCTCATCTTGAAACAGCTTTGTTGACCCAGAAGACTTTTGAATTAGATTTTTGCCAGCTCCTCAGTTCCATGAATACTGGAAGTATGTTTTTGTATTTAATCCTACTGATGAACTTATTGTCTGAAGATTGCTATATTTATTATGTTTATTCATGGTGCTGGGGCTTTAGTTGTTTTGTTCTTTTTTTTTCCATGTTGTTTATTTTTTTCCAGAGACTTGTTGGATTTGTAATTTTTTCATGGTTCATGCATTCATTTTGTGTATGTACCGATGTTTTATTTCTAACAATAAATAATTCCCCTACTCAGCGGTAGGGAGCCATGCTAGTGATGTCCGACTCAGTCTGTCTGTGACGGAGCATGGAGCTGGAGGTGCAGCAGGTTGGGAGCAGGAGGCTCCTCCACTGATATTTTCAATGGCTTCTGATGTGGCTTCTACTTTTGTTGAAGGTATCCCTACTGCAAGAACCGAGGGAGTGGAGATCATGGATTCTTCTGATTCATTACCAGCTTCCAATTTTGTTCCATGGTTACCTGAGGCAGAGAAGATTATTCTGGCTTTGTCAGATACCGAGTTACAGTACCATCAGAAAATGGATGAACTTAATAAAGCTTTGGAACTTGTTCAAATGAAATCTTCTGTGACTATTCCATTGGTCCAGGGCCGATTACTGGCTACTGGCAGGAGTTATCAGGCTACATCCCAGAATAGGCCTGCTGCCTGACAATGGCTGCTACGGCACTGACTGACCCTATCTTTGTTCGGTCTACTGATGCTGATCAGGTGGCGGCTTCTGTGTTTTCCTTTTCTGTGACCTCTCCTGCCAATTGTGTTTTTAAGAAGGCTGTTGTGAAACAATACAGGGCTGAACTTTCTGCTGCTCTATGGAACTGTGGTCCATCAACAGTTCACTTAAGGTGGCAGGTTGGGTGCTCTCTCCACGACTCAGCAATGGACCTTGGGCTTTGCCCCATCCATGTTCCTGGACTTTCTAAACCTATCATGAGTACTGTTAGTTCCAAATCTGATGCCCCTGTAATTTTGTGGCTCCTGGTGTCTCGCAGCCTGCTGCTGTTTCTATACTGCAGACGCCCTCTGAGCATCATCTTGATTTTTGCTGCCTTCTGACTTATCATTGACCCAGAACCCAGTTTTGGACCTTCAACAATCTGAACCTATACCAGTCTCTCCTTTGCCAACTCCTACACCTTGGTCTGCTACCCTTCCTGCAGCCCATGACCTTGATGACCCCCATTCTGATGATCATCCTATGAACTCCTCTGATCGCCCTGGGTTAGATATGGGAGGGGAGGTTGAGGTGATCAGCAGTCCAAATCTTATGCTTCCTTTTTCCAGAAGAGGGTTTTTCCTGCCAAAAGACATAATGCTGTTTGCCTTCTCTATAAAGGGGTCTGGATTTATTTTCAGACAGGGCTTATGTGGAAAGGTCTTATTGCAAGAATCCTTGAAATTTCATGTTACTGAACTTTATGCCCTTATACTTGTTTCAGGGGAGACTGTATTTGATGTTAGTTTCAAACTGCAGTCCGGTCTTGAAAAATTTTGGGCTTGCTACCATATGGTCAAAAGTACTAAATTGTGGGCTCTTTTGAGATTGTCCCTTTAACTAAACTGACTCAGAAACTTGTTACTGTCCTTTTCTTAATGAGGGGTTAGCATCACTGATTTATCATTTTGGTTAAAACAAAATGTATAGTTCTGGCACACCCTGAAGCTATTTTTGCTGCTGAGGGAATTTGGACATGGGGTGGAAGTTTTGTGTCTCCCTGAAAATTGTTGATGGCAAACTTTAGCATCTGCCTAATCCTTTTTCTCATGGTGGTGATAGAGGGTTTTGTTTTATCCTGGACAAGGGACATATTAGTGCTACTTATGACAAAATTAGATGCATAATCTGTGGTTTTCTGGGTCATTCCAGCTCACAATGTACCCAGACTGCCAGCTGTAATTTATGTGGGATGGGAGGACATGTTTTCAGTGACTGTCCCCAAGCTGCTCATTGGAAGGATGGGTCTGGAGACCTGAAGAGCAGAGATTGTTAATAGCTACTGCACAATGGGATTTTACCTGCTTTGCTTATATTTCCAATCCTGTGGTGCCCCTTCTTGCACCTCCTGTTCCAGTCCCTCCCCTTGATGATGAGGAGGTGGTTCATTCTCCTGATCCTACTCTTCATATGGAAGAGCAACTGTGAGTAATAATGCAGGTAGACCCTGTTTGTCCCCTCGGACCCTGGTATTGTGTCTATGCCTCCTACCTCCCCTAGTAGTTGCTCCAGAGATTGGGAGGAGGGTTTCTCAGTGCTGACAGGCCTGGAAACAACCTGCCTCTAAGGTCCAGAAGGTCTCTAAAACTACTCTCTCAAATAAGTTCGGCCCATTACAAGATTTGGAGGATGGGCAGGGGCTGACTCTGAGGCTTCCTCTGGTGATCACAGCCTTTGGAGGTTGCCTCTGACTCAGATATTAGTGAAGTGGGGATGATTTGCAAGTGATTGGGAAAACCAGAAGATGGGTTGCCCTCAAGGGTAGGCATGCATTCCAGGGAAGCATGTTAAAAGAAATAAGGGTCCACTTTTCCTATTGTGATGTCACAACTCATTGATTACACTTAATGTAAATAGTATTAAGAGCAGACTTAGGAGGGGAATGTGTTTACACATTTTAGAGATTGCTGCTGATGTTATTTTCTCAGGATACCAGATTACATACTGTTACTAGATTTCACAAGCTTCAAATGAGTGATTTCATTGGGCCTCTTACTGGTCTGTGGGTATGGATCGGTGTTTGGGGTTGGATTTTATTTACAGTTCCAGTTCAGGTTTTAAAGCTTTTGGACTTACTCCCTGGGTGTGTTTTACTGTTGGATGTTAAAACTGATTCTTGCTATTATAGACTGATTAATATCTATGCTCCTCAATCTAAGGCTGAGAGGGTTGATTTGTTTGATGCTGTCCACCCTTATTTGTTCTTGACATGACCTGTGATTTTGGTGGTGATTTTAATTGTGGGTTGTCACTTCAGGATCGAGGTTGTACTGCACAAACATCTAAAGTGTTTTGTGATATGACATTTTAAATTCTGTGATCCATTTGCATCTTTGATTGATGCCTGTAAAACTAAGCATGGTAAGGGGCTTCATACCTTTCAGTATGGAAACCATGCCACCCGTATTGATTTCTTTTTTAGTAATTTTGTTTCTCTACATTGGGTATGGGTTACTTCTGTAGAATACTCTGATTACAAGGAATTAGGCATTGTGCTTGGGAATCCTACTGCTCCATTTGGGCCTGGTCTTCAGAGGTTTAATACTCTTCTGTTGCAGAACAAGTATATTTCGCAACAGATTTTGTTTTTGTTCGGGGAAAAGACTTTGTTTGACCTTTTGATAGTGCATTATTGTGGTGGAACTGTTTGAAATCTGACTTGAGTGCTTTATTGATTTCATTGAGTAAAACTGTCTGGGATGCAGATAAGGTTTGATATCACACCCTTCGTTCTTAGCTGCAAAGGTGATGAGCTTAGCACACATCTCAACACATGATTATACCCACCAGAGAAATAATATTCAGCATGATATGAAGTTTTCATTCCAAACAACTTGCTTCCTTGATGATGCAACAGGCTTTTGGGACACAAGGAAAGTTGGCCTCAGTTTGTCCATTTCTCAAGTGTGCTGAAAGAGTGAAGCATAGACACGTGGCTGAGGTCTGAGACTCTAATCGAGTAACACAAACCATGCCACAGGGTATTTAGCTCGCTGTCTCTGATTATTTACATGGCCAGTTTCGATAAATATTCTGGTGATGATGGGGCCATTTTCTCTTTGCAAAACTGGTTAATATCCTGATTTTCCCCATAGTCTTTCTAGAGATCTTACCCAGGATTTCGGGTTGTGGAGGTTACACTGGTTATTTTGGCATTAAATAAAGGAAATCCCCAGGAAGAATGGTATCCCGTGTGAGGTTTATCAACTTTTGTGTCCCATGACTGCCACTGAATTAACTGCAATGTATAATTATGTTTTGCATTCTGGTGATTTCCCTCTTGATATGACTACTGGTATTGTTACCTTTCTTTATAAAAGGGTGAACAGAAGGATTTGGATAATTGGAGACCCATTTGTTTGCTTAATGTTGATTTTAAAATTTTGATGAAAATCTTGCATAATTGCCTGGTGAGTGTGGCTTCCTATGTTAGCTCAAGGTCCAAACCTGTAATATTCGGTAGAACCATTACTGATCACTTACTGCTGCTTCATGAGGTTTTGGAGCTGGAAGCTCTGTGGTTCTCAGCAGTTTCTCCTTACTTTGGACCAACAAAAGGCTTTTGATTTAGTTAACCATACTTTTTATGGATATTTTGGTGACTTATGGGTGCCTCCAGGATTTATAGCTTGGATTCGCTCTGCCTATGGACTGCGGTTGTTCAACCTTTGGTTAATAGTTATTTAGGCCCAATGCTGCCTGTCCATAGAGGAGTTCAACAGGGCCATCACCTTAGCCCTCTTTTGTATGTCTTTTCAATTGATATATTGCTTTGAGTCTTGAATGATGTCAGATTTTTACCCTTGACTTTGCAATCGGTCCATCTTCCCTTTACTGCTCTTGCTTATGCTGATGATTTGTATATTATTGTTTGAGATGTCTAGGCTGTGGCATGAATTGTTGAATTTTTTCTTTATATGGGTCCACTTCAGGTGTACAGCTTAATACTCACAAATGTACTGAGTGCGGTGTTCAGTACCTCGGTTGGCTCCTTGGCTGCTTCTTCTACTGACTTGGCTGGCATTTCTCTTGTTCGAGAACCTATTCATATTCTGGGTGTTACTTTTGGGGGATAGGCAGGATTTGCAAAACTGGGATGCCTGTCTTCAAAGGATCCACCCTTGTGGATAGAAGGAATAAGGTTTCCATGGGAAGCTGAAGCGTATTTTATGGTGAAAACGTTTTGATTCCTTTTTTTTTAGTATGTTGCCTCGGTGTTTCCACCTCCTAAGGAAAGGGGACATTGATTTTAAGTTAATTTTTCATGCTGTCTGGGCCAGTAGATTAAATCCTGTTTAAAGGAATATCTTGTATCTACCTGTTAAGGAGGGTGGCCTGGGTATGGTTCGCTTAATTTGGTTTTCTTTTTTCCATTTCTTACATGTTAATCTGTGGCCTCTGTGCTTACAGCAATTTTTGGTTGGTTTTTATTTTGGTAAAGTTTATTGTTGCGGGATGGAAAGGGTTTAAATCTTTTAAATCAGTCTTTCTTTTGCCCTCTGTGATTTGCATGAGGTCTTTGTTAATCTCATAGGTGGCATATCACCTTTGAGGCTGTTATTTTGTCCAGCAAAAGCAGTTGACTGGGCAAGTTCTGGCTACTCATTTCACTGAGGATAAGACTGCTCCTATTTGTCATGTGGGATATGAGCCAATAGTGCTTAAATTGCTTGCTGATAAGAGGATTCCTGTGAAATTTCACGATATGTTATGGCTTTGTTGTCACAAAAATTAAATGTTTAGGTTAATCAGAAACATAAATGGTTGAGGAAATTAACTGTGTTAGTCATAAGTGTAATGCAGTATTGGAAATGATCCATCATTTGTTTTTTGCTTGCTCTTTTATTCAGCCATGTGGAACCATTTGGCTGTTCTTTGGAACATGCCTGTTCTGAAATTTGTCTCTTATGAAGAATTAATTTATGGTAAATATGGCTCTTCTTGGAGAGCTCGGCATCATAGTACTTTAAATTTGTTTTTGCTGTTGTTAAATGGAATATTTGGAATGCTCGCTGCTTGTTTACTTTAAAACAAAAGATGTTTCTTATGCTGTTCTTACTACTAATTTTCTGAAGGCCTTGCATGATGTTTATTATGAAGAAAAGCAGTCTCAAACTGTTAGATATATGTCACTGTCTGGCACAATCTGGTATGGATCACTGATTCTGATGCACCTGTTACATGATTGTATTCTAGTTCTGTTCTGTATTTTCTAGTTTACATTGTTTGTTTTGTATTTTGTGGTTTTCTTTTGAGTTTCAATAAACACAAAATTCCCTTTGCTACAGTAGAGGGAGCTGTGACTGGAGCTGTGATGGCCAGGTCCCCTGAGTCGGCAAGGAGGAAGGATGTTGACATGGCCAAGGAGCAGGTCTTCTGCTCAGCCTATCTGCCACCAGAGACAGAAATACAGGAAGAAAAATTATACTAGGAGATAGAACCTTTGTTTTGACTACAGAAAATGTGATGAAATGTGGAAGCACTCACCGTGCAGCAGATTTGGATAATACTCAGCACTCAATGGGAGATATCCAGCTGGAGAATTCAGAAGAGGTGATTCGTGAGCATTTGCAGCAAGAAGAGAGAATGTTCCTAGAGCTTAGAAACCTTTTGGAGCAAGCTCTGAAGGATCGGGGCATCATAGGAAGATGGACAGGCAAGTCCATGAAACAAATGGACTTGATGAGAAACCAGAGCCCTGGGCAGCTGAAAGTGTTAGCGCATACAGAAAAATGAGAAGAAGATTCAGGAAACTGACACCAGCTCTCCAAGGTTACAGGTACCACTTTTTACCCAGTAAATGATTCAGATGGGAACAAAATGATTAGGCAACAAAACATGATGCCAGATACTGGAGAAATATTTAATGAGGGGACACTGGGATAGCGGAAGGCCAGGAACATCAGGCAAATCTCTGTTATAGCAGCAAAATAAAACTTTTACAATTGGCATTTCAACAGGAGGAACAGGAAAGAAATGTATGCAGAAAGAAATATTAAATAAAAGTCAATAAGGGCAGATTGCACAGAAGAAAGGGCAGATTCAAACAGAAAGTGTGGGAGATGCTAATACACCTCTTACCTCTACTAGTCCAAGTTCAATCACACCAGAGCAGGTTACAGAAGCACTGCAGGGTGCAGGATGGGTGAAGAAATTTAGAAGAATCAGGGTGGGATGCTAACCTGCCAATTACCTTTGAGGTACACAGACTTCCATGAGGACGTCTGGGGAAGATGAAACTGAAAGTGAGATCCCCATAGATAACATTACACCAGGACAAATTATTCCCATAGGAGAAATGCAATACCCATCAGGGAATGTGCTCAAAGATTTAATTATGAATATTAAACATTTGGAAGGAGAAATATACACTCAACGTATACAGAAGGTACAGAACAGGTTTCACCTGCCCCCATCTACCCAGAATTGATATTATTCATGGCACTGGGCAAAGCATGTATGCCCTCCCAAACAATAGCTGATAAACTAAACACTTAAAATAATACACATGAGAAACCAAGGCAAGAAGAGCAGATACCCTATAATTGTGGAATACAAATGTCAGGAACGCCTATTTCAGACAATCAAAATAATAGAGCTGAGCCAGCAACAAGATGGAATGCAGTTAATCTCAGATACAGGGGCGACATGAATGATATTTCGATCAGGATATTTGTGGGAGAGCTTTACTCAAGACAAGCATGAAATATTATGCTTATGAAATTTATGCATTGATCCATATGCCTGGGGACACCATGTATGATATTAGCTTCAGACACCCTGCAGGATTGGAGGTTCTGGAAGCAATACCAGGCCTTAAAAAACACATCTCCTGGAGACCCTTCTTAATAATACCCTTAACAAAACCCAGTTTTAATAAAATCACAGTCCTCTGTCGTAACAAACGGGTAAATGTAGCAGACATTACATAATGGCCAAAGCAGCACTGTACAATAAATGGATACCCAGAACCCATCTTGGATGAGGAACACATCTTGATTGGGGATGGAAATATAAAATAACTTTGAAACAAGACAATGGGATCACAAAACTTCTACCAATTGTTTTTCTGGGTAGAGACAGGGTGTGATATTTTATCCCGGACAACTGAGGGTGTGCTATGTATGTGGGATGTGGGACATCTCAGCAATGTTTGTGAGAAGTAAAGCTGTGGGCTCTGTGAGAGCTAGCCACATAGGGGCACATTGCAGGCAACCCCTGAAGTGCAAGCTATGTGATGAAAATGGACACACATTCAGGAATCAATTGTCTTGACCAGGTGCTAAGTGCAGAACAGGACATATATCGGCAACAGTGTAGAAAAGAAAAAGTGAGACTTCATAATCTCACATCAGAAACAGAGAACTCGGACCCTAAACCACAAAGGGTAAATAGAGACACAATGAAACTATAGAAAACACAGTTCATTCTCAGGATACACCAGTGGGTAATGTGGTACAACTAAGAATCCAGGAAAAGATATAATAGAACATACACAAGAAATTCCTGAAGACCCATTTTGGAGCCAGAACAGCTAGTAAGGTCAGAGGCTGAGCTCACTGCAGGATACATGTCCAAATTTGTGGACACAGCAGAAATCTTCCAGTAGATAGAGGAATGGAGGAAGAGATGCCTCCACCAGAAACTCTTATTGATTCTTCTTTAAAGAGTCACAAGGTCAAAGGCAGCCTACAAGTTTACCATGGGACAGAGTAACCTTAAGGAGAAAGAACCCATTCACACACATAGAATACATATGAAGCCTTGATGGGCATAGAGAGGAGGACACAAGAAGAGACTCTGATGTAACTTCTATTATATCTTCACAGCCAGATATTACCAGAGAGCAACAGGAGAGGAAAGCCAAGAAAAAGAGGAAAAGAGAAAATGAGAAGGAAAAACTGACCCAAAATGAATGCTTCTATTTCTTGTATTAAATCAAATGTCAATAGTTTAAAATGTCAGGAAAAAAAGGTTGCTTAATTTTGCCAGTTTAATAGCAGAAGATGGCAGATTTATTTTATGCAGGATATCAGGCTACATAGCACCCTGAAATCATGCAAGTTTAAAGATTGGAGATGGGGACCTTCATTGTGGTCGATAGGGAAGACACCTGTTCAGGTGTAGGTATTATGTTGCCCAGACAAAAGATAACATTTTAAAATACTAGACATTCAACCTGGTAGAATGTTGATAACTGATGTTTGCATTAATGGCATTACTTACAGGCTGATCAACACATAGGCCCCTCAGTCCAAGGCAGACAGGACAATTCTGTTCAGGGTTTTAGAACTCTATTTAAAAACCTCAAAGATAATTTTATGGGAGGATTTTAACTGCCGCCTTAGTTATACGGATTGGGATGCAAAACAATTAAAATATACTGTGATACTAACACACTAACTGAGATCCTTAAAAGAAATTGCTTATAGGATATTCATGATATTGTGGGGATTAATCTGACCCATACCTTTCACAAAGGAAAACTGTCTACTAGAATTGATTTCTGGTTTACCACAGAAAGAATCACTGGTAAGTCAGTACAAGCCCTTCCATTAAAAACTTCAGACCACTTGGCTGTTAAAATGGAGATAGGGTCCCATCGCAAGCTTATAATAGGGAGAGGAATTGAAGATGAATACTTCTACCCTCCAAAACACCTCCTACACTACAGAAATACAGGCACTGTTTAAAATCAGATCTGAGATTAGTTTCTTTATGATAGTCCAACAGAGTGGTGGGAGGATACAAAAGGGACATTAAGGAGCTTATGATCACCATGACAAGTATGACAGCGAAAAGATATATATAAAATATTTGGGACTTAGAACACAATACTTAAAGCTTATAACTCAAAGGCCACAGAGAAAGCTATGATAAAAAATTAAAAACCATAAAGGACGATATGTATGCTTACCTAAAAGAGCAAGAGCACACTCTGGCAGTAAATCAAAATTTATGACAAAAGGGAAAAAGGAGGTAGTAAACCCTTATGACAAAGAATTGCAAGGCATTAAGAAAACCATTCTCACAGCATTAAAAGATTATAAGGGCAAAATAGCAACAGATAATAGAATGATTCAGCATATTGTACAACAACATAAGTCACACATTTCAAAACTGTAGTACCACTGATTTGGAGGGTGATTTATATAGAGATCTGGACATTCCACACATTTCCCAATAAGATAAAACAGATTTAATCCAACCCATTACTAGTGAAGAAATTAAAATGGCTATAGCAAATTGTCAACTAACACAACACCTGGAATTGATGACGTACCAAATGACTTCTGCAAAACTTTTATAGAACTACTAACCCCTGTGCTGGAAACAATATATGATGATGCAGCAAGAACACAGGCTGTGTATGAGTATGAAGGAGGACATTATGATTTTTTATATAAAAGAGAGATCCACAAAACATACGCAACTGGAGACCTTTAAGCCTACTGACCACGGATTACAAAATACTGACCAAAATATTGATGGCTTGGCTAGCAAAGATTGCACAAAACGTTATCTTGGAAACCCAATCATGTGCAATCCCAGGTAGGGACATCTATCAGAATTTGATCCATGTCAGGAAATAGTTGAACAGGGATGGACTGGAAGCAGATGGATATTTATTTTCCATTGATCAGGAGATGGCATTCGATGGCATTAAACAGGAACATATATGGAAAGTATTGGAAGTATATGGCATATAAGAGCAGATGGTTGAAGTAATAAAACTATTCTATAAGGACGTACAGACAACATCCCTGATCAATGGGCACCTAGGCATCCCAGTACATGTAAAAAGGGTTTATGCAGGATGCCCATTGAGTTCATTACTTCATGTTTTTGTACTTGACCCAATAATATAATTGATAGAAAATACAGCTGAGATAACACCAATAAAGAGTAAAACAGGAGGGGTATGTAGAAAAGTCATGTCATATGCAGACAACTGTGTTCTGACAGTAGCCACTCTGAAAGATGGACAGACAGCCTTACACATGATAGACCAATTTTCAATGGACACAGGGATACGCATAAACCTTTTAAAAGTAAAATGTTACCAATTGGTACTGCACTTGTGGATCCTGAGTTTACAATTCCTGTGACAAAAGGACCACTATGAATTCTGGGACTTGAATTTGGGACCAAGGAGGCAGAAAAACAAGATTGGGAATTAGCATATATCTGACCTTACAGAAGGTACAAACATGGAAATCCTGTAAGATGACAAGAAAAAAAGAGTGCATTTTATGTGGGCATATATAGCACTAATTGTTTAATATATATATGTACATATATCCGTTACCTTTGACATGCATACACAAATTTTAGGAGTATTTATTTACTACTATGGAGGAGTAGACTGAACCCAGTTAAGAGAGCACACACATAGAGGGCATGGAAATAGGGGACTCAATATGTTATCACCCTTGGTTTATTTTTTGCTTATTTCTTTTACTCAAATATTAGACCATTATTATTGGGAAATTAGAATGCAGGAACCAGTAGGATGCAAGAGTGGAGTGCAGATTTTCTGAAAGTTTAGGGCGGAGGAAATGGCATGTTACTAATAAAGTCTTACTAGTATATGTATAGACCACATTGCGATATATTCATACGTGGAAGATAGAGCACAAGTGGGCTTTAAACATGATGAAGAAACAGATTTATAAATCTCTGTTGGAAAATGTTACTTTGAAGAGTCTGTCTTTCTACTTGAACCAGGACTTGATTGTGCACAATTGCTAGATAGCATGATGGAGGCTAGAATTCCTCTGATGATGCAAATATTGTTTGGCTATGTGGGCTTGGTAAGCTTAACATCAAAGGAACCAGAAACATAAAAGTCAGGAGGAAAGGGTATGTACTGAAAGGGCTGTCAAGATAAGATTGAAACTATACAGCATATGTTCTTTGATTGTAGATGCATTAATGGATGTTGAGCTCTCTTAGCAAATATGTGGAATGAAAATGTTTTCACTACTATAACGTACAAAACCCTGGTACAAGACCAAATCCTGCCTAGCTGGAAAAATGGAAAAAGAGCTCTGCATAGTATATGTCATTTTGCATTTATAAAATGGACAATCTAGTAGGCTAGGTGTCAGAGAGTATTACGAAATGAGGATGTACCGCTCCAAGATATGGTTTTAAACTTCAAGCAGAATTAGACAAGGTATATATCTATGAAAAGAAGACACTGGGAGAAGAAGCAAGTGACTATTTATGGGAAGGGATACACTGATTTGTTTGAATATTTTCTTCTGACATAAATTACATAGTACATATTTTTTTGAGTTGTAATCTTGTGTAAATCAGGAAGGGATGTACTGAGTTGGTGTAATGAATGTACTATAACAAGTTTATACACGTATACTCTATTTTGGGTTGATATCAGTTTTGGAGAAGAGTGAAGATTTCAGTTTATGGAAATAATAGGTTTGATATGAGATATGTGGTTTTCTTTTTCTTTCATTCTGTATTTAAGTTTGTTCATATCATTTGTACTTGTATTCTTTTACGTGTTGGTCTTGAATATCAATAAAAATTTTCCTACTCTTTTCGAAAACTGCCATGGAATCTTTAACATCCACCTGAACTACCACCAGAACATGCAGATGGGACCTCGGTTTAACATCTCATCCAAAGGACGGCACCTCAGGAGTGCAGCACCCCTCATTCTGCGCTACAGTGTCAGTATTGGGATATTAACCCAGCTGCCTGGTGTCAGGATAGAACCCACAGCCTTCTGATCTCCCTGCCTCAGAGGCAAGTGTGCTACCTGCTGAGCCACTGACACTGCTTATAAATTCTATGAATATAACCCATACCAAAAAGTTGTTTTCCAAGGTATATCACCCAGATGAAACCCTGTCAGGTACTTAAGGACCTGATGATCCAGGTACACTTATTTGTTGTCTTCTGACTCAGTTACTGTAATGCTGTGTACCTAAGGCCTGGGAAGTTAGGGTACCACCTATAGTTGGCATGGAATGCTGTGGCTGGGATAATCAGTGATGTAATGATTTCAGTTACCAATTTGGTGGCACCTCACTTCTGATTGTTTTAACTTGCAAAGCCCTGCACAAACTGGGGCTGGGCTGTCTAAAGATCTCATGGCCCAATATGCTCTGGGTCACCCTCTTCGCTCAGTGAGGATCTTATTTTTTACCTGTACAAAGACCCTGCATTAAACAATCAGGAGACAGACTTTTGCAGTTGCTGCACCTATTATCTGGAACTCCTTGCCCATACACCTTAAGAGGTCCCACTAAGTGAAGATGCTCAAAAATGGGCTGAACTCTTACTTATATGAACAAGCCTATGGTGGCAGTTATCTGGGAATTTTGACATCTGGTATCCAGTTTTCTGTTTCTTTCTGTGTAATGTCTAAGTTTATTATTACTTAGGTTCATATTAAACCAGGATGTTGAATATTGTATTTGGACTCAGTGTAACTTATTTATTTATTTATGTTGTTTTATCTTATCTATGTGCTGTACTATACCTTCTGAAATGTCCTGAGCCCACAGGATAGGGGCTATACAAACACAGTTGTCTTGCCTTTACATTCACATATCATTTTAATGAGTAATTATGGATATAAAGGTGCAGCTGAGGAGATATTGCCTTCATTCTGAAAACATTGCCAATTGTTTCCTTTATTTCTCTGTTTCTTAGAGTATAAACTATGGATTTGCCACAGGAGTTAGTAGAAAACAAAATAGAATTAATGACATGGACATCATCAGAAACATTGCCAATCGCATAAGGAAAAATTGAAATAATAATTGGCAGGTAATACATAAACACTACTATCAGATGAGGAACAAGTGGAAAAGCCTTATCAAGTCCTTCAGTAGAGTTAATCTTGAAAACAGAGAGAAGTATTTTAATGTATGAAAAGACAACTAGACTAAAAGGTATGAGGGTTCCAGACATAGCAAGAGATAAACCAACATAATTATGAGCAGTGACATCTGTACATGCTAATCTCACCACAAGCATGTGTTCACAAAACAATGATGGATTATGGACCCACAGTATGGTAATTGTGCTGCTAAGCTAATTGGCAGTACCGCAATCAGAAAAGGCAATATCCAGCTACATATTACCAGTTGAATGTTCACTCTTTTGTCATTATGGCTGTGTAATGCAGAGGGCTACAAATGGCTACATAGCTATCATAGGCCATGCCACAAGAATGAATGCTTCTGCCAATAAAAGTGAATGATAACAATACACCTGTGTAAAGCAAGCAGCAAAGGATATAGTATTAGCACCCATCAGAATCTGAGCTAACATCTTTGGTATTGTGGTAGTTGTAAAGAATATGTCTATTGCAGCTAGATTAGTAAGAAAAAGTACATTGGGCGGTGCAGTTTGTGATTTGTTGAAACTGCAAGGAGGATCAAACCATTCCCTGTTAGCACAGTGAGGTAGATTATCAGAAAAACAACCAAAGGAATGCATGGCCAATTCTTGAAATATGGAAAACCAGTGAGAATAAATTCAGTTACTTCAGACCCTGTGTCATTGTTCCCCACCATAGTCTTCATAAAAATGGACAATCTAAAGAGAAAGGAGAAGAATCAAATGAAAGACCATTTTCAGCATCTCAGTAGGTCTACAGTACTATATTTCTGTGATCTTTCTTCGTTATTTTCATATTATTTAACTATTTCTATACAGATGTACACCCTAAATGTTCTAGTACACTTGTAAAAATTGTTTGGTTTCTGCACCTCTGTCCCAGCCATATGTATAAACTCAAGCACCAAGCCCAGTACAAAGCAACAAGGGTATCAATGCACAATTCATTGTGTAGGGCATGCTAACAAGCTTTTCCTAATCAGAAGTTACCTAAAGCAAGACTTTTAATACCATAACTTATGTTCGACATCGAGCAAAATATTTTAGGTCACTCAGTGTAGTGCAGTTACTCTATCTGCCAAGTACTGTATCTTGTCTATCAAGAGGAAAACAAACCTTTAGGATGCTCAGAAGTAGCACACGCAAGGGCAGTTTGGTATAAGAGCAGCAAGTTGGATCATCTCACTATATAATGGATTATATAGAGAATGACTTACCTTAAAGGTTAAGAACAATCTGGGTCTCAACACTAAGTTAGTACCTTTACGATGTCACTACACTATTGAGGTGTTAACCTGTGAGTTCCTACCACTTAGGGTTTATTACAATGTACTATGACAGTAAGCAACCAGAAATTGTGTCCTTTACTATGTCTGGTTTGACTCCTTTCCTCTTATCCCTCCTCTCCTCTACCCTGCCCTCCCTCCTCTTACTCACTGCATTCCAGGATTCTCATAACTTCTATTCCCCATTCCTCACACATGTGTTAAGTAGGCTACCTTCTCCTATCATCTCCCTCCTTTGCAATCTACTTCCTGTTATCTTTGGCTCACTCTCTCTCTCTCCTTGCATTTAGATTCCTGCAGCATACTTCTGTTCTTTCTTTACTTGTCAGTCTCTCTCCTGAATCTCCTGCCTCCTTCTCCTGGCCTCTTCTATCCCCTGTCCTCAGCCTTTTATCCCCTAAATGGGTCTCCTGAGCTTCTGGCCTCCAGTCTGCTCTCTAATACATGTAGTTCAATTTCTCATGCACTTTTGCAGGCCTCATTTACAGCAGCCATGTAATGACCCTTGTACTGTACTGTTCTCTCTAGCTAGGCACTATGCTGTTGCTAGATCACATGGGGGCTCCACTTATTTTAATATGCCTCAACTGTCTATGTATTTTGATATGCACTTTGGATGTCCTGTAATTGCTCATGTCTGTATTCCTCCTTCCCAGGCGTGCCTGGAAACTAGCCTTGGCTTAGTGTGCCTTTTCTGGTTACCACATTTAAATAAATAAAATAAATGTGTAATGCTATCACTGTTCTTTTTATTTTTGAATGAGAGAGACTGTTTTGGGCAGTGTGTGCGTTAATTTAGAGCAGCAGAGTGACAGGAGAAATAAGTCTAGGCTGTAATATTTTAGTATTATTGGAGCACAAAACTGATGATGGCACCTGAGAAAAGTTGTTTTCAGTACAAACTCAGTGCAATGAATCATGGTAGCAATATACTGTTCCATGTGTGGAGCAGGCTGACAAAGCTCTACCAGAACAAAAGTTGTTCAAGAGGCGTTTGTCATTGAGTGGGTCCTTTACGCCCTATACCTGAACAAAAGAGACCTATACAGTGCTTTGGAGAAAATAGCCACAGCTAAGTGTTCAGTTTTTTTAATTCTGTTTATCGTTGGCTGGCAGGTGGGGTGTACCCATATCAGTCAATCACTCTTTATTTATATAGCACCTTTGAATATCAAGGCACTGCACACATTATAACAACAGTATAAAACAGAGAGCAGTATAATTATTTAAAACCATTCAGTCAGTCTGAAAGGCCAGCAAAAATAAGTAAGTTTTAAACTCAGACCCCCTAACCCCCTCCCACTTGGCATCCCTCATCAGCTTCCCAGACCAGAGTCCCTGTAGCTTACTCCCTGGCAGAGCTCCCAAAGGAGACTAAGATCCACCTATGTTTCTGACTGAGACTTAGGCTGGTGGCGTTATTGGGGCTGAGGAACAGGCGTGTCTGTATGGATGCAGCTGAGGTTTTCACATTCCTGGTTTCCTCAAAGACATGGATGTGCAAGGACATCAGCACATGGACATTGCTCCCACATGTGCCCTGTAGATGTCTGCTGCTGTCCTTCCCTACAGACTGGTCCCACCTAGTGTACACCCAGCCACTGCTGGTGTCACTCATGAGCTGAGTGCCAACAACCTCCCTCCCTGAAGTTGGAAAGCTGACTGTGGGATGCTCATCCAACCTCACCCAAATCGGTGCTCAATACACAATGGCTGGATCAACACACAAATAATGTGAACTGCTTGGATTATGGATGCCATTTGGCCACTAAATACTTGGCAGTCATGTTTCAAGACCATACGATGAGGATTGGTCCATCCAGAAGGTGCCGTCGCACTATTGTTAAGCTCATGGAAGCTCTGAGGCATCACAGGTAGTGTAAAGGGCATATAGTCAGATAGCACCTTGTACTTGATGTCTGCTTGGCTGAAAAGGTGCTGCACTGCCTGGTTAATATAATGTGACACTCAAATCCTCTATCCCTTTAACCACCCGTTATTGATACCATTGAAGCCACCATTTAGGAGTAATGGGCACAGTCAAGTTTCCATTTTCTTAAAAGCTTAATAAAGTTGTTGGCCACTCTGTATTTGATTATGATATGAAGGTCACAAATAAAGTTGCTTTGTGAGAATGTTAGGGGTGGTGGGAGGCACATCCTCTTCCCAGACATGGTGTTTGGGGCCCCAGGAAAACACTGCAGTTGTTCCCAGTGGGCTGTTATGCGCATGAAATACATAACAAAGAGAAACCACTTCTATCCCACACCTTCTTCCAACCGCCTGCCTTCCCTGCAAATGGTACTGTGATCACTGTATTTCTAAATAAGTTACCAGCCTCCTGACTGACTGCAAAAGCAGACTGGATTTAATAGTGACTTCGGCACTGTCGCGCAGTCGCCAAAATTAAGTATCTTCCACTGCCACCAAACGAGTCCTTCTCAAACATGTGACCTGAAGCTAACAAGAGCTGCACACATGTAGAAACTGAGCAGATTCAATATCTTCACTATTGTGTGATGATTGATGCATGATCTCGAAGGTGTTGAAAGTGGTCAGCTGGCACATTCATGCAGCTCGTCTCTACTCCAAGTTATTCATCTAAGAAAATGTGTTCAGTGGATGCGTGGCTGTGTGTATGGGGGTGGAAAAAAGTAAACATTAGGCACAATAATAATAAATAAATAACACAAATAGCCATAATGGATGTAAAACATTAAAGGCAGCATACAATTTATAAACACAAAGTAAAATGGATGTTTGACAGAGTTTAAAGCTGTAAAAATAGCACACTTTAACAAGTCTCATGCTGACTCAGAACACAGTTTCAGAACATCTCAATGGCACTTCAGTTAATGAATCGTTTAACAGAAAGCCTGTTGTCCCCACAAACAGCTTCAAAAACTCACATACACCAATTTAGTTAGGGACTATTTTTTCTTCTTTAAATAGATTCTCTAGGCAAATAAAAATATACAATTTCAAATGCAAAATACTTGTCAGTGTCTTTTTTTAATAAATATTACCTATTTTATAAGTTCAATAAGACACTCCAAGGTGTTGGTTGTTATGTGATAAACACATGCCTAAATGGTGAAGGCAGTTAGCCTGCAGTCTCCTGCCTTACATGCACTTAGGCATGCAGTTATCTCATAACAACTAAAACACTGTCATATCTTATTGCTTACATATAATGTAATCTCTGATATGATATATAATTGGCTACATAAGAAGATACGATAATATTATCTGAAATTATATGATGTAATACCAGTTGAATCAATCATGTTTATTTACTAATATTATTATTGTTGCTGTTTTCATTTATTTATATGCCCAAAATATAAGAACCATGAAATTGAACTTGTGAGTTTGGTTGTACCTGACTCCTTCACTCATGCTGGTTCAGAGCCCTCTAGTGATGGGGGACTTGGGCAGCAAATGTAAAATGAATTTATTATGAGAACAAGATGTTACATTTCTTGATGGATCACTTCTATCTAGAGTAAGGGAGCTGGAAGCACCTGAAAAAGGAAGAGAGGAAAGTGGTGTGCTCCTGCATTGCTTAGGATGATTTCATCATCAGATGCACTGAATGACGAGCAGGTAATGCTTCTTGCACTGCAGTGGGAGTAGAACTAGTGGATTTTTGGAGACTAATGAACTATGGTTTCTTTAGCTGTGCTATCATGTCCTCTATCTTGTTATCATAGGCTGATGACATTGACGTCCCTCCCAGTACCTCTACCACCTTGACCATCTCCTCTTCTGCCACCATCACCTATAAAGTTGTACTTGGTGGACCTGGCATGGTTGAACATTTATCTGCTCTTTCCTCCTTTGCATGTATTTCTCCTCTAGTTTGTTTCCCCATGTTTTCTACACAACACAGTGGCAGACACGCAGACACACAATCTCATCACCCACTCTGACACACCAATCTCCTCACAGCTGTGCCAAAAGGCTAGACTTGGTGATATCAGGTGTAACTTCCTTCTCAGCTGCACCTGCCACTCATACACATCATGGGCAGAAAATAGTATGTCTGTCAGTGCAGCAATTTTTTCTTTGCACTAGAGGTTGTGTCATGGGACATAGCCCTAAGCCATCTCAGGCCCTTTGAAAATCCAGCAGTGTAGATCACATGCAGGACTACTTTAAATGCAAGACAACTCTGTAAAATAAGTCCCTCAGACCTAACATTTTATATCCTGTTGAGTAATACATTTTACAACCACTACTTTAGTACTACTACTACATAGTTTTTACTCACAAGCAAAAACAATTAAAAAATAGAGATGAATTCCAGTTTCAAGGCCCACACCACCAGCAGTCAATTTTTGACTGGATAAATTCTTTAGACTCCTGTTGGGAGGAGCAAACAAAAATAGCTACATTGATTTATATTCCCTCATCACTACACACTAAATCATGTTTGTCAAATACAAACCTTTAAAATCTTTCAAAATCCCTTTGCACCTTTCCCAGCCTATTAAATTCACTCTGACCTATTCCTGCTGCAGGGCCAGCCCTACAGCCCCAGTGCATAACTGTACAGTCTGATACTGAGTACTCTCTCCTCTCCCCTGCAACATGGCTTCACTAGCCTGCCTGCCTAAACTACAGGTAAATGCAGAATGTGCTACATGGAATGATAATGAACACATCTCTGATGATTTATGAAGTTGTCTGATCAAAAGTCACTCTTTTTCACATACTGTGCATGGAAATGTCTCAGTTGACAGGCCCTTTCCATTTGAAAGAAACTGGAAATGGCACAGAGCTGTGTGCAGCATGAGGAGTTCTCAGTCTCTGGCAGTGCAGATTGGCTGCTGCAGGTCATGTGGCTTACCAACACAGTGGAGAAGCTCAGTGTTTGCTCCCCATAAAATGTGCTGCATCAGTACAGCACATCGAAGTTCTGAAGTGCTGAAGGAAAACAAGTTTGAAACTGATTTGGGTGTGTCAGAACAACAGATTTTGATCCATTTACTGAATTCAAAATCAGCATTGGTTCCTCCTTAGTCTGCCCTTTCTGGCCTTGTGTGGTGTGAGGGCAAGTGCTTCCTGGACCCCATTAACCTTGCCCTGATGTTTTGCCAGTAGCAATTGATGATTGTGTTTAAGGTGGTGTGCTGCCCACCAGTTGTAAAATGTGATCTCTTTTTCACCATGGAGGGATGTGCTTAGCATAGCTGGAGTATTGCCTTGCCATCATCCTAGTGATCAGTAATAAAATAGTCCACACCAGTAAATTGTATGGGTAATGGTAACTTGCTGTGGCTGAGTGGGGTTGTCTTTAATAAGTACTCCTCTTTCATTTGTTTTTGTTTTTTATTTAATGTATTTTTGTTTATCTGGTTGATTGGCTTTTATTGCCTTTTACTGAACATTTTAACCTGGAGGGTTTGACCACCCTACTGATGGAAGGTTCACCTTTCACATTTTGGTGGATTTTAGTCCAATGCTGGGTAGCAGGCTCAGATAATTTGAGTTTGGTCCCAACTATTTACTTTGATTTTTTGGATTAAAGTTCACAGGAGCATAGTTATGCAATCAGCCTCAGTTTCCATTTCCTCTACTTCTTCTTTGATCTCCTCAGACTATCCCTCCCTTGTTTATCTTCAAGAACCTTTTCCTTGACTGTCTTCCCTTCCTTTAGTGTTGGAGCTACTGGGGTGGGGATAAGCAGGTGCTCAGCCTTCCTGCTTTTGCACAAGAATCGCAAGCCAAGCCAGCTGCTGTCAATGTCTCTTTCTTGTGCTATCTAGCAGTGAATGCTGATACCTAACACATATGGTTGTGATGACCTTCTTTTTTTCTTTTCCTTCTATTCTGATGCTGAGCCCTCGGTAGTGACCTTTCCTACCTCTATCATTTCCTTGAACCACCTCACTATATGCTGCCAGTGTTCACATTATAGTGATGTGAGCACCTAAGATGTCCTAAACACATAACTCTGACTGTTATCTGGCAGTGCCCATCATGATTTTGTTATATAATATTCTTTAAAGCAGCAGTGCAATGAAAAATGTTTTCCAAAAGGATAGTTTCAGCTACAGTTAATAAAGTTATCAGCATACCTGTCAGATCCACTTTTCCAGGTACCTCCTATGATGCTCATCATGACTTATTTTATTTTCTCTATCCTGATGCTTACCAGCTCTACAATGGTATTATATATCTAAGTCAAGTGTGGCAGTCATCTTTTCCTTTAGAAAAATAAGTTAAAACATAAAATACTCACATTTGGTAGAACAAGAACATTTTGCCACCAAATAAAACTGGAAGATACATAGACTTTTTTTACTGTAGTGACAAAATATAGGGCCATTCTTTTGCCTATTTCATTGCACTGCTGCTTTAAAAACAACATTTACTGTCAATGCACTGAAATGCCCTGGACTATTGCATCACAGGCTGTACAAATATTTTTATGGTTGTCTGGCACTGACTAAACATATTTACAGTATTATATATTGTTTACTCCTTTATAAGCAAAACGTTGTGCTGGTTTAGCACTGAGGTGCCCCAGAGTGTTGCTTCACATCCCTACACAAATAATGCTGACTGTTTTCTGGAACAGTTAAATAATATTTTATAATGTAAAATGTCGTTTTTACTAAAAAGTCACCTCACTTTCAAAATCACAGATTTGGTCTCCATTGACCACTAGCAATCAATGTTCAGCAACAAAGACCTTAAATAAAAAACAAACAAACAAAAAAACATAAAAGTCTAAAATGTTTAGTCAAACAAAACTAAATCTAGGAGCTGGCTCACCACTCTATCAGATTCAGTTTGGATGCACTACCATAATAACAACAACAGTAATCCCTATCAAAATATTATCTCAGCACATTTTCTCTTGAAATAAAACCTTTTCAATTCCCTTCTGTAGAGTTTTAGAACTGAAATTAAGCAAATGTTTCTGCAGTAACTATAACTGTCCAAACTAATGTGACTGATTTTGTTCAGAAATCAGAGACACGTCTGACCTATTCTGCTGTTATTCTTCAATTGTTGAGCAAACACTGGGAATCACAGCATCTTGCTAGCATGTACCAGGTGACGATCCTTTGGACAGCTAATCACCCATGTATTCTGCTCTCCAGCACACATTTTGTGCAGTGTACTGCATTTTGCTGGTAATGTTTCACCTTCTCATGTTAATGTGAAGTCCCAGCTAATATGTTTTGTTATAATGGCTGCACAAAATAAGTGTTTTTTTTTTACTTTATGACAAAGACTGTGTTAGATGTAGCAGATGGACTTTTGCACACTATAGTTAGTCATTAGGCTACAATAATGCAGCATAAGAAGAAACCCACATTTCTTGAGGAGCATACCCAGGTTATTGGCATTGGGAAGTAGTCCCTACAACCACCATACTGTCAAGTTGATCATGTTGTTTGCTTTATTAATGAAAATGTGTACATATTTCTATCAATTATAGTAGGAGGATCAAATGGAAATAATGAATAAAATAAATATATGTACCCTGATACAAATTGTATGGTTTCTGACTGCCGATATGAATATGTTTATTGTATTTTATGGTTTACAGTATAAACCCAAATTCATCTACCCAGAATTTCTAGAGACAACACCAGAGCTTATATGTGCTAAACAATTGTGATACTTTCCTAGACATTCAGTGTAGGCAGTGTTCTGTAACACAAACCATTTTAGAATTTACTGAAACTCCTTTTATCTGTTTTTAAAGTTGGTTTGATGTGTGGCACTAAATGGAATTTTGTTTCTCTAAAAATAAAAATCCAAAGCCTATACATTGATGTGGGATTTCCTCAGTACAGGACATTACAGATAGCAGAGAATGAGTGCTCAGTTTTCTTTTTATTAGCAACCGCATTGGATGGGCAGATGTTCTGAAAATTGGGCCATAAAATGTATTGTTTTTAAGTAGCAGCCACATTTAGTCATAGGTAGTACTGAACATTTGAAGTGCTGACACTGTATGTTGACATAATACTGTTGAAAGGGTATTTTAATGCTTTTTTATTTGTAATATATTATGATTTGTTTAGTTCCTTTTTTCTGTGAATTTTGACTAAGTTAGAGTAAACCACTATCAAAAGAGATGCAATTTTCAAGCCTTATATTTTAAAAAATAAATACCTTAACAATCAATACAGTACCTTTCCCTCATGTGATGAATATAATGAATAATATACAAGCAGTCCTCTAAAACATCTTCTGGCATCAAGTATAGATCATGTATACTGTGAATGATAGACCCACAAAGTATCTGCCATTACCTTCTCTTCGTAATGTGGCTATACCAGAGACACGGTGATACTGCAGCTGCATTTCAGTCCTTCTGCAGACTGTAAATGAAGAATTTGCATTATTAAAAGTTGCTAAGTTGCCATGTGGGAATACAGTATTTAACAAGGTTTATGGATTCCTCAAGGGTCTGCCTATATCATATCATAATTAAGTGTGCCTCAATAGAATAGTGTCATACTTGAATGAGTTGAAAACTGAAAATATTTTAATTGCTATGCCGAGAATCTGATTCTTGAATGTTACATATTTTTCAGGATTCTTGTGTCTCCAAAGTTTGCTTGGTAAAATAAACAATATCAAAACATATTGCTAAAATCTTTCAGCTAACTGCTTAGTTGATAAACATGAGTCAGACATTATTTTGCCACAATACTTAACTCAATTAATGACAAAAGAATAATTTTTAAATGGCTAGTGCAGACTTTAAAAGCACTCCTGTTTTAAAAGTTATTTACTCCAAATTGTCTGCTGGAGATGCACCAACTCATCTTCAGTGGGCTCTGTTTCTAATTTCTTTTACAATCAATCAACCAAGCAATAGTGTTGTGCAAAATTGCAGAATTTCGTTCTACAAAAGATTTCATGAAGTTTGCACATTTGTGAAATATTTTTGGAGTACAAATGCAAAATTCCACTGGCAAAATGTGGAATTTACCACTTGCACTTGAAATTCCACCGCTCATAGGTGAAATTCCGCATTTGTGGTGAACTTCTCATTTTACACCTGTGAAATATTTCACAGAATGAGCAAAATTTCATGAAATATTTTGCACAGTGAAATTTGTGATTTCACCAGAATTTCACCGCAACTATACCAAGCAATCAATCAAAATTTAATTTATTTCAAGAAATAAATAAACCAGGATAATGGGATAACCAACTGTTTGTTTAAATGGTGACATTATACAAATGGTACTGATTTCAGGAGGACTTGAGTGTTGCTGGCCTTACTGGGAGTGGTGAGCTAGATTGAGGTGCTGCCAGGGCAAGTGGAGGCCAAGTGAGACTTTACAATAGGGTACAGAAATGATAATAGTAGGTGTGACTTCCTGCACATTGGAATAGTTAAATGTATAGCTGAAGTTGTTGATCCGTGGTAAGCTGAGTTTAAAAAGTTTAAGAATTCAATATTCACAGACTCTAGTGTATATGGTAAAGAAATGCCACCAGTTGTACTGAAAAATCTTTCTGAAACCTCTGCTGTAGTAGGGCATACTGAGAATATACAAAGGCAGTTTAGCCAGTGCGGGCCAAATAACTTTCCTCTATTGCAAGAATTTGTTTGATAACTACAATGGCACTCAGTGTCATGGTCCTTCTTGTCTAGACATGGTGTGACACTATTGTCACAATTCCTGTGATGTGTGGAGATAACTATTAGAAACCCATAACAATTAAGCCATTAGCAGGGATGGTTTCTGTCTACTCTTCAAGCTCATGTCTGAAGGTGCTGACTAACATGATTAGACAAGAAGGAACATGACACTGAGCACTACCATACTTTGGCTAGACAGTGGCTCCACTAGAGAAGTCTCCATCACTTTGTCTGTGAGATGTCTTTGCCTTCCTTCAAAATGTCTGTACAGTGTTGGCAGTCAGTGCCAAAGCTCTCAAACATCTGTTGCTGACCCCAGATCATTGTCCAGTTGATCTCATATGCCTTCACCCTAGTTATCTGGCACTGGAAGGATGCAAAGTTGAATGGAGGAGGAGGTGCAGTATAAGCAGGAGGAGGCTGATTTTGGTTGTTTCTTAAAACTGTCTGTGCTGGGCGGCCTGCCCGGTGCAGCGGTTGGTTCTGTTGCAACACAGGTTTTGGTGATGAACCCAGGACATGGAGGGCTGGCCAGGGGAAGAAGGATTGAATGTTCTGATAACTTGCGCTCTCCTTTTTGGGGGAGGTGAGCTCAGTATTGGGTGACATGTTGGTCTCCGTGGAGGCTAGGGAGTTTCACAGTCACCAGTGCCTACCTTGCTGAGGAGAGGAACAGATGCAGATGTCATTGCACTTTCCTCCTGCCTGGGGCTTGTGCTACTAAATAAAATAGGCAGCCTACCTCTATGATGCTTTGCTCAGAGCCCAGTCATCCCACCTGCCCTGCCAATGACTGATCAATGTGTTCTGCCTTGTATGTCCCAGTCTCACTGCCCCACCCTGGGAGGTAAACCAGTTTTCAAACCCTTCAGATGCCTGGAATGGTTATCTTGGTATGCTGTCACAACTCAGCTGCAAGCTTACATGGGTTATCCCTTTTTTGGTCCCCTTTAGTGGCTGAGCCCTCATTTAGCCTGCTTCCCAGTCCCTTCACCAGCTTTTTGTGGGCTTACCTTCCAACTCTGTCCTCCACTTGTCACTATATCTCAACATGGGGCAGAGTGCCAGGGCTCATACCACTCAGACCAGGTCCCAGACTAGAGGATGCCACGTCACTGGTGCAGGACCTGCAGGAAGCATTCATCCTGCCTTCCTGTGGTCTTTTTCACTTTATGGATCCATCCTTGGTGGCACATGCTCATGCATGAACATGACCATGCTTGGGGCAGCACCAGCCTGCATTCCCTCTCCCCTATGCCAGTCCAACTGCACTGCTACCTGTGGTCACCAAGGTGGCAGTAGAGCAGCATCTTCTCAACTCCTCTGGTGGACTCTAAGAGCTGTTGCACAAAGAACAAATCCTTTATTTGTTCCACAGATTTAGCCATTGCACCTCTAATCATTGCTCTAACAGATTGCTTTGTACACACATTTCAGAATAGTTGTCATTTGATGCCTCTTAAACCTCTATATTTTTGTCTATAAACCTTAAATGTCAATTTAAAACATTTTAACAAGGCATTTTCACTTTTAGTATACTACATACAATCCTCATTGTCCATTCTAGTGAAGACTTCTAATACCCTGCCCATAAGGGCAGTGAAAGGTGAGCGCAAGAAGCCCTGCCCAATTCAAATTGCCTAAACATTCTCTAAAAGATTTTTAAAATAACTCAAGATCATCCTCCTCTTGATACTTGGGAAACATTTTGGAATTAACCTTCTTGGGTCAAACACCTGATACCAATACATAGGATTGTGGTGCTGTCTTGCATACAAACATAGACACTGTTAGCAGAAAAAGACCTCTTGGCCCACCTAGTGTGCCCTAATGTCCCTACTTACCTACCTCTGCTACCATAGCCCCTATTCTGGGGCAGAATCTCCATCTCCTACTGATGTTTTTGCACTCACCTCTCTCTCATCTGGATCTCATGCTGGAACTGCTTTCCATGCTCTCTCACTTTTTTTCTCTCATATCTCTCTTTATCTGTCTCTCTCTCTCTCATGCTGTCTTAGCTAGATCTCATGCTAGTATTGCCTTTCACACTCCATAGCTTCCAACTCTGTCTTTTGCAGCTCCACATCTGCTTTCATCTTAATTAGGAAGAACTTCAGCTACATCATCTTTATCTGTGCAGCTGCTCCAGTTGTAGGCTCTGGCTCACTTGCACACTCCTAGGCTTTGTCTCACTACTTTGGCAAGCAGTGACCACTTTGCACTGCTTCCCTGGTCACTTTTCTTAAAGATGTCTATGAATTCTGATCATGGCTGATCTTCCTCAAAGACAATCCTTTTCTTTTTGCACAACTCCTCAAGGTCTGTCACTGTATATTTCCTGTTTTGCCCAGACTTAGTAAATTCTAGCTTCTACTCTTACATAATAAAATTAAAATGGTACTATATGTAGTATCCCCTTTGTATATCTGGCTCTGTGACTGGACAGATAGCCTTTCTACTGACAATCCATTTTAGATCCCATTTCTGCCACCAGTTTGTTATAGACTGTTTCTCTCCCAGAACTCAGACTGTGACTGCTACCAGTTTTCACAATCCTGCAGATGCCTGAAAGGGTTACCTTGGTATGCCATGGTTACCTTGGTATGCTGCCACCACTCGGCCACATGCTGTCTTGGCATATCTCTAGGTCCAAATCCCACCAGAGAGACTGCCTCATAGTGAACTACTTACCCAAAGGCAAGCCCACCTCTTCTGTTGCAGCTGAAAATACTTTGCCTTAGATATGATCACTTTGTACTAACTCCTCCTAAACAGACCATGGACTTCCAGTTTACCCTGGTTATTTATACCTGAAATGATTCTGTCACAGAAAGCATGATATATACAAAACAACTTTAATACTATAAAATATTTACATATGTCACAAGATAATACACACTGAAGACTATGGAAACACAATATTTCTACTGAGATTGAAAAAAAACATATTTGGAAAAAGATAGAGACCTCACAGGAAAATCTAACTCAAAGCTATCTAGATTTTAAGTAGAGTAGAAGTTGCCTATCCCCTGCTGGGACTTGGTGAATTATGACAGACTCCAACACATGCTGTTGCTAGTTCAGAATCCTAAAGCATAGCTAACTGTAAGTGCAAAACATACAGAGAAATGCCTTTGGCTGGCCAGTCCACTACATCAGCATCATCATACATGCATTTCTGGCATCACAGCCTGGACTGTTTCTTTGATCTCTATGGACCATCTTTTTTCCAGAATGTGTCTACACTGGTTTTGTGGATTTCCTTTCATTATGATGATTGGCTACCCAGCAGGAAATAATTTCCTTTGCCCTAGAGCAAAGGAGGGAGAAGGTGATATGATTGAAACATTCAACCATCTTAAGGCATAAACAAGGTAAAGGAGTCTAACATGTTTCAACATAATAAAATAGTAGGACAAAGAGGACACAGCATGAGATTAGAGGAGGCCAATTACAGGGTAATATGAGGAAGTTCTTTTCACAGAAAGGGTGGTGGATGCATGGAATGGCCTACCTCAGTAAGTGGTGGATACGGATACAGTGCAGAGCTTCAAACAGGCATGGGGTAGGCATAAGGAGCAATACAGATGAGTATGAATAGATAGGCCATTGACAGAATAAAGGCCTATGGCACATTCATAAGGTAGAAAAATGGGCAGACTGGATGGGCCTTGCAGTCCTTATCTGCCATCAACTTCTATGTTTCTATGTTTCTATGTTGGCCTTGTTTACATTTAAAACATGTCTTTGTGTTCTGAAGAGAATCAGCCATCTTATGTTTAACCAAAACAAAGCTTTTTAGATGAAAGGGGCCAGTCCTTGAAGTTTAAGTAAAACAAAAGAGCCTTTGCAAGGCATGAACAGTTACTGTCCACTCCCAAGCATAGTTGTAACCTAGGATTGATCACACAACTAAAACATATAAAGATAACAAAACTAGCAAGATAAAACATTCTTGGGCATTACATCTGTTACATGAGCTAGACAATACTGCCTTTTTAAAGCCTCATACTGTGTGTGTGTGTGTGTGTGTGTGTGTGTGTGATTTTCAAAGGGGTCTATATATCCAGAACCAACAGCACCTTTTACTGCATTACCTTAATTTTAATACTTCAATTTCTATTTTTCTACTATTAAGGCATAAATGTGGGTCTTTACATCATAATGTGTGTATACAGATGCAAAAAAAAAAAGAATTGAACCAGATTAATTTATCAGCATTTTTAGTGAATGGAAATGTTGCCAGGACACCACAGAAATTCCCCTACTCGACATTTGGGGACCCTTTGAGAGAGAATGGGCGACACTGGTCTGTTCGGAGCCAGGATGTGGGAGTGTGCAACACTCAACCTTCTGAGGGAGCAAATAGTAACCCAATTTCAGTAGATCCTATGGATAACCAACAGTATGCTAACGAGCCTCTGGAACCTACAGAGGATGAGGATATCATCATGACAGAGAAATCCCTGCAGGAATACCAGGAAAAGAAAAAAACAAGAGTTCAAGCGCAACTCCTTAATGTAGAAGTGGAATATTCAGCTGAAAAGAATAAATTAGCAGAAGAAGAAAAAGAAAGTGTATAATGAATAGATCCCTGATGTTGCCTAGAAAAATCTGTCTTACATCAGGTTTTCTTTTGGCACTCCTAGCAATGCCCGAATCAAACCTCTACCATCGCCCAGTGAAGATGGAATGGATTCTACATGTGGATGGTCACCAGAAGCAGCATTGCAGTCTGCAGGATGGAAAAAAGGCAGTACAGGCTTGTGGATTCCTGATCCAGACATACCATTGCCTGGCACACCTGAATGGAAACCGGATAAGATCCACTGAAATGTCAGCTGAAAAACACAAAACCCAGAACTTCCACCAATATAAATCTTGAAACAAACTAAGCAGAAATAACGGTGAAAGTAAATGTCACTATTTATATAAATACTGGTCTTGTCAATGTAGCAGAACCCATGGAGCATAACGATGAAATATTTCATGAAGCTCTGTCTGTAGTAGAAATAGAAACTGTAGCTACAGAATCGATTAATGTAAATGTACCAAATTATACCATAACAGAAACTCTGACAGAATCCCAAAGACCCACTTATGAAATTCTGCTCCATAAGACAGTCGAAAATGCCAAGCGTAGACATGCTGTGAGACTAAGATATTTAGGGGCCTGCAAGAACCACCAGACTGATTCTTTATTGGAAAATATATAATTAAAAACAAATTGGGTTCTCACAGTCAAAGGTTTATGCCCTTATTCACTCTGCTGGGAAACACATTTGATATTAGTTTCAGATCAGAAGATTTATTGAACAGGTTCTGGATGGTGCATGCAGCTCACAAATCTGGTCCCATTCGTTGCATTTTCAGATTATTCCCTCACTAAACCCTCCATCAAGACTGTTATGATTCTATTCAGAAATGAGGGAGTAAACTTAACTGACATTACATATTGACTAGAAAAGATGCTCAATCCAAGAAACACTGTAACCGATTATTGACCATGAAGGCTTCTGGACAGGAGGATGGACATTTAAAATGAAATTGAAAACTACTTCTGAAGGAATAGAACAACTCCCAAACTGTGTTTTTTTTTTTTTTGGGGGATAAGAGCATCATTTTCTGCCAAGGACAACTAAACATATGTTTTAAATGTGGGTCATCATGACACATTAGCATTAACTGTGATAAAATAAAATGCTTTGTATGTGGGAAATGGGTCATTCCAGTTTTCATTGCATTGCACCCCATTTGCAACCTCTGTGATAAGGAAGGACATCTTTATTATCACCTGTCTTTGGTGGAACACAACACCACAAATGCAGATTACACTGAGCATGATTTTATATCAATAAAGTTGCACGTCATCAAAATAAACTCCTGTCGACAAAAGCGCTTTCTGCACCAGCAGCTAACATTCTACTATACCAATCAATGCTGCTGAAAATGTAATGGTCACCATTCCCAACTCCATCTGCAGAAGTCATACCCAGGCTGAGAACACAAATATGCCTCCTTCCCCCTCCCCGCCAGTGGAGGAAGAACAGCATTAACTGAAGTAAAAAGCAGACCCAAATGACTCTTAACCACCCAAAAGACACAGAGCCAATACCATTGACCAATGAGTTCAATGTTTTCAGTGGGGACACAGAAATGGCTGAAGAATCAGACTCTCTCTCAGTAACCTCATCCCAAGTGGAAATGTCTTCAGATACATTTGATTTAGAACAAACTGACTTGACTAAACACATAGGAAAGAAATGAGAAACTAGAGCAATGACAAAAAGAAAGAAAATTTACCATTAAACACATTTTGTTTTCAGCTCTTCTCTTCCTACGGACTTATATAGCTTGAAGACTGCCTCTTTAAATACTAATAGTATCAAGTCTGATAGGAAGAGAGGAGTTACATTCGATATTTCAAAGAGAATTATTATGATTTAGTATGCTTACAAGACACTAGGCTTCATATTACCAGAGAAGTAGAAATTGCAGAACCAACATGGTTTGTGGGCAAAAGTATATGGTCCATTGGACTAGATCAGTTTTGTGGGGTAGGAGGGTATAATAATGAGAACATGCAAATTATACAGTTAGTAGACATTTTCCCAGGACGAGCCTTTTGTGTTAGACATTTCTTTTTAGACACAGATCCCAGGATAATAAATATTTATGTGGTACAAACTAATGCAGGGAGAATAGAGCTAATTAAAAAAATACAACCATTTTTGTTTACATCAAAACAAATTATTTTGCTGGGATTTCAACTATGGAAGGTTCCATTCAGACACAGGACTGCAGACAAAGTATTTTGTGACACCTTATTTTTAAATAAATTATTTTTACAAACTGGGCTTCAAGATAGTTTTTCAAAATTACACACAAAACCAGCACACATACCATAGAGGTAAACTACCTCAAGAATCGATTATGTTTTTCTTTCCCCTACTTTATCATTAGTGTCAGCCCACACCCAAACTGTCCCAACTTCAGACCATGATTTATTAGTAATATCAACAGCTAATTACAAAGATGCACATTTAAGCAAGGGTTACTGGAAACTGAACATGTCCTTATTAGAGGACCCAGAAATATTCCAGGGCCTACAACACATAACACAGGCCAGGGCATCAGTAGATTTTCTGTATGACACTCAAACTTACTGGTGATTAGAAACAAAACTGATTTCATCAACTTTTTGAAACTTACAGGGCAATTAAAGGCCAGAAAAACCAGGGGCCAGATTTTCAAAGACCAGAGAATGAGGCAGGGTGCTTGCATCAAAACAACTGATGCAAGGAGCAGGATTCATCAAACCTTTCACCAATTCTAATTTTCAAATGGTGCTTGTATCAAAAACAGGTCTGCATGCACCATAGTGGCTTGCCCATGCCTGCATCAACACAATGCCTGTGCTAAGTCAGAAGGGATGACTGCATCACTAAATGATGTACCATCCGTTATTTGGGATTTTCAAATATATGCAAGTCCTGTCCTTGTGTCTAAGATGCCTGTACTATTAGACCAGCCAGAGCTGGTCTAAGGACACTAACGCATATAAAGAGACCCAAAGCAGGTGGTCAGACCTGACTATGCTACTATTAAAGGCCAGTATTCATGCAGGACTAGTTTTGAACATTTTGGGGCTTAGTTTGGGCATTTCATCTGCTATTTTGTTTTGTTTAGCTTGCAACATTCTCATCCTTTGTGTCATTTTTACTCAACTTGTACCATTTTTGTTACTCAGCTTGCACAATGTTTACTTAGTTTGTACCATTTTGTACTTAGTTTTAGACATTTTCTTTCCCTGAGTCATTTTTGGGACTCAATTGCACCATTTTTGCTCAACTTGCACCATTTTTGACTCTACCTGCACCATTTATTTTGGTGCAGCTTGTATCATTCTCATCCCTTTACACCATTTAGTAGATGCAGTGGACCTCCTGCATCAGTTTGGGAGACTTTGTCACAATGAACACTTTTCTTGCAAAATATGGCCACTAGAATTTGGCGCACCTAGATCTGACTCAAGCTCGTTGTTTGACGCAGCTTGCATGGATCTAAGAGCCCTTTGAAAATCTGGTCCCAGAAGTATAAAAAATTACAAGAATTATATCAACTCATTTCTCATCAAAGCACCTCTAATACACAATAATACAGAAAGAATTTCCACAAATCAAAATGACATAGACAATGTCAGTATGACAGACTGGTGTAGCTAAGCGTGAAGAAAAGTTTGGAACACAAGGAAAATCATACCACAACAACCAATTTGATAGCTGTCAGTGAAAAGGAAACATGGACTATGCCCTTTTTAAAAAATAGTGAAGGTACCTGAGATGACAAAAAATCAGATATTTAACGAACTGCCAAAATTTTTAACACATGCTTTTCAGCAACCAAATTCCAATTTAAATGAATTACATCTCTGGGCACAAAAACAGAACCATTCACAAATTCAAGATGAATTTATACATATCTTAGAGCAACCTATTACTGTATGGGAACTTAAAAATACAATCCAGTTACTTAAAATTGATTCACCTCCAGGACTTGACATCCTGACCATGAAATTTTATAATAAATTATCATCCCAGGACTTTTGGGTCAGTTAGTAAAACTTATAATTTTATGCTTTTGAAGGATCTGTACCTTCTTGTTATGTCACTAGGTTTAGTCATTTTTTTTTCAAAAATGGTGATAGGTCTGAATTAACCAATTGGAGACCCATCTCGTTATTAAATTATGATTTCAAAATACTCACAAAACTCTTATATAATAGAATTTCCTTAACCCTATCACACTTAATACAAATTGTTCAAGTGAGTTCAGTACCTGGTAGGAGAATTATTGATATTTTAATTTTAATAAGGGACATCATGGCTAAGGGATCTGAAGGAGAAATGTCTGGTTATATGCTATGTTTGGATCAAACAAAAGCATTCAATTCAGTTATACACCCTTATTTATGGCAATACATGAAATGTTATGGCTTACCGACTCCTTTATAGTTTGGATAAAAATGTTATGCTTCAGCAACAGTACAACCTTATATTAATGGGTGGCAAGCCATGAAGCCTAGAATCCTATAAATACAATGGTAAAGTGTAGAGTATGGTTCAGGGACAGGCATTATGGATTGAGATTGAGGTTAAAGGAGTAACAATACACCGTGAGCCAAATGACAGCAGCGGTAATAAAGAGGGTGTGCTTCGGAGTTAACAATATTCAAGGAGGTCTGAGAGTGAATAGGGTTCCCTTTACTAGAGCATTGCCCATAGTGGTAGTGTGTGGAGTGACTAGGCTCAATTAATAAGTCCAACTGAGCTCCATAACAAAGTGAGGGATACGCAAAAAAATCCCTATTAAATTCTTGGACTTGAGTAAAATATGGTGTTGCAGGAAATGTTTAATATAAGCCCTTTGTAAATAGTGCTCAAAATAGCCAGCATAAAATAATTGACAGGGTGGACTCAAATTGTAGTTAAGGGGATAATAAAGTGAAGAAGCATGGATTAGTAGTGTAGACAGAGGGGTTAAATAAGAGTTGTTAAACTCTGTCAACTGGTGTGTGTAGATAGAATACATAAGGCTTATCCTGCCAGAAAGCATAGGAGTACATATAGCAGAATAAGCCCTATTGTGGCAGAATATATTAATAGAATTTGGAGCTTCAATCCAAATACCTGACCCATCTATAAAATAATAATGAGTATCAGAACAGACAGATTACTAGATATATTAGTACCACTAATGTAATAAGCTAAGTATTAAAAGAATAGTACAGAATAACAAAGTACCATATTTCATCAACAGGCAGAGGCCAAAAGTTGATTATAAGAATGAGAGGTATTGTTTAGAATCAACCGATGTACAGCCTTTCTGATTCACAACTAGTTAGAAAGTAAATTATCAAAATGGTACAAGCAGCATGATATATACAGTAATTGGGCAATAGTAAAAAAAAGGGTTTCTAGATCAATCTCCTGAATAGGAAACTAGTCAGGAGAAAGCGATCAACCTGTAAATTAAATTACTTGATCGGATCACCATAGCATTGCGGGTATTGTTAGGGTTGTTAGGATTTTTCCTTCCTATTCACTTTGCGCTCTTTTAGGAGGTTTGGATGCTTTAACGGAGAGCTTGCAGTGATTTCAGACCAAGAAGAATCTGCAGATATATTGTCTCGAGTCTCAGTACACAAATTAGAGGAAAGATCATCTGTAGCTTGGGAGATAAATCATCCTGCAAGGAGAGCGTATCTTCAGCCAATAGGGTGAATTTGTTGCTCAGCTGTATGGAGGGATTTACTAAAGAGTGAAGGGATGGTGTTTGTGAAGAACCAGAGGGACTTTCAGCAGGACAACAGGTGTATTTAGAGGTATGTTGGTCAGATAGATTTTTCTTCTGTAGCTGACTCTACTGTCTAGCTGGAGGCATAGAAGTGGAGGTATTATTTGTAATGCCGATTTTGTTGCCATTTCATTTGGGACTGTCAGTTCTGATACACTTCTGGTTGGGACCGTCAGTACTGCTGTACTTCCTCCTGGATCCTGAGGTGCAATAAATTCTCCCAGTAGGTTCCACACTGTCAATCAGTCTCACAACATCACTCGATCTCCCAAGGTAAGAGATTTTAGATCAACATTGAGAAAACTTGCAAGGGCATCAGGAAAGCTAAAGTCCTTGAATGAGGAATCAAGGTAGAGGCGCATTAAAGCTGGGTAGCATAAAGTAAAGTTGATGCCTCTTTGGTGAAGTAACTGCTTTAGAGGGTTGTATTCTCTACTTCAGACAGTTCTTTTGAAAATCTCTATATATTAGAATGTTATGGTCTTACCACATTAATGTTCCCACCTCTCTGCACACTTCAGGATTAGTTCAGTATGAGCGTAGTTCAAAAATGAACAATAATAGGTCTAGGCCTTTGATCTCGTTGTGGCCTGGGCCCTTAAGTTCAGTGGGATCTTTCAATGGTGAGCACTAGATCAGGAGGCAGCTTGAGCAATGCTGGTAAGACATGTAGGAGGAGTGCAGATGTGTCCCCAGCTCAATGCTCTGAAATCCAAAAACGAATTATTCCTCCTATTACGATTTTCAATATCGTCCAATTTTAGACTGCAGAGATTTAATTGTTCGGTCCTGGTTCGAATCGTGGCCTGAAGAGAATGAATGGAGGTCATATTTTGTACAATCGAGTTCTCTGTTATGGTTATTCTGTGGCTCCAAATTCCATCGTAGCTGCATTTTGTTGGTGGTAACTTTTAAATCATTTATGTCAGAAATTAATTTAGAGAACATAGCCTCCACTCTTTCAAGAGTTAAGCTGTATGTTTTGGTCAGCCATGGTGATGAATAACAAGGCCGGAAATAAGGTGTGCTGAAATGGCCAGATACAGTGGTTTAAAGTTGAAATAACACAAAATATAGCATGATAATGATTTACAGGAAAATCATGAGAGCTGGCAACTGAAAAAGAAGGTTGATTATGGCTGGATGAGGTTAGATTACATCTTTCTCTGCACAGAGATTGAGTTATGCTGCCACCTTCTGCCTAGCCAGGCCATGCCCTTCGCCCATCTATTTTTGAAACCATTTCTGTGTATCTGTACAGATAGGTGTGCAAGCAGGTAAAGCAACCTCGGAGCTGTCATTATTGTGACTGAGACTATCTTTCTTGCTAAGGGAAGCTTCAGTGCCTTCCATCTGTCTACCTCCAGTCTGAGTGAGCCTAGTAGGAACATGAAGTTAGCTAAGATCATTTGGGGATACTAGGATGCAGTATGATGCCTAAATATTTGATGCCTCCAGGGGACCACTGAGACCGACAGTCGTGAAGGGCTGTTCCGATCCTGCCGAGTTCAATGGGAGCACCTCCATCTTTGCCTGGTTTACCTGGATCCTGGGTACCCATGAGAAGTCAGCTAGCATGTCCAGAACTACCTGGACCACCTGGTGGTTGTATGCTGTGGTGATCAACAGGTCATCCATGTACAGGAAGGTTCTTGAGGAGACCCTCCTACCTGTATGCCAGGAATCCTCCTAGATTTTCTGATAGTAATACCCAGTGGTTTTATTGCAGGACCAACAGAAGGGGGTACAGTGGGCACTCTTGCCTTGTGCCCTTTGTAATCAAGGGGGACATTAAGCAGATGGTGAGTACAGAGGCCATTGGACAGGCATATAGTAACTAACCCATGCTATGAAGCTTGGGCATATGCCCATGGTGGTGAGGGTCTGCATCAGAAAAGGCCATTCGACCAAATCTAAGACCTTTTGAAATCAACTGCTAATGCTGCCATGGGGGTTTGGGAGGACCTAACTTTTTGCATTAAGGTGATCAAAGTTCTATGGTGGTCTGACCCCAGTCTCCCTTTGACAAACTCTGCTTGGGCTGGGTGTATGAGGCCTAGTAGCACTGGCTCCAGTCATCCAGCAAACACCTTGGCCAGTATTTTGGCATCAGCATTTATTTATTTATTTATTTATTTCATTCTTTTTCCTCCTGTCATGGCCACACGGGCATATCTCAGGCATCCTGCCTGTTTCTGCCCGCCTGAGGTTCCCCTGAACCTGTGCCTCCTCTCTCCCCCCACAGCTAGCACTCCCAGCTTAACCTCAGGGTAAAGGCATCCCACCTTGTTGGGTGCTCTTACATTAGACTCTGGCTGTGGGAGTGGACCCTGGGCGAAGGACCTGGAAGGCCAGCAAGGTAGATCCGTGGTGGGCACGGGGTCAGGTGCAGTCATCTTCCCGCGGAGCTGGGTTTTCCATGTTCTTGGTGCCTCCCAGCTGCATGGTGCACCCATGATGCACTGGTGCAAGGCAGCTCTGCCAGCATCATCCATGCTGTGTGCCATGCAGCCGATGTGCTGCAGTGCCCCCAATCTCCACCAGGAGTCACTGGCATGCCAAGCTATCCCCCACCCTCTCCCTGGTAGAGGAGAGCAGCCCTGTGCATGCTCAATCCGCCTATCCCTGCTGACCCCTGGCGCCCAAGCCTCGCTCCCAAACTTGGGTCACCAGCATGACACCAGGTGTGGCTTCCAACTCTCAACCCTCAGCACCACTGGGCTGGCCTGGCATCGCATTTATGAGGAGAGATGAGGTAGCTCCCTGGAGCCAGTGGGTTTTGTCTTACTTCAGAACAACCATTATGGTTGCTTCCCTCATCGATGGGGCAACACCCTTTAGCCATCGAGTCCCCAGATGCCCTAATCAAGTATTTGGCCAGGTTGACCCACTTCATTTGATATAGGACAATGGGAGGCCATCTTTCCTGGTGTTTTGTGTGGATCCATGGCCCAGATTGCCCCTTCCACTTCATTTTCAGTTAGGGGGCATCCAGGGCCTCAGCTGCCATGTCCGTCACCCTAAGGATGGGAAGACTGGCCAGGTACTGCTCGACTTTAAGGGGGATGGGGGCTGGGAGATGCATACAGTTGTTCATAGAACTGTGTCATAATAGCATTGATCCCTTTCTGTGCAAAACATTTATTCCTCTCTATCGGTGAGTGCGTGGATAGTACTTGCAGCCTGCTTGCTTTTCAGCTTGTAGGCTAGCAATTTTGTTGGCCTTCTCACCCCTTCCCAATAGGAATGGCACAACCTTCTATGTTCAGCCCAGCTTGCTGGGTGAGGTGGGCATTGAGTGAGACCTTGGTGCTGTTAAGCTGTGCTAACAGATTGTGTGGGGGATTCTTACTGGGCCTCCAGTAAGGCTAGCTGCTTTTCAGGGCCTCTGCTCAGCCTCCTGCTACCTCCATCTGGCTGTGGTGAAGACGATTATTCTGCCCACGCAGTGTGGTTTGACGGTCTCCCACAGGGTAGAGTGGGAGACTTCTATTATCATTATTCCTCCAGTAGTCTTCGACCTCGGGACCCAACCACTTTTGGAATTCTGAATCCTCCAGTAGGAGGGTGTCTACCCTCAAGTTGTCGCTGGTGGGAGTCTAGTCCTCTTCATAACATCAGCTGTAGGGAGCGTGGTCTGAGATGACTATGGGTGTGTTTGCACTTTGATGACCCTTCATATGCAGAACTTGACATGAGCCACCAGTCAATCCTACTAGAGGTCCCATAGGACTGGGAGAAACATGTGTAATATCGTACCCGGGATGTAGGGCTCTCCAGGCGTCTAGCAATGACTGCTCATGCATCATACTGTGGACTGCTTGCACTGCCTGCCTATGGGGTCTAGAGATCCCATTGCTCCTGTCTATTAAGTGGTCCAGTGTAAGGTTAAAGTCTCCCCAGTCAACACCAGGGCCTTGTTGGTGCTGAATTCCATGAGGGCTTGATTCAAACCATGGAAGAATTGTGATGAGTCCTGATAAGGGGCATATAGGTTAGCTAGGATGATCGGCCCTTCTGGGGTTTCCTCTTGGCCATAACCCACCTCCCTCTTTATCTCCTGCCCTCTTAAAGGGGAAGTCTCCATAGTTCCACACCAATATTTTCCCAACTCCTTATGTGTAACTGTTGTGTGCCTCCTCCAGTTGCCATCAGTCCTATTGCTATCCAAATCTAGATTACAAATAAAATATACAGTCCCCAAAAGTTATCAATGTGTTTGTCCTCCATTTTACCATCAATGTTGCTGGAGGATGATGATGTCATCAGAGCAACAGATAATGGTGCTGCACTAAATGCAGTTCCACCAGTAAACCAAACCCACAATGTTTGGTTCCCCACTTGAGTAATGGAGGAACCCTTTAAGTGTTGTGCACATTCTGAAGTGCAGGTCTAATAGGGACTAGGACCATGTGAGTGTGATGCATCACTGATCTGAGGTATATACAGTATTCATATAAGGAAGTGCCTGTATGTGTTGTGTTATCTTTATGTTATAAAAACAGTTTACCTAATAAATGACTCTGGTACAACAAGAATTGTAAGTGGTATTATACAGCTGTTGTATTATGTTGTGTGTGTTAACATTCTCTGTTTTGATTGACACCAGCAGTGAGAAACAATCTTGCAAATATGCCCCTTTCCTTTGTAATTAAGCAGTCAGTGATTGGATGGCTGCTGTAAGGCAATAAAGAATTCAGCTATAACAAGGAATAGGTTACCAGGAAAATATCAGCTGCAGCATATGGAAGAAGGGTAATCTAGTGGTTAAAGCACAGGCACAAGCACTGGGGACTCTGGTTCAAATCCTACTAGAGTCCCTTCTCTCTAACCCTAAGATGTTCCCCTAACCTCCTTGGAAACTGTGATGGCCCCTCAGGTCCATGGCTTTAAAAGTGTCGTAATGGGTGTTTACTCACCTGGTAAAGGTGATTGTGTTGGTTGGCATCCATGGCACTCCAGACATTACCTCATGGGTTACAGCCCACCTGATAGGCTAATGATGCACATGACCCAGATCAGATTTCCAGTATATCCAGGTCCCAGGAACCCCTGCTCTCCAGTCTGAATTTTCCATAGCTGAAAGGAAGTTAGTTAGAACAAGAATACAATGCAAAAAACAATACAGTCTAGTAAAAACAAGGTCCTCTACGACATGATAGAAGCAAGGACGGAGGCCTGTGTTTATTCCTTATTTTGTACAATCTAATTTGAACCTGGGTTCGACTGTGTTAGCAGTGAGACTGAGTTCTATGGAACTGGTGTAGGGACCTCCTGTTTCCCTGACAGAGGACACTCCGATCATCCCGAGGAGGGCCTTGAGTGCCATGGATGCCAACCAACACAATCACCTTTACCAGGTGAGTAAACACCCATTGTGATTGGTTGGCATCCCATGGCACTCAGACATTACCTCATGGGAGATAAGAAGCAGTTAGGACTCTGGGTGGGATCCGGTGGATCGGAGGGTCGGGTGTGGGTGCAGCTGCTAGGACCTGGGTAGCAAAGGCTGGCCTGAAGTCCAGAAGCTGTTCTAGTCTATAGTGTCTAGCAAAGGTGTGCGAGAGCTCCAGGTAGCCGCCTGCAGATGTCTTCGGAGGACACAAGCTCGCTCCGCCCAAGAGGTGGATATTGCCCTGGTGGAGTGAGCCCTGATCCCTGAGGTGGGGTTAGTCGATTTGCCATGTAGGCATGGAGGACGACCTGTCTGATCCACCCAGCGATGGTGGTCTTGGACGCCGTGCGAGCCCTGCCTCTGGCCCTTGAGATGATGAATAGCCTCTCCATCTTACGGATGGGGCGGACCTGTCCAGGTAGATCGAGAGGCCGACCCGGCGTCCAGGGGTCGCGGGCTCTGCTCTCGGCCTGAGGGGCTATGCGAGGCAAGGTAGGCAGGTCTATCGGTTGTTCCTGTGGAACCTTGTCGAACCTTCGTTGGAAGGCTGGGACTGTCTCAGCCGGACCCCTTTGGGGTGGTAAGGTGGTGTATGGAGCCAGCACCACAGGCGCCAGTTCCCCAATTCTTCTAGCCAAACAGATGGCCACAGGAAAGCTGTCTTCAAGCCGACCCAGAATAGGTCTGCCTCGGTGAGCTGCCTCGTATGGTGGCCGTCTTAGGGAATCCAAAACCAGAGGTAGGTCCCACAGAGCGATGCTAGGTCTGGTTCTGGGTGCATGAGGTCCACCGCTCTCAAAAGTGGATGGCGTCTGGATGGGCCCCTGGTGGAGTCCTCGACGAGACCTCTGGCCGCCTGATGGCCGCCAGTTGCACCCTTAGAAAGGAGGGTGCCAGCCCCTTGTCCACCCCTTGTTGCAGGAACAGGAGGATCGTGCAGGTCGGCCTGTTCTGGCATCGACCCTCTGACGGCACCACTGAGAGAAGACGGCCCATTGCCCTCGTATGTGGATGTGGTGGATGCCCGACGAGACTGAAGGAGCGTGCCTATAACCGACTCATGGTACCCGTAGCCGTTAGTCGTCTCCTCTCAGAGCCAGGCCGTGAGTTTTAGGGTTCGAGGAGACGGTGGAGTACGGTCCCTGCAACAGCATGTCCGGACGGGTCGGGATCCGGAAGCTGGCTAGCGACATCTCCGTGATTGCCGCGAACCACGATCTGCGTGGCTGTAAGGAGCCACCAGGATGATGGTGACCCGAGACTCCCGGTTTTTGCCAAAACCTTTGGGATGAGGGAAGCGGGTGAAACATGTCGCATACTCCCGTGACCATACCTGAGACAGGGCGTCCGTGCCCTGGGAGTGAGCATCTCTGAAATGGGAGAAGTACCGGTCCACCTGGGTGTTGTCCCAGATGCCATTAGATCTAGGGACACTGGGCCCCAGGCCACCTGTACTGTCTGGAATAGATCCAGATGCAGGCGCCATTCTCCCAGGTGGATCTGTTGCCTGCTGAGCCAATCCGCCCTGACGTTCAGTTTCCGCCAAGTGCACTGCTCCCAGGTGTGATAGGTGCGTTTGTGCCCAGTTCATCACCCTTGAGGTTTCCCTTGACATGGCCCTGCTTCTGGTTCCTCCCTGGTTTGCAATGTAGGCCACCGTCCACGCGATTGTCAGACTTGATCAGAACCGACTGTCCCCGGATGATGTGACGGAGCCCTTAGTGCTTGGAATACTGCCTCATCTCCAGGACGTTGATGGAGAGTTGAGACTCATGGGGGACCATGTTCCCTGTGCTGACTCATCCCCAGACAGGCTCCCCAGCCGGAGAGGCTCACGTCCGTCTCGATGGGGATCGGGTGTGGGGCCTCGAGGTGACCCCCTCGTCAGGTTTCCCAGGTTACCCACCACTCAGGGAGGACCTTACCTCGGCGGGTAAGGGAACCACACAATGGAGGTTGTTCTCGTTCGGTGCCCAGCGTGCCAGGACATAATTCTGGAGTGGGCGCATATCCACCTGGCCCAGGGCACGAGGTCGATGCAGGAGGCCATGCATCCCAGAAGCCTTGCCACCTTCACCACCGTGGTGCGGGGTGTGACCTTAACTGTCGGGCCAGGCTCCGGAGGCTGCGGATCCGGGCAGGTGATGGTCTCGCCCAGCCTTCGGCGAGTTGATAATGGCCCCAGGTGCTCTATTTGTTGGGTGGGACGGAGATGGCTCTTCTCAGTTCACCACCCAACGTGATCTTTGAGGGCTTGCACGGCGAGCTGTGATGTGCGCATGCCTGATCCTCGGAGCGGGTGCGGATGAGCCAATCGTCCAAGCACGGAATGCTGTCCAGCCCCTGTTCCCTGAGTCTGGCCACCAGTGTGATGGAGACCTTGGTGAAGACTCTGGGTGCGAGGACAGACCGAACAGGAGGGCTCGGTACTGGAAGTGGTGTCCCATGATGTGGAAGCGGAGGAACTGCCTGTGCTTCCTGATGATGGGGATGTGTAGGTAGGCGTCCTTTAGGTCGACGGAGGTTAGAAGTCGCCTACCCTGATACCTGTAGGTGGACCGGACTTGTCTCCATTTTGAACCGACGTGGGTTCACGTACTGGTTCAGGCGTTTTAGGTCCAGGATGAGCCTTAGCTCCCCGACTTCTTGGGGACCAGGAAGAAGATGGAGTACATGCCTTCCCTGTTCCTGAGCCGGGACGGGTTGAATGGCCCTGTTCTGGATCAGCTCTGCCAGGATCCCTGAACTTGGTGAGGTGAGGCTCTTCTTCTGGAGACTGGGACGAGATGAAACATTGTGGAACTGAGGATGAGCCAACTCGATGGCGATCCCCTGGAGACCACGCTCGGACCCACCTGTCCGACGTGGTGGCCGCCCAGTGATGCGTACAGGGCCAGCTGTTGACCGACAGGGGATATTGTTCCTGGAGGAGGTGATCGGGCAGAGTTGGAGTCACTGTTTCCCCTGAACCCCTACTGTGACCTCCGGACTTCTGTCCCGGGGTCGGAAGGAGGAGGCCTGGTAACCGTGGAAGGTGGGGTGCGGGTGTTAGAGGGAGCCCTGCCTCGAAAGGGGTGGCTCTGGAGAATGAATCCCTGCGGGTTTGGCTCTTGGCACCAGGATGAAATCTCCGCCTTGCGGAGGGCAGATGGGAGGATCTTGACGGTTCCTTAGGAGGTCCCTATCCTCTTCTTCTGTTTCAGGTAACTCTGAAGTCCCTCCCCAAATACATGACCCCTTTAAGGGGTAGATTCTGTAGTAAAGTCTTAGACTCTGAATCAGCGTCCCAGAGCTTCAACCATAGAGCTCTCATGGCCCGATTTATGATGGCGGCGGCCCTGGCTTGTAGGCGAGGGAGTCCACTGCCATGTCGGCCAGGTACTTGGCTGCGTCCAGGGTATAGTCTAGGAGTTCAGCTTCCTGGACTTTGGGCTTGCCTGTTCCTGGAGTTCTTCCAGCCAGCGGATCTGGGCCTGGGAGTGTAGATAGCCGCTGTCATAGCCTTGGCTGTGGTGCCCCGATCTCAAAGTCTTCTTTAGCATGTCCTCAATCCTTTTGTCCGTTGGGTCCTTGAGGGCTATGGTACCACATGGTAGGACAGTCTCCTTGCTCAGGGCCACCACTTGGGGATCAATGGAGAGTGCCTTGCACAGCATCCGACTTGTCGCCTTGTACCGGGTACATCTTGTGCAGATTCCTTCGTTTGGCATTCTGCCCGGGTCTGTGGATTGCCATTCCGCGTGAACCAACTCTTCTATGGCCGGGCAAACTGGGAAGGTCTCTGAGAAGTGGTTCTTAGCTGGATCATGGGATTGAGCTTCGACTCCGTCTTCTCCCCTTCCGGTTCCTCTGTGGACAGCCCCATAGTGGCCTTGATGGCCTTCATGAGCCCGGGATGGTTTCAAAGAACACAGTTTGGATGTCAGGGACGGGGTTGCTTGTTGGTCGACATCCTCCAAGTCGGACTCCAAGCCAGGCTCCTCCTCCTCCTCTTCGTCATAATCGCTGTCCTTGCCCCTTCCTCTGGAGGTTCGTCGAGGGGCACGCTGGGATGGGGACCTCTGGGACGGGCGATTCCTCTGGAGGGTCTCTGAGGGGGGCTCCGAGCTGGGTGGTCTCGTTCTGTTTTGGGTAAGGGCCTCTAGCCTCTCCATGATCTTCAGCATGAAGTTCTGCTGACTCTCCATCATTGCCACCGCCACCTGTTGATTTTGGATCAACAGAGAACCTGGGTCCACCCACGCCGAGGTGCTGGGTCCGGGGTTAGAAGGTGCCAGAGGAGGGGTTCTTCCATCGAAGAAAGTTCGCTGTCCATCAGGCAGGCTGCGCAGAGAGGACCCGGGTCTGGGGGAGGAGGGTGGCACTGCACGCGGTGCATTTCTTTGCCTTTACCATCTGAAGAGAGAGAGATAGGTCTGAGCGAGTGGTTAGCTCCCGAACTGTGTTGCCCTCTTGCCCCTGTAGGATGCCGCACCGCAGGCGGGTTGGGGGAGACTGGCGGTAGAACTGGGTAAGGGCGCTATGGGAGGCCCTTATACAGCCATGGGCGATGACGGGATCTTTGCCTGTTTTCCTTACTTTCCTCACCCCTTCTTTCCATCTTGTGAGGGGCCAAGGCCCGCTGTGGTAGGGGCCGGCCAGTGGTGGTGAGGAAGGTACCGCTGGGCTCTACTGGGGTCGCTATGGGAGGGACCTGAGTAGTATGCTCCGTGGGGTCCTACTGGGGTCGCTATGTGAGGGACCCAAGTAGCAGGAAGGTCTCTTCTCTCTTCTTCTTATCTCTATTTTTTTTTTTTTGATGAGTGTACCAGAGGAGGCCAGGAAAAGCACGAAGCTGGTGGTCCGAACCCCTGATCCTCCAGATTGGGATCAGATAGGAGGAGGAGGGATTCCTCTAGATGGCTTGGCCAGCGAGGTCGCCTAGGATGCGGGTGGGCATGGCAGAGCCCTGGACCCTGGCGTCTGCCCCCTTATATTTTTTTTTTTTTTTTATTATTATGCCTGTTGGTAGGGGAGCTGTGGGGAATGTTCCCTGAGAAGTGAGGGCTGTGGGAGGTGAACCGCAGCCTCCGATTTGCAGCCTCGTAGCCTTGAGAGCTGCCCAGCTGTTCCTGGCCCCAGGCCCATAGGGACGCTAGCAGGGGCCCGAGGAAGCCTAGGGAGATTTGGGGCCGAGAAGGCCCGAGAAGACCAGGCCTGTCTGCGGCCTTGGAGGAGATGCCGTGGTGGAATCGCCTTGTGGAAGCTCGACTGAGCCAGGCGACCACACCGGCTGGTGGCCTGTCCTGTCCCTTTGAGGAAGGAGGGACGGAGAAGCGGTCGGGATCCAGTTGGGGACTCGAGAGGGCGGAGGCCTACCTCTCGATTTCCTTGAGGCGCATCCCTTCGAGGTGTGGGCGGACTGTGGTCCATAAGTAAGCCACTCATGCGACGGCGTGTTAGGGCCTCTCATCGAGAGGTGGGGGGTGCCGGCGGGGAGTCGGCCGGCTAGTCGGCCCAAAAGATGCCACCGAGCCGACAGGGAGAGCTGGGGTAGGAGAGGCTCTCTGGGAGGTGGCTGAGCCCGTAAACCAGGCCGCGGAGTCGCTGGAGGAGAAGGGTGACTTCATGGGAGGCCGGCGAAGGCATGGGCCTGTACAGCAAATGCCCGCGAGGCCGCGTGGCATGCAGGGGAAGCAGCACGCGCCCGGGATGGCCTGGAAGGGTAGGGCCTAGGCCGAGCAGGCTGCAGGGCGCTTAGGAAGCGCTTAGTACTGAGCTGTGGGGCAAATACCAGCTGGATATTCATTTTGGAAACGCCTAGAATATTAAAGGAATCCCTGAGTAGGGATATAGGAGACGCCAGAAACATGACAATTTGTTGATTTCTTTCATTAACAGTCAGCATTAACATAATAAGCAGAATTTTATAACAATAATGAAATACTTCAGGGCAGCATAGCCTGACCCCAGGAACAAAAAAACTAATGTAAAGTCACTTGTTTAAAGGAAATAGATCGCTGGTTCCTACCTTGAAAGAGCAGACAGGGGTTCTCTGGAGTGCTTCTTGCCTGTTCAGATGCACAATTCACAACTGGAGAGCAGGGGTTCCTGGGACCTGGATATACTGAAATCTGATCTGGGTCATGTGCATCATTAGCCTATCAGGTGGGCTGTAACCCATGAGGTAATGTCTGGAGTGCCATGGGATGCCAACCAATCACAATTCCATTATAAATCATAAGCAGTGATGTGAGAGCTACAGCACTTCACTTTCAAGGTACTAAGGATAGCTGTGCAGCCCTTCCCACTTTGTAATGCCAGCATTTGAAGTAGGATGTCCCTCACAAATCAGATGCTACACCTCAGCTGTTGTAAGTAAAGAAACTAATCAGTCTCAGTGTTTGTAGTGCTCTATATTTGCTTAGCTCATTCCTCCCATGTCATATGCATTCTGTGTCTTGGTATTTCCAGTCAGAAGCTCAGCTTTAAGGAGCATTTGAAATGTAAACCAATACACTTTATAAAGTAAAGTATCTAGCTCTCCACTTTCAGGCTGCTGAAAGGGGATTGTATAAGTCAGTCTAGTGTGATCCTTTTAAACTGCCCAGGCTCACCTTGTAATGAATCTTCTCAAGGGTGTTCACCTGGTTCAATACAGAGTGACTGATTGACTACTGATTGATTGGTTGGTTGATTGGTTGATTGACTGATTGTCTACTGCTTGCTACAACATGTTACAACTGTCTCACAGAGAGAAATGAGCAAAACAAAGTAACTGCTTTTGTTTCCTGTGAATGAAATACTGTTAGATGTATTATTTGCTCTACACATACAGTATTAAGACTACAAGTACTCCTCCCTGTGTGAGTTGCATGACAGAACTGCCTTATGCCATTGCAAACTTAAACTAAAATCAGTCTAGACAGCATTAATACCCTTATGTTTTGTTTTGCACTGTTGCTGCAGTGACATCAAGAGTGGGAGGGACTGTATTACAAGAGACTTATTTGCATATAAATGGAGGCTTGTTTGACATTTTACTACCTTGTGTCAGAGCCTCAAACTCTAGATATGCATTGCAAAGAAGAAATGGCTGATCTCTTATTGACATATGTACAGTACTTGATGTAATGTATAATAAATACATCAGACATATCCAAATCATACATATACAGGAGTCTTCTCCTTAATCATTTTCCACCCTAGGTTCTTGTGCACAAGGATGGGGACTCCTCTTTTATGAGATGGGGTGGTACTATGGCTCTCTTCCCCACCGTGCTCTGGCATAGTTTTCTGGCTTTCCTGGTGGAGAGTTTGGCTTCCTGAAGGAATGCAATGTGAGGGCTCAATTTTTTAAGTGTAGAAGGACTTTCTTTCTTTTGATAGGTGAATTGAGCCCTTTGACATTCCAGGTTACTAGTTTAGTCTCCATCAGGCAAGTATTTAGCAATGATCAGTGTTAGTGTCGACTAAACTCCCAGCCTGGCATCCACAGGCCAGTGTACATACCCCACACATTTCCTGGTCTCCTTGCTGCCCTTTACTCTGCCTTTGTCCACCACTCCATGAATTGCCTGTAAACTTATTAACATGAACAGCATAAAACCATGTAAATGAAATCACAATAATGCAGGAAATGAGTGTAGCATCCTAATGCTTCAGGGTCTTTCCCTCCTTCCCTCCCCGTAACCCAACTGCGGACCAGCTTCCACAGACTATGTTGGCTGGCTGGCAGCCCAGACATCTCGCGGGATTGCTGGGGTTGCACCTCCAGGGTGAGCTGCCAAAGCTTGTGCCAACTTGCACCTCACTTTTTTTATTTTATTTATGACTTAGTTAACTGGGTTGGTGCACTGATCCCAGGGCAAGTTTTGGCATGACCCAGGCCACGTAAGGTGGCACAGAGTAGAAACATAAAATAACAAGAATATAACAAGAGCAGGTACTACATAGTGAAAGGTTACAGTTGTTACATTTGTCAATACATAGTGGCAGTAGGTGAGGGACAACAAATAACCAAGCAAAGTGAGGCTCATGGTGGCACAGTTTCAGAAAATAAGAAAGCCTATTTGGCCCTATTTATTCAGCTTTTCCTGACAAACTATTTCCTTTCTGCAGGTTCCGTGAGACCCTGTGCTAGCAGACTTGTCAGCTACTAGGCCACCCATCTTGGTCTTTGGTCACATAGACTGTGGCCCCTAAGCCAACTCTTGTAGCTATGTCCCTCCTGTTATCCCCTTTGTGGAGCTGTCTTCTATGTGGTCACGGGGGCATTCCACCAAAGTGCCTCTGATTAATGCCCAGGTCATGTGCAGATAGAGGACTCTCAGGGGTATGGGGTACCAATTTGCAAGGGGGATGCTCAGCTGCAACTAGTACATCTCACCTGCTCACTGCTTGTCTGTAAGGCAAGAACAGAAACGAGCCCCTAACTGCAGATCAACTTTCAACTATCTACTAACAGCAACATTTTGCTGGAACAGCACTGAAAACAGCAACACTTAACATCATAAACATAGATAAGAGAGGAAAAAAGGAACTTGTGACATGGGCACCCATCCTCCACACCTTGCAGCCCAGTGTAATCCACTTCTGGGAGGGGGCAGTACCACTGTGTGCATGGTCACTTTAAATATCTGCCCTGCATCCCGTTCCCATCCTGCCCTCAGTTTCCCCACAATTACTGTTTTGGTGAGGGAGTGCCTGCAGGGTGGAGTCCATATCAGTTGGTATGCGGCACAGTCATTAAACAGTCCCGGTCCTCCAAGCCTCCTGTGTCAACCCTTCTGTGCCAACTGCAGTCCCTGGAGCAAGTCGGCTTCCCTGAGTGTGGGGCCTCATGGCGCTGGGCCTGTAGCAACCCTGAATCTCTGCAACTTCAGCTTCTTTGGCCCAGGAGGGGCCTGTTCCTCCTGGCCTCTTGACTGGGCTGCAGCATACCATCTAGGAAGTAATGGAGAATATTGCATCCTACCATCATCCAGCAAGTGGATCAATGCTGCAAACTGGTGGTTCTTCATTAACGGACCTGAGGAGGCCTCTGAATTGGGGTTACCACTGCGGCTCCTGGAGTGGAGCCTAGTGGTTTTATCAATATGTACCCCTCCTTCCTGGCTGATTTCCTGTTGCACTGCTTACCTTTCAAGGTTGCTGGTGGCAGGGCCTCCTTGGATGGCTGGTGTGGAGCCAGTGACTCCTTCGGAGGGTCGCTGTAGCGTGAGTTGCCTCAGATTGTTGGTAGTCCATCGGGGGTCCCTGCAGTCATGGCCTTGTGGCCTGATCATGCTTCTGCCCTTGCCCAGGCTTTTCTTGCAGGTATATGCAGTGATGAAGAACATCGTGAGCCTCTGGAGTTCGAACAATTTGGGGCCCCATCAACCATGACCCGGGTGAAGCCAGGTACCTCAGGAGTAGCCCAGCATTGACACAGGCCGTCCTTGCCATCATGAAGGTCCGCCACTTCGCTGACACCTCCTGTGAGTAATCAGCAAATATTTGGATTCTCTGACCCTCCAGATCAGCGCTATTCTCTGCTGGGCAAGCCTAGTTATTGTTTCCGGTCCTGGAGCGTAGGAAATGGGTGAGCACAGTACGGGATGCCCTCTGGGGCTGGTCAGGGTGCCAGGGTCCTGAGAGCTTCATTGATTTCCAGGGAGTCCCCTCTATGCCACCCCAAGATCCCTGGGAGCTCCTGCTGCAGAAATCAGATTGTGTTGTTTCCTTTGCAGCCCTCCGGAAACCCCATGAAGTGGAGGTAATTCTGGCAGCTGTGGTTTCTAAGTCCTTAACCCTGGTCCAAAGCATTTGGAGCATGCAGTTCTACCCACATATGCAGGTCAGTCCTGTGCCAGCTGTCTTCCACTTCAGACAGCCTAAGTTCTGTGACTCCTGCTCTTTGGGATAGGTCGATAATATCTGCAATGTTGCTTTTTTTGTGTTTAAGTCCATGATGGCCATCCTATTTGGGATTTCAGCAAACATTTGTTTAACTTCTTGCAGGTCACTCCCTGGTGTCAACAGTGTTATGGCTTCATCTCAGGGATCCGCTCATGCGTGATGGCCTCTCAGGCTGAAGTATATGGGAACCCTGTTTCAGAGCTGAAGGCAGAAGTCTGTCAGTAGGTAAGTTGCTGTTGAGAAGGAATGTACATTTTAGGCTTAGGATGTGCAGAAAGGATGACACAATTACAGAATAAATGACAGAGTGAGGACCTGATCAACTACATGTCCATTTCTTTCAGCTGCTGGCCACACCCCGCCAGAAGTGACACATTTCATCTACAGTCACTGTAACATGGTGTGTAGGGGGTACTGTGCTGTAGGTGGTGACACACTCCACCTACAAACACCTCCAGCGTGGTGCACAGGGGACGTTGTGCTGTTCGAGGTGACACAATGGTACAGGTGGCACGTAGCCATTGAAGGTGACAGACTCCATCCTATAAACATCCTTGCATGGTGAGCAGGGGCACTGTGCTACTGGAGGTTACACTCCACCTACAAATAGCCCAGCGTGCTGAGCAGGGGCACTCTGTTGTTGGAGGTGACACACCCTCTAACCACACCCCAGCATGGTGTGTAACAGTAGTTGCTGGAGGTGACACACTCCACCTACAAACACCCCCACATGCTGTGCAGGGGACATTGTGCTGTTAAATGTGCCACAGTCCACCCACAAACACCCCAACATGCTGCGTATAGGGCACTGTGCTGATGGAAGTGACACACTCCATCTGCAGACACTCTAGCATGGTGTGCAGATGGCACTGTGCTATTGGAGATGACAGACTACATCTATACAAACTTCTCCACATTCTATACAGGGACATTGTGCTTCTAGAGGTGACATACTCCACCTACAAACACCCTTGCATACTGCAGAGGGGTCACTGTGCAGTTTGAGTTACACAATTAACCCAAAACCCCACATTGTGTGAAGGGGCACTGGGCTGTTAGAGGTGAAATACTCCACCTACAAACACCCTAGCACAGTGTGCAGGGGGCACTGAATGCTGCTGGGTGACACACTCCACCTACAAACACCCCAGCATGGTGTCTAGAGGGTGTTGTGTTGTTAAAGATCTCACACTCCATCTACAATCCACCCATCATGCTGTGCAGGGGGTACTATGCTGCTGAAGGTGACACACTCCATCTAAAAACACCCCAGCATGGCATGCAGAGGACACTGTGCTGTTGGAGGTGACATACATGCTGCAATTGTTCTGTACTAGTAGTAGTATTGTGTGCATACATTTCTGCCACATGTTTCTGTTCTAGTAACTTATTTTCTTCTAGCTTTACCATTGTTTTAGAGTATGCCTGTTTTGTAGAGCTTTGCAGAATGAGAACATTCTAAATTTGTGGAATTTCAAAGAAATTTCATGAAATTCTTGAATTTTGTGGAATGTAATCAGAATTTCACTGCATTTTTAAATGTATTAATCTGGTCATAACTCAGCCGTCTATTGAGACAGAACTCTGAAATTTGGCATGCTTACTTTCTGAAAGGAGCCTAATAAGATGCCAAATATCATAAAATTAGGATGGAGTGTATCAAAATAATAGGTGCTCAAAATCTGTCATTTTATTTTTTGTAGGAAATTCCATGAAAATCTTTGGGCGGAGATCTTAACTTTGGAATGATTACTTGATGATAGGTTTTCTAATAAAGTATCAAATTTAATGACATTAGGATGGATTGTCTCAATATTATAGGTGCTCAAAATCTTTCATTTTATTTTCTGTGGAAATTTCATGAAAATTTGTATCTGCATGTCCTCAACCATCTATTGGGTCAGACAGCCTACGTTTGGCATAATTACTTGGTGATAGGTGTTCCAAAAATGTTCCAGATTTCATGACATTAGGGTGCTTCATCTCAAAGTAATATGTGCTCAAAGTCTGTGATTTTATTTTTGTTGGACATTTCATGAAATATTATATGTGTATATAACTCAAGCACCTTTGGGGACTTAAACTTCAGGGATATAGATTGGGTCAATAAAACATCATCCAGAAGTTTATCTAGGCAGTTTCTCATGTTATGTGATAAACTGTCTATGAGGCAATTGCCCTAGTCCCATTCGTGGTCACAATAGTCTAGATATCATCCTTGGTACTGAAAATAATGATATCAAAACTGTTACTCACCTCATGTAACAGTGACCACAATATTGTCAAGTCTGAGTTGTGTACAGACTAGTCCAGATTCAAAAGCATCACTAAAATCTTTGTTTATAATAAAGCTGATGTTAAAAGATTGACAAAGCTGTCTCTGCATAGAGTGGAATAACAATTTTAATGGTGTCACTGTTGATGCTATATGGATCAGTCTAAACACTAAAAGCCTATAAACTGCAAATCAATATATATATACCCACCATCAACAAATACAGTAATTCCAGATCAATGTCAATATGGTTAAATTGGAAACTATGTAAGATCATTCTTAAAAACAAAGATTATACACGAAATATCTGATTAATAAGTGCTCTACACATTAGAGGAGCCTTCAAAAATTCCAGAGAACATTTAAGCATGAGATTATAAAAGCTAAAATGGTTACCCAAAATCACTAACTTCTCAGTCATTTAAAGGAACAGTGACATTTTCTAAAGCTATATCAATTATTTGAAAAGCATAGATGTAAGGTTGACCCCTTTATAGTAGATAATGATACTGTTTGTGTCCCCAGTGATATGGGAATTTACTGAATGATCATTTTGCACGCCTTCATCAAAAACAGCTCGGCACAAAAGCCAGTAAATATCTTAGCTACATCAGAGATTACACTTTGCACTGAAGAAATCAATAAAAACTGAATAATTAAAAATCTGGCTCTTCCCACAGACCAGATGGAATACCAGGAGATATGATCAAAATCGTGAATAAACATCTTGCTCTCCTACTGAATCTAATCTTTGATAGTAGCATTCAGACAGGGCATATAGCAAATGATTGAAAAAGGGCTGATGTAATGCCACTTTTGAAAAGGGAGACTGGGGACACAGATAATTACAGGCCTATTAGCCTTACTCCAGCATTGGGCAAAATTATGGAAGGCATTATTAAAGATAGGATAATATCAGTCCTTGAAATTTTGACAAAATCAGCATGATTTTCAAAGGAGCCGTTCATTGTGCCACAAACTTACTTTGTTTCTATGAACTGGTTAGTTTTAACCTTGATTAAAAAAATGTCTTGCGACATAGTATTTCTGGATTTTAAAAGGCCTTTGATCCTGTACCTCACTGGGATCTTGTTAAAAATTACTCGCTTTAGATATTCACCCTTGTTATATTACTTGGATCCAAAACTGGCTGGCTGACCTTGAACAATGGGTAATTATTGATGGTTTTCCTCCGACTGGAGATCTGTATCCAGTGGTGTCCTCAAGGCTCAGTATTAGCCCTCTAGTTTTTCAGATCTTCATATCTGATTTATCATCTAACTTGGATAGTTGGGTCATCAAATATGCCAATTATTGTAAAATTGGTGGCCCCTGTAGTAATTTGGAGGAAATAAACCAACTACAGAAGGAACTGGACAAGCTTTCCCAATGGGCTAAAACTGGGGTATGTTGTTTAGCATAAACAAATGATGCATAATACATTTTGGTTCTCAAAACCCAAATATGGTTACATCCCAAATGGTCAGGTACTAAACAAATCACAGTGTGAGAAGGATTTAGGGGTCATAATATCTAATGACTTCTCTTTGGACAAACAAATAACTGAAATTCTCAATAAATCAAATAATGTTTGCTGGTCAGTTAGGCATAATATCAAAATCCAGAGATCAAACAGTTCTTCTTCCTCTATATAGGGCATATAGTCACCTCTTCTTGATTTTTCCTCACAACTCTGGTACCCTTATAAAAAGCGATATCACATGCATAAAAATTCAGAAAACAATAACAAATATTGTACATGCACGGTGCTTGGAGTTTAAGTTATGGGGAAAGGCTTGAAAATTCAGTCTTATATTCTTATAAACTAGAAGGTTGCGGGGACCTTATGCTATCCTGGGAGGTGCTTAGGACCAATACCTTATGACTGAGGTGGCCTAGGCTTTAAGCAAATTACTGTTAACACTAGGGAAACCCATTACAATTAGCATGTAATAGCATTACTTTAACTAACTCCAACTATTGCAAAGACTCATTTGACAAGAAAATCCTTTTCGGGGTTCTTGACACTGTTCTCTCCCTCTGACTGACCTCCTGAACCGCTCCTTATGCCTGGGACAATTCCAACTGCCTGGAAGTCTGCAACAATTACCCCAATGATAAAAAGCGGGCACAACACCACCCCAATAACTATTGGTCCATCTCCATCCTTCCTCTCTCTCAAAAGCCTTTGAAAAAATAATTGCCACCAACTCTCTGAGTATCTGCTTGCCCACAATTTACTATGTAGCGAGCAACATGGCTTCAGATCAGGCCATAGCACAACCATTGCCCTCATTGAATTCTCAAGTTTCATTCACTCTGCCCTTGACAGTAAGCACCTTGCGGAGTCATCTTCATAGACCTCTCGAAGGCCTTTGATACGGTCTCCCACCCTCTCCTTCTGGACACGCTCCACCTCACTGGTCTATCAGGTGGACCCTCTTGTGGTTCAATAGCTACCTTACTGCTAGATCCCAATGTGTCAAGATAAATGACACCTTATCTTCCACCCTGCCTGTCTGCTCAGGGGTCCCACAATTTTCCATACTGGGCCCCTCTACTCTTTAGTATCTACTTAAATGCGTCACCCAAATCCTGCTCCAGTAACTTGTTGCTATATGCTGACGATGCGGTTCTCTATGCCACACATCCCAGCCCTGCCATCCTACAGTCCTCTCTCCAAGACTCATTCAGGCAGATTGAAAACTGGTACACTAATCGCAGACTCGTGGTCAACATCAAAAACAAAGGCCATGCTCTTTGCCCACCAGCAAAGCAAGGCTAAGGACACTGAACTAAAAATCCTCTCCCAAGCTCATCTCCCTTTGGAACAAGTACATACCTATAAATATCTTGGCCTTACCTTTGATACCTCCCTATCCTTCCATGCCCACATTAACATCCTATCCTCACCCATTAATTCCTCGTATAGGCCTTTACCAGCACAAGGACTGCCTGACACCTGAAGCACTCAACCTGGCTGTCACCTCCTCAGTCCTCTTTCTCATTGACTATGGACTCCATCTATTCAGCCGCTGACAACATCACCCTAAAAAATTCACATAGCTATTAATAAAGTGTGCTGACTCCTCCTAGGAGCAGACAAACGCCCCCATACTTGCACCCTCTATGCCCTCACCAACATTTTCACCCTAGATGAAAGACTACAATACCAAACTTGTCTCCTCAGCAAAAAATCCACCTGGGGTTGACCCCACTGGTGGTCTCTGCCTCCTACTTGTGATCCCCACTGCAGCAACTTGTGCTGCCAACAAACACCTGTGGGCTGTGCCCAGGGTCAGAACCTCCCTAGCACAGTGATCATTCCCCTATAGAGCCTCTGCTTGGTATAATGGACTCCTCACTGCTATAAGCTCCATTCCCAACTTAGGGCACTTGAAGTCCACTCTAAAAAATGCTTTCTCTCCTTGCATCATTGCCAATGTAATTGTTGATCCCCATAACTGGCCCTTCACAAAGCTCCCTACACTGGTCCCCTTTGACATGGCTACCAACAGTATAGGCCGTCATATATCTCATCTTGTTACTGATCACTGTTCCAACTATATGACAACTCCCCAGAGGCTGCACTTACAATGTAGCTGGACCACCTGTAGTAACATAAGTACCCTAACTACTACATGTATAGGTCAACAGCTAACCTGGCCATTATCTGTAAATACCTTGTTTAATTTTGTGATGTCTCATTACTGCTTCTGATGTATTGTATGTATGTATGCCTATGTTTGATGTGGAGCATTTGTAAATGAGTCTACGACTCAAAGGGTTGTAATTCCTATGATATGTTAAATAGATAAGTGGCATGCTTTTTCACAAAGGATCATCAAGCCATGGAACTCTTTAGCAACTACTGTGGTTATTAATGATTACAAGTTGATCTTTAACAATAGACTAGATAGTTTCCTTTCCTTTCCTTTCCTTTCCCTTCCTTTCCTTAGTGATCCTTAGAAACATGTGGATGTTTGTAACTTCTAGGCTCTTTCAGGCACATACTTAACATGTGACATGTACATCTGATGTCAGTGTATCGTTGCTGCCTAACACAACTGGATAAATTGGTTTAGCAGTTTAATTTTTACAGTGGAAAAACAACAACAAATTATTGGTAACAGTTTCTCAAATATTTATGGTAGCATATAGATGACACATCCAGAATTCTTTTTATGGAATTTAACATTCACAATGCACGATTCACTACTTCATTTGATAAGTTGGCTGAGCTTTTTGCAGTCCTGTTCTTCCTCTCTGGGTGACTATTTTGCCACCCCTTCTTTCTCTTAGTGTAGCCCAATTGACTCAGTAGAACTACTGATCCTACTGATATCCTCTTTGTTCTTTACAGTGACAAAATCCCTTTAAACAAAAGTCACCTACTGCTTTTATGGCTGTGGGCAGAGCCTACAACCATTTCACCGTAGCTTGAAAAGGGGTTTCTGTGGTACACATTTTTAGTAGTTTTAAGTGTATCCTTCCATAACACTGCAAATCCCTGTGGCAGTTAAAAAGACTCCCTTCTTTCTATTCAGAATGATGGACACAGAACTCCAAGCTGCTTTTTCTTACAGCAAATGTGCACACCTTCCAAACAAATCTACATATCTTTAAACCTGTTCAAGGCACAAAACAACCAGCGTGAAAGTTGTTCAGGGCAAAAAACTTTCACATGAAGGTAGTCACTAATCTGAATTCTTTATATTTTGAAAATATGGTTTTCCAAAGAACCTCATTTTTTTTTTTTGAGTTAACACAGTAGAAGTCATTCCAAACAAATGTAAATACTGTATCTCAAAAAGTATACAAGTTACCAATATACAACCAACATCAAAGCTATTTAGGACAACATGACCTTTCAAATGAGGGTAGTCACTAATTTGAATGTATTAGATTTTTTAAATATAGCCATCCAAAAGGTGAAAATTGTGAAGAAAATGAAAATTCAGGTAATCAGATTGCCATAGTTTAAACAATATAATTAGTGCAGCTTAATGAATAGACTAATTTGAAAGGTCATTTTGTTCTAAACAATTTTCTTACTGATGGTTTGCACATGATTCATATACGTTTAGAGATATTTACATTTGTTTGTGACAACTGCTATAGCACTTATAACAGCCGCATTTCTCTATAGCACTACACCACTTTAAATGAAATGAGACCAGACCATCTTGTCATGCCTAATTTAACAGTAAATATGGACTTACTAGTATTTCAATGGAATTCTTTAGTGCTTACCAGCTTGAAACAAAATGATCTGCTTATTGGGGATCACATTAGATCTTTTCAGAATGGGATCATGTTACATCTTTTCAGAACAAAAGCAGCAGATTAATTTTTAGTAATTATTAGTCAGCAATATCCTATGAGATCTATATGTGAAACTGACACTGGCAAGATAGGGGAAGAAAGAAGAGAAGAAAACAATGGCTGTCTGGGGTCACCCCACAGGGCAGTCTTCATTGACCTAACTAAGACCCTGACCTGGTAGACCACTCCTCGTGCTAACAAAGTTTGCAACTCGGACTTGACCAACACTATCTTAACTGGTTCTGCAACTATCTGTTGGGCTGCTCCCAACAGGTTAAGTGGAGAGGTGCAATCTCTGGGTCACTTCTCTAAATGAGGGGTTCCACAAAGTTTGATCCTGGGTCCACGCTTGTTTTTCTGTTTGTCAATGACCTCCACTGCCACTGTGGGAGCAGCTCCATGGTGCAGTACGCTGATGACGCTGTCCTCTATAGAACTGCGCAGCACCTGGGTGACCTAGGTCCATTGCTCCAGTCAGACTTCACCAAGGCTGAAGCATGGCTAGTCGAAAACCATCTGGTCCTTAACCCTAACAAGACCAAAGTGCTCCTATTTGGTTGGAATTCCTTGGCCCACCTCCTCACACTTGTTATCGCATCTGGCTCCACAATCGAGGTGGTTCAATCCTTCAGATACCTGGGCCTTACACTGGACCAGGGGCTCACCCTAAAACCACACATGGCCCTAGTAACAAAAAACATTCACCAAAAACTTGGCCTGCTCTGTTGACTAAGTATGAACATGATACCTGAGACTAGACTGGCAATCACTCAGAGTATCCTCCTCCCAACTCTTATCTACACTGCCCCAACACTATTGGGCATGGCAAAACTTGATCACGTTAAACTACAAACTTTGTACCATAAAATAGCATGTTTCACCATGAATGCTCACCCAAAGACCCACCATTGTGAAGCCCTCGTAGAACTGCCCCCCAAACCATAGGCTCCAGTACCCCTGTTAAGCTGGCGTATAAGCTTCTCGATGTCAACCCTCCTGCAGGGCTAACTGAGCTACTTGTCCCAAAGCAACCCGACTACTCAGGACTAGTGGTGGGTGGAAGTAGCTGAAATTTGCTCAGCGAAGTGATTCGTGGAGTAACTCAGAGTCCGCTGAAGTGCTCTGCAATGTGAAGCGGAGTACTTGCATTATAATGGAGAAGGCGAAGTCCATTGAAAATAATGACTTACGTTATTCTGCCTTCCACAAACCACTTCTCCACCTAATTTTAAGGCAAAGTACATTGAAATAAATGTACTATGCCTTACTTCACCTTGCTCTGCCTTGTTCTTGAGCTCCAAAGAAGAATTTTGCAGTGCTTTATGGGATTGCAGGTCACATGGACTCTAGATTGTTCTGCACAACCTCAGTTCTGTGTAGTGTGTGTGTAGTGAAAGATGGAGACAGTTTCCTCTCAGAGCTCTGCAATTCAAATCCTCTAAAATCTGTTAAAAAGCCTTTTTGAGCTATTTTTTGCTCACAATTTGCTACATCAGTATAGGAAACCCTGCTGTGCTCATATTATTGAGTGTTTATTGTTTGTGTGTGGATTTTGAGTGTTAATTGAGAACAGTCAGTCTGTGAACTGTGAAGTGTGCTTTGGGGAGGGCATATCTGTGGTGTAGGTAGATTAACTGGGAGAAAAAGTCAATCTTTTCTGTTTTGGTTATATTTTCTTGTATAACTGTGTTAATGTCACACAGTAATATTTTCAGTAATTCTTGACATTTTTTTCTGATTTTTGTGATGCAGCAGTGTGTCATTTCAGTTTATTTAAAACATTTGGTTATATTACTAAAGGTTTTCAATTTGCTATGACATTTGTAGTGTGTGTGAGTGTGGGTGTGATTAAACCGAGGTCCCATCTGCCTGTTCCGTGGTAGTTCAGGTGGATGTTAAAGATCCCATGGTACTTCTGAAAAGAGCAGGGAATTTCCCGTGCAATGGCCAAATTTCCTCCATTCACGAAAATTACCACCAACAGCTTAATCTGGTTCAAGGTCAGTTGGCATTCATCTGTATCCTCCCCCGGTCGCCTGAAAATAGGCAGAATTTGTCTAGTGCACTTACCCGGTCAACAAAAACTAAATAAATAAATAAATAAATGTGTGCCATTAAATAAGACACCTGTTATTGTACCACAGAGTAACTGCAGCAGTGTGAACCTGCTATCCACTGCAGTTGCATGAATTTTTATACTGCTTTGTGGTATCTTTACTGGTAGTGGACTGTCTGTTACTGCTGTACTACCTCTCCCAACCAGCAAAAGGTATTATTTTCCAGATTTGGATTTGTGACTTAAGAGCACTGGTTAGGTGTTGTTGTGCCTTTACATCTCATGCTTGAGTGCGAGTGCAATCTTAATCTGTCTGTGCTTGTAGTACACCATTAATTCTAGGAGACTTTGTATTTCTTCTACGCCTCATTTCACTTCATCAGCACTGGGGAATTTTCTTGACATAAGACTGTAGCATTTTTGGGATGCTCATTATTTCTGGTGACTGTGTGTGACCACTGCATACATGACAGAGTGCACCATTAATTCTGGGAGACTTTGCATTTTTGTTACCCTCTCATTTAAGCCCGGTCAGCTCTAGGTAATTTTCTGGACACAGGACAGTAGCATTTTGGGAATGAAATTAATTCTGGTGACTGTGTGTGACCACTGCACACAATAGACTGCACCATTAATTCTGAGAGACTTCATTTCTTGTTATGCTCTCAGTATCATTTTGGGATGCACATTAATTTTGGTTACTGTGTGTGACTACTAAATGCATGACATCTGTGTGAGCTATTAATTTTGGGAGACTTTGCATTTCTTGTGCTCTCACTACACTTGCAGTACCAGGGAGTTTTCTGGACACAAGGCGTGAGCATTTGGGGATGCACATTAATTTTGGTGACTGTGTGTGTGAAAGGCTGCCAAATATTGGTGTCACTTTGCCTTACTTCGAGTTAAGGCAGAATGATAACACGAAGTAATAATTACTAGGCAAAGTGAGCCTTTTGCATTGGCCACAGAGTGATAATATGAAGTGCCCACTTTGTGGGCACTTTGCTGGTGGAATTTAAATTCGCTGCATCTCTATTAGTGATACAGGTCACTGCCATCGAGGAAATACAGCAGTAGGCATTCACGTTCTATACAGCTTAGAGTTACAGTGCTGTAAGCCATGTGATGTGTGGGGGCCAGGGGCTGCCAATATTGTTGTCACTCTACCTTACTTCAGGTTAAGGTGGAATGACAATGAGAGATCAAAATCACAATAATGAGGGAAGTGGGCATTTCCTGTGTAGCAAAGTGATAACAAAGTACCCACTTCATGGGCACTTCACCGACGGAATTAAAATTTGCTGCTTCTCTAAGATGGGAGACTTTGCAAGTCTTGTTACACTCTCATTTCACTTGATCAACACTGGGGAATTTTCTGGACACAAGACAATAGCATTTTGGGATGAACATTAATTCTGGTGACTGTGTCTGACCACTGCCCAGATGACTGAGTGTGCCATTAATTCTGGGAGACTTTGCATTTCTTGTTACGCTTTCATTTCACTTCATCAGCACTGGTGAATTTTCTGGAGACAAGACGACAGTAGCGTTTTGGGGATGCACATTAATTCTAGTGACTGTGTGTGTGGGGAGCTACCAATATTGTTATCACTCCACCTTATTTCACATTAAGGTGGAATGACAATGCAAAGTAATAATAACAAGGCAAAGTGAGCATTTCATGCTGGCCCTCCATAAGCGGAGTCACTGTCTGAGTGCTCAGTTCAGCGTTCATTTCAGTAGTGAAATTTAAATTCGCTGCATCTCTACTCAGGACCTCTGGCAAAAACTCCTGGACCTGCCCAGGCCAGCTCTGCAGCTGGCAGTAAATCTTTTGCCCATATCGCCTCTGTGCAATGAAAACAAACTCCCCAGTCACCTTCAGGAAGCCCCTCCCTGGCCACATTCCAGAAATGTCTGTGGGCATACCTCCTAAGCCACAGCCCCGCTCCAACCCTGGAGGCCAGCCTACTCTCCCTTTGTGACTTGGCCACAAAAATCCATTGTCCTAATCCTGTCAGCTGTCACTGTTGAACTGTGCAACTTTGCTGTAAATAACCACTCTCCTCAATGAAAACTGTATATTTGTATACTGTCTTTGTATTATTGTACTCTATGTCCTGCACTGTTTCATTTTTATGCGTTTGCACTGTTTTTGTAACTAATTCTGGGTTGCCCTGAAAAATGGACCTTCGGGCCCAGTAGGCCTACCCAGTTAACAACATTTTGTAAATAAATAAATAAAACCTTTAGGCATCTATGCTGTAACACTGATTTTTGGCAACTTATGTTATTAAATGCATTAAATGTATAGTTTACTAAATATTGACATTGGGAAAAGTCTTGAATGACTCCTAAATAAGTTTTAAATCATTCCCTTTATGGGAGGCCAAGACCTGTGCACAAGGTCAAGTGTTATTTTTCATTTTTTTTACAAATTTCCACAGTAAAAGTGAGGAGAAATACAAAGTATGTACAACTAATCTCCTATGCATTTTCAACTCGGAGGTAAGTTAATATTTACGCAAAATCAAACCCAAAGTGTATACAGTTTTGTTCTAAAGTAATTTTATTCTAAATCTTATTGGACTATTGATGAACTGAGCAAAGAAATGTTTAGATAAAACAAATTGAAGACTCCAGGATTGGGAGGTCATTAAAATTGCAAAAAGTCAACTTGTGAAACCTTAAATGCATTCATTAAGACCATTCTTCCTAGTGTGTAATTATAATGAATTAAAGACATTTGAATATAGACCTACAATTACACAACCATTGTGATACATATTTTTAGGATTAGAGGAATGGTGCAAGGCTCCCAAATCATGGTGATCTTACTGCTTCAATGCTTCAGTACATGTGGATCAAACCAAAAAGAGCCATAATAAAAGCTTCTATCTTTTCAAAAAAATGATATGTAATTATGTTTGATTTAACCTGAAAATGCAAAATAGCAATAAGGAAATAAAACAATCAAGATGAGATTTCAGCTTTCTCCAACCATACCCATAATAAAGGCTTTCTCTTCTTCAAAGCAATTATATTTTATTTTCATTTGTTTAATATTCTGTATCTAAGTAGACACTTGGAAAAAAAAGTTTATTGGTGTTTGAAAACAGGCAAATATGTTTGCTGCCTCTCATGAAATGTAAATAACTGTTATGTTGTTGAACCTATTGTAAATGTTTTATCTTGTTGTATTATGTGTAACTAATCCCGGTCACCCCTGAAAAAGGGACTATTACTGGTCTTAGTGGGCCTACCCGGTTACCAAAATTAAATAAATAAATAAAAATGCAACCAGACACAGTAGGAAGTCAAAAGAGTATCGTTTTTTTTTTAAATTCTTTATTGTAGTTTTCTTCCATCAATTATAAGACAGACACACACACATTCCCGAAATAATCTGGGTCTCACACTCCAAACTGAGCGTGATCATTATGTACACCCAATAACTATGTACATACACAGCTGCAAACATACACTCCTTTAACATTTAGTTCACATCTACATTTATACTATATTGACTAGATCTAGCCTTGACAAGGAGATGTGTTCATACATCAAGTCTGGAACCCTACATGTCATTTGCAGCAATATAGCCCTCTTACCCTTATGAGGTCCTCATGATAGTATCCTGCAGCCCGGCGTCCCAAGGAGAAGAGAGCCACCCCACCCCACTCTGACAGACTCCATGGCATCTAACTGTATATCCAACACGTAAGATTGTATTCAGGTCTTTTAGCGTGCGTATACCATCTGAGACTAATAGTCCCCTTATTGCTAAAACAACTTATCCATATCATCCTAATATTGATTACGTACTTTCTGACAGACAGACCCTTGTCTGGGGCACTTTATATTGCAAAGTGTATAGTGCCTCTAAAGTCCGCCACCTTTTATCATAAATTACTTTTTGTCCATCCCTAAGCATTTGTCTTTTAAGTCTAGACAACATTAAAGTAGATCACCCACCCATTGATCGTATGTGTATACCAAATCACTTTTCCAGTTCTTTAAGACAAATGCCTTAATCAGGGAAGACATCAACATAATATGTCCTTTAATGATCCCATTAGGGATGTTTACCATATCCCACAATATACAAATCTTGGGTGTAATGAATTCTTTGTAATTCATCAAGGGATCCATATTACACTTAATGTGCTCCCAAATGGGGAAACTTTAGAACAATACCATAGAACATGGAGCAAATCCCTGGGGTTGTATTACACCTGAAACAGAGGTCTGTCTGTCTAAGGCCTCTAGCACACAGCTTGGTAGGGGTTAGTATATATTAGAAGCTATAAAAACTACATGATTCTGTATTTCAGAGTAGGAATATATTTACCGTTTCTCCATATTTCTTTCCATTCAGGTCTCTGAGAGGCAAATTCACCCTGTTTGTCCCAATATAAGATCTTAATCACAGATCCCTCACTTAAGAAATCTAATAGTAGTCTATAGATCTTGGACAGGGATTTCTGACACAGTTTATCTCCAGTAAGAGCACTCCAAATAAGCGCCTTGTCCTGTCACGCTACCCTTCTTCCTTCCATTTTTCTCATCAAGTTGGTGAGTTGTAATTTCTTAAAGAAATTCAAGTTCTTACAGAGGTCAGGAGGGCAACTCTACTCTCCTCTTATAAAGTCCACCCACTTTAAAGTAAGTACATACGGGCCCACTGTCTCTTGATTATTTGTTTTCCAATAAGCATATTTGGGTTGCCCAAAGGGCTGGTCTCTAGAAACTCTCTGAGAGTTCCTCTGGCTAGGGGACAGAATTGTCCACCAGGCCAAGATTGTTTTATATATTGGTGTTCATGCTCCACCATCCCTATCTCCTCTGGGTTAAAAGAGTACTGCTTCTGGGGAGAGTCCCATATCTGATAGGGTTTGCTTCTCCACCTGGAGCCAAGTTGGAATATATTCATATTCAGTCACCTGTTTACACCATCGACTCATTAACCCAAGCTGCCCAGCTACATAATATACTTGTAAGTCTGGGATTCTAAGGCCACCTTTGTTACGTGGTAACCTTAACACTTATATTTTCTTCTAGGAGGTTTGGTATTCCACAAAAGTTGGAGATTATTTTTGTATTTTAGTAAACCAACATTTGGGGATAATGTATGGGGATAAATGTATTGGATACAAGAGCCTAGGCAGCAGATTCATTTTAACCAAGCTCAATTTAGCTGCCCAATTTAAAGGGAGTTTATTCCACCTAGTTAAGTCCGTTGTAATTGTGGATATCAGTCCTCCCAAGTTTGTTTCAAGGCCTTGGTCTCATTGGATGTATGATCAAATGCCAAGATATTTGAGTTTTCTAGGGCACCACTTTACTTGAAGTGGTTCAAAGTCGACCTTGTGAATAAATGGGTAAGCAGGAAAACCTGCCTTACTCAGATTCAGCTTATAGTTTGAGACTCAGAAAACCTTTCCACTATGTTCAAAACCCATTTAAAGCGCTCTGCCGGGTCTTGAAAGTGTAGTAGAATATCATCTGTGAAAACAGATAGTTTTATTTCTATTCCCCAATAATAATCCTTGTACCTCCGAATCACTTTGTATCGTCCTTAATAAAGGTTCCAGGTATATGTTAAAGAGTATTGGCGAAAGGGGCAACCCTGTCTAGTACCATTCTCTCAAGCGAATTTCCTTGATAAACAGCCATTACATAATACATTGGCTGTAGGAGCAGTATACAGATTTTTAATACCTTTTATAAAGCTTTCCGAAATCCCATGTGAGCCATGGTGGCAAAAAAGAAATCATTGAGACCCTATCAAAGGTCTTCTCAGCATCAAGAGCAATTACTGCCATTGTCAGTTTAGAGGTAGAGGCCCTATGCAATATATAATGGAGTTTCGGAGTGCATCATGTGCTCCTCTACCCGGCATAAACCCCAGCTGCTCTTGGTTAATAAAAAATAGGGCAACTCTCAACATTCTATTGGCCAATATTTTGTCAACAACTTCAAGTCTTGGTTTATCAGAGCAATTGGCCTATAACTCAGGGAGATCCTTGGGTTTCTCTGGTTTTGGGATAAGTGTTATAGACACTTGATAAAGCTGATGATGCGGAACCCCATCAAGCATTATATTTGTAAATAAGTCTTTCAATAATGGGAGTATGACTGTAGCATGTGATTTATAGAATTGGGCCATGAGGCCATCAGGTCCCGGTGATTTCCCTTCGGAGTGACTTGATCACCTCCAGTATTTTGGAATCTAAAATGGGTGCCACCAGCCCTGAGCTTGCTCCTGATCTAGTCTCAGAAGAGCTATATTTTCTAGGAAGTCTTGTATCTCCCTCTACCGCTAAGACCCTTCTTGATAAATTCCCTCATAGTAAGTTGCAAAGTATCAGCCAGTCTCTGGGGTTCTGTTATTATTTCTCCCCATATTTTATTAGGGGAATTACCCTAGCTGCCTCCACTCCTTTATTCTATTGGCTAGAGCTTACCTGGAGCATCCTCCTGAAGAATATAATTCGCCTGTATCCTTTCTGCCCACCTCTCCATTTTGTCATAAAGGATAGTTGCCAGCTCCTCTCTTAGTTCCTTGAGCTCTGAGCCCTTTCCTCTGTAGTGCCCTCAAGAGGCTTCAGGAGCTTATAGCACCTAAGATAAACTCCTCTCTTGCCCTTCTCATATGAGCTCTCCTTGCTATAATCCTCTGGGCAATGCCCGAATATAACACTTTTCATGTGGCCATTTTTAGTCTGCTATCTAACAGTGTGAGCAATTGAGTCTGAATAATTTCTTCCAGTATTTGTTTTGATTTAGCTAACCAATTTTGGTCCAATAATAAGGAATCATCAAGCCTCCATTGATACGGCTTCATTGGAAGAGATTCTATCCCCAGTTCAGCTGAACAGGAGAGTGATCAGACAGAACCCTAGTGTGGGTAACCACTTCCTTATCCCTGAATTACCTCTTTGTTGATTAAAAAGAAGTCTATTCTAGAGTGGGTTTATGTGCCCCAGAATAAAAGTCATAGCATGTCCCCTTTACTGCAAATTGCAATGGGATCAACAAAGCTCGCCACTTCTAAAAGCTTGTTAGAGCTGCCTGTGCCATAGAAGGTGGACGATAAGATGGAGTTTTTTGTCAACCCTATTATTAAGACAAAGGTTCCAATCCCTGCAAGGATCAGAGGGTGTGTTGGAAGCAGAGCTAGATCAACCTCTATTGATGCAAAAAATCAGGTTTAGGTGGTGTAGGAGCATATATCAAGCAATCGTTAATGCTTTTCCCAAAATGGCACCGTGACATAAATCCTCTGCAGTCTTCTCTAGTATTAGTCTGTGTTACTGTAAATGGGCAATCTCGCCCAATCAAGACTGCAACTCCCCTGAGGCCTTAGCATTTCCATCTCCTAGAACCTGTCCTACCCACTGTTTTTTGAGAAGACCCAGCTCCTCCTTAAGCAAGTGAGTCTCCTGGAGGCCACAATCTGGGCTCCCAACTGATTAATGTACTTTAGTATCACCATCCTCTTTCTCCACCCTCTGAGGCCTTTAACATTCCAAGTAATAATTTTAATGTTAATCATACAGCTCTTCATAACCCCCAGCTTTCAAACCCACAAAGTCTGCCACAGTGCAAGTAAGGAACTTTGGGCTTCTCTCTCCTTTTCCATAAACCCACCCCCATTCAACCCCCGATCCTTAGATCGTCCTCCACTTCCTGCTGGGTACGTGATTGAGCTATCCGGTGAGCAGGCTCCCGGACCCTCTAGAGTCTTCTTATTATCCATGTATCTGATTACCTTCTGATATGAAGAATAGCTATAGCTTATCGCTCGCCCCCTATAGGTTTCTTATACACAGTATATGTCATACCCTAGAACAAGAGCCATTCAGCCTATAATTCTAAGAAGTAATATAGCATCCCCTATTAAATCATTGAATCATGTCTCAGCAGTCCCTATCCTTATACTCTATATTCTTTAAGTTCCATGCTGACTTCAAAGCATAACAAAAACCCACTATACCTTTATGGTATATTATTCCTAGTCCATAAGTTCTCATTTCTGAAAGAAAAAAAAAGGGGGAGGATGGGATGGGGCAAGGGAAGGAAAGAGGGAAAAAGGGGAGATGGATCATAAGGGAAGGATAGGGTGGGTAGGGAAAAAACAGAAGGGAACAGTCTCATTTTGTTGGCCTTTTCCTTTTTGTCTTCCTCCTTCTCAACCTTCTAATCTTCCTCTCTTCTTCTGTTCCTTGTATCTCATTTTCTTCCTCTGATTTTAACTATTAAATTGAATACTGGGTTATTTCACACTCGTCTGTTATATAACTAAAACCTCTTGGGAAGCCATCCACTCATAGCATCTTCCTAGAAGTCTTGATCAGGTTTTAGCCTTAAACAAGTCAGGGAGTTCCGTCTCAGTCCCCGACCGCCTCCTTCGCTGTTAGATATCTTGATCTCAGTTTGCAGTTTCACCACCAGGGTAGCAGGATGTTGGATTCTAAACTTTACACCCGCCAAATAAAGCTTTTTTAATATCCCCATATTCCTTTTGTTTCTCTCTCAATTATTGGAGTTTGATCTTGAAACAGTAACAGGGGTGCTCCATTCCATTGCAAATTTCTAAGGGCCCTGGCTTTGCTCAAAACATATGTCTTTTCTTTAAAATTTAGAAATCGCATAATGATAACCCTTGGCCTGGCTCCTGGTGGAGGCATCTCTAAGAGAATGATGAGCTCTTTCCAGGTTGTAAGAGTCATATGGTGTGGGACCTAAAGTTTCAACAGCATCTCCTGAATAAATGTAATACAGTCCGCACCTTAGGCCCTTTCTGGAAGTCCCACCATAATTAGATTATTCCTTGACTTCTGAACTCCTGATCCTCGGCTGGTCTTCCAATTTTTTAATGTGTCTCTGGAGCGTTATCAATTCCTGCTCCTGAGTGGAAGTTTTATGCTCCTGCGTAGGCCACATGCTTCCACATCCCCATTCTTGGGCCAGGGCTTGAAGGGTGGGTTTGACGGAGGAAAATCTGCCACTAAACCCTGAAGAAAAAGCTTGATCTCTGCAATGTCCTCCAGTGATGTTTGTGCTCCCCTGTACTTTCAGTGCTTGGATCTGGTTCTCCTGGCACCGGGCATGGGGTTTGGTGTTTCATTGCGGCGCTCTAGCCTCCAAGCCTTCCGGCATTTCAAACTCCATCTCGGCGTCACGTCGGGCCTACTACGACCCTACAGTAGCGCAGGTATACTGGTAGGATTTCTGTGCAGAAGGAGGATTTGGATTAATTAATTTTTTTTTGAAGGTAAGAGAATCTTCTCCGATGCTGTTTTCCTGCTCGACTGTAGCCACCTAGTTTGGATCAATTTAATGCCAAAAAATAATGCGTTCGGGCCGGGAGCTCCACTCAGCACTACCTTCCCGGATCAGCTCATCACGTGACCTAAGCTGAGGAGCTCACTTGACCTCTCCAACAGAGGCCACCCACCAACACTACTGACTATTGGTGGGCACTGGTAACAGAAAAGGAGCTGGACAAGTGCTGCAGGCAGTCAGTGTAGGGAGGTGGAGGAGGCAGATGGCAGGCTGCTTGCCATAGTCCAGCTCTTGTTTTAAATCCCTGATGGTGCCTGAGTAGCTGTAGCAATCATCTGTGCAGCAGCCCTCCATTGTAGGGATTAAGGGGACTCATTTTAGCTGTCCTGTTGTATTCAGGCAGGCTTGAGCTCCATTACAGCAGCAGGTCGAATGGAGCCCCAGACCCCAACTCTGCTACTTGTACAGGACTGACCACTTGAGAGTGAGGATCCTTGCTGCTTATTTTTATTTTTAAATTTTATTTATCATATCAGAATTACAAACCTTTGGGTCAGAGACTCCTTTACAAAGGCTCTGCATCAGCTGAATAATACACAATCATCAGACAGAGATGAACAGAAGCATACACAAGCAGGTTACAGAGGAACTGGAAGGGGTCTTGGTTGGTGTTAATTTGTGTGCCGAGGTAGGCGGGGAGCTGCCTGGGCTGGGAGGAGTGTCTTTAAGTGTAAGCACTGCATGTGTCTGAACTATTGTGGATTAGCGTGGGCATAGGCGGGGGTGTTCAGGGTGTTCAACCCCTCCTCCAAAATTACCTCAGAAAATGTCAAATTCCTGTATTTTATTTTTGGGTTGTCTCATGCTCAGCTGCTAAAAACTCAGTGTCTCAGCAGTCTCCATAGTGGTTGGAGCTAGCTGCAACACAATGTGCATGCACAGGATCGTTGATGGCTAGGGGAGATGGAGACATCATCAACAGAGAGAGCAGAGAAGTCTGGTGAGACAGACTAGTAAGCATGCTGCTGTGCTGCATCATCTGTACTGTACCAAGTAAGTTATGGTGTCTTGGTGACTGCTGTGGTGGTAGAGTGGGACTGTGTGCTGCTCTTCTCTAGCCCTCAGTTGAATTGTGGGAGAACTGGAAATATGGTCTACTAGGAGAACTGACCTATCCAGGGCTGAGCTGCAAGTAACGCATGGTGTGTCTCCTTGACTGTGTTGGATGCTGGCTGGATTGGTGGTGTGATCCAAAGAGAAGACTGGAGAGGTCAAGGAAAACTCTGCCTGGCCCAGTGGCCTGTAGTCCTGTTTTGGGAGGAGAGTGACTGGAAAGGCAAGCTAACAAGAGGATAATCAGCAGAAAAGTCATGAGTGGAGAAAAGAATAAAGATTGAATTGGGGAAGGTCTTTCATTCAGACAGGTGGTGAGGGTATTGGCTCCATCTCCCAGGGCAACCCACTCATTACAGCTCAAACCCACTGATGTTCTGCCCAACTTGGGGCTTATCACATGAGTGGGAATAGGTGTGAAATACAGATGCTGACTAACATCTTTGTCACTGGCTGTTGAAGTGCTTCCATGTGCAAAGGTGGAATGGGATTAGAGTACTCTCTATGTGCAAGGTGGAATGGTGTTAGAGGAGGAGTGATGCAAATGTGGAGGTGCCCCATGTGTAAGAGTGGAATGGATGGGGAGCAATGCTCCCCATGTGAGCAGTGGGATGAAGGGATGGAGTGCTCCCATGTACAGAGCTGATATGAAGTGGAAGGAAAGCTCCCCATGTGTGGAGGTTGAATGGAGAGAGGAGTGCTCCCTATGTGCAGGGTATACCTCATGATGGTGAAACTACTACAATGAATAATGTTGATGCCGACAACATTGACAATTTGCTGTAATGCTGCACCAGAGACCAGGGCACACTGTCTCATGATCCTGCAGCCCCTCCCTGAATCTACTCTGACTTGGAGTTAATTATATTTAGTATGGGGTGCGAGGCAGAGCCTCCTGCATGGGAGAGTTGAGGGTCGAAGCCCACCAATAGAAACAAGGACTGGGTTCCCATACAGATTTATGTCGACCACAACTTGCAGTCAACATAAATTCATCGCTGATGCCAGTTGACAAAACTGATGTTGAACTGGCATCATAGAGCCTATGCAGGAGGTGGGATGCAATGGGAGAGTGCTCTCCATGTGGAGGAGGTGAAATGTAATGGGAGAAACACTGGGTGGGGATCAGGGATGAGTGCTCACAATGTATGGAGGTACAGCAATGATACCTATGTGTGGAGATGGAATGGAGGAAGAGTGCTTCCAAGTTCAAGTTGAAGTTATTGTGAAGGGATAAATCCATTGAGCAAGCTCATTTGCAAGGAGGTGCCTAGTACAAGCAATGATAAAGACAAAACATGGTGTGAGAAACAAAAAGTAAGGACACATAATATAAATTAAAATAAAGCAATTTTCTTTACGTTAGTATATACAATATGTACAATGTTGCATTCAACAAGGATTGAGACCAAATATCATTACATAAGATGCAATCTCCATCATGTGGAAGAGGGCTGAGAAGGAGAATTGCTCCCCATTTGCAAAGGAGGCATGAAGGGAGGAGGTTCTCTATGTGCAAAGGAGGCATGGAGGGGAGGACTGTCTCTATGTGCAAATGTGTACTGGAGGTGGAGGAGTGCTCTCTATCTGCAAATATGTAATGGAAGGGAGGAGTGCTCTCTATGTGCAAAGTGTAATGGAGGGGAGGAGTGCTTCTATGAGCACATGTAATGGAGGGGAGGAGTGCTCTCGATGTGCAAAGGAGGCATGGAGGGGAGGAGTGCTCTATGTGCAAATGTGTGATGGAGGGGAGGAGTGCCTCTATGTGCAAATGTGTAATGGAGGAGAGGAGTGCTCTCTATGTGCAAAGGAGGCATGAAGGGGGAGGAGCTCTCTAGGTGCAATGCGTAATGGAGGGGAGGAGTGCTCTCTATGTGCAAATGTGTAATAGATGGGAAGGAGTGCTCTATATGCATATGTGTAATGGAGGGAGGAGTGCTTTCCATGCAAAGGAGGCATGAAGGGGAGGAGTGCTCTATGTGCAAATGTGTAATGGAGGGAGAGGAGTGCTCTATGTGCAAAGGAGGCATGGGGGAGGAGTGCTCTCTATGTGCAAATTGTAATAGATGGGAAGGAGTGCTCTTATATGCATATGTGTAATGGAGGGGAGGAGTGCTCCTATATGCAAAGGAGGCATGATGGGGAGGAGTGCTCTATGTGCAAATTTGTAATGGAGGGAGAGGAGTGCCTCTATGTGCAAAGGAGGCATGGGGAGGAGTGCTCTATGTGCAAATGTGTAATGGAGGAGAGCAGTGCTCTCATGTGCAAAGGAGGCATGAAGGGGAGGAGTGCTCTCTATGTGCAAAGGAGGCATGAAGTGGGAGGAGTGCCTCTATGTGCAAAGGAGACATAAGAGGAGGAGTGCTCTCTATGTGCAAATGTGTAGCGGAGGGGAGAGTGCTCTCTGTGCAAAGGAGGCATGGAGGGAGGAGTGCTCTTTATGTGAAAATTTGTAATGGAGGGAGGAGTCTCTCTATGTGCAAATGTGTAATGGTGGGAGGAGTGCCTCTATGTGCAAAGGAGGCATGGAGGGGAGGAGTGCTCTCATGTGTGGAGGTAGAAAGAGGAGGGGGGACAGATACTTAATGGCCACTATCCTAGACCCCACTCCAGCCTATGTGAAATGTTTTGGAATGGGGACAGTTTATGATGGAGCATATATGTAATCACATCTCTTCTCTGACTGCTGTAAAGTATTGGGTTGATAGGAAGGGGGTGCTAGAGGAGGTATCAGTCACTCAGGAGCACCCACTATATTTTACCCTGCACCCACCCAACAGAGTGGGAACAGTTATGGAGGGGCAGATACAAAGTCCAAATTTTTATATCTCAGTACCTCAGAGTGATCTCCATGGGCGGAGCATGTTAGGAGGCAGAGCTTCTGGCTGAAGCAGAGTGTTGTGCAAGTGTAGAAGTGTGGCATTGGGTGAGAAAGTTCCAGTCACCCAAATCCCACTCCAACCCTCATGCTAGCTCTGGTGGAGCAGTGACCGTATGAAGGGGCAGATGTCCAACTTGCATCTGTATCCTGGCTGCTGCAGGGTGCTACCATTGTGTGGAGGTGGGATGGGGAATGGGGCATCATTCTCCCAAGCCACCTGCCTGAGCCCACCCAGTGCCAGTGCTAGCTTCATGGAACTCGGATGGGTGAAGATGGTCAGATGTGTGAACCACATCTGTCACTGACTCCTGCAGAGTGCTCCTAATGTGCAGGAGGTTGAATGGAAGAAGAAAATGCTTCAGATGTGCAAAAATTCAGAAAGACGTGTTGGGTGACAATGGCCTTGGGCAACCCAGTGGATCTGGACTGCAACTCCATTTCCACCACCTGGTGCCTAGCAGACTAGATAGGAACAGGTGTGTCATGGCAAATGTACTACTTACATTTCTGTCTCTGGCTGGTGCAGCCAATGTTCAGTGGTGGGACAGTTGTGGAGGGACACCAATCACCAACTTCTTTTACCTTGGGTTACCCAGCTGCAGGTCACCTTGTCACTGTGCCAATCTGTGTGAAGTGGGGTGGGTGTGGAGAGGAAGACGAGTGACCTACATCAGTCTGTGGCTGCTGCAGATTGTTCCATATGTGCTGATATAAGCTGGAGGTGTAGATGGCAGCAACTATCCAGGAGTGCCCATACAGTGCCCACCCTACAATCTGCTAGTCAATGTAAAGGCATACATATGACCTACATTTTGTCACTGGCTCTGTCTGGATGCTCCTTTTGTGCAGTGGGGAATAGATGCACCAAATTTGTTTTACACTGCATCTTTCCTGGTCTCTCACTCTCTCGCTAATGTCCGCTCCCCACAGTGAAATGAAATCTCTGCAGCACTGTTCTCATCCCAGTAATGGCAGTATTGCTGCCACTTTCTCTGCTTCTCTGTGTGTGCTGTCTGCTTTCACTGGGCTTTAGAAAGACTAACAGAGAGTCAGACTGGGCCTTGGCATCTATACATCAAAGGTCTCTGATGAAATGAGCTGGTTTCTTGGGAGGTTATTCATAACACTGGCCAGTGCCTTTTCTCAGGACATAGAGTGCAGATCAAAGGATTTCCCTGAGGACATCATGAATGGCAAATTTATTTCCTGGGATCAAAGCAAATTGACAAGATAATTGCTCCCCAGATATCTGCAGTTTAACAATGTTCTGTCCATTGAACTTATCCCTGGGGGTTGAAGTGTTAGCTTCAGCAGCCAGCACCTCCCTCTTCCACAGTCCATCATACATTCATTTCTTATATTTACAACAAAAATTATACAGGGATCAGAACCAGCTGTCCAGGTGTGACACCATATTCCACCTACAAACATCCCATCATGGTGTGCAAGGGCACTGTGCTTCTGGAGCGACACACTCCACCTACAAACACCCCAGCATGCTGTGCAGAGGACATTGTACTACTGGGGTACCACACACACTACCTACAAACACCCCAACATGCTGTGCAGGGACATTGTGCTTCTGGTGGTGCCACACTCCACCTACAAACACCCCAGCATGCTGTGCAGGGGATCTGTCTTCTGGAGATGACACACTCCACCTACAAACACCCCAGCATGGTGTGCAGGGGACACTGTGCTACTGGAGGTGCCACACTCACCTACAAACACCCCAGCAGGCTGTGCGGGGGGACTTTACTACTGGAGGTGAGCCCACCTACAAACATCCTAGCATGCTGTGCATGGGGATACTGTGCTTCTGCAGATAACACACTTCACCTACAAATACCCCAGCATGCTGTGCAGGGGAACTGTGCTACTGGAGGTGATACACACCACCTGCAAACTCCCCAGCATGCTGTGCAGGGGACACTGTGCTACTAGAGATGATATGCTCCACCTACAAACACTCCAGCATGATGTGCGGGGACACTGTGCTTCTGGAGGTGATACACTCTGCCTATTAACACCCCAGCATGTTTGCATGAGACACTGTGCTTCTGGTGTGCCACACTCCATCTAAAAGCACCCCAGCCTGCTGTGCAAGAGGGTACTGTGCTGTGGGAGATGATACACTCCACCTACTAATACCCCAGCATGTTGTTAAGGGTGCTGTGTTCTTGGAGGTAAATTCCTACATCTTCCAGTATCCCAAAGTCATGTGTAGAGGTCACAGTGCTATTGGTGGTGAGATATATCATCTACCAGCACCTTGACAGATGTATGGGGCACTATATTGTTGGAAATAACAAATTCTATTTGTTAACACTGCAGCATTCTGTGTCAGAGGCATTGTTCTGTTAGAGATGACACATCCCACCTATAAACACCCAGCATGATATGCAGGGGGCATTGTGTTGTTGGAGGTGACATACTCCACCTACAAAACTCCGGCATGCTGTGCAGTGGACATTGTGCTATTGGAAGTGCCACACTTCACCTATACTAATATGCTGCATGGTGTGCAGGGACACTGTGCTGCTGGGTGACACACTTCACCTATGCTAATATCCTGCATGGTGTGCAGGGACATTGTGCATTGGAGGTGCCACACTTCACCTATACTAATATCGCTGCATGGTGTGCAGGGACACTGTGCTGCTGGAGGTGCCACATTTCACCTGTACTAATATCCCTGCATGGTGTGCAGGGACACTGTGCTATTGGAAGTGCCACACTTCACCTATACTAATATCTCTGCATGGTGTGCAGGGACACTGTGCTGCTGGAGGTGACACATCACCTATACTAATATCCCTGCATGGTGTGCAGAGATACTGTGCTGCTGGAGGTGACACACTCCACCTATACTAATATCCCTGCATGGTGTGCAGGGACACTGCACTGCTGGAGGTGCCACACTTCACCTATACTAATATCCCTGCATGGTGTGCAGGGACACTGCGCTGCTGGAGGTGACACACTTCACCTATACTAATATCCCTGCATGGTGTGTAGGGACACTGCGCTGCTGGAGGTGACACACTTCACCTATACTAATATCCCTGCATGGTGTGCAGGGACACTGTGCTGCTGAGGTGACACTTCACCTATACTAATATCCCTGCATGGTGTGCAGGGACACTGCGCTGCTGGAGGTGCCACACTTCACCTATACTAATATCCCTGCATGGTGTGCAGGGACACTGTGCTCCTGGAGGCGCACACTTGACCAACAGACACAGAGGTTTGTGTGGGGCAGTGTGCTGTCGAGTTACACACCCCACCCACAAACCTCACATTGTGTGAAGGGACACTGGGCTGTTGGAGGTGACATACTCCACCTACAAACACCTTAGCATGCTGTGCATGGGGCACTGTGGTGCCAGAGGTGACACACTCCACCTGCAAACATCCCAGCATGGTGTGCAGAGGGCACTGTGCTGTTTGAAGTGACACACTCCATCTACCAACACTCAAGCATAGCTTCAGGGGGAGCTGGTGCTGTTGGGAGTGGCACACTCCATCTACCAACACCTATAGTGGTCTGAAAGGAGTGCTATTGGAAGTGACACACTCATCTACAGCCACCACAGCAAGGTTAGAAAAGAGTGCTGTGTTACTGGAAGTAACACACTCCATCTACCACCACCCCAGCATGGTGTGTAGATGAAATTGTACTACCCTGCTTTTAGGATCATGGAGAAACTGTGGTTGTACATGATTAATCCGTAATTATTTACTGGTTAGGAAAATCTGGAAGCTGATTAGTCACCAGCATTCCAGATCTGTACTTATATTCCCAATAATTGAACATCTAAAACAAGACCCTGACCAGATGCTGCTTTCTTGAAACAATATCCCTAAGCCCTCTCAAAAGCCTTCCTTGCAGAAAACAGTTTCCTTGCAGCAACAAAATAAAAAAAGTAACTGCTGTAAATGCCAAGTAAGTGTGACAATATATTTTAACACTTTTTAAGACATTTAATTAGTTACTTTGTGATGAAGTGCTCTCCACAAAACTATGGGGCTGGAAGCATCTCTAGATTAGAACACTATGTCTGTCATAGTACCAGCAAAATCAAAACTAGTGCATGGTCCTTTTTACAAATCAGAAGGTGATATAAAGTAAGACTGTGTTACTAAAGTCTGTTTCATTCTGAAGTTCTAGATATCTCTCAACGAAAATGGCACTGGAAAGATGTTAAACATTTTTGAAGAAACTCAGCGAGATCTTGAGCATGTGCATCAGTGGAGCCCTGATGCACATATTTGGGATCTCAGCTATGCTTTTTCAAAAATGCTTTTAATGCCTTTCCAGTGCCCGTTTTCAGTCGAGAGAGATATCTAGAACTTCAGAATGAAACAGACTTTTGAATACAGTCTTAATTTATATCACCTTTTCATAACGCCCATGCACGTAGTTTAGGATTTTGGTGGCAGCATTACAGACATCAGCTCCTTATGTAGAGATGCTTCTTGGCCTCTGCAGTTTTGTGGAGAGCACTTGTCAGAAAGAAATTAATTAAAATGTCTTAAACAGCAATAAAATGATCATTATACTCTCCTGGGGCATCTACAGCAGTTATTTATTTATTTATTAGTTGTGTTGCAATAAGGAAAGATGAGCAAAATTTCAATAAAAGCTGACAGTTTAACATTAACAAAAAAACAACCTCGATTCTAATACTTATTGATATCACACTAAACTTGACTTCTTCTTATGTGTTATTTATGAAGTCTTTATTCTAATCAGTTATTTACGGAGTTACCAAATTAATGACTCCAGCATTGGACTATTTTGTGCACTAATGTACTTCTCGACAGTTTAAAAACAGTAAAAAAAAAAAAATTGTTAGACCTGTGTTTGTGGCTTTGTTTACTTTATTGTGGGGTCCAGTGCATAATCATAATAACACACTCAGGGTGTGCTTTATCATATGATATAAAACTTCTCGAGTACATAAGGCACTTGGTTTCACCTTGCGCTTCACAACACACCGGAGGTGTGCTGTTATCCTATGATAAACCATGCTCTGTCATGTGTTATTGCTTAATTATGAACTGACATCGGAATGTTGAAGTTGATTGGTCGAGGTTTTGAAGCCGTGATGATATTGGCCACATCATCATGGCTTCAGAGTCCTCCGCCACCAGCTCCTCACTGACCATGCAGCTCTCTTCATCTCCTGCAGTCCACAGCGAGTCAGACTTCCAGTTGGCCACTATTTAAAAAACTCCCACCAGCTGCGACACAACAGAATTCAGCACAACGGAAGCCGCTAGCAGCAATACTTTCAAAAGCAATATATCCAGCAGCATGCGAGTGGCAGCAACAGATGAATAATTTTGTTTCTCTGAAAGGATAATGGCAGACCCACGCATTGTAGTCATTCTCACACAAACCGTGCTCCCCACAAAAAGAAAGCTACATCCCAGCCACATAGAAAAACTGCCAGTCTTGTCCAAGACATTCCTAACCATTCTAATAGTAGCTCTTACAATAACAGTCCTGAATGAATTGCACCAAGACTCTACCTTTTCTTGTTCGCTCATTATTGGCTCGCCTCCAACTTCTCTCTCAGCTTACCAGTCCTCAGCATCCAATCCCCAGAACAAAATAATAAAAATAAAGTGCACTGTGAATGGAGAACACTTTAAAAAAAGAAACTGCAATGGTAAGGAGCGGGTCACCCAGTCACAAGAGCTCCACTCTCTACCATGGCCAACAGCACCACCTGCCACTTAGAGCCCTCCAGGAACTATTTTATTTAAAGATATTCCTCCAACACCCCAAAACATATTTTTAAAATGTTTCTATTTTTTTTACTTTAAAAATATTTAAACCACTTCATATAATAATATACTCCAGGGTGTGGTATATCATGGAATATCGACTTCTCGGTCATTGGACGCACTCAGCCTGCGCCCTCATGCTCAACCACCCGAGGTATGATGATATCCCATGATATACCACACCTGTCATGCATTATTGCTTAATTATACAATGGGCATCAAAATAAAAAACATCATTGGTCAAAACATACCATGTGACCTTGCATTAACTTTCTATAATGCATGGAATCCTGGTCCTAAACACATCACACAATGAGCAAATCCATGCTCCTACAATCAGAACTATCTTCCATCAGTCCCCCTACAACTAGAACTGATCTTCCATCACATACATGGCTGCAACCTTTACAGTGTAAAACCTTAAATGGGCCCTACAAATAAAACTACCTTAAATAAAAAGGAAAAAAATATTAAATGTTGTTTCTGATCATCACACTCTCCTTATACACACATGAACAAATTAGAAACATTAGGTATTGTTTATAGTTTTCATTACAACTGTTTCCATGCTGACAATGAAAAATCCACCTTCTATCTTTACCTGCTCATCAGGGAGTCTCTTTTCTTACCCTGACAGTGAGATAATGGAGTTTATACAATGAGCATACCTCTGTAATGAGTAAGATAAAGCGTTCTGTCTAGTGTTGATGTGCCCAATTCATAAGATATCATTTTATCTTATGAATTGGGCTTCTACAGTCCATATCTCCATGATCGGGTACGCCACAATAACGATCAACAGCATGCCTAGCCGGACTTTTGTTTTCCTAACCTCACGAAGGGCTAATAGCAGTGTAAAACATTGGGGTCTGTCAAGTGTGAAACAATTGAATGAAAAAGAAATAAAGTGTAAGAACAGCAGTCTGTTTCTCACATACCACCATTGGTAAATGTTTCAACATTGAAGTGGTAGTAGAAAACGCTGCAACGTCAGATTCACCCATAGACTCCCCAGCACACTGTTCATTGTCAGTCTCCCAAAAATGTAAATTAAAAAGCACACAGGTTAAATAAATTAACTAAATACTTCACAATAAAAGCCTGAGGACACAGAGAGTATACAAAATGGCATGTCCTGTGTGAATCTGACAAATGGGGTGACTTCCCATGCTACTTGGACCTAGTGGTAATTCAGGGCAGCCTCAGTCCCTATAGCAACCAAATTACTAGGTAACAAAGCCACGTGGTCATAATTCAACCTGTCAGCACACATAGCAATGATGTTACTAGGCATCCAGTAGCCATGATAATGACGCCTGCAGTAGACTGCAGAATGCATTAGAGTAGCAATCCTCTACTGTAACAGCCCCAGTAAAACAAGTACTGTAGATCCTCCATTTCACTATCAAAAAAAATGTTAACCTAGAAATTGGTATGTAAACCAATGCTTTTTTCTCAGAGGTGCGCCATTGTATAACTCAAGACATGTTATGAGTCAGGTTCACAGATTTTATCTTCACTGCTGTCAGTATCCCCATCACCTTCACTCGTGGCTACACCACTCATGAAGGTGCTGCAGTCACTGACAACTTGTGAAGATAAAATCCAATATGACATAGCAGCTCATAACACATCCCTATCTCTGACTCTAGAAGAAGCCTTTGTGGTGTGTATGTACCATATGTTAAGAGAGGAAAATTCTGCCAGTGGAACTGAGCAGGATTTTGAATCCCTGTATTCCATGGTAAACATTCCATGATAAACATTCCATATCTTGAATGTGGAAAAAAACAGGATGAAGAAAGTAGGCAATAATACGTCTTATAAAATGAGTCTAAAAAATCAAAGAACTTTAATTGGTTAAAACCAGTCAGGTGCCTGTTCAATATTAGTGCATAATGCATTGTCATCCTGGTCCTAAACCACATCACACAATGAGCAAATCAGTCTCCCACAACCAGAAGTATGTTCCATCAATCCCCTGCAACCAGAATTGATCTTCCATCGCAAACATGGCTGCCACCTTTACACTGTAAAAACCTTCAACTGGGCCCTAAAAATAAAACTACCTTAAATAAAAATAAAACAAATGAATTAAATGTTGTTTCCTGATTATCACACTATTATTACACACATAAACAGATTAGAAACATAGGGCCGATTCTAAAAGAAATACGCATGGCATAGCAGCACTTGCACCAAGTAGAATGGCGCAAGTAACTCACACGCCAGCAGTTGCAACTTGTGATTCTCTACATGTGCCACTTGTGCCAAAGAGCAGTTAGTGCCAGCAGTTGCGCCTTAAACCTCCTGTGACATGGCGCTGGGGGTTTATGTAGCAGTTGTGCCCTATTTTAGTAGGGCAGCAACAAAATCCACAATGTCAGGATTCTACAAGAACCCCAGAGGAGAACCAGCAATGTAAGTTACACCAGCATTTACTTGGTATTATTACTTATTACTTGGTATGAAAGAAGCCAGAAGAAGGCCAGAGCCCATCGAGACTGTTCCTACACTATGTGAGACATTATTTATCTATTATCCTCAACCAAACATCTAATTTGTTTTAAAGACAGTGGCACTAGTTGCCTCTACCAATTCTTGTGGCAAGATGTTCCATACAACGGATGCTCTTATTGGAAAAGTTTCCATTTGCTGGTTTTATAGTTTTTACTTCAAGCTGTTTATTATGCAGTCTCAGAACATGTCTCCTTTTGGAGAGTGTTAGACCACATTTTCCATTAGATCTGGTGAATTTATTAAATTAAAATCATAAGTATATCACCTCTTAATCTTCTAGTTTGAAGAGAGAAGAGACCAGTAGCTTTTAATCTGTTTTGATAATCCAAGTTTGTTAATCTTGGAATCATTTTAGTTACTCTCCTTTGAACCTGTTCAAGAATTGCAGGTCTTTTTTTTGCTTTGGATTCCAGAAAGGGGATCCATAGTCTAGATACAGTCTAATGTATGCCCTATACAATGGAATAAGGCATTGTTCAGTGCGATTAACAAAAGTGCGTTTTATTTGCCTCAAAAGCCTGTTGGTCATGCAAGCAGTTCTAACATAGTGATCATTTAATGTAAGTTTATTATTAACATATATCCCTAAATATTTTTCACAATTTGATGATGAAGTGGTAGTCCATTTATATAATATATCGTTTTTGGATTATTTACACTGAAATGCACTACTGAACATTTGTCTTGATTAAACTGCATATGATTTTCATTTGCCCAAAGTGTTACTTTTTCCAAATCCTTCTTTAATGCAGAAATATTTTCTTGATTATTAACCTTGTCCCCAATTTAGTATCGTCTGCAAATTTAACCATGAAGTTATTTGGCCCTGTTTGTAAATCACTGATAAAGAGATTAAACAATGTTGGTCCCAAGACCGACCCTGTGGTACACCACTTGTCACACTACCCGAATCGGACAAGATATCATTAATTCTGACTCTCTGAGAACGATTTGTCAACCAGTTTAAAGTCCAGTTGACAATATCAGGTGACAAACCTAGATTGTGCATTTTGGTAATGAGTTTTTCATGTGAGACTTTATCAAAAGCTCTACTAAAGTCCAATAGAATTACATCAGTAGGGATACCCACATCTAGTAGAGTACTAATATTATTGTAAAAAGATATCATATTGGTGGTACAGGAATACTTGGGAGTAAACCCATGCTGATTTGAATCATAAATTCCTATTTTTTACAATCTTGATCTATTAGAGACTTCATTACTTGTTCCATTAATTTACCAGCCACTGAGGTCAGGCTAATTGGATGATAATTTTGTACAGAACCTCTATTGCCTTTTTAAATATGGGAGTAACTATTGCTGAGCATAATTTGGTACAATGCTTTCTTGTAAGGATTTGTTGAAGATAATTGGCAAAGGCATAGAAATATTTATAGAGGTTTCATCAGAAACTGTGGATGAATACTGCCTGGGCCCGGACTAGTATTTTTTTAGTTTTTGATAGCCTGTATAATGTCAGTTGGATAGAACCTATGATAATCTACATGGTGAACTTTAAATGTACTAACAGGTGATTTTCAAGAGAAGACAGAACAAAAGTACTTATTAAAGAGATTCGAGGTTTCTATATCAGCTAGAGAAGAGCCATTTAGCTGGCATAACTGTACAGGCGTCTCCGGGGTTCCATAGACCCGCTGCATCTACTCCAGAATGTGCCCCATGCCTAGAACACTCCTGTTGGCACCCCACAGGGCAGCCCACAACCCCTGATCCCCATAGCAGACATGCCCAGCAAGGCATCACACACCTCCAGACCCCAAACCTAAAATGCCCTTCAGGGCAGCCCAACCACATCTTGCCCCCAACCCCACACCGCTGCTTGTCGCAAGTAGCTGTGCTCCCATCCATTCCCTGACCTGATATTTGCTACAAAGGTTTCAAATGCAATACCCCCGAGATCCCTGGTAGTCTAGTGGCCCCCCACCTAGCAGTGCCAGTCCACCATATCCCCACCTCCAGACAGCCATTGACACGCTACCTCTCGACCCCGACAGCCAACCACTCGACTGAGCACCGTGATGATCATTTACTGTAAAGACATGCTCAGAAATGAATACTCATTTATTTCTGAGCACATCTATACAGTAAGTGTCTGCGTGTGCCTGGTCGGTGGTTGGCTGTCGGGTGAGAGGTGGGCTGTGCCAGTGGCTGTCTGGAGATGGGTGGGGGATGGGGTGGACTGGCACTGCTAGGTGGGGGGCCACTAGACTACCAGGGCTCTCAGGGGTTATTACTAATTATCTGTTTGTGGCAGAACATTGGGTAGGGGTCTGGATTGGGGCAACAGCTGCCCTGCAGAGCTTTGGGGGTATAAGAGGCTTGCTGTTGACTGAGACTCTACGACATGCCCGCCAGGTATGCCCATAGGTTGGCTGCACTTTTCTTCATGTCGCAGTCACGGGACTTAGTTATGGGGACCCTGCCCCATCTAGAATAGAGCTTAGGTCCATGTTGTGTTACCTTTTTTTTTTTTTTTTAGTTGTTTAACCAGGGAGTTGAACACTTGTTTACAGGTGCAACCTGGGAGCACAGGTAGTTAAGTGACTTGCTCAGGGTCACACAGTATGCAAGTGGGATTCAAACCCAGGTCTGGTCTGTTGGATGTCACCAGATTTGCAGCTTACAGCCTTAAACCACTGCGCTATACTGCCTCCCAAGGTGGTGACATGTGCCAAGCTTCTAGAATCGAGCCCATTAAGTATTGTTCATTGTTTTCATTACAACTGTTTCTTTGCTGACAATGAAAAATCCTCCTTCTGTCTTTAACTGCTCATTAGGGAAATTCTTCTTCTTTCCTGACAGTGAGATAATTGAGTCTGTGGCTCTAGAAAAGGCCTTTATAGTGTATGGTGGAATGCTGTTTTGCATGGAATTCCATGCCTGGAATATGATTATTCTGCTGCAGTAGTGCTGTCATTATGTTGTTCTGCTGCCACATATTTTATTTCCCTATTCAATTAACCTGGAAGTTATTGTTTTTAAACGTGGAACTTGCAGAAACTTCTGCAGCATACCGTGTCAGAATTTGAACCTATCACCAACCCTCAAGTGCTCCCCAACCATCAGTTCACTGAAACAAAGTGCAATGTCTGAAATAGGCATGGATAGCCATACACTATATAGAATAGCAGATGAGCAACTATATGCACAACAGTGTGTTGTGCCACCTCGAGATCTGATTCCCCTTGGACCTCTTGAGCTTCACTCTCGAGGTCATAAGGAATCAAAACACCTCGGTGGCACAACACACTGGTTGTGCATAGTTACCCATCCACTATCCTATATGTGTGTGTGTGTGTGTGCGTGTGTGTGTGTGTGTACGGTATGTTAGAGAGAACATTCTGCCAGTGGAACTGAGCAGAATTTTGAATCCTTATTCCATTGCAAACATTCCATGGTAAACATTCCATATCTTGAATGTGGGGAAAGACAGAGGGAAAAACAAGATGAAGAAAGTAGGCAATACAATTTTATAAACAAAGAGCAAAAGTGGGAAACACAGTTACTTAGGCAGAGGCAGATCCAAACTGCTGAAATACATTCATGAAGTTTATAAAAGCACATACATTTGAATCATACCATGGTATTTTTATGTGAAATCTTTTTATTTAGTTTTTGTTGACTGCGAAAGGAAGACTAGATGATTCTGCTTATTTACAGCCTCATCCTGAGGAGGAGGATACAGATGGATGCCAACTGACACTGAACTAGATTAAGCTGTTGGTGGCATTTTTTAGTGAATGGGGAAGTCTGGCCAGGGCACGGGATATTCCTCTGGTCTTTTCAAGTAAGTGCCATGGGATCTTTAACATCCACCTGACCGACCACCAGAACAGGCAGATGGGACCTCGCTTACTGTCTCATTCTGAAGACAGCACCTCAGAAGTGCAGCACTGCCCTCATGCTGCACTACAGTGTCAGTACTGGGATTTAACCCAAGTGCCTGGTGGGGATAGAACCCACAGCCTTGTAATCTTCTGGCCTCAGAGGCAAGTGTGCAACCTGCTGAGCCACTGACACTGCCACCCCAAAAATCTATCACCCCACACCAGAAAACAGTCAGTCTGGCGGGTTTAAGTTTTGAACACATTTCCATTAAGAAACAGTACTTGCATTGATTTAAAATACAAGGTAAACATTTTTTTCTTATAAAAATGTGTGCTGCACACAGTTTTCATTATGTTTTATGTTTTGCTAACCCCACAGTTACCAGAATAGGGACTATGTTTTGTATTCAGAGTTAAATGGAAGCATATTTCAATAAACGGTCCAAATGGTATCTTTTAAAATACTTTTTTCTTACTTCCATTCATTTTAAGTCATATATTTAAATACCATTTATAAGAGCAATATGACTCAAAGAGGTGTACCATTATGGTAGAAATAATTGTATTTCTCAGGTGCATTTACGCCACTCAGCTGCACCTCAGTGCCTAACAATACACTCATACATGCCATTATTTCACCATAATGCACACCCTGTCATGTCTTATTGCTTATATAAACAAAGAAAAAGTTTGGAAACATAGTTGCAGGCAGACCCAAAACGTCTGAAATACATTCCTGAAGTTTATAAAAGCATGGACATTTGAATCATATATGGGTATTTTCAGGTGAAATTTATTATCCTCCACCAAAAAAGGCAACCATGCAGGTTTAAAGTTTTGAACATATTTCCATTAAGAGATGGTACTTGTATTGATTTGAAATGCAAGGTACATCTTTTTTTTCCTTACTAAACTTTCACCTCAATCCTATAGCAGTTTTCCTGTTAAGTAGTAGACCACGATGCATAAGTAAAAACAAAAATAAAGAGAATGTTGCCTTCAATGACACTATATATTACTACAGCATAATGAAAATAAAGTTTCAAACTCTGTTTTATTTTTTGCAGTTAGATGTTTTATTGAATTGTAGAGATACAAATATATATTTCAACAGTAATGAAGATACAATCAACAATTCATACAATACAATACATAAAATGCACATTGAATCTCAGTCTAGAAGTCACATGCAGTACATAAAACTCAAAACCAACAGTATGGAAGTGGGACAAGTCTGGTTAAATAGTAGGATAACAAGAGGACGTCTAGGGAAGAGTGACATTGTGGGAGGAGAGCCTCTCTAACCTATATGCTATTGATGGTGATGGGTAGGAGGTGAAGTAGGTGTGGCCTCAAGGGGGCTTTAGCTTGTCCTTGCTGAGGGGACAGTGGAAGTAGGAGATGAGCACTGGATATAGTGCATAAAGGGGTCCATCTATCCGAGTGGATTTGCAGTGTCATTGGCTAGGTGCGTTAGCCTAGAGTAGCTAGCCAGTTTAGTCATTGCTGTCAGCAACTGCTGTGAGGGAGGGGACCTCCTGGTTCACCACTTACAAAGTAGGACCTGTTTGGCTTCCACAGAGGCCTGCAAGAGCCATGAGAGGTGTGGGTCCAATAGCCTACACCGGGGAGGGATACCAGGGCCCAGAACAATGGCAAAGTAGGGACCTGGTAGCCAAGGATAATGGAGCAGCATTTAATTACATCAGCCCAAAAGGAATGAATGGGGCACATTGCCAAATCTCATGTAGTAGGTCTGCTCCTTTAGCATTACACCTCCAGCATACATCATCTTGTATTAAGCCCATTGTTTGTAAGACTACAGGAGTGCGGCACCAGAGGTGTCATATTTTATTTTGGATGAGAAAGCTCCGGGGTCTTCACAGGTTTCTGCTGTAATCCAACTACTCTTTCATTCCCCACTGCTGTAGAAGAGCCCAGCGTATTTTGCCATTTCCCTTTGGCAGGCAAAGAGGGTCTGGCAGGTTCTCTCATAAACTTATAAATCTGGCCCACTAGTCCCTCTTTATTTGTAACTCAATCTATCCAAAGGCAGTTTCCTAATCGTGGCCTTTTATTTGATTGACATATGGCACAAGGACAACCACTTTTCATCCAACATATATAAACGTGTCTCACCTGTATATATCTCCAAAGTCCTTTTCTCCAGCTTGTATCTTTCTTGCAAAGAAGTGAAGCTGTCTAGGGTGTACCTGTCCCCATTAAGATATCATTCGCCTATTGATCTGATTCCTTCCAGCCCTCCCACAGAAAGGGTCTCTGGTCAGTTGTCCAGCTGAGGTCATTCAGAGGTTAAGGAACTTCCCGGGTTCAGACATGACTTACTAATGGCCCTTAGCGATGCAGGCCCCATGGCTGCCTTAGTAGTCAACCAGTGTCAAAATGTGGGAGGAAGAGGGCTGCCCAGGTACCCTGTAAGATGCTTCACCGAAAAGGGCATTTCTTTCAATTGTTTCCAGGCTGGTTGGGTTCATGGTTCCCTGAAACAACTTACAGGTGTTAGCCACCAGAAGGCATAGGTATAGTCTTGGAAATGAGGAAGGCACCACAAACACTGCTTATTTTTACAAATTTACAGATGTTACAATGCATTTACATGAGAATTTACTGTACATGTTACAGAGGAAATATATATTTTCAGCTAACACTATTTGCTGCAAAGTACTAGTTAATCTATTGCTGAAATGTGCTATTTATGCATTAATAGGAAGTACGTTTTCAGTTTTTAAAATTTTAGAGTTAATGTATTGCACACTTGTTTGAAAATAGTAAAGAAGTTTTAGGGCATGGTCTAGCCCTATCTAAAATGGCTGCTTGAACAGCGTGCTCTGATGATCTGGGCAAAACATCCAACAGAATTGCTTTTCACGACTGGAAATACTGTACTAACTTTTAGTCAAAGAGTGAAATGTATCTTACCTTTGGCTACCTAGCGATGTGTTTTTGTCTACCTCAGCACAGGCATGGCATCGGGACACAGAGTGCCATCCCAGCAGTAAAACCAAATGGTGACTCCGCTCGAGGAAATATGGACTCAGCCATTATCAGCCAAATGTTTGCAGTGCTGATGAAGCAGATGACCGAAGTGACTCTTGCCTCGAACAATATTACCCTAGCACTGCATCACCTCGATACAAGGACTTTCCAACATGAAAGGAAGGCTGCCTCCCACGACGCTGCCATCAATGAACTCATGTGTTATGCCTGGGTTATAATTTACACCAACTGGCCCACATGTAACCATAACCCTATACAGTTACGAGTATGAGTGCCTTACTACAGTCTCATAATGTTTTATCTTGTTTAATTACTTATGTTAGTGTTCTTTGTTATATTTGCTATGCTCATATTTGTCTGTAATGCATTTACCCATATATACTGTTTCTAGTTTCCAAATATATTCTATTATACTCATAATCACACATATTCTGTAGTTTTCCACTATTGTGACACATTGTGTGCTTTTATGATTATGTTGCAAACATTTCCAGACAAACTGTCTGGAAATAAGAACAGATAACACATATTTCTGCTGAATATGAGTTTTCTTTGTTCAGAGATTCTTACTTCCTTTCCTATATAATTGCATAAGGGAGTCACCTTATTTACATGCCTTATTCGATGCTGTATGCTTATCATATCTGTAACTGTACTCCTATCAGTCATATATAATTGTACGCACACCAGCTCCTCAGAGAGAAAGAGACCATACTCAAGGAATGGTGGGAAGTCTGTTCCTTGTGATTGCTTTGCTTTTACTTGTTATGGCGTGAGTATCGTGATAAACATTTTCATTTCTTCTTCTTGTTACTTTCTTTGTCCAGCATACCATGCAAAGACACTAAGGTGTGGTCTTTTCACATTGTAACAGTGACAACCGTGTAGGAGCAAGCTCACACACTATGAACTCTTCAAGAAGTGAAGGATTTGGAAACAGGAGCTACCGCAACAACTCATGCTCCTGGGGTTCCCCAAAGTTCTTAATAAGGCAATGTTGCAGACTTTCTTCACCAGAGCTCCCCAAGATCCTCAAACTGCCGGAAGGAACTGCCTAACCATCAAGCAGGCCCACTGCACTCTTTCAGCCCCAGCCAAAGCCAAGAGAAAAGCCGAGTTTCACATTTTGGGCTCGGCAGCATTGTAATAATGTGGGCTTGCATAGCCACTGAGCCAACTCAAACATTGACAGATGTATAGCAGCAACAAGGAAGTGATCCCTATGAAATACAAATACCCTTGCTGCACTATGTAGAAGGAAGCAGTAATTAAATAAAAGAAAAATTAACCACCCCTACCCTTGCAAAGGATCCACATAGCCCTGGACTTATCCTTTCCTAAGAAGTATAGGCTGGCAGGGCTACCTATTCTATCAGTGAGGTTCAGCTTCATAATTCAAACATTAAGAAACAACATGGTTCATATTTTTACTATGGAGTGGCAGGGAAAACAAAGGAATATAAAGGGGAAAAAGGGTCTCTTCCATTAACTGATAGTCAGAGCCACTTGCTTTGGCAGTCCAACTTCCCTGTTCACTATGGACCCTATGCACTATTGGAGCAAATTGGCTACACACGCGTATCTGGGGCATGCAGTCACTCACACCCTATGTGCCCCCACCATGGGATGCACCAAGGGACAGACAGCACCTAAGCAGCCGATCCTGTCGCGCAAAGAGCAACACACCGGGGGTGAGAGGTGTCTGGCCACTCATGCATCATACACTAAGGCACAATAGTGCTGGCTGCAGGGTGTGGAGAGGGTGCAAGGTACAACAGGGAGAACCCTGCCATAGGCCTCCACATGCCCCATGCACACCACTGTTCACCACCCAAATGGGGCAGTTAGACCACTTAGCCAATGGGACCACTGCTGCCAGACCACCCCATGGCTGCCCAGCACCACCAGGACACAGCAGTGCACAGCAGCCACCGGGCACCCCCATACCCACACAGGCACTGACCCATGGATGTGGCCCTCCCATGGCACTGCCAGTCATCCCCACCCTGGGCCACCCAAACATGTTATGGGACACAGTGCACCTCCCATACTGCCAACAGACCCCCCACTCTGTCCCTGCAACCTACTCTGGGGCCACACATCATGGGAGGTCCAGCAGCTATGCCTCCACTTATTACCTTGGCCACCAGCCGTTGGTCTTCCATGGGTACACTGCCAATGTGCACCCCACTGTGGAGGTTATCGACTCTGTGCCTTGGTCCAGGCATCTGCTTGGATGCTCGGCCAGGTCTGCGCCCCTGCCCCAGCTGCCCTGCAGAGTCCAGAGTGCCAGGAGGGCACAGCCACAGAAAGGTGGTGGCCAGTAGTGAATACTGGTTGGTGCACACCAGTCCGTGGGTGCGAGCTACACAGGTGGGTACACATTGTTTCCACATTCCCCACCTGCATAGTGCATATGGCCCTTTGTTATTAGCTTTCTGGTACCAATGGTTTACATATCCAATCATATCATGGAGGTCACCATCTTAACCTTTTATATATTGACCTTAAAAGAGAAAACAGGAAATGAAAGTGGGGCACAGCTGAGAGAGAAGGGGGGTGCACAAGGTGGCTAACCTTCACACTAGAAATAACAGGGATGGATTAAAGAATAGAAGATCTGTTGCAACAGAAGTTCATGTAGGAAAGGACAGTCCTTTTCAGTGGCAGGGAGTTCCCTTGTCACACTGACACCCTTAATGCCAGCAACCCCTTCCTCACCTCGTCCACCTCTATCAAATCATTCATGTTCTCCTCTCTTCTCCTTCTCCCTTGTTGTACCAGTACATCTGTCTCCTAGTGAATATTGAAAAGAATGTTTGTGCTTCTGCTTTGCTCTCATTCTCATGTATCCAACCGTCCCCTTTTCTGAGCCAAGCTATCTCATCTTTTTGTCTCCTTCTTGCTAATATACAGGAAGAGGGCCTTTTCCCCATTTTTTTATTCCCTCAGCTAGCTGCAGTTCTTTCTGAGCTTTTGTCTGCCAGACTACCTTATCTGCTATGCTAGCCATCTTCAAGTAGCTCTCCCGGTCTTCCTCCCTCTGGGTCCTTCTGAACTTCGGTATAGGCTGACCTCTTGTCTCTTACTGCCTGGGTGACCTTGTGTTAAACCAGCTTGATGCTTTGGCCCTTGAGATTTTCCTATTGCCTCAATACACTGTCTTGAGATTACCATTAATCCCTCCTTATACTACAGTTCATACTAAGGTGAGAAATAAGCCCATAAGAGCTCACATGCTAGTCACAGTCAATAATAAGTCAGGTGATTGCCAGATAATAAGTAATTATCTAATCTGGCCTTAAACTGTACTTTGTCTTTACTTATGATGACATACAATGTCCTTGATGAAGGACCACTTTTGTCCACCTCCATATCCACTTGAATGCTTGCCAGGTGTCCCCTTAGCAGCTTGTCCATTCTTCGAAGTCTGCCTTTCCAAAATACAAGATTTTAGTCTTAGCGGGACCTTTACCTGGCCATGTCCAACTGGAGCCACACTGCAATGATCAGTCCCACACAGGGATCCTCAACTTTGATTGGATATGATCCCAGTTTGTCAACACCAGATGAGGATTGGCCCTCTGGTGGGTTCTATGATGTCCTGCATCAGGAATCCACTTTTGTAGTGCATCTAGGATCACCTGACCCTTGGTGCAGGTTGTGGCTGGTACCCTCTAGTTCTCTTAGGGCAGGCTAAGTCCACTACAGTTATCACTTCTCCCTTCACTGCAGCTGCCCTGTTTCTGAGCTCAATTCCTTGTCTCTTCTCCTCCTGGTTGGGTGATCTGTAAATCACTCCCAGTCTCACCTTCCTCCATCTATTAGACAGTAATTGAATCCATTACTTCCATCCTCCCCTCCTCATCTAATCCTCTCCTTAATGTTAGTCTCCCTTCCTTTTCTACCCTTTGTCCCTCCTGTATAATTTGAACCCAGAGATCGAGTTCCCAGTCATTGTTAGATGTGTCCCTTGTCTCTGAACTCACCACAATGTCAATGCCCTCTCCCCAAAACCCAACAACGCCTGCAGGCCAGTCATCTTGTTTCCAAGACTTTGTACATTCAGGGACACCACCTTCCACCTAGAATCTGAGCCTCCTTCCCTCACACCCATCTACCTACTTCATTACACCCCTCTGCCTGTAAACTACCACCCCTACTGCTAACCCCTTGCTCTCCTTCAACCTCTGCTCTCCAGTTCTCCTCTACTGGCATGGAGGGGAGATCTGCTGACCTCCTCCTCCTGGAGATTTGGGTCCTGTATGCCCACTTACCTCACCCCCGAGATGTTTAAATTAAGGTTTTGGTTTATATACTCCCACCAAGCTTGTCCTTGAGGACTCTTGACCCCTTCCATACTGAGAAGCAGTCTGTCTGATGCAAGAAGTGTTTTGTCTGATCAGGTCTCCCCAGCCTCCAATGCAGCCACACCCTCCTCCTTGCACCACTTTCTCAGTCAGTCATTGAACTCTACTATCCTGTTCTTCTTGACTGTGCTGGCTCACAGTACTGGCAACACCTCAGAGAATGCAGTTGATATGGTTACCTTCCTGCAGGTCTTCTCTCCACCACCTAGAATCTTTTCTGTACTACTCCAACCCTCCCCAAATAGGTCATTGGTACCCAGGTACATAATTATGTGTGGTTCCCCAGCCCTCTCGCCAGCTTTTAACGCAGGGTTTAACTCAAAGAAGTGCAAGATCATACACATAGGGAAGAGAACCCTGAAGTCAACTATAGGTTGGGAGGGAGATGCAGACAGTCACAAGGGAAGAAAGAGACTTGGGCACCATCATCACAGATGACCCGAAATCATCCAAGCAGACCACTAAAGCAGTAAGTAAGGCTAGGGGATGTTGGGGTGTATTAGTAGGGTATTACAAGTCATAAGAGGGAGGTAATAATCCCTCTTTACAAGACACTTGTTAGGCCCCATCTGGGTACTCATGCAGTACTGGAGGTCACACCTTCACAAGGACATTAACAAAATGGAGGCAGTCCAGAAAAGGGCAACCAAAATGGTGCAGGGACTGCATCAGAAACATATAAGGACAGATTAATGGAGCTCAATATGTATACCCTAGAGCAAAGAAAGGAGAGGTGATATGATCAAAACATTCAAACATCTTAAGGACATTAACAAGGTGAAAGAGTTTAACATGTTTCAATATAAGAAAAATAGCAGGACAAGAGGACTCAGCATTAGATTAGAGGGAAGCCGATTAAGGGGTAATGTGAGGAAGTTCTTTTTCACAGAAAGGGTGTTGGATGCATGAAATGGCCTACCTCAGGAAGTGGTGGATATGAATACAGTGCAGGGCTTCAAACAGGCATGGGATAGGTATAAGGGAGCCATACAGATCATAGGTATCATAGGTGATTTCAGAGCTAATAAGATTTGTGGGTTCATAACAGCTCGCCCATATTTAATCATAGCCCAGAATTTCTGATGTTACCAAGTGATTGTCTAAGCTGCTTTAAATTCTGCCATGGACTTGCTGGCCACTACCTTGAGTTGTAGCTTATTCCAAATTTAAGTTACACTGACGTCAAACCAAAATTTCCTTTTTGACTGATAGGTTGCACCCTTTAATTTGACTCGTGTGCTCTAGTGTTATAGACCTGAGTCCTCAATTCTAATCCCAGTTGTTCCCATAAATCATCATCAAACAGTGCAGCATACACTAGGCAGATATCACCCTAAGTCTCGATACGCCAGGGAGTGTAACCCTAGAGACTGAAGCCTCTGCTGATAACTCAGCCCCTTTAATCCACTGATGTGCTCAGTAGCTTTCCTCTGTACATGCTCCAGTGCTCTGTTTTCAGATTTACCACCGCGTGACCAAAGTTGGGTGCAGTATTCCACATGTGGGCAGACCAGAGCTGTATAAAGGGCATCATGACTTGTCTGTCTCTGCACTTTATATGTTTGTTAATACAATATAACAAACTACTAGCTTTCTTTTATTACCTGATTACAATGGGACTTGAAACTGAGGTCATCACTAATCTGTATACCCAGCCCTCTCATCCTTTACCGATTTGAGCTCCACCCCATTTAGTGTGTACTTGTGCTGACCATTGTTTCTCCCATGTGCATTACCCTGCAGTTATCCAGATTAAAGATGAGTATGAATAGATAGGCCATGGACAGAGTAAAGACCTATGGCACATTCATAAGGTAGAAAAAAATGGGCAGACTGGATGGGCCTTATGTCCTTATCTGCCATCAACTTCCATGTTTCTATGTTTCCCCAATGTTTGTACACAACCTCTCTGCCATCATCCCTGACATGCACATCACCTTCCTCCTCATATCTGGGTTCCCTTCTTCCACAATGAATACCCTCAACTACGGAGTCTCCCAGGATTACCAACTTCACTCCCACATTCCTGACTCTTCTTGTCCTCTCTGACAACCTCATTAGCTTCTCCCACCTATCCACTTCCTGTATATCATGGGCACCACTCACCCCTTTTCTCCCTACCCTTCCATGACAGACTCTCCCACTACTTCTACTCATCCCTTCACTTGCCTTCCCTCCTTCCTTTCTGATGAGTATACCGTGATGATAGCGACGCATATGGGTGACCATCAAAATGGCAACCCATATGAGTGCCTATCATCATGGGTGATGGTAGGGGGATGGCTACTAGTTGCATGGGTCGAGGGTAGGTGGGCAACAAGAAGGAGGGTGGGCAACAGGACATGAAGGGATGGGGAACAAGGTTGTAACCCTGTAGTGTGCCTGCTTCCACTGAGCCAACCGTGTGGTGTGGTGGGTAGGGTGGTTGGCTCTGACGGAGCAGGTTCTGGGTTGGGACTGGGGGTGGGTACACATTTGAATGAAATCCCCAGCTGCGTGGACTTAATTTTTAAACTGGGGCCAGCCTCTTCCTTCTGACATGCACCCCCGGAGTTGAGAATCTTTAGATGGGGGTGGGGACAAACTTCCACGGGAGGTGTGGTGCAGCCTCCCGATGCACAGTTATCCCAATCGCCTTGTAGTGCATATCACCAAATATGTTTTCTTCTATAATGTAGTTCACGATAATAGGGATCGCTTGGAGGTCACTATTATCACATAGAACCTTTCTGACTTTCTTTGGGCCATCCACAACCCCGTCCTCCTCCTCCTCCTGTCACCCACCCCCTCTCTGCCCCACACCAACTACTCCACTGTCCTTGTTTTCTTCCTGCCACCATGACTGCTTTGTACTGTACTACTCACTTCCACATCTTACCCCCTGACTGCATTGCCTGTACCTGACCTCTCTCCCCCGGCCCTATTTCCCTCCCCAATTCAAGTCAGTGGTGAAATCTATTCACGGGCACCCCTCAGGTGCTTCCACTCCTGTCACACCTCTTGTGATACCACCCCCCCACACTTTAGGCCCCTCCTCTGAGGTAAGGATACCACAGAAATTGAGTTATCCTCTCTGCACCCCTCCCTGCCTGTCAGCCACTCTCCTCTGGGCATCTCTCATCAACTTTCACTTACCTGCCCTGTGCATCTTGCACTCTACATCATCCTCCCAGCTCCCATCTGAGCTCCCTTCTGGCATTAAGTAATCCAGGCTTCTTCACAATGGATAGCCACTGTTTCACACAGTGACCCCAGGAGTACAGCCACCCCACAACTGTTACAGCACTCCACCCTCTTCCCACTGTCCTGATGCCTGTACATGTTCCCCTTCTCCTACATACCTACCAGTCCCGGGCCCGACTGCCCTCCAGATAAGAACTTCCATATATAAATCCAGATGGGGATGGCTGTGAAAGCCAGAGCTCACTCATACAGTGTAGGTCAGGAAGTCATGATCCTAATCCCGTCTGGAAGAACATGCTGCAGGCTGAGTGGGCAGAACCATACAAGGTAATCTGACAGGTTAGTGACATGAACTGTATTGTATAACTACCTGACAGGAGACATACCCATAGGATGTACCATGTCAACATGATGAAGCCATGCAAATACAGCAGACATGGTATTTGCAGTGTGTAGTCCTGGGAGGGAACAGATGAAGAAGACCCCCTACTGGACTTGCTGGAGGAAAGCAAGTGGGAGTCCTCTGTGGAGACAATAAAACTGTTGCCACAGTTGACCCTAGAACAGTCCCATGAAGTGAGGAGGTTTAGAGGACTTTGCCCTTTGTTTACAGCTAAGCCTGGATCAACCCCTTTAATGACACAATGTAGACACGGGATGAAAGCGCCCATATGGCTGACAGCCTACCGGGTTTCTGTGGCCATCCTAAAGGACATTAGGAGGAAGGTGAGAGAAATGCAGGATTTAGGGGTAATCCAGAAATCCCACAGCTCCTGGGCCTCACCTGTAGTCCTTGTTCCCAAACCAGATGGCTCTACTTGCTTTTGTGTGGACTATCATGGACTCAGTGCAGTCACAAAGTCTGACACCCACCCTATGCCACAGATGGACAAACTACTGGATAGATTGGGAGGGACGACATACCTTACAACAATTGACTTGACGAAAGGGTATTGGTAGGTGGAGTTAACTGCCAGAGCTAGGGAGAAGTTGGCCTTTAATCACTCCAATAGGGTTATTTGAATTCAGGTTAATGCCTTTTGAATGAAGAACGCCCCTGCTACCTTCCAAAGGTTGGTCAACCAGTTGTTACATGGTACCAAAGAGTATGAAGTGGTATATCTAGATGATATTGCATCTTCAGTACCAGTGGAAGGAACACCTGTCCCACTTGAAGGAAGTGTTGGGCAGGATACAGAGGGCAGGGATTATTGTCAAGGATGAAAAGTACAAGGTGGTTAAGGCGGAGTGGCATACCTAGGCCATGTAGTGGGCGGGGCAGCTTCATCCCAGTCAAGCAAAGATTGAGGTGATAGAGGCATGGCCCAGACCTGAAACCAAAAGCAGGTTAAAGTTTCCTAGGGACTGCCATGTACTATCAAAAGTTTGTACTAAATTACAGTACTCTGGCAGCTCCCTATCTGGCCTGCTAAAGAAAAGAGTGCCCAAAAAGGTAAAGTGGGAACCAGCCTGTGAATGAGCATTTGCATGGCTAAAGGAGGCACTGTGCAGTGCCCCAGTGTTGACCAGTCAGATTACAGTAAGCCATTTGTAGTCCAGACAAATGCCTCAGATGTAGGGACTGGAGCAGTCCTCAGTCAGACCTCTAATCAGGGAAAGATCACCCAATAGTGTACCTTAGTAAAGTGATTTCCCAAAAGCAGGCATATCCCACAGATGAAAAGGAATGCCTTGCGCTGGTATGGGCACTGAAGAAATTAGAGCTGTACCTCTATGGGAGATGCTTCGGTACAGACCGATCATAACTCCTTGGTGTGGCTAAATCAGAAGGATAAAGCAAATAGTCATCTCTTAAGGTGGAGTATTGTCCAACAGGTCTACGATATGACCATTACCCACAGGGCCGGATCAGCTAATGTCAATGCAGATGGGCTATCTTGCCAGTTAGAACAGTAACATAATTTGTGAAAACCTTATCATGCATTGAGGGTGTTCCACAAATTCAGTTTAGGAAGGAGGGATGTTGTGAGCTAGCCAACTGCCAGTCATTATTTTCAGATATAATTCTATTTTTATACATATATATATATATATATATATTAGGTGATTTGTGTATATGTACAGTACATGTCAGAAGAACACCATTATTAAGAGAAACTGGATTTCTTTTAAAAATGTTTGACCTTCCTCTGACCTGAGGGGCAGCTGCTTGTCAGGAAGCCAAGGTTGTATTTCCAGGTCCTTTAACAGAGATATGCCAAAATCCATTACAAAGGAAATTGAATCTTCCATTTACTTTATTTTGACTTCAGTGTTTATTACGGACTTAAAGTAGACTTTAGATAACAGTTATTGTGTATTTTTTCACGTATATATTTCTACTTTTATTTTTGTTATTCTGTGACCAAATTAGTGCATCTTTTAGTTGTAACTGTATGATTATTATTTAAGTATTTTAGTAAAAACATTTGTTTTAAGAAACTGCCTGAGTGAAATTTCTAAATTGTGTGTGAATTGTGGGACAGTTATAAATAATCTGTGATAAAATGTTATTGCTACAGGGTGCCTCCATAAGCAACCAGTTGAGTAAGGGTCTGTAAGGGATATCTGGATAGAGATGGGAAGAATAAAAAGTCTCAAAGAAGAGTCTGTAGGGATTTTGAACCAGGTTGTTGCATATTCTGTTAGAGAAGATGAAATCAGGAGTACACTGCTACCCCAAAGAGTGTGATGCCTGGATATTCCCCATTTGTGTAACAACCAAGAAGGGTTCATATCTGGCTACAAGACTTGGAACTGGTATTGTACCCTTATTCAGAGTTTAGAGGGATGTCCTTGGTCCTCATGGTGATTCTTCATGACCTTGGTGAGCATTCTAAAAGGACATGAGAAGGAAATCCTTTCTCTCCCTGCCATGGATTGTACTTAGGGGTGGGCACTGTGATCTCAGTGGACCTGACCCTCAGGAGTGGGCTCATGATAGGGACCAGCTGCAACAGTACCAATTTCTTAGTCAACAATACAGATATGAGCTGATCCTAGACAGGGAGCAGCTGCACTTGCTTGCTCGTAGTACCTTTAGGGGCTGATCCCAGATAGGAAGCAGTTGCCCTCCCTAGCAATCCACTAATCTGTTATATACTTACAAGCTGATCCTAGGTAGTGATCAACTGCAAACCCTTATCAACACCTAACAGTGTATTGTCTGCCATTCCTTTACACTTACCAACCCTCCAGTGACCAGCGTGACCTATGGTCTGTGGTCTTCCCTGTTGAAATCATGCTGACACCCCTAGAATCCCTGAGATGGATGCCACACTCCTGCTCTGTGACACTCATGCTTTTGGGGTCACTCATGCTTCAGAGTTACTAGGGATTGTGGGTCTTTTGTAGTGAACTACAGCCACCCGCTGGCTGGCTGTAGTAATGAGACCCTGCTACACAGCAAAGGGTGCTGACTTTCAGCTGCCAGACTCCCACCCTCAACCCATCCTCTAGCAGCACCCTCCTCCTCCAAATCCATTCCCAGCCACCAAAGTTAACGCATGTTTCATTTACATTGCATTCTGTCTTGAGCCAGCCAGATGCTGCTTCCAAACACCAGCACAACAAACAACTCACCTTGCAGAGATTCCTCCGCTTTCATCACCATATAGTGGTGGCTGCAAAGGAGTGACACAAAATGAAATCTATTATGAATGAATACATTCTCCCATGAATAAGCCAGATGCTGCTCCTTCACAGCAGCACAGGTGACACAAAATTATCATACACAGGCTCCTCCATTCTCCTCTCTGTTCAGCAGTGGCTGCAAATAGAGAGTGAGAGAAAGAACTACTGAGCACTTTATTTCCCTCTTTGTGAACTACAGCCGCTCTACTGGCTGACTGTAGCCACATGATGTAGTATCTACCTAGTTCAAAACTGTTAGCATCCTGCTATTTCATTACTCCTGTACAGTCTGCTCAAATTATTTGAAAGTAATCTACTATAAATGTATATTGTGTACTAAATCTCTGTAAACCATCTTCATGTTCCTCTACCCCCAGGTCACACTGCAGAGACAAGCAACTTGTTGCTCAGAGTGCCTTCCTGGTGAAACATTTCAATAAATAAATACATAAATAAACATGATTAAGACAGTTTGTGGTGACTGGCACCTGCATAAGACTGTAGTTGTTAAGCAATAATGCAGAAAACAAACCTCTTATGGCAATCTTTATTTCAGTGCAAAAGACATGCAACAGTACATGAAGATCAAGCAAAGTTATATATATATTTCTTGTTAAAATAGCACAAACAAATGTTAGATATGCCACCATCACATAACAAAAACACCCTCTCCGCTTGTTCGCATCAACAACTGATGCATTTCGTCCATGTTCGCTTTCTCAAAGGATGATGAGCATATAGGCACATAAATGTATAGGGTCTATGGGCAGATTGGATGGCCCTAGCAGTCCTTATCTGCTAACAATTTCTATGTTTCTATATCACTGATTCCCCTTATAAAGGACCCGGTTTAAAGAAACAGTGCATAGTTATGGTTCAAGTGAAGCTAAAACAAATAAAATCATTAAAAACACTTCCAGTTGCTTCAAGTGAAAGGATATAAAAATCCATATACAGTAACAATGATTTGCACACTGGCTCAATAAATTAGCTATTTTTATGTAGTCACCACTGAAAAATGAATGGGCACTGCAGACATTATTTTGTATGCTAGTGAAGCTTATAACTGTTTTTAAAGGCCCATTGCCCAGCATCCATAAAATATGGTGGATACACTGGAGAGACCAGTAGTTTCAGGTAATAATTCATTGACAGAACCTTTCGCTGAATTTGTGGGTTGTTACATAAAACCATTAGCCAAATGATTACCCTCTTATATTAAAGACACAGGGGATATCTTGTGGGTTATAGGATTCAGCAATTGATGAGGAGAGTTGATTAGTGACATTGTATGTTGAATCTTTATATACCAGCATTCCTCACTTTGAGGCTTGAGTGCTATGGAGATGTTCCTTAACAACAGAATCAATAGTGATCCACCCACTGATGTGCTTCTTAAATTAGCACAATTTGTCTTGTAGGTTAACAACTTTTTTTACAAGAGCAGAGTTCTTTCAACAACAAATAAAGGTACTGCTATGGGGCAGCTTTTACCCCAACTACGTAAATCTGTTCTGGGGTAAATGGGAGCAAGAAGTTGTCAGAAATGAGGCTGTAACTGTGATCTCCACAGAACAGATCTGTGGAGATGTTTTATTAATTATATAATTATGGTACAAAGAGTGAATGAGGAAGAACATTTGCATTTTGTCAAATTTCTTCAGAATAAGAATGAAAATCTATGGTTTAGTGTGCCCTTTAGTAAAACACAGGTTACTTTCCTAGACTTGATTAAAATGAAGGATGGCAAGGGGTGTGATTACAGATTTGTTTAAGAAACCTAGTGATAGACGCACTCTCCTTTTAGCCAGTAGATGCCACCATACCTTACTACATTGGCCATATCAAGAGGCAGTTTATTTGAACTAAGAGAAATTGTGGTGACACTGAAAAGTACCAAGTTAGAGTTGATGAACTCTCACTTAGACTTTGGCAAAGGGTTATGCATCTCATATTATTCAAGGGGCAGAGAAGACGTGAACAATACACCCAAGGAAGAACTTTTCAGGAAAAGAATTCAGGCCAGATGCTGATACATGTTAACCTTTTACTAAATATAGTGTCCAAGTGAAGGAGATTGACTCTATCATTCAGAAACATTGGCTCATGGTATGTCTTGACCCAGGGCTTCAGAATTTAGCCAGCAGTTTACCTAGACAAGTATTCAAAGGGGTAAAACATCCAAGATATCATTGTGCACTCTGTACAACTTGTACCAGAGAGACAGCTTATGTGGTTCCCTCTGGGACTGATGGATGCCACAGATGTGGCAACACTAAATATTGCCCAGTGGTTACTACTACAACAAACTCTGGTAAGAGCCACTATGGTTGCTAATGCATTAACTTGATAAGGGCATTTCATGGGCTTAAACATAAAGATGAATTGCTGTAGTTAGCCTTATGTGTAGATTTGATTTTTGGCAAAGTTGGATCATATATCTGGTTGATCTTGCATTTCCCATGTGCTTAATATGTGAGCAGCTAGTGTGTCTTGTACTGTGTGGGGAAGGGGCGGGAGCTTCGCACCAAGGCCTTCAATAATGGTAGAAAAAATGGTGCAGAGAGGAGAGGTATGGCTACAATGAGGGCCAAGGGCCAACCTGGAAAGAAAAGAGCCTCTACCATGTTGATGGCCAGCCTCCATTAAGGAGGGAACCATTGTCCTCAATGGACAGTTTAAATGTTACTTTGATGAACATTTTAAAGAGCCAAGGAAGGCGATTTGGAGAAATAGGGTAGGCAGAAAGTAGGCCACCACAGGCTGAGCTAGAGAGTAGGGAAATCTCAAGGGAGAGAGTCCCACCAGAATGCAAGTTATTCAAGCAGAGGGGTTTGCAAAGGGGAGGAGCAGTCAAAGAAGAATGGTGAGGAAGGAGGAACAAATAGAAAAAGGAGAAAGTGACAAGAAGAGAGCTGAGGTGACCATGTGGTATATACTGCTCAGCTGCTGTATACTTATGTTTAAAAAAAAAGTTTAATAAAGTGTATTCATTTGAAAAAGAAGAGAGCTGAGGGATGTCAAAATGGTGCAAGATCTGCATCAGAAGCCCTATTAGAGGAAACTGAAAGAGTTTGATATGTATGTAAGCATTGCTTTGGGAGCTTACTAGTTAAATTGTTGTAGCTAGGTGTAGTCAGGCAGAGAAGAGTTTGGTGCCAGTAGGGCTGGGATATTGGGACTGCCTACGGCCAGCAGGAGAACCCATCTGGGGATATAAGGGAGATTTGGGCACCATAAGGAGGGGGAAGAGAGCCAGGAGAGAGCTGGAGAGTTCGGCCCGCAGTTTCGACTGGAGGATCTCGGTGGGCTGGGTCGGTCACTTGCCACCCGACCATCCTTCCTCAAAGACCCACAATGGATGTGAGGCACTTTGGGACATAGATGGGGAGCAGTGGAGCACTAGTGTTTGAGTCCCATCGGTGCTGTTTCATGGGGGCTGGAGCCTGGAGGAGAAGGATGGAGCCCACCAAGTGACCTCTGGCACCTTGGTAGTGGTAAACTCTGATGGGAGACATTTGTTAGAAACTTTCTCACCCGTGGGTGAGTACAGTCTAGAGCCAGTGAAGTTTCTGTGGTCAGACTTATTATGGCAGGTGGAGCTTGGGCGCCATCCAGAGGTGGTAGCCTGGATCACTGGGAGTATAGTGTGGAAGACTACTACCTTTCTCCAGTCAGTGGAGCCACAGCAGTGCTGGGGCTCTCTAGTATGTAAAGTGTGTAGAGGCATGAAGGAGTCCTGCATAAGGGAATGGCTGCTTGGGACTTCAGGTGGGGTGGCAGTCCACCTGGGTGCTCCATGTGGCATGTCAGCTGGTTCCCCTGGGTGAAAGCAGTCCTGAGAGTTGGAATCGCTGCAAAAGCAGAAAGTGCCTGAAGTTTCTGGGATGGCTAGAGTATGCATAACTGCCTGGGAGCCCACGACAGGCATGTGACATCAGCAATTGGGTGGCAGGAGGGTTTTCGGTGGTACTTTTCATGCTAAAAGTAACACTGTTAAAGAAAAGCAGGAACAGCTCCATTTTAAGTGTTTCTCCCTCTTTTGAAGTAATCTCAAGGTTAGGAGGCAAGATGAAGAATGAGACCGGGACAGTAGAAATGACTCGTGCTGTCTCAGTGCTACCTCAGTCTAAGTATGATTGAGACTAAGAGAGATTAAATATAAGCACGGTTGGGAAGAAATGAAGGAAAGAATATTTTTATTTATTGAAAGCTAGGATGCACACTTTGAGCAACAGCTCTTTCAATAGGTTCCCGTCAAAGAAAGTACAGTGCACGTGGACAGTAAAGGTACAGGGTATACAGGCAAGACATTGTTACAGGTAAATTAGAACAGTTCATAACAAACAACAAAGAACGATAATAACAACAAGCATTTGTCAATGCCGAATGTTGCTTGCTTGTATGTGCTGTTTAGGTATTTAGAGTGATAGTTCCATGCTTTCCTCCCAAGACAACCACTGTGTCTTTCCATTCAGTATTCACAGAAGAGTGAGAGGGGCAAGGGCCACAGCAGTACAGCAGTTGCCAAGGGGTGAAGAGGTGGACAATAGTCCATTCAAAGGCAAAAGAGTCCTGCAGGGCTCACTAAATTGAAGGTGGACAAAGCGATGGAACCAGATGGCATCGCCCAAGGTTATTAACAGAACTGTGAAGGAGATTGCAGTACCTCTGGCAACCATGTTCACTGAGTCATTCAACATGAGTGAATTGGAGGAGGGCACATGTGGTCCCTCTACAGAAGTCCGGCAGCACGGAGGAGACAGAGAACAATAGGCCGCTCAGTCTCACCTCAGTAGTGGGGAAGATCATGGAGATATTGCTTAAAGAAAGGATAGTGGGGCATCTAGAAGCCATGAGCCCAGGACCATAGACAACATGGATTCACAGTGGGGACATCATGTCAGATAAATCTGGTTGATTTGTTTGACTGGGTGACAAATGAAGTGAATCAGGGTGGGGCAGTGGACAACGCACACCTGATTTCAGCAAAGCCTTTGACACCATCCCACATAGGAGGCTGATAAACTAGCTGGGTAGGCTGGGCATGGGGAAAGGGTGGTAAACTGGGTTAGAAACTGGTTAACAGACAGGATGCAGAGAGTGGTGGTAAATGTGGTGCAGTCTAGGGAGAGAGGGTGACCAGTGGGGTGCTGCAGGGATCGGTCCTGGGGCCAGTCCTGTTCAATATCTTCATTAGTAACATTGCAGAACGTCTGAAGGAAATTTTTCACCAAATTTTCAACATAGCCATTTTAAGACCTCTGCTCATGAACAGTATCACTGTGATTTTCTTAATCTGTCCCAAACATTGAATCGCACACTGAGATAAGCCACTATGCCTACACTGCGGAAACACATTTTGGGCGAGTGAAAAATAGCAGCTGTACTGCTCATAAGGAGGTGTGGTAAAATGGCAATGTTGAAAACCTGGAGTGCAAATATTAAAAATTTAGTAACTTAGAAGCGCAGCGTAGGGAACTGCGCAACGACACTCGTAAAACAGTAATTTTAGGAATTTTTTCACCAAATTTTCAAAATAGCCATTTTAAAACCTCTGCTCATGAATAGTGTCACTGTGATTTTCTTAATGTGTCCCATACATTGATTTCAAGAGCCATCATGCGCCATTGTGCGCTAAATGGATGGAAACATGTTTTGGGTGAGATGTGAAAATGACAACTGTACAGCTATAAGGAGGTGTGGTAAAATGGCAATGTTGAAAATCTGAAGTGAAAATATTAAAATTCATGAACTTATGAGCGTAGGAGATCAGCGCAAGAAACGCTTGTAGAACAGTCATTTTGGGATTTTTCACCAAATTTTCAACATAGCCATTTTAAGACATCTGCTCATGAACAGTGTGACTGTGAGTTTCTTAATGTGTCCCATACATTGATTTTGCACACCGACCCGCCATTTTCGCCACATGCGGAACACATTTTGAGCAAGATGTAAAAATGACAGCTATACTGCTCATAAGTAGGTGTGGTAAAATGGCAATGTTGAAAATCTGGAGTGCAAATATTAAAAATTTGCGAACTTCTGGCGTCGCTGTAGGAACTACAGCATGCTTATAAACAGTCATTTTAGGAATTTTTTCACCAAATTTGCAACATAGGCTTTTTGAGAGTCCACCTTATGAACGCTGACACTGTCATTTTGTTAATGGGCCCCTAAGGGTGATTCCACACAGTGACCATGAAACCACCTTCGGGGACAATTAACGACATGGCAGTTCAAGAATTCATGAGGGAGGGTCCCAAAACCTCAAGTTGAAATTTGGTGAAAAAGTCCAAAAATGCCGAGATATGCACTAAAGTTGAAAAACCCTATTTTTATTACATTATACAGCTTACTGGCATTTCCTCAGTTCATGGTCGGCTTTGAAGAGTGCAGATGTGTTCCCGGTCCACGAAGATCATCGCACCGAGGTCCAAAGTAAGTATGGGGTGAGGGGTGTGGGGAGGCAGGGTGCGCAGTGGGTGGGTGCAGGTTGTGGGAAGGGGCCAGGGAGAAGCGCCGAGGACAGTTTTGTTATTTACAGGTTTTCAATAAGACTATGAGGGCGTTTGCCACGCTGGGGTGGGCTCCCAGCGTGGCAGCTGGAAAACTGTTGGGGTACCAGCCGACGGGGATTGGGCACCCCTGCCGGCCATAATAATATACTCTTGCCACACTGGGGTGGGCTCCCAGCGTGGCACCTGGATGCTTTGGGGCGTGGCAGCCAACAGGGGATTGGGCACCGGGTCGGCCATAAAACATTTTGCCATGCTGGGGTGGGCTCCCAGCGTGGCACCTGGATGCTTTGGGGGCGGAGCTGACGGGGATTGGGCACCCCATCGCCATACAGTGTGTGGAGGGGGAATGCGCATGAGCACGCAGTAGCGCGTGCACGCGTGTGTGTGTGGAGGGGAGCTCTGCTCACTGAAGAGAGCCTCCTTTCAACTGTACAACCACTGCATTTTCAACTGCTGTCATAGACAGCTGCAGCAGTGATTGAGGGAACTGGGGCAGCGCCTGAAAACACACTGACTGCACTGGAAGGCGGTGGCACACCTCTGAAAACTCGGATGATGGCACTATGTTTCTTGCACATGCGTGCAAGCAACATAAAATGGCTACATACTGTGGCAGGTCTCATGCTGGTAAAGAAATACCCTTGTCAGATAGACAGGAGGACAGACAGTGTGTGCCAGAAGGGAAAGGGTGAGGAAGGACCAAGCTGTTCAGCGGATATGGAAACGGTAGCATGAAGTGAGGAGGAGGTGACAGGGAGGAAAAAGGTGGGAGGAGACATGGTAGAGGTAAGAGGAGGGAGGAAGGTGGGAGGTGGCATGGCAGGGAATGGTAAGTGCTAGATGTGACCTACAGGGTCAGATGAGAACAGGGTGCTGGCTTAGTGCATCTGGTCTGATGGTCTGAACAAATGGAGGACTTAATGGTAGCAATCAGGTGGATCTTGCAAGAAGATAAGATCAAAGTTTGCACTTGAAGAGACCAATTATGGTGGTAGAACTTATTTCAGGCTGGGTAGGTTCATCCAAAGTGGGGCACTATGGGCAAAGCCTACGCTGTGCAAGTGCCATATGGCACCTAGGGACTCTGAAGACTTGATTGTTAGAGCTCTGATGTTTCAAGTGGACTGGTGGGGGCTGAGAAGATTCATGAGTTCAGTCTTGTAGGCAACATGCCAAGACAGATCTTCTTGGCTAACAAGCAGGTCTGGCAGAAGAGCCAGTTCCTTTAGCTGAAGGCAGTTAGCTAGATCATAGAGATCACAGGTGTGTGTTAAATGCATGGCACCTGTGAGAAGTTGACACGCCTTGTTCAGAGCAGTCAAGATGCTTGAAGGGTTGTGTCATTGGCTGACCCATAGATGACCAGGCCATAGTCAATGAGGGCAAATATTGAGCTGTGTATTGCCAGGTTCAAGGCATTAGGTGTTAGGCGGTGTCTATGTGTACTGGCAACGGTGTGGTGCAGGACATGTTGGAATTAATAGTAATGCCCAGGTATTTGAAGTGCTGTACTAGATGAAGGGGGCACCTTATTGCTCTTAATGGATAGCAGGAAAGATTTATGTTTGCTTTGATAACTTGTAAACAACGTGGGCTTGGTTTTACTGTAGTTCATCACTAACCTGTGATTCTCAAACCATTTTCAGCTGATGAGAAACCTTGTTGCAGGGTTGACTCTAGAGGCTCAGGCTGTGGGTCACTGGTAAAATGACAGCATCATCTGTGTACAGGAGGTGTGACTTGGCAGAAGTCAGGAGTTTGTTAAGAAAACAGTGAAAAGAAGCAGGCCAAGGATGGAACCTTGAGAACACCTGATCTGACCGGTCTAGATCCGAGAGGACATCATCGATCTTAACTTGCTGTGAACTATTACTTAGGTAACTGCAAAACCAGCTAGTTGACTCAGTGGAGAGCCTGATGGTAGTGAGCTAATCGAGGAAAAGTCCATGATGCACAGTGTCAAGGCCTTGGATAAATCGATGAAGGTAGCACCTACCAGATGTCCTTAATCGAGAACATGATGGATAAAGCCAGTAAACACCAGAAGGGCAGTAACAGTTAGTAGTGGGCAAGTGGGCTCAATCTGCTCCATGAAACATTTCGCGGGCACAGGCAGATCGGGGAGTGCTCCTGGCGTGAGCGAGTACTGCATTATATTGCAGAACACGAAGTGCATTAGAAACAGTGACTGCGGTACTCCGCTTCCACTGGTCACTGCTCTTCAATTTTTAAGGCGGCACATTGGTGGCAGTTTACTTCACCCCACTTCGCCTTTTGTTTTTGAGCTCTGAAGGTGGATTTTGCAGGATTCATGGGAGTTCAGGTCACATGGGCTTTATATTGATCTGCACAGCCTCAGTTCAGGGTAGTATGAGTAGGAAGGAGTAGGAGACAGTGTGCTCTGATAGCTGTCTGTAGGAATCTTTAAAAGCTGATCAAAAGCATTTTTGCTTTTTGGGAGGATCCAACTGTATTTCATCAATTGTAGGAAACCCTCCTGTGCTCACATCATCAAGCGTTTTTGTTTGTGTGTGGATTTTGAATGTTAATTTACAACACTGAGTGTGTGTGGTGAAAGACAGTGAAGTGTGCTGTGTGGGAGATGGGCATATCTGTGTGTACGTAGATTTAAGCTGGAGAACTAGTGATTTATTTGTGTTTGGTTATATTTGTGTTATATAACTGACTGTATTACTGTACACATAGTAAAATTGTCAGTAATAGTACAAGTTTCTTGCTGTTTGTTGTGTGAATGTGGTGCAGCATTTCATCAGGTCAGGTTGTTTAAATTACAAATTTACATCACGTGGCAGTACACTGAACTTTTGCATTTGTGTCGCATTCTCGTTCAGCATTTTACACAAACTGTTCTGTGTTGTGTATAGCAGTGTTGCGTGCATCAAATATAACACACCTTTTAAAATTGTGACACAGACTAGTGTAATTGCAACTAAGCACAGCAGTGTGAACTTGCTATCCACTGCAGCTGCCTGATTTTGTACTGTGATCATGTTCTCTGTTCTTAGTTTTTCTGCTTGTAGTGCCATAAAAATCAGCACTGTCTGTATTCAGTGCTCCCCACCCCCACATTGAAAAGGTATTTTTACCAGACTGGATTGCTTTTGTGACCCCATCAGCACCACTGGTTACTGAAGTTGTTTTAATTCCGTGACAGTGTCACAACACAGTAGTCTCTTATCTGTTGCTGAAGCCACAGTTGTTTATTTTGCTTCACATCCAGCCAGCGCGCTTCAGTCAGAAAGTGAACGTATCAAAATCTGAATTTGGTAATAATATTTGTGGTTGATCCCCAAAATGCCTGCAAAGAGATGTGCAAGTAAAGCTGTTTCGGCCAAGGCAATGATGGCAGTAAGAGGGTTTGTGGGTGTGGTAGTACGCGGACAGAGTAGTCATTGCTGATGTGAGGAAGGTATTTCTCTTGCAATGTTTTTACAGCCCAATCAGTAGCTTCACTCATAGTTGGAGGAGATGATGTTTTCCAGCCGGTGGTGTTAGTGTTACTGGTGTTAGTGGTGGTGGAGATAGTATTAGCATTGTTGCATCAAGTTCTAATTCCGACCAGTGTACCGTACTCCAAACATATTGAGTGTGAAGCAGTGCAAGTGAGTGACAGCGTAGATGATGTCATACTTCACAGTAACAGCCCATTAACTTTAACCTGATTCCGATGATCATGTCAACAATAGCATACGATGTGATATTCCATCCACCATGGCACTTAACGTCACGCATTTTCCATGCAGTGATTCACAGTGTGGTGAAAAATATCAGGTGATGGTGGTGTAGATGCTGATGATGAATGATGATGATGATGTTGTGCTCTTGCAACATGCAGTCCACATGTTAGCATCCAAGCAGAAGATGTGGATGTGTGACAGTGACATTGGTGAATATGATGATGATGTAATTGACCCCAGTTGGGAACCGAAAAGAAATTAAAAGTGGCTATGTCTGAATCTGTTTGCAGGAATCCTCCCTGTTAAAATTTGTGATTTACCAGTTTAGTTGATGATGATGATGATGATGACCCAGTAATCAATATGATAGGTAGTCGTGGTGGTCAGTTGCAGTCCAGGTGTGCAGTGTCAGAAACATCACATGCCCCCACTTCAGTGCTTAAAATAACAGACTTAAATAAGCCACATCATGGACATGTTAAAGAAGAGCATCACAATCCCTTGTTTGGGATTTTTTGTTCAAGGTGCAAATGATGATTCAGTTACAATCTTCCAGGTTTGCCATGGTGGTGAGTCGAGATAAAGGGGAGCCATCTTAGGACAGGAGGACAGCATATGCATCTTAAGAATAGGCACTTGGCTCTGTGGACCCAGCACAAGCTGGCAGCTAATACCAGACTTGAGCGCTCACCCGCATCACCGGGCGGCAACCATAGCCAGCATGTTATCCCCTTCCATGACTGTTAAGCCCAGTAGGAAATTAAACGTGTGCAACAGTGTGGTAATAAGAGCAGAGGATTACTACAGGTATGATGAGGTGGAGGACCATAATGACTTTGAAATGTTGTCCAGTGCTGGTGAGAGTAGCAGTTTTGTGGTGGTGGTGGTGGTGAATGCAGTATGTCTAGTGCAAGTGGCACATCAACCCCGGTTGGCACATCTGGAAAATAACATAATTTCTGGGTTTGTCATCATCACCTGTGCAACTGTCTTCATCAAATGTCCACACTCCACCCCTGCCAATGCCATTCATCACAGAGCACAACCATTTGTGACCAACAACACACTCTGTGTAAAACATTTAAGTCAGCCCATGTTACAGAGTGTTTTTGCGCATAAGCTGAAGTACCCCCAATGATACAGTGTCACGTGAACTTAATGCTGCTGTAGCAGAAATGCTGGCAATTGATCTTTGCCCTTCTTTGTGGAGAATTCTGGGTTCCGGCGGTTTACTGCCCATGCCTGTTCAAAATGGAAAGTCCCATCCAGGACATACTTTTCTACCTGTGCTGTCCCGAGTTGTTCCACACTGTCTCAGACTCAGTAAGACATGCCTTCAACATTCCTCTCTCCATTCATCCATTTAAGTATGGATATGTGGACAAGTAGCAAAACAGCAGGGATTTCATATCTGTGTATAACTGCACACTGGGCACAGGTGACGGGGTTGTTTGTGATGTTGGTAGGGTGAATAATCAGTGCAGTAAGGTGGATTGTCACGGTAGCAATCTTTCTGGAATTTGTCAGAATAAAACAATTGCTATGCGCATGTGACCTGTTCACACACACTGGTGAGAACATGTTGGACATGGTACTGACTGAAATTGATAGATGGCTAAACCTCTGTCCCTGAGAGCTGGGTTCATAACAAGTAACAATGGGTCAAATGTGGTGAAATGCATCACAAACTGTGTTTTCATGTTCCATGCATGGCCCACTGTTTAAATCTTGTGGTTCAGGAGTTTCTGCAGCACCCTGACATAAAGGAAATGCTGACCATTGCACGATGTATCTGCTCTCACTTTTCAAGACCTGGAAAGGCCCGTGACAAACTGTGGCAGTTGCAGATACAAAACAGCTTGCCTCAGCACTGCTTGAAGCTGGAAGTTGTCACCTGATGGAACTCCACGTTATACATGGCAGAGAGGTTGTATGAACAATACAAAGCCATCTCAGAATATCTTGTCATGCACACTAGCGAGACAGTTCTGGGGCCTCCATGTCTATGACGACTGAACAGTGAGCTTCATGGACTCTGTAATAACAATTTTATGGCCTTTTGAACATGCCACACAGGTAGTGAGTGGCGAGTCTGCCTCCATTAGCCAATCAATTCCACTGTTGCAGGTGCTGAGGCAGACATTGGTGAATGTACAGCATAGCCTTGATGTTGCTGGAGACAGTGGAAGCAGTATGTTGCTGCAACACATGCTGACAGTATTCAACCAGAATTGTCACATTGTGAGCATTCAGCATAGTGACAACTTTGCCATGGCAACAATGCTGGACCCACGATACAAATGTGGAATTGCATCAGTACTGGAGTGAGGCCTGAACAAGTAAAAATATCAGTGGTCAACTGGTTCGCTTGGTTCATGAGGCAGATAGTCATATGCCAAGGTGTGCAAACCTCAGCAGCATAATCCAGCTGAAGGTGTAGCTGGTGGACCAGCAAGCATATCATGCAAGGGTAAGGGACTGTAGTTCCAAGTGGTCTGTCATCCAAAGTGGGTCAGGGTGTTGTCAACCTGCTTTGGGAGGCTTTGCCCAAGTGGGTATTTGTGAAATAAATAATTCGAAGAACAGGCTGATGCACAACAAATGGACTCATTGCAGCACAGAAATGGTTCAGTCATATTTGTCTGGAAACAGGCATCTGACAATAAGTGAAGATCCTCTTTGTACTGGAGTGGAAGGTCAGTGAATGACTAGAGCTGACTGCAGTAGCACTGAAGTACCTCACATGCCCACCCTCCAGTGTAAGTGTTGGGAGGTATTCAGCTCAGTAGGTGCAATAGTCAGGATCGTCAGACAAACCTGTCTCCTGCAAATGTTAGTTTGCTAACATTCATTAAAATGAATGAGAGGCACATACCAGCACAGACTGCAGCCTCGGTATTCGTACCCCAACCTAGTCACGGTGGTCTTGCTGATGTGGAAATGGAGCATCCTGGTGGCACTGGCAGTGGCTGCCTGAAGCGCCCACCACTGACGAGATGATGGCACAATGGAGAAAGAATTTCCAAGTGGTCAGACTTCAGACATCGGTGACTGTGAAGGCAGTTTTCTTTATGAGGATGATGATGTGGTTAATGTTGACAGGTTTTAACGGCAGTATTTCAAAGGTGGTGTCCCCCCACCCTGGACCACCACCACCACTGGGACTGATGTTATGCAAGTCTGCCACCATGAGTCTGTCTGCCCACCACAGACACCACCACCACCACCGGGACTGATGTTATGCAAGTCTGCCACCATGAGTCTGTCTGCCCCCACGGACTACCACCACCACCACCACCGGGACTGATGTTATGCAAATCTGCCACCATGAGTCTGTCTGCCCCCACAGACCACCACCGGGACTGATGTTATGCAAGTCTGCCACCACCATGAGTCTGTCTGCCCCCATGAACCACCACCACCACCACGGGACTGATGTTATGCAAGTCTCACCATGAAGAGTCTGTCTGCCCCCATGGATCACCAGTCCACCAGTGCACCGCCACCAGCATCTTAATATTTAAACCATAAAGTGAGTATGTGCACTCATGTTTGTTATGCTGCCTCACTTCCTTAAGTTGTGTTTTGTTTTCTGTGCTTTTCAGAGCCACAGTGGCAAAACACATACAATACACTTATTTTGTCTCTTTACAGGAGAATAAAATAGGCTCCATCACTAATACTCATTGGGAAAGATGCTGTAGCTATATTGTACAGAGAAGATCCGCTGTAATGTTCATGTGAAATCCATTCTGGTAAGTATGAAGATTTTATTTCATCCGTTTCATTGCTTTTGTAAAGACTGCTGCAAATATTGCACACAACAGGTTGTCTTAGTTGACAAGATGTGTCTCTGAAATGCAACTTGACAATAGGGATTGAGATTTGAGAACCAAGGAGGGACACATAACAATGAAGCTGTAACTTGTAAGAAGTCATTCATTTCTTTTTTGGAAACTTCGAGATGCTTTGTTGTTCTGTCAAAGTGGCCTTATCCAAAAGTTCTTCAACATCAGGCACCCCCCCCTGAGCTTGGGCACACATGCAACATGCAGAAGTCATTTCATTAGATGATAGGGTTGCCACCTTTGGTTGAGATGAAACCCAATACTAAACCACACCCACCAAACTCCACCCTAACTCCCGCACCTTTTATGACTAATGAGGGCATCGCTTGGACTCTGTTTCACTTGATTTATTCAGAATTGCTGCTGATATAACATTGTGTACAACTTCTTTAAATTACATCATGATTATTATTTTGGTTTATTTGATTTAGATTTAAATATTTAAATTTCAGTGTGTGTTAATATTTGGTGGGTTAGAGAGGGTGGTTCAGGGACTTTCCATCCTGTGTACACAGCTAGCTGACAAATCGAGTGACTACAAGGACACCTCTGACAACTGGCTAGTTTGGATCAGGTGGCCTTTTCTGGTAAAACTCTTTCAATAAATAAATAAACTACACCAGTAATGGTGGACAAGATGTAATTACAAATATCATCTGCCATTTTAAGATGTGCTACTGTCACTCCCATTGCTCCTACTCTAAAGTTATTTGTAATGTCAGAGAAGTTTTTAAAGTGGTAGGAACTATTCTATGCTGTTAAATACCTATTTTATTTTCCATGTCAGTCATACATAGCAGATAGCATGATATGTGATATGTAGCATGGAGGCAGTGTAGCGCAGTGGTTTAAAGCTCTGAGCTGCAATTCTGGCTACCAGGGTTTGAATCCCACAGCCCAAACTTGCATACTTAGACCCTACACAAATCACTTAATTCTCTTGTGTTCTCAGGTTGCACCTGTAAACAAGCTTTAGCTTAGTGTGCCTCTTCTGGTAAAAAAAAAAATTATAATGTTTTGAAAGATTTTGATAAATTGCCTAAATTTGCAGTGCCATTAAATCTAGATTGTGTTCCTGTCATCTCATCAGCTACTGCTCTCTCTCTTCCTTTTCTCATTTCTGTAGCTTAGCATGACCTTAGCCACTTTATTCTGTGCTGTTCATCTGAAAGGCCTGATTGGTCTTCCTGCAATATCCAGGTAGTATGAAATTGACAACAATAACTACTGAGGAGAGAGAGACATAGTCTTGCTAGAAATGAAATAAAATATTAGATTATTAATTTAACAACAAAAGGATTAACAAATATTAAAATATAGGACAAAAACCTAAAAGAAAAACTGGTGAACATTTAGAGGTATAAAAGTATTCCTTATCACAGCAGTCAAAGACCATACTCACAATGCAGGCTGGAAAGGATTAGTTTGATTTGCAGCTGATGGTCTTAATAGCCCTACTTTACATCTCTCAGACTGACTGGTACAAACAAAGGTCTGCATGACATCAGAATTTGTTTGTAATCTGACCATGCAAGTAAATGGTGAAGGATTTAACAGAATCTGTTTTACAAGCATGTGAGCATTCAAAATGACTGAAAAGTACTACCTCTGAGTAAAACTGGATTAGCAGGTAAAGTTTCTGAAACATATTGTACAGTCCATACTGGGATAGGAAGCTACCCTAATGTGGTGCCTGTCTGGTTTTAGAAAATGAAGGTGTTAATTAAGGTGGTATTGTTTACCTTCCCGTGAATAATCTTCCAATTTGCTGGTGTGAAGTTAGAGGTGACAGCTGAGTAGACAGGGACACATTTGGCTCTCAGTGCCCTGCTCTTGACACTTCCTGATTAGCATGCACTGCAAGCAAGCAATCATACTAAAATGTCAGACACTTGCTTACAGTCAGATGAGAAGAATGAAACAGTTAGTGAAGAATCTAACAGGTGCTGCTTGACCCACCATAAAACCGAATTTGCAATGGTGAAAACAGGAGGACCGAATCTGGACCTAGAAAATCGAATCATTCGTCAAAACCGAGTAGGTGGTAACCTTATTAGATGACCCATGACCAGCAACACGAACCTCACAGTCATCATTTTATACTGGGGTATGTGCTGAAACAGTCTCTTTTCACTTCATTACCACTTGTCAATGTTCTGCACACAAGGAGGACGCTGTGGGCCTGCAGAAAAATCTAGGGACTCTGTGCCACCACTGCGTGCATGACTGAGTCGCCATTAATTTGGGGACTTTGTATGTGCTGAAACAGTCTTTTTCACTCAGTTACACTTGTCAATTTTCTGCACAAAAAGAAGACGCATTGTGGGCCTGCAGAAAAAATCTGGGGATTCTGTGCCACCACTGCGCATGACTGAGTGCGCCATTAATTCTGGGGACTTTGTGTGTGAAACAGTCTCTTTGTGCTTCATACACTTGTCAATTTTCTGCACATGAGAAGGACGATTGTGGGCCTGCAGAAAAAATCTGGGACTGTGTGCCACCACCGCGTATAACTGAGTCGCCATTAATCTGGGGGACTTTGTAAGTGCTGAAAAGTCTCTTTTCACTTCGTTACTACATTTGTCAATTTTCTGCACACAAGGAGGATGCATTGTGGGCCTGCAGAAAAATATGGGACTGTGTGCCACTTTTGTGTGTTCTGTAATTGTTGCTGTGAGCTCATAGTCATGATGTCATGGTGACATTTTACAACTAAAGCAGCATTGCAAGAATGTCCTCACAGTTCTGAACTGTACTTTTTATGCTACTTTAAATTGCCACAGCAACCACTACTTATGTCCGAGTCATCAGTGATTTGAATGATACGATTCTTCCCACAATTTATGTCTGCTTCTCTTACTCCTACTTTTTTCATGTATGAAAACAAAATGAGCACGTCTTCCAGTATTGTTCCAACCAGCTTTGTATTTATTTGCAGCTGCTTTCAATAACCATTGTTCCATGGTGTCATATAAAGCACTGACTGATGCATAACTGTTAGTTAACAACAGAAGTGATATATAACAACTACTTGATGTGATGGAGAAAAGCAGAGGAAAACAATGACAAAGACCTGCTCACCTCACTGTCAGCAGCATCAATTTAAAGGAATGCTCCTTTCATTATTTCACACATGAAAACAGCTAGTACAGCACACCCAACTACTGCAAATTATCGTATCATTCCAGTCAGTCAGGATGTAAGTAAAAGAAGTTGTAACATAGCATTAAAAATATAGGTTAGAGTTATCAACAGATTGTTGCGCTTTGCTTTACAGAGATTCACCACATTACATAGTTATGGTGATGCACATAAACTAATATGTGAGGCATTACTACCACTGGAATATTTCTTGCTTCACAGAGTGTAATATATTTCTGTGTAAACGACCATAATTTCATTACAAGTGAGCCACGTGACAGAGGAATTCCAATCAGAAAAACAACACGCTTGTGCCACACTTCTCAGCAACGTTAAGACGTGATGCCAGGGGAGCGCAGGTGCATGCTCCACTATAGTGAATGTCCGCAGCTATCCCAGCCAATGTTTCTTATGTTATAAGGTTTACTTTGTGGTGAAATGTGGGATGTTTCAAGGCTCTTCTTACTGGAAACGTGGCCACGTGATTTCACAACAAACTGACCATTTATATAAAGAAACATTCACAAACCTGCACAATCGGATATTCACTATAAGGAGCATGTACACACGCTGTCTCTGCCATCATGTCCTAATGTTGTTGAGAAGGGAGGCAGAATGTGGACAGATTTTTAGAATGGGAATGCCTCTGTCACATGACTCACTGTAATGCATTTATGCCTGGTTTTCAAAAATTTATTGCACTATGTGGTGCAAGAAAGATTCCCTGGAAGGAAAAATGTGTATGATTTATTAATAACAAACAAAAACACACAACAAAAGTGCAACACAGTAGTGGGGTAGGGTCAAGGGTGGGGTGGTGTGGGTGGCAGAAAACAATACCTGGACTTACTATGGCCGTGGGATGCTGTGGTGGTCCAGCAGCAGGTGCAGCACTGAAAGTATTTGCTGCTGCTGTGCTTCCACTCTGATAACCTGCTGTCCAAAGCAATGAAACGCTTGTTGTTTCCTCCAGTGCTGCCCACACCAGAAAGAGGTCAGACTGGCTAACAGGGACTGTGCCGGAGTCCACTTCAGTGAGTAATCCAGGTAGTGGGGCTGGTGGTGGACAGGGTGGTGCTGGTGGCTGTGGTGGTGGCGGTGGTGGTGGTGATGGTGGAGCACCTGATGTAGCCCTCCTCCTCCTGCTGCAGCGGTGATTGCTGCAGGCACATCTCCACCCAGCAGCACCTCGGCCACTGCCACGGAAGGGCCAGCAGGTGGGCGCATGGCCCCTTCGTGGCAGCCTGCCACTCTGCCCTGTGGTGATTCATCATGTGGTGCACTGGCCACGGTTCCCAAATGTGTCCCAGGGGATCACGACGCACCTGCACACCACACACATGGCACTGCACCAGGTGTGCTGTCTCCCCACCACACAATTAAAAAACTCCCACACTGGGGAGATGTGGGGGACCAGACACAGTATGCACTTGTCTGGCATGAGTCTCACCACCACCCACAATTGCCAGGGGCTACCTCCTGTGGCTCTGGAGGTGGTAGAGGGGTGCTGCTGGAGCCCCAACAGCTTCTGCTAGTGGTGGTGGTGGAGAAGGTGGACGAGCAACAGCCACTGGTGGCATTGGTGCTGCTGCTGCTCCTGCTGCTTCTGTGGGGAAGCAACACTGGCCAGGAGTCTGGAGCGGTCCAACATAACAAGACTGCCTCACCCCTTACTGGTCCGCACTTTTCCCTTCCTAACGCTCCCACGTGCCAGCGACTCATTTCTCCGATTCCAACATGACCCTCCATTCTCCTGGGTCCATGGGACCACAGACACACACACACACACACAGTGGACATAAACACATGTATACACACACACACACACACAAAAGTCAGTCACACACAAACAAAAACAAAACTTATACAAAAAATCACTAACCAAAAAACACTAAGACAGTACAAGCACTAAATAAAATAGCTTTTAAAAAGCTGTTTGATTGTTATGGCAGTAACAAGAAATGACTCCGAGAGCCATGCAAACTCCTCTCCTCTCACAATTTTGCTTTCTCCTGTACAAATGCAAAGGAGAAAGTGAAACTGCTTCTCTGACTCACTTCCTTCCTGCCTGGCTAAGCACGTGACTTACAGTACTGCAGACCATGTGATGTCCTATTTTCTTCTCACTTCACTCTACTTCATATGTTAAGGCATAATGGCAACACGAAGTAGTAATGATAGCATGAAGTAGGCACTTTACAGGTCCACTCTTATTGTGTCTCATGATTACCTAAGTGGACACTTCTATCCACTCAAGGGCGGATTTTAATTCGCTGCATCTCTAGCGACAGTACAGTGTGCCTTCCTAAAACTGTGCAGCTGGTTACTTAGGAGATTTCGGTGGTCCAGGTACTCAACCAGTTTGTCTGCCACTATTCTTTCAAGTGCCTTGAGAGTGGAGAGAGGATGGAGATGAGCCTAAAATTATTATGAAGGGTCCAGTCTCCACTCTTGTGAACTGGGATTTTGATTACCAACTTCCAATTTTGAGGATTTGGTGACAGAGGATAAGCTGATTATCTTGGTCAGAGGTTCAAGCACTTCATTCAGGGTTAGGTGCAGGAGTTTGAGGTCCTGGGAGTCCCCTCTATCTAGACTTCAGAGGACTTTTGCCAGGTAATTCTAGCATCTCCTTTTGAAATTGATTTGAAATAGAATGGTGGATGCACAGGCATGGGTATGTTCAGGCGGTTTCTAGAAATCAGCTGGGTAGGGGAGTCAAAGAAGTCAGCTGGGAGGACAGAGCTCAGGTCAGTAAATGCAGTGTTAGAGACATTGGCTATGAGTATGGGATCCAGGGTTGGTGCATAGATACATAGATACATAGACAGTGTCAGCAGATAAGGGCCACGGCCCACCCAGTCTGCCCATTTGAGCTTGTAAGTTTGCTTTATGTTTTCCTAGTTTGTTGCCCTTAACCCTGAGGGTGTGCTTCAATGTTGAGCATTGGGGGTTGTCTTTGCAGTGATATCTTGAAGGTTGGCCCAGAATGACTTGAAGTCATTCCATGTTCTGCCTAACGTGCCCTTCTATTAAGAGCTTTTTGCATGCCATATTGTTCTGGTGCATTCATTTTAGCTTTCCTATAGCTCTGAATATTGATATTGAGTAATAGAATATGAAATGGTGTGCTGCTAATGGTTCAAGTATCTGTGTGTGAGGCTTTTCAGCCCACATTTAAATTGCTGTTGTCAGGAAATGTAGCCTTTTCAGTGCAAGGAATTACTGCATGATTTAAGCCAATCTGTTGGAAAAGAGATTACATGCAGAGTTATGGTCAGGTCCTGTGTCTGCAAAAATGCTTCCACCATTGTCTTGTACCCCTCCACAGTCCTTGAGTGGTTCATCAAACAATTCTTTACATTAAATCAGTTTGCATGTTTGATTCCGAGTGGACAGTGCTTTTACTTAATGAGAACTGTTTTATGGTATGTGCCTTTAACAATCATTGCCCCTGCAGCTTTTCCTCCTCAGTAATAGAAGCAAGATGCCTGCTCTCCAGCAATGTGAAGCCATCTCACAACAATTATGACCCAGGTAATGAGCATCTTTATTTTCTGGATGGTGTGTTCTGACTGTACAGTACCCCCTCCCAGGACATTAACCATCTGGAATGCCCCTAGATATGGGAGGAGGGCTTGCATGTACACCCTGGGGAGAGAGGGAGAGTTGGGATATGATGGAGCTCTTTAAATACCTCATGGGGGTTAATAAGGTAGAGGAGGAGGTATGTTTCTGAGAAAAGGGTGCTGTAGAACAAGGGGTCATGATACTAAGCTGGAAGGAGGTAGAGTCAGGAGAGATGTGAGAAGTACTTCTTCACACAAAGGTGGTGGATTCCTGGAACAGTCTTCTATGGAAGCAATGGGGCTGAAACCAGTGGTGGGTTTCAAAAATACCTCAGACAGGCCCAAAGGAACCCTTGGATGAAGGAAGGGGATGGAAGAAACAGTGCTGTAGGCCAAGCTGGGTCTGCAGCAAACTGATCATAATTGAAAATGGGCAGACTAGATGGGCCCAGCGGTCATTAACTGCCATCAGTTTCTATATTTCTATGTATGACAAGTTATGTGATTCAAATGGATACAGTGTAAAATTATTAATATGTGTAATGTCAATACTGTAGACTGTGGCACACATAATTCATGTTGTATTATGCTACACAGACATGATAATCAAATCAGTAATAATACATGCATTGAGCAAAGGAGGAAAAAAATCAAGGGGAACATGTGTGAAGGAATATATAACTCATGAGTGGTGACACCATTATAGGTACATACTGTATGAAGTTACTGTATTATGATGGTACCCAGCTGTATACTAATAAAGGAATAATGCCTGCCAAGGTGGGTGTTATGCTGGGATAACATCCCACCTAGGGTGGTTGGGCCCGAGGCCACCGCCTGAGGGCATCCAACACCTGAGAAAGGATGTTATCCCAGTATAACACCCACCCTGGAAGGCATTATTCCTATTATACAATGGCTTGTTGTTTTATGCAGAAAAAAAAATTTTAAAGAATTTTATTTAGTGTTTAAAATATTTTTTAAGAAAAGTTGCAAGCAAGATGCTGCTGATCAAGCATATCATCAGCAGGGAAGTTATGCCAGGATAACATCCCTGCTGTGATGGCCAACTGACCAATCAGGAGCCAGGATTCTTTCTTGCCATTGTATAATGTTGCATAAGCCATAATATGGGTTTTATTTAATTTTGTTTTATTTTTAATAATCCATTGTCTACACAGCAATGACAGATAGCCAAATATGCTCTTATAATTTTCAACCTTGTTTTTTTTTTGGGGGACGTTGTTTATTCATGTTTGGGAAATCACTTGTAATATGACTGCAATTCTGTTTGCGGATGGAAGCGTGGATGAGATAGTGCTGTAGATCAAGTTGGATCTGCAGCAAAGTGATCATAGTTAAAACCGAGCAGACTAGATGGACCCAGCAGTCATTATCTACTGTCAGTTTCTATGTTTCTATGTATGACAGGTTATGTGATTCAAATGGATACAGTGTAAAAGTATGAATATGTGCAACATTGATACTGTAAACTGTGTGGCACACATAATTCACATTTTCTCTGCTACAGAGACATGATAACCAAATGGGCGAGAGGGACAGAAGAACTTAAACAGCCAGGTGTTGCTAGTTCAGTGACAGCTAGTCACTTGCATTTTTGATGTGGACAGAGTGCAGAGGGATGCCTGGCTAGCTGCCTGGCATGTGCAGTCTGATGTCATGCCTCTACACAACACTGTAGGTATAAAAACTCATGAGAGTTTACAGTTTTCCTGTTTCCAAAACTGTTTTCTCTAATACTTGAGAGTTATTACTAGGAATTCTGAGACAACAGAGACATTGTATGTCCATATACAGTCGTCTCATAATCATGTAAAATGGTCATTTAGTTATCCCCATCAATATATGAGTCTAGTTTCTCTAGGTTTATTATTCTCAAAAGTTTTGTGATAAGGAACAAGAACTGATAGAAACTGCTATTGTCCAACTCCAAAGTGTAAAAGAATACGATGTGGACAGGGCAGAAACTATTTCCCTGGCACATCCAGCAAATGGTCCAGTGCTGCTTGAGATAAGGGACAGAACATAACATGCCAACTGAGTAAATGCTTTGGGCTAAAAATTAGTCCCTGGCTAAAATGCACCCAGGAGGTCACGTGATGGCAGCAAGGTCACGTGATGGCAGCTGGCTGAATGGCAGTAAGGGCCTAGGGCTCCCTCCTCCAGTCCTCCTAATCGCTTACAATCTACTTTTTGTCTCAGTAAACTGACCAGACTTGCAGCGCTAAACTATTTATATTCGGATCTCTGGTTTTGGCTGGTTCCTGGTCCGCCCATTGGGCTGAGGAGGAGAGAAGTAGATAGGAAGCAGGTCACAAGCAACATACCGCCTGCAACCCTCGAAAAGCGGCTAAAAGCCGGAATCAAGTGGGATTGGGTCGGAGAAGGCCGGAGACAAGCCCCAGGCGCCGGCTCCTCTTACAGAGGATAAGTTTATGCAGGAATTGGCCCCTGTCAAAATTCTACTCCAGGAGGTGACAGCAGAATTGAAGTCGTTAAGGGCGACCTGTCTTTCCTCACCATGAGGGTGTCAGACTCGGAGGCCAGAATCTTTCAGTGGAGCAGTGGAGGCGAAGGTGGATACGGAGGTATCCGGACTATCCCAACAGATTCAAGCTACAATTAAAAGCTGAAGATTTGGAGGCCGTAGTCGCGAAACAACCTCCTTATTCTGGGGTTGCGGAGTTGGAAGAAGGACCAGATCTATTAGCATTCCTGCAGCGGTTTCTTGTCAAAGTAGTAGGTCTCTCCTGATTAACCTGAGTTACCATCTTGAGAGGGCTCACAGGTCGCTGAGGCCCCGACCGCCGCCCAGCTCTCCCCGCCCCTATAATCATAAAATTTCTGAGTTTCATTGAGAGGCAGCACGCTTTAATAAGTCTTGGGAGCTTCAAGAGATTATATGGCGATCGACGAGGCTGAGGATCACCCAGGATCTTCCAAAGGAGATGAGAGGAGAAGGGCAGCGCTTACCCCACGGTGCAGAAGCTAATTGCGCATCTATCCTTTCAGGATGATCTACCCTGCCACCCTCAAAGTTTCAGTGGGCAGTGCTACCTACAGTTTTGAATCCCCAGAGACTGCACATAAAGAACTGGCTATCAAACTCCGGACTTGTTTAAAGCTAATGGCTGAACTGAATCGTAAATATTTTGTGCTCAGGAGGATTTGGCTTGTGACTATCTCCAGTGATACTCTCCTCTGTATACTTTTTCCTTTTCCTTTCCTTTTCCTTTTATTGCAGGGCTCTTACTCTTTGAGGTTTTTCTTTTCTGCTGGTTGGCTGAGTTGAGGTTACCGCTCTTGGCTGTCTCCCTGGTCTTGCCACGGGTGAGATCCGAGGTGGCTGAGTGGCGTTGAGGAGGGGCCGAGATAGCTGGGCCTTGGCCTTCTCCTGGAACGTTCTTTTCAGGCGGAGTTTCCCGGGAGGCGGTTTATGTCAGAGGACCCGGTCGGGTCCGTTTATTATTTGTGCCTTGGAAACATTTGACACCGGGCAGGGAGTCGAGTCCTCTCCCCAAGTGTTCGTCCAACTCAAGGTGTTAGTCTTTCTCCCATTCCATTCTAAGGGGTGAGTAATAGACCCCTACTATGGGGACTTTTCCTTTATTCATTTTGAAGTGGGAGTTGAGGCTGGGTGGTGATGATGTGGAGATTGGATGGGAGGCTTCTGAGCCTAGCCTTGGAGGCGGTGAATCGCGAGCCTATGGATGGGGAATGCCAGCTCAGTCCCATCTGTATGGTCTTTGCAGGGTTTCCCAGGTTGGTTTTGGTTTTTTTTTTTTAGTCGGGTGGTATTGGGGTTTTGTCTCTTGCTTACTCCCTGCAAGATCGGTGGGGCTGGACTCCGGTGGGTATGTGTCCCCAGAGCATGGGTCCTTTGTGAGATCTTTAACAGCTATCAATCTGGGGAACATATTTGTACATAGTTGTTTGAAGGGGTTATGGAGGGGTTTTTTGGGGAGGTGGGAGGCCTGCCAATCAATGTTATCCTGGGATTTCAGACTATTTCTACGTATCTCTGTGAAGCTGTGGATATTCTTGTTGGGATCCTCGTGGCAGGCTCCTGGGGGTTTGTTGCATCATGTGCTGTTATTTGATGGGACTTGATGAGGGTAATTTGAGGGGTCCAGCTCCAAATTTCGTTTGAGGCGATTGTACACTAATTCTGGTTAAATTTCATATTTTGCTGTTATTGTCAATGGGTATCTTTGGGCAGGCGGGTGGGTATGGGAGTTTGGGGATCAAGTGTGCCTATGTGTTTGCTGTATCTCTGGATGTTCTGCTATATTTTCCCTTCTCATGCTGTTTCTAAATGGTTACTGGTGATGTTAAAATAGCATCGTGGAAATGCGTGGGCTTAGGAAAAGGTCAAAAGAACTCAGGTGTTTAATCACTGTTCCTTCCTGCAAATTGATATCTTATTTTCAGGAGACCCATTTGAAAGGTGGGAGGCTAAGTGGTTATCTCGTTCTGGTTTTCTCACAAGTATATGTAGCGACTGGATCCAATTATAGCAGAGGGGTAGCTATTCTTATTAAAAACAAGTAACATTTGTGAGAGACCAGGTAGTGAAGGACCGGAGGAGTTTATTTTGTTAAAGGCACACTCAGTGGGAGGTGGTAATTCTAGGTTCTGTGTATGGGCCTGTGGGGGAAGTGCTGAATTCTTAATGGCTCTCGCTGATAAAATCAGTGCTCTCCTGCCTCGCAAATTATCCTGGGGAGACTGGAATGTTCCACCTTCATACCTTATGGATAGAGACCCACAAGACAATCGGCCCCGACAAGCACACAACAGAGCTTTATATGACTTTTCGCAGATGTTGGGATGTGTGACCCCTGGAGACTCTCTAACCCTCTCTTGGGCTTTCTCTTTCTTCTCCCAATCTCATGGATCGTGGTCAAGAACTCGATTATATTCTGCTTAGCAAATCTGTCTTCGGGCTCCGGCCAGTCTGGTATTGAGCCGATCATTCTTTCGGATCATGCCATAGTCTGGATTAAGCTTTCTTTAAGTTCTGAGTTTCACCGTGACACAGCTTGGAGACTTAATACCCAATTACTTAGGATCCTCAAACGGTGACCCAAATAGGGTCCTGGATTTTCTCTTCATGGCGGATAACCTAGATTCGTCTCCGAGATTCGATATTATTTTGTGTGCTTTAAAATGTTATCTCAGGGGTGAATTGATTAAGTTAGCAGCTACCAAGAAAGAAGGCCGGTTAGAACGAACTGTTGCCTTAATGAATAGAATCAGGGTCTGGAGATTGCTCAATCTTTGACCTCTCCGCTGTCTTCTTTAGAAGCCCTCGTAGCAACCAAAATGAATACCGGATCTTCTTAAAGAGAAGGCAGAATATTGTCTGATCAGAACCCAGGCCAAATACATGATCGGAAAAAGCTGGAAGGCTCCTAGCTTTGCGTCTTAGGTGCATTGGAGGGTTCAGGATAATCCGAGTTTGCAAACGGCCACTGGTTCTGTGGAAACTTCTCCCAGAGGAATTGTATGAATTTTGAAGAGTATTACAAAGACTTATATAGCGGCCCGCTTCCTGCTTCCCGTCAGATATTGAGGCGTATTTAGATGGTCTTGATATCCCTCAGCTTATGCCTTCCATAAATAATTTCTGACTGCCCCTCTTTCTTTAGAGGAAATAGAAAGAGTTATTGCTTCTATGACCTTGGATAAGGCACCGGACGGACGATTTCCATTAATTTTACAAAGCTCTTTCTAAGGATCTTGCTCTATACTTCTCAATCTATATGACTATCTTTTTCTTCCCATGTTATAGACCCTCTCTTTTAGAAGCCACCATCATTTTAATTCCCAAACCCGGTAAAATCCTATGGACCCAGTGAATTATAGGCCCATATCCCTTCAAAATTATGACATGAAGATCCTTTCTAAAATTCTAGCTGAGAGGATCAAGGTGGTCTGGACCCAGCTGCTCAGTCGGTAGGGTGGGTTTTGTGCATTCTAGATCTTCGGCTGATCACTAAGAACCCTCTCTCACATATCTCAATATGCCCATACATCTCAGCGCCTATGGTTTTAGTTTCTTAGACGCAGAGAAAGCGTTGATCGGGTGGATTGGTCCTTTCTTTGGGCTGTGATGGCTAGAATGGGTTTTCAGGTCCTTTTCTGGAATGGGTTCAGACCTTTTATAAAGCCCTCTCAGCAGAATATATTGTAATGGAGTTTTTCCATGGTATTCCTGTTGTTCACGGGCACTAGGCAGGGTTGCCCTCTTCGCCCTTTTATTCAATTTGTATTTAGTACCCCTTCTCATTAAACTTAAATCCTCAGTGCTTGTCAAGGGATGTGTGGTGGGTCAACAAGAACTAGTCCTCTCTGCTTATGCGGATGATATTCTCCTGCATGTTGAATCCCTGCAGATTCCCTCAGGCATGCACTGGATATTCTTAACAATATGGGGCTCTCTCCCAATATAGATTGAATATTGCTAAATCGAAATTTTCCCTTAAATGCCTGTACGTATAAGTAAGAATTTGTGAACTTTGGTATGAGGTGGTCTCCCAGATCTATTAAATATTTAGGAATTCAATTTATAACGGACCCTCTCTGCTTAAGAAGCTCAATTTAGATGATCTCAAGAGTCTTGTTCAGCAGGATCTCAGCGATGGTCTGCTCTTCCTATCTCCCTTTGAGGGCACGAATCAATATCATTAAATGAATGTTTTACCCGCATTTTTTACCCTCTTAACCTGCTTAACCTCTGGTTACCTGTTTCATAGTTTCAGCAATATCATGAGATGTTTTCTAAGTTTGTCTGGCGAGGAAAGGAGTGAGGCGGTCTTTCACTAAGCTTTCTCTTCCTAAGGATAAGGGTGGGCTCCGGCTCCCAAATCTTCTGTTTTACCACTGGGCAGCCCAACTTGCTAAGTTGGGTAGATGGTTTGTGACTAATCCGGACTCTTTTCGTCCGATATGGCTCCAAATTGAGAGGTCGGTTCTTTCGGGAGTTAGGCTGGACCTTCGCCATTTTTTATACTCCTCTCAGTGCTTTCACAATGGTTAGATGACCGTTTGATTCCTGGATCTCTTAAATCTCTGGTTCAGTGCTGGCATTTGTTAATGTCTTCCTGCTCGGGATTTAAGCCAGCCGATCATGTTGAACCCCAATATTAAGCTGGGTAGTTCGATGATTACTCCCGAGTGGCTTCCACAACTCAAGGATGTCAATCTAGAACATCTTTATGACCATGGTTCTCTCCTCTCATCAGGAGACATTCTCAACAAGTATGCTATTCCTAAGGTCATGGTTTTAAAGTCTACCAGCTGAGACATCTCGTGCTTGGAAAATTTGGTGCTATTTTTAAGGAACCGAAGATTAGTCCCTTCCTTGCTCAAATAATGGGCCTTGCTTCCAAACTGCATGCTATCTCATTAATATATTCCTTTCTTCTAAATTTTAAATTCCCGAGGCGTTGGAGGGCTCTGGTACCTGGTCTCCATTGGTTCCTGAGGGGGGCTGGACTGGTCCCGTGTTTGGAAGGACCTTCACAAATACCATTCACAGGACAGACTCAGGATTACCCAATACTACATAGTGAATGACTTATACTATACTCCTAAAAAGCTTTTAAAATTAAGAAACACTCCACTCCACTCTGCTCTAGATGTAAGCAGGGAGGAGATGCTTTGCATATTTTTGGTACTGTAGTAAAGTTGCCCCCTGTGGTCCTCCATCCGGGACAATTTAGATCCTCTATTAGGTCTCTCAGATTGTTTTACTCCTCAGATTTGTATTCTGGGTTACTATGCTGGGATAGATACTGTGGAGGCGTAGATACCATATTAGTTGGTATCCACTGCAGTTAAAAGATGGTCCTTAGACACTGGACTGATCAATTGGTATTGTCCTATGCCGAATGGCTTTCAGAGCTCTCTGCTTACTTAAATTTTGAAAAACTAGTAGCCAGTAGTGTGTCAGATGGACCTATTTCAGAAAAAGTGGGGTAAACTGCATGCATTGTATTTGCACCAATAGTTCCTGGCCTTTTCCCTATGCCCGTAATGGCACTCCAGTTTGTCACAATAGGGTGATTTTATATCAATAACTTGGGGAATGGATTACTCCCTGTACTGTTTTTAGTTTTAATGTCCAGATTGATGGTGTTGGTTGTTTGGCACACTTGATTGGGGGTGGTTGGGTGGGTGGAGGGGTTTGGGGTGGGGGATGGGAATTGGGGGTGGGTTGTTGGGGAGGGTGGGGAGGAGGGGCGGGGGTTTGTGTATTGTTTTGCTGATGTTTTGGTGGGGTTTGGGATTGGTTGGGGGTTGTTTTGGTTTCTTTTACTTTATTACGTCCTATGTTCCCTACAAGTTTTATATTCTTGTGATGATCATTTGTTTTGTGTTAAAACCAATAAACTTAAATTTCAAAAAATAAAATGCACCCAGTGTTTTAGCCCCAGTGAACTGAATTAGCCACTCTACAAACATGGTCTGATGCTGCTTTCTTGTCTCTGTGACCCAAATACCATGGGGTTCTCCTGTTTGGTGCCCTAACTGGACTGACAGCTGTCATATTTTCAAGGGCATTGAGTGAACTTGTACTCTCTAGCAGGCTTTGCACATGATTTTTTGTGGCGGACAGAAAAAAATTGCTCTGCTGCATGGCACCAAATGGCCAAACATACTGGCCGGATGTGACAGTGTCAGCCTGCTGTGGTGTGGTGCGACAGCCAGCCACTTTCAGTTACATTTGTCAAAATGTTTTAGCCATGGGTAAAAAGGAGCTTCCAGAAATGTTAGCCACATTGATTTTTAGCAGCCATTGGTGATGGTGGTGATCTTTCAAGCACACCCAGCACCACAAAGAAAAGAAATTGACCCCTATTAATGACTGAGATGGATAAGGAATGGGATCTCTCTCTTTTCCCCTAATTTTTATTTTAAAGGGATCTCTTTCAACCCTTATTTCATCATATTATTTCTAGTTGACAACCCATATTTTCTAATTGCTTACCTTTTCTAAAAATTCATTAATGTTGCTGGTTGTCTTATCTGCTCTTTTCATAGTAGAACTGAAATGCGTGCTAATGGTGTTAATATATCCAGACTTGTTTTGTTTCAAATTCTTGACCTACTGTTATTGTATACTCCCTGAAATTTAGGAACACCGCCAAACAATGCAGTTACCCTGGTACCATATTCTCCTCCCCTCCTGCTGTGTAATGATGTTTTTGGGGAGGGCAAGTCCAGGAAAGATGTAGTGCAGAGTTGATCAAGAACTGCAAACAAACATGTTTTGACCAACAAGACCCTAGGGGTCATGAGCTGAAACTGGAGGAAGGTTTAAGAGGGATGTGAGAAATTATATTTTATAGAAAGGGTGATGAAGCTGTAGAACAGTCTGTCAGCGGAGAGGGGCACCACAACCAAAATGGTTTCAGGCATGGTTGGGATGGAGTGAAGGGTTTGGTGGTTGCTCAGGTCAGCTGCATTAAGGAGGGAAGTGGGAGTTGACCCAAAGGGATAAAACCCATATGGACAATAGGTCCTGGAGCAGATAGGAAGTCTTTGCAGACTAGATGGACCTTTGGTCTTTTCTGCTGTCATTGTCTATGTAATAATATATGCATTGGGAAAAGGAGAAGAAATAAGGGAACACTTGTGAAGCAATATACTACTCATAGGGTAGTGACACCATGATAGGTATGCTGTATGAAGTTACTTTATTATGATGGTGTCCAGCTGTATAGCAATGTTGAATAAGCTATAATATGGGATTTTATTTATTTGTTGTTTATTTTTAATAATCCAGACATTGTGCATGCAGTAATGGCACATACCCAATGATGCTGCTTATCATTTTAGACCTTTTTACCACTTTATTCAATTTTGGGAAATCACTTTAATTCTGCTCAGCTAATTAACATTTGGTTTACCTATGCATGCCTTTATAAGAGAGCACAGTATGCATTAATGCCAGGGTAGAATATTACCCTTAGAACAGGTTGTGCAGTGTATTTGAATATATGTAATTGTGGACGCTGCACTATCGTCAAGTAAGAATGGTGTCCCTGATCATAAGCATTTGTCCCTGATTTTAATGTGCAGTGTTCCTCATTTTGGTCCTGACAGGGTGAGAAGTGTGCATTCTGGGGTAGCCAGGTGTAGCAGTTGACACCACTATGATTTTGCAATCCCTATGATGCCCCTTTGTAACCCCTGGAAATTCCTAAAACATTAGTTGACTAGCATTTACCCCTCTTACATGTATAAAGCCGTAAAGTGCAGTGCTACTAACAATTAGGTACTGAAAGGGTTAACATAAACCAGCTCTTCAGAAAGATATATAACACACACACACACACATTTGGGAGTGAAAAGTAATTTGAAACTCCTATGGAGTTATTTCGTCTAAAAGCTTGCTGTGTTCTCTGTTGAAAATTGTCAATAAATTATTTAGGTTCCAAAGACTAACAAATCACATTTCAACTATAAATAAAATTCACAAGCCAGCAAGTGAACATACTAAATCCTGTGTTAAAACAGGTCAAATAGACTTCTGATGTTTTTTGTTTTTTTTACAAATGCCAGGTACATCAGTGTGCAAAAAGTTTCCAATTGCACAGTTGCAGACAGTCAGACTGCTTCAAAGAGACTTCTGGATTAGCCTCCAGCCTAATAGCAGCCCAACATGTGAGCTCTAATCAATCCTTTTAACAATCTGTTGTAATCGAGCTGAATATTAAACCACCCTGTCTATGAAAAGAAACATAACTGACTACTGGATGCCTCAAAGCAAAGAACAAGGACAATCTGCTTAGAATGGTGGGGAAGGTTCCAAACAACTGGACTCAGCTGCACCATCCGTGGCCTACTCCAGGTCTCCACTACACCTCAAGCAGTGGCTTCTGATCCAACAGGAGATGGAATGCACGATCACCTCAAAACAACTATGTGATACCCTACAACAGATGAATGTGACCCTTTAGCGACTAGAAGCAAGGGCACTTGAGAATCGGGCAGAGCTGGAAACTTTAGTAAAAAAGGAGAAATTGAGCAAAATTTATCAGAATATTCTACAGTCACAGATATGCACAATGCCACCCTAGTAGACCTGCATCACAGAGCACAATTTTTGAGCAAAGGCTGGAAGAGTTAGAAAATAGAAATCAACACAATAACATGTGTATCCATGGTGTACCAGAAGACATGGAGTCTGGAAACATGTTATCTTTCATTGACTCCTTATAAAGAAATATTAAACCTGCCAGAAGATAAAGAGCTGCATATATCTGAGTGCTCCGCCCCTGGTACCCCGCCCTGGGACCAAAGGCTCATCCACACTTAATAGTTCATGCCTTCCTAGACTTCAGCGTGAGGGAAAAGATCCTTAACTTGGCATGGGCAAGAATGACTATCTTCTTTGGAGATGTGCGCCTGTTCTTCTACCAGAATTACACTCCCCAGCTCCTGATTCGCAGGAGACAGGTATTATCTATGGTCAGGCCACTCCAGCAAAGGGGCATAAAGCATTTTTGGAATACCCAGCAAGATTGCCGATTCTTATAGAAAAAGGCAGAACTGCTGCAGCTGAAGAATTTTTAAATCTCTAGATATAACCCTCCTGTAAGACATTTCAACTAAGAGAGCTGATGATCTGAGAATTAGGGCTTGGAACACAGTGGGACTAAAAAAGAGAGGAATGGTGGTGGACCATCCTTCCGCTTTCTGGGACAAGTGCAAGTGAAACAGTGACCATACCACATGGATAATAGAGCAGAAGGCCCAGAGGAGAAGGAGGAGGAGAGGGCCCTCGGATGAACAACCACTGAGGAAACATCAGAAAGCAACCTGACCTGAGGACTTTACAGGGTAGGACTTGAATCAGTTAGGCTCTGGCTCTGAACTGTCAGGGATGGGGACTTTGGTGCTTTTTCTATGCACCCTGGATTATGGGGTGGAATGGCCTTAAAGTATTTTCCTGACTTGGGAGAGCATCCCTGCTCAAAAGGAATCAAACTGCTGATACCGTTGATAAATACATATTACAATGGATATAGTTAAAGAGAGCATGGTCTTTCTCATGGGGTGTGTGTGCATGGGCTGTGTGGAGGGATGGGAGGCTCTGACTGGCCCCATGTGGGTGCTGAGGCTGTAGACATGAAGTGGATGGCGCACATTGCAGATACTGGGTCTGAAACACACTACTGTAGCAAGCCATTTGAGTATGTAGAGATGGTCGTAGGTGGTTCTGTGGTGGAGTCTTTTCTAACTAATCAGCATTTTCAGGTTAGGACCAAATGTGAGAGAGGTGGGCTTAGGTGGCTGTCTCTGGGGACAGAGGTTAACTGAGGGAGGAGCTCACCTTTATTTTGACAGCATAAGAAAGTGTTTGAGATGGCTCAGGAAACCAGGCTGGGGAGTAATAAAGCCCCTCTGACTGGTGATGGGTACTGGGATCAGCTACACAATTAAATTTCAATCAGCTGAGGGAGAGACTCCACTCATGGTACAAAACACACTCTCCCTCTGGGCTGAAACAGCTTTTAGAGAGGTGTCTGTCCTCAGGTATTTGCTGCCACCAGCTGGACTCTCTTCCGCACCTCCTTCAAGCTTACAAACTTGAATAATCAAACGTGCAATTACAAAAGTTAAAGTCTGGTAGTGTGTCTCTCTTGGGTGGCGGATGCTACACAGAGTTTACCTCAGCCAGTGGAAACCAAATATTAAATTAGAAAATAACATCACAGTCACAACTGTTGAGCAAATAAATAGCTTTTTACTTAACAGAAAGTGCACTGAGCATTTACATGATTTATAGTTACAACACAAGAGAATAACACTCATACAGGAAAAGTAAACAAATGTTTTAAATAACAGATGGCAAAGAAGAAGGCTATTACTGAAATATGCTAGTACTAAACTTACACTTCCCTGTCCTTTCAAGAGACCACTGTGCCCTATGCTAACTGCCAGCTCCATGGACATAGCTAGAAGGGTAGGCTCTAATCTTAGATTCTTACTCCAGCTTCAGAGTAAGAAGAACAACCTTCATTGTCTTCCAGCCTCTTATATATTCTCCTGGGAATAGGTAATGCCTATTCTCCTTTAAATGCACCAACCATCTAACATGTATGTATTTAATTGTCCCAATCAGACTGAACACCTATCGGTGACCAATTATATTCCCTTTTAACCTTAAGTTTATATTTGAATGAACCAATCCATTCAAACTGGCCTGTGTGTGTAGAGATGTCCACTCGATACTTATGACTCAGCTCTTATCTGCAGATAGGGAGGACAGAGAATTCCAGCTTGTGGATGCTGCTGGACAGTGGATTTAACCTCTGTGTGTGTTTCTTTTCCAAACTGCTAAAACAACCCAGCTAGAGAATCCAAACCATTAACTCTTTCCTTCCCATTTCTGTCACACATGGCACTAATAAGAGACCACAAAATAAAGTAAAGGACATATGAAAGTGGCCTATGCAAATTTGAGTTCCCTTGGTAAAAAGCTACAGGGTGGTATTTAGTTTCCAGTCCTGGCGTGTGTTCCCTTTGGGCTGTGGCCGGTGCCGTTGGGGGCAGGGGATGGGTGGGTTGAGGGCTGTCTGCAGTGCCTTGTGGGCCTTGGGTACTCAGTTTTCCCCCGGGAGGGGCAGCTCAAATCAGTTGATGACCCATAAATGGAGATTGGGGCTTGACAGAGAACAGATATTCTGTTAAAAGAAAGTATAAACACTTAGTGTTGCTCTGTTAGGCCTGGTGCAATACATATACCCATAGAGACTCCCCCATAACAGCGGTGTATTTCTTTCCTTTTGAGGGGCCAGATTCAGTTGAATCTGGTTTAGGATGGGGTGTTCTGGTAACTAGGGATGGAACTCTATGCCCTCCCTTCCCTTCCAATTTATGTTCCACACTTGCAGATGGAAGGGATTAGGAATCCATGATCATGGGTTTCCCACCTTAAAAGAGACACTTAAAGGTCAAAGTTGCTACTTAGTGCCCAGTTGGTCTAGTATTTCTTTTTTTACCTGGGCCGGTTGTTTAAATGCATGGTCTCAATGTATTCTTTTCAAGTCAAGTCTCTATACACTAAAATTAAGGTCTGGTACAATAAAGGGAAGAAGGAAATGTTGTCTTTCTATGTTAATCAATTTTATATAGTTACAAGATTGCTAAGCAAAGTACATGTATCTGCTCATTATATGTACATGGCCTCACAAATCTGGTAAAGCAGAGCAAAATATTTAGCTTCCTTAAAAGGTCTAAGTGAAGTTTGCCTTCCTGCAGGAAATACATCTCCCAGAATGGAACAGAACATAAAATGTTGCCCAGGTGTGGGTTCTAGGAGGTGGCCACAGCCTCATATAAGAAGAGCCATAGAGGGAGGTGGCCATTATATACCATCAAGGTACCATTTGAATGGGTGAATGTGCTATCAGATAAAGAGGGACGCTTTATGCCAATAAAGGGCACTTGATGGGGAATATAGTACCTTTGGTCTCAGTTCATTTTCCTCTGTGGTCTACTTTTGCAGATTACGGTCCTTCTTGGTCATGTTACTTAACTGGAAGGAGGTAACCATTATCTGTGGGGGGCATAATCTAACATTAAACCCACAGTTGGACACCACATCTAGGATCCCGAGAGGGAACTCAAGGTGGCTAGGGAAGTTAATAGCTTCTATGGGAAGTAGGTATGGTGGATGTATGGAGATATCTGAATGAGTGGCAGAGGGACTACACATCATTCTGCTTCTCATCAGATGTATTCAAGACTGGATTATTACCTTCTCCCAAAGTAGGAAGTGGTCAAGGTTCCGGATGTATGGATAGGGGACTTTGTCCTATTGGATCATGCTCCTTATTTATGAAAATGGACATTGGGGAATGTTGGACGAATATATTCTGGTGATTGAATGTTTCATTCTTGAGGATCCAGAGGTTAAAGAAGCCATCATGGACACGTATACCAGTTCTTGGAGGAGAACTCATCATCGGTGTCTCTCCTGCTACATTGTGGGACACAGCTAAGGCTGTTTTAAAGGGTAAATTTATAGAGATATCATCACAGAAGAAGAGAGATGGGGAAGCCAGAAGAGTATGGTTAACATCTCAGATTCAAACCTTGGAGGCACTACAAAGGAGAACATAAATAAAGAATGCACACAGGAATTGAAGGCACTTAACTCATTGCCTCCTAGAAACGCCTGTAGGCATCAGCAAATTCAACTGCAGTGTGTCCCAGAACGCCTACAGAAGTCACCTACAGACTTCCTGTGTGCCCTACAAACGTCCTGAAGAAGTCACTCACATGTTTTAACATTACACCAGCCAGAATTGAATAGAATTGACTGCATAGTATCATTAGAAAGGTAATGTTGTGCTAAACAACTTTGCATGCGACACTTTATGTGTATCATGTTCACTTTAGGAGTTATTCATATTTGTTTATGACATTTTGTCCATCTAGAACCACCTAAGCACTTTGAAGAAAACATACATTCTGGGTATCTCAGCCAATATAAAACAAAAACCGAATTGAGTATAGTTGACTGCATAGAACCATTGGAAGAGCAATTTTGTGGCATAATTTGCCACTGATACACTATATTAATATCATGTATACTAGGAGTTATATGCATTTGTTTATGGTATGGAGCGCATGGTTCAGATTTGTCCCTCAAACCTCACCAACACACCTTGACTCAAATGGGAAAAATTATGTTGAATACTACAGAAATAGCTGTTTGTTTTACAAACAAATTATTAAAATGACATCTACTGTCTGGATGCTTAATTTGGTGTTGATATGTTACATATTTCCAACAAAAAAGGTTTATGATGCATTTTTAGCAGAAAAATATTTCGTTTTGCTGTTTGACCAGCACAGAAATAAAACTAAATTACCTGCTATTTCTTGCATACCACCATTGGAAAGGTTATTTTATGCTGAACAATTTTGCCACTCATACTTTGTATCTAGCACTTACGGTTTTTGTGCCATTGGCATTTGTTTTAGCGACATGCAATGTGTGGCTTGATTTGCAGAAAGGCCAGGATTCACTGTTAACAGTATACAGGAGACAAGTGCTGCAACTTCAGAGAGCTCCTGTGAAAGCAATGAGTTAAGGGACAGCTGAGTAGTTTGCTACATTATCAAGTGGAACAGAAACTCCTCTTTCTGAGGCAAAGGTATTATGGGAAGGGGTCAAAAGCCTTGAGATTATTAGCTAACCAGTTGAGGGTACAGAGGTCCAGAGCCAGTATAACTTCCATTCAGAATCCATGGACTGCTCAGATGGAACACTAGATACCTGACATAGCAGAGGCCTTCAGAATTTTATTCCGGCTTATATAGCCCAGACCCAGATCCAGATGAAGGGAAGGTAACAGAATTTCTAGACCTTCTTGCTCTTCCAGAACTATCCGAGAACAGGGAGAGCCTGTTGGCCTCTGTCAGTGGGGCGAGCTTAAAGGCGTAGTGGGTACACTTAAAACTGGGAAATGTCTGGGGACAGATGGTCTGCCTCCGAATTTTACAAATCCTTTAGGGACTTGATTCAACCACTGCTGTTGAAGGTATGTGCAAGGGTGCTAGGACAGGAGGGTCAATCACCACCCTCATGGTTGAGAACAGTCATATCCGTGCTGCCCAACCGGAAAGGACCTCACTAAGTGCACTTTACACTACCCAATTTCTCTTCTTAAAATGATTATAAAATATTGACAGTCATTTGGGCATGTAGACCAGGTCTTATGCAATTAGGCCAAACAGGGTTTGTCCCTGGACAAAAGGCCCAAGATAACCTCAGAACTGCCCATACAATTGATCATATCACTAAAACAAAGACACCTTCTCTATTATTAAGTCTAGATGCAGAAAAGCCTTTGATAAGGTCTCCTGTTTTTTCTTCAGAAGGTCCTTTCCCGATTTGGGCTACCCATGTACAGTAGTTTCTGGACGGCCTGTTTCAACAATACTCAGGGGCAAATGCCTATATTACAGCTAATGGGCATAGATTTGCAAACCTCAGGCTAGGAAGAGGATTCGGCAAGGGTGTCCTCTCATCCATTACTATTTGCCCTATATATAGAGAGCTGTTGACTCAAACTATACATCAACATGGGGAAGTGAGAGGTGTCATGTAGGAGGGGTGGAGCACAAGCTAACACTGTACACATACAGCATACTCCTTTATCTGTCAAACCTAGATACCACATTAGGTGCCATATTTGAGCTAACTGAGAATTTCTCTGCCCTCTCGGGATACACCCTGAACAGAGCCAAAACAGAGGTCCTAAGCTACAGTTTTGAAGTTTCCTCTACTATGAGGACTGTACCCCATGAATTGGGACATGAGGTCCATAAAGTATTTGGGCATAAAATTAGGAACATCCAACACACAGCTTTATAATTTAAATTACCACACCTGATAGACCAATTAAAAGTGGACTTTAAGGGTGGTCCTTCTTGCCCTTCCAGTACATGCCAAAGTACAGACTCTAAAAACAAATGCACTACCCTGTTGCTTATTTATTTCAATGTGTCCCTTAGCAGAGTACCTGGGAAGGAATTTGAGCAATGGCAGCGGATGTTCCTTGTCTTTCTTTGGGGAAAGGGTCACCACAAAGTTAGGAAGAACCTTTGTATCTTCCCAAGTTGCGAGGAGGGTTGGCCTCCCAAACCTACACAGCAGCTAGATGAGAGTAGCTCTCATGTGGGGTAGCCCATAATATGACTCTGTGGAAACAGAGATAGATGTGGCAGAGCATACAGACCCACTACTATGTGCTGCTCTCCTTATGGGAGGTAATAGGAAACACACCAAAGATGGAATACACTGGTACAAGAGTGGTCCTACAGTAGATGGATGGAGGAGGGGATGCAGAGGGGCATACCAAATACACTTGTGGAAATATAAATGGCTGATATATGACACACAGTTTACCCCACCTACACAAGATGATTGGTTCACAAAGCAAGCCAGATGGGGTCTGACATCTTCTGTCTAACTGTTTACAGGATCAACAGGTTAGAGACTATGTGCAGACCCAAATAAGGAAAGATGGACTTGAGAGGTTGGAAAATGTGGATAGGATATCCTTTCAGAGAATATGGTCCTCACTGGGTGAGGAAAGGCTATCTCATGCCTCTATACTAATTTTATAGCAGATTTACAAACCTCCTCATTATATCTTAGGGAGAAATGGAAGAATGATCTTAACATATCTCTTTCAGAAGAACAATGGGACTTAGTCTGGAGGGTACATGGAGCAATTCTTCCTCACCTACTTGGAAGGAATTTGGATGGAAAATCCAAACCAGGTTCTTTCTAGTACTAGTGCAAGTGGCTCACAGATGTCCAGGGACCTCCTCAGTATGTTGGAGGGATGTGGGGAGACACCTCCCTCAGGCACATATTTTCTAGCTAGCGCGGGGGTAGTAGCTTTCTAGGAGAAGATAAGCCAGCATCTGTCTAGAATATTTATACTCCCAACACAACTAGGCCCAGAACACTTGGTACTGGGTAAGGAATGAAGGGTAAGGAGGAAAATTACCTCTGGGCCATATTAATAGTTGTAGCTTTAAAATCACTGATGAAGAAATGGTTGAAACAGGACCCCCCAACAATACTAGAGTGGGTGGAAGTGGTACATACTATTCAGAGGCTAGAGAAATTAACATTAGACCTATAACAATAGTCACAGAAATTCCAGAACAGGTGGACCAGATGGAGTATGTATGAAGAACAAGGTAGACAATCCCATGCTCCTGCAATGGAAGACAGACTGTGAATGAAAGTAGTTCACAGAAGCTATAATGAATAAGATATAAGGGCAGAGCCTGAGAGACAAGCAGAGATAAAGTAAGATGGAAACACGGTATTTGAGACAACCTAGGTTTTATAAATTTGTTAATGGAATGTACTATCACTATATGGATTAATGGTAAACAAAAACTCTGAGACCAGACAGTTTGGTTATTCTATTTATTATTTTCAGTGTCAGTGGTTCAGTAGGTAGCACACTCGCCTCTGAGGCCAGGAGATCAGAGGTCTGTGGGTTCAGTTCCTACATCTGGACTTGGGTTAATATCCCAGTACTGACACTGTAGTGCAGCATGAGAGGGTGCTGCACTCCTGAGGTGCCGTCTTTCAGATGAGACGTTAAACCAAGGTCCCATCTGCCTGAATTGGTGGTAGTTCAGGTGGATGTTAAAGATTCCATGGCACTTATCAAAAGAGTAGGGAATTTCCCATGTCCTGGCCAAATTTCCTCATTCTCTAAAAATATCACCAACAGCTTAATCTGGTTCAAGGTCAGTTGGCATTCATCGGTATCCTCCCGGTCATGCCTGAAAATAGGCAGAATTTGTCTAGTGCACTTACCGGTCAACAAAAACTAAATAAAAATAAATAAATACATTTTATAACTTTGTTATCAATTCCTTGTATGTTTCCTTGAATATACAAAATATATTTCATTTAATAATTAGTAACATTTTAAAATAATATATAAAGTATAGCAAAAGATCGAACAGAATGCAACATCAAAAGTCTATACTGTTAAATTGATTATGAATGATGTAAAATGTTTTACATTCTTTCTGTAAAACAAGTCTTGCTCAGTAAACAAAGTATAAAAATAAAAAACTGCTTCAAAGAAGTGGTGTAAGTAGGTAAGTAAAAATTTATTTATACAGCCCAATCCTGGAGGCTCTGGATGCCTTACAGACAGGATACAATATAAAACAACATACATTATCAATTAATAAATTAAAAAATCAGTGTAAATCACCTAAAATCCTCAGAAAAGGCTTTGTTAAAAGGTAGGTATTCAGGCCTGTTTTGAATATCTCCACTAATGGGGCCTCACTCAAAGATGTTGGAAGCAATTCCAGAGGGTTGGGCAGGCCACCTTGAATGAACGATCAACTGAGTTTTCAGACTGGCCCTCAGAACTGCCAAGAGACCCTGGTGGAGAAACTGAGGGAGCAAACTGGGATGGCAGGTGTAAGGAGGTCAGACAGATAGCCATGGTCCGAGCTGTATAGGGCCTTATAAGTGAGCAAGCCCACCTTGAATATGATCCTCCACCTGACCGTCAGCCAGTGCAGATCTCACAGGACCGGCCTACATGAAAGGACCTGGGTAGGTCCATCAGCAACCTGGTCACTGCATTCTGCACCAGCTGCATTTAGGGAAGGCTCCCTCCACTGACCCCAAGTATAGAGCATTACAGTAATCCAGCCTGGACGTAATAAAGGCACGCACCAGTGATGGCAGGTCCTTGGACAGAATCAAGGTTCTAATCCGGATCATCCGGGCGACATTCCTTAGTGGTAAAACCACTTTGGACAACAGATGACACCCGAGTGTCATGTGTCAGTCTGTCGTCCCAGGATGACACCCAGATTTTTCACCTTGGGGATGTCATCAATGGCGAGGACCCAGGAACAATCCTGTTACCATCCCAGTGGCACTCCCATCACACTAGCGACCTGGCTCAACCACCAGTACCTCCATCTTGTTGGGTTCAGTCTCATCCAATTAGAGGACATCCAGGCATAGATTTCAGCTATGCACCAATTCAACACTCCCCAGTGCCATTTGTTCTAGGGCAAATGACATATGCTAAGAGGATACATGATGGGCATGAGTGTGATATGGAAAATATCATCACTCCTTTAGAGTGACCTTTGGATATTCACGGTAGTGAAGACATGAGTGGTATCTAGAGGTCACTCTAAAGGAGTGAAGCCATTTTCCATATCACATGAGTGCACATCATGTATCCATTTTTATACAATGGGGCCCTCTATTGTTGCAAAATTACCATTTGGCGCAAGTTTGCATGGCTTTTATGAGGTTTGTGCGGCTTGTGCAGTTTGCCTGGGTGTGATAACTGGTGTTTTCTCTAGTTATCAGTACTGTGATGATGTCATCACAGTGTGATAATTGGAGTGCAGTGAGAATACCTGTTTTTATCTAATGGGTTATCACCTCACCCCTATTGTATAAAGTAGGTATCATCTACATAGCAGTGAAAACCCAAACTGTAACATCTAATGAGCTCACCCGGGCAGCACATACACCATGAACAGCATCAGTGACAGGATTGAACCCTGAGGAACTACACATGACAGGGGCATTGGGAGGAGGAGAAATTCGCATCACGACCCATTGCCTCCTGTTCTAGAGATAGGACTCAAACCAGTGGATGACTGTTCCAGTGAGTCCACAATACCTCTAAGGCGATCCAATATCACAATGTGCTCCACAGTGTCAAATGCTGATGAGACATTGAGGAGAATGAGAATTGACCGCTCCTCTATCGCTCACCCCTAGGATATCCTTTTGCACTCAAACCAGCACTATTCCTGGCCCTAAATACAGACTGGAATGGCCCATAGATGTCAAAAGCCATGAGGTGTGCTTCTAAAGTTGTGGTGCCACCACTTTCTTGTCAACTTTCCTTAAAATGGAAGATCGGTCTATGATTCCCTAGGACATTCAGGTCGAGCAATGGTTTCTTCAGAAATAGCTTCACCAACACCTCCTTTAACGCTTCGGGAAAAGCCCCTGAGAGTGAGCACTGGATTTTCCCAGCAAAAGCTGGACCAATGGGCTTGGCACATCATGCTAGGAGATGAGTCAGGCCAGGGTCCAATTCACAACAGGTGGGCCACAGCTTCAAAATCACTTAACGACCTCAGCCACTTGACCTGTCAAACTCCCCCAGAAAATGGGAGTTCCCCTCATGTAAGTAACTTGCCTTTGTGCCTACTCTGAAACATTAGCTCTTAGGTCACTTAAAGCAGACATGATGAAAAAATATTTCTGGAACTGGTCTACTGAAGAGAGGGAGTATTTCATTCAACTGGCACAGTGATTTGGGTTGTGGAAGGATGCTACAGCTACAGCAAGATGAACCATAGGCTCCACCCACTGCAGCCATAAAAAACTCTCTTAATCCTAAAACTGGTAGAGAGGTCCAAGTGAGAGTTTTTATCTCTTGTAGCACTGAGGGATATCTATTTGGCATGTTGTGTATGTGATTGCTTTTATGTGGGTAAAACTAAAAGAGCTTTTAAAGTTCGGACAGGAGAACACATCAGAACAATTGAAAATCAGGATAAAGAAAAACCCTTAGCTTTGCATTTCAACAGTTTTAACAATAGAGGGATCACAGTTTTCATTTATTGTCATAGAAAACCATTTAAGAGCAGGAGAGGGAAATTATGATAATATTAAGGAGAGAACAATATTGGATTTTCTCATTAGATGCTATGAAAAAACAGGTTTAAACGATTGATTGGAAGTGGCACCTTTTTGTAATTGCAGTAAGTCCTCACTATAATGAATGACTTGGGGTCCATATCAACATTTATTATACCAAGTAGTTCGTTACATTGAGGATGCTCATCTCCAGCCAAGCTTAAGTCCTTTGCTTCCTTTATGCATGTGCTGCTACCCGTGGGGTACATCAATGATTGTGTTCTTGTTATCCTTTGTTATTATCTTTATCTGGTTTGATTTAGATTTGCAGTTTGTGCTTGACAGCATAACCTGAGCATTTCATGTTGAATGTTTTAGTAAGCTATCTAATACTGCTTTGAAGGAGCCGTCTTTTATGACAGTGTTTTAGTGACTGACAGGTTCAGTTTACAAACCCCACACCTCTCAGTTGCCAGGAAAAGGATTTCCAAGGCTTTGAAGCAGTGCCCTTCTATGACAGCTTTTATTTTTTCCACTTATCTTTCTGGCCCTCCAGCTTGGAACTCTCTCAGGCCTGCTCTCGCCAATTTGCTCTACTGCCCGCTGTGTTCCTCCACCACCTTCAAGTTCATCTCAGTTCCCAGGTCAGGGCCGCAACCCAGAGAAACCACAGGGGCAGTGGCGGGAATGAGTATTGGATGTGTGGTGGTGGCTCTGGCAAGGCCATTGCCTATCAGAGCTGAGGGTATTTCTCCTTCTCCTGTAGGTGCCCAGTGCTCCCGCCTTCCAGATGCGTGGTACACATCTGATGCTGTGGTGCACAGCAACTCTGCCTGCATCAGCCACGCCCCCTTACATGCAGCTCAGACACTCTGTGGCACCCCGGTCTCCACTAGTGGCTGCCAGAGTGCGAGAGGCAATCCCATACCTTCCCTCGGGAGAGGCAGCCCTGTGGGTGCTCGATTCATCTTCCTCCTCCCTGCCAACCCCCAAAACCCGAGTTTGCTCCCAAACTTGTTGGCATGGCATGAGGTGGCGTTCCAGCGCTCAACCTTCAGCACCACCGGCCGGTTCTATGGCAGCTTTTGATGGACTAAGATTTCAAGGCACCATTATATGACAGCCTGAAGATGAACTGAAAAGAAATGTACTGTAAGTATGTTTACAACTTTCTGGAGCCTGCTGCCACTGTAGATAACTTTCTGCAAGCCAAAAAACAAACTGGTGGAGCGTGGTACAGTCGATTTTACTGTTCTACTGTATATCACATCAGTTTGGGACATGGCAAAAAGAAGGTAAAAATCTATGGGTACATTGCTCGCGGTTAGAACCAGGGAGCCACTGTGAACATTCGTTATAACCGATATTTGGTATAATAAGGTTGATTATAATGAGGGGTTACTGTATCCCCACTTTGCCTTTTGGTGTCTCTGGTATTTGTACTTTTGCTTAGGTTCTATTTCTGAACCATTTTTTAAACTCTAAGCAATATAGTAAGATAAGTTTTTGCTTTCCTTTCTTACAGGTCTCACTGGCTCAGTTAGACATTGTGGCTACTGAAGCTTACTTTGGACTAGCCATCAATTCATGGTCACCTAGGTGATATGATTTGCTTGGGATTGCATAGCTTTCTTTTGGCATGAGTTTCCTTTGGTAATCGTCCTTTAAAAAGTTTTTAAAGTTATAAGCTTCACTAGCAATACATAAAACAATTTCTGCAGTGACATTCATTTTTCAATGCTAACTACATAGAAATAACTAACTTATTGAGTTCAGTGTGCAACTCATTATTATATGGATTTTTATATCCTTTCACTTAAGCAATTGGAAGTGTTTTTAATGATTTACACTTGCACCATAATTATGCACTGTTTCTTTAAACCAGGTCCTTTATAAGAGGTATCAGTGATATGCTCATCATCCTTTGAGAAAGCGAGCATACACGAGTGACAAACATGAGGTGTTGATGATGTGAACAGTAACAAAGGCTCCACACTCCTCGGTTATCCAAAAAAGGTTGTTTATTAATTACATTTCAAAATTACCACCACAGCATGTGGAAATAGGAAGAACCCCATGATGCTGTGAGCACATGGGGTTGCTTTGTTATGTGATGATGGCATATCTAGCACGTGTTTGTGACATTTTAACAAGAAATATATATAACTTGGCTTGGATCTTCCTGTATTACTGCATGTCTTTTGCGCTGAAATAAGATTGCCACAAAAGGTATGTTTTCTGTCTTTCTGCATTATTAAACTTAACAACTGTGGTCTTATGCAGGTGCCAGTCACCACAGACTGTTTTGATTTCTGATTTTGTCTGACCATGGCACTGCAGCTCCAGATGCATTTTTCCTCTCTCCCTACTGAGACTGTAGTCACGTGACCCTGCTCCACAAGCTTCCTGAATTAGTGGCCTTGATGGAGGAGGAACATCTGATATCGTGGCAGTCACAGAAACATGGTACACACAAAACCATGACTGGGACGTAAACATACCAGGATACATTATCTACAGGAGGGACAGGGAGAGTAAAAGAGGAGGAGGAATAGCTCTTACATAAGGGAAGGAATCAAAGCAACACAACAAAAGGAAAACAGGAGGAGAAGAAGCTCTGTGGTAAATTTGGAGACCGCAATGGCACGACAATCCGCACAGGGTTTGTATAAGACCCCTTCTCAGGGGAGGAAATGGACAAGGAAATGATAGAAAGAATACTTATAATGGCAGAAAAGGGAGATATTGCTGATGGGTGATCTGAATATGCCAGATGTTAACTGGAGTGCAGTTGCAGCAGCCACTTCAAGAGTGGGTTATTCTAGATGCCCTACAGGGGCATGCCTTAGACAACTACTATTGAGCCCACTCGAGAGGGAGCAATCTTAGACCTGGTTCTCTCAAATGGAGAAGAAGAGAGATAACAGATGTAGAAGTGGGTAGCCATCTGGGAACTAGCGACCATCAACAGTATGGTTCACAATAAACACAGCAATAGAGTCAAGCCATACAAAGGCAAAAGTACTGGACTTTAGGAGGGCTGACTTTGCTAAAATGGATGAGTGCCTAAGGAATGCACTAGCAAATGGGCAGGAAGTTGGGATGGAAGAACAATGGGAATAATAAAACTGCCATCACAGAGGTAACGAGCCTTTGTGTGAAGCAAATAAACAAAACAAAATGATGTAAGAAACCACTGTGGTTCTCAAAGGAAGTGGCAATGAAGGTTCAAGAGAAAAGAAAGCATTCAGGAAGTACAAGGAATCATAGAAGGAGCAGGACAGAGAACTGTATCAGTTAAAGCAAAAGGATGCTGGAAGGCAGTCAGAACAGCAAATGCCCAAACCGAGGAAAAGATAGCCAACTAGTTAAGAAGGAGGATAAAACCTTTATAGGTACATCAGGAGCGAAGGAAGACCAAGGAGGGTTAGTGAGGCTTAATAAAGGGAGGGAGGGAGGGTGGGCAGAGGGTGACTGTGAAAGGCAGAGATACTAAACAAATATTTTGCTCAGTATTTACAAAGGAAGAGGGAGGTACCTAAAACAAACAGCAGAAACAATCTGGATACAGAAGTTGATACCAGCCCATTTACAGAAGAAAGGGTTATGAAAGAACTCTTAAACTGAAGGTGGACAAAGCAATGGGGCCTGATGAGATTCATCCCAGAATTCTAAAAGAACTAAGGGTAGAACTAGTGACACCACTAACTACCCTCTTTAACAAATCATGGGAGGATGGGGTGGTACCGAGGACTGGAGGAGGGCAGATGTGATTCCCCTTCACAAAAGTGGAGCAAGGCAGAAGCAGGAAACTACAGACCTGTTAGTTTAACCTCAGTGGTAGGGAAAATGATGGAATCACTTCTGAAGGAAAGAATTGTTGAGTATCTAGAGGCCAGAGGGGCACAGGACCCAAGGCAACATGGATTCACAGCTGGAAGGTCATGCCAGACAAATCTGATAGATTTATTTGACTGGGTGACCAAAGTAGTAGATCAGGGAGGGCTGTGGACATGGCCTACCTAGACTTAGCAAGGCATTTACACAGTCCCACACAAAGATTAATATGCAAGTTAGCCAGCCTGGGGTGTGTCCCAAGATGACAGCCTGGAGTGAGGGGTGGCTGGAAATAGGACACAGGGAGTAATAGTAAATTGGTCACTCTGGAAGAAATGGGGGTTACTGGTAGAATTACATGAGGGTTCAGTGTTAGGGACTGGTCCTCTTCAATGTCTTTATAAGCGACATTGCAGATGGACTGGAAGGAAAGTATGTCTCTTTGCAGATGGCACAAAGATCTGCAACAGAGTTGATGCACAAGTTGGGGTGGAAAGGATGAGAAGGACTTGGCAAGGTTAGAGGAATGGTCAAATGTATGGCAGCTTAGATTCAATGCTAAGAAGTGCAAGGTAATGCACTTGGGAAACAAAACCCAGGGAAGAGTACACAATGGGGTGAGATACTAACAACAACAAAATGGAAAGGGACCTGGGGTAATCATATCAGATGACCAAAGGTGGGCAAGCAATGTGAAAGGGCAGCAAGGAGGGTTGGGGGATACTGGGATGCATAGGGAGAGGCATCACCAGTAGAAAACAGGAAGTTATTATCCCTCTGTACCAGACAGTTGGTGAGACCCCATCTGGGTACTGCATGCAGTTCTGGAGACCAAATCTCCGCAAGGACATAGACAGGATGGAGGCTGTCCAGAGGAGGGCACTAAAATGGTGCAGGGTCTGCACCGGAAGACATATGAAGAGAGACTTAAGGAGCTAAATATGTATAGCCTCGAGGAAAGGAGGAGAGGGGACATGATAGAAACTTTCAAGTACCTCAAGGGAATCAACAAAGTCCAAGAGGGTAGCATCTTTCAAAAGAAGAGGTGTGCAAGAACAAGGGGCACAATTTGAAGACAGAAGAGGGGCAGCTCAGAGGTAACTAAGGAAGTATTTTTCACAGAGAGGGTTGTGGATGCATGGAACGGCCTTCCGGAGGAGGTTGTGGAGTCAAAACAGTGGTGGAATCAAGCATGCATGGGACAGTCATGAGGGCAATTCTAGGGGGTGGGGTAGGAAGAAGTAGGCTGCTGGTTAACTAGGATCTGCAGCTTATCCATTAGGTAGAGAAATGGGCAGACTGGGTGGCAGTTGTCCTTATCTGCCGTCAAAATCTATGTTTCTATGTTTCTAATGGCACTGACTTTCAGAAGCCAAACTCACACCCTCTAGCAGTGCTCTCCTCTTTCTGAATCCTTCCCAGCCACCAAAGTTAAAGGCACAGAAGTTTTATTTTAAATTGCAGTCAACCACAAGCCAGCCAGATGCTGCTTCTCCACACCAGCACAAAAAACAGACAACTCACCTTACAGTTTTCTACTCTCCTCATTGCACGGTGACTGATGCAAAGAGAGTGAAGGAAAGTCAAAGTGATTTATGCAACAAGACATGACAGGATGTGATTGCTATCACAATGCACACCTGGGGCATTGTTAGGCATAATGCCCCAGGTGGAGTGCCTTCCACCCTGTGTGTGCTGTGGCAAACAATACATAAACCCTACAGTGTCTTACTGCGCTTATGACACGTACTGAAAAATTACAAAGACTAAGCTTAAAAATCTAACACTGACACAGATGTGAATTTTAAACATCGATAAATCTTTGAGTTAATGTGGGAAAGTAGTCCTATGGGGGCAAACAACAAACTGGGATTTATCTCAAGTAGCATTGTTATCAGTTACAGGAGGCAGATTTAATTCAGTCCTTTTTGTTCAGAATAAATAAATATTTATATCCTGTTTTAGGAGGTTGCTCTGTATCACTTTGTCACCCTCTAGAAACAATTCAGACAAGGTTGAATCACTCAGCAGTTACATATGAACACACAAACACATGAAGAAGCCAGCAGAAGAAGGCCATTTGGTCTATCAAGTCTGCTCATATTACAGAGTCCAGAACTTGAGCTAATGTCCCTACCATCCCTCCCCACTCCTCCCATCCTCCCTACCCAGGACCCTTACCTTCCTCTATGCCTGCTCCAGCTCTCTTAAAGCTGCCCACTGTCTTCAACAAGATGATCACTTCCAGCAGTGCATTCCAAGTGTCCACCCCTTTCTGTGAAGAAGTGCATCCTGACCTCCCTCCTAAACCTCCCACCTCCAGCTTAAGACTGTGCCCCTTGTGTTATGGGTGCCACTCAGCTTAAAGAGATTCTCCTTATCAATCTTATTTATCCCTTTCAAGTACTTGAAAGTCCCAATCATGTCTCCTCTCTCTCCAGTCTTCCAGGAGTACATGTTCAGTGCCCACAACTCTCCTTGTATGCCTTACCCTGCTGACCCGCTTATCATTTTTGTAGTCCTTCTCTGACCTTCTCCAGCAGATTAATGTCCTTTTGAGGTGTGGGCACCAGCACTGAACTCCATACTGTAGGTGTGGCCTTACCAGTGACCTGTACAAGGCAACATAACCTCCTCTCTCCTACTACTGATCCCTAGGTATGCATCCCAGAATCTTGTTTGCCTTGCTGCTGCTTCTTGCACTGCCTGGAGTGCTTCAGGTCACTAGTGATCATCACTCCCAGGTCCTTCTCCTCTGATGCAAATACTTGGACTCTACCCAGGTAGTACTCTGTCCTGGGATTCTTGGCTCCAATATGCATGACTTTGAATTTCTTGGCACTGAAGCCAAGCTGCCAGATCTTGGACCACCTCCTCAACTTTTCTAGATCTTCCTGTAGGTCCTGTATCTCTTCAGCTGTGTCCACTCTCCTGCAGAGCTTGGTGTCATCCACAAATAGGCACATTTTTCCTTAATGCCTTCCCCAATGTCATTGATGAAGACATTGAACAACACTGGTTCAGCACGGAGCCCTGGGACCCCCACTGGTTACCTCTTTGGTGCCAGATAACTCTTCCCCCACAACCACCATCTGGGTTCTGTCCCTCGGCAGTTTTCACCAATCTCACCATCTTTTCTCCAACCCCAAGATCCACCATCTTCCTGGTGTTGGAGAAAAGATGGCCAGTTAGGTGGAAAACTGGCTGAAGGACAGAACCCAGTGGGTGGTTGTGAGGGAGAGTTATCAGTTCAAACTGAGAAGTTGGTACTTCTGCCACTGTCTTTAGCTGCAGTTAGTGAGTGTGAAACAATTTCAGAGGTGGCTTATTGATATTCTAGATGCACTGTGGCCTCACTGGTGGGACTCCTATTCGTTGTGCTCCCACAATGTATGGCTCTGAGCTACTGTAATCAAGACACATCATTTAACTTAGCCACCCCTACTATGAATTCATGCTTTTCCCTATGAGCTAGCGGATGGTGCTCCACCATGCCAGCACAAAGGACAAACAAACTTCTCTTGCACAGCTCCCCCGCCCGCTCTTCCTGTGCACAGCGGTGGCTGCAAAAAAACAACTATAGCACACATTCTGATGTGTATTATTGTATTATTGACTGGATTACACATACATAAAGTACCCATTAGCATAAACATTTTCCAGGCTGTGGTGTTATCAGAAAATGTAGTATCTCAATAGCTCGAAAAGATTCTTAGTCAAAGTGTAGAAATATGCCTTCCCATTTGATAATATGAAAATAAACTTTACTTACCAGTACAACAACATAGCTAGATGCCCTTCACTAACTCTGCAGTGTTCTCAGTGAGGCTAGATTAACTACAGTTAAAAAGATGAACAGTACACAAAGTAGGGTAGGTTGCATACCGTGACAGTACCAGTGGAGTCTACAGGGTTTCAAAATGGAAGGCCTAAGCACTGGTTCATGTTGTGTTGGGAAGGCTGGTATTCAAGACCTGCTGAGGAAAGGCGATTTTTCAAAAATTGGAATCCACATGAAGGTCTAGCCCTTTAGGCCAGTGACTGGCTACTTCACTAAGTACAGTACTGTTCTAGTAAGGCCCTGGAATTATGTGGCTGTCTGTCTGCAGAAATGGTGGAAAATGCACCCACCACCACCAAACTGATATACTACCAATGAGCTCACCATTCCTCCATATCCCCTCTTGCTCCTGCCTCTTAACCCCTCTCAATTATCTCTTCCTCCCTTGTCCCTCCACCTTCAGTCACTGCTGCTTTCTTATAAGTCTAACCCTAACTTACCTGTGGGCCTAATTCCTGCCTATGCAGCTAATGCCCTTCTCCACCCCCACTATTACTAGCTTGAGTCCACTCTCAAGTCTTGTACCATGGATGCCCAAAGAATTCATTATTTTTAAATTGCTGTGTCAGCCTTCATATCAACATGTATGCTAAGTCTTATTGTGTTGTATGTTTTCCTAGCTTGGTTTATTATTCCAGTCTCATTGTGTGCCTTGTATTAACTAATAATTTGTGCAGTATTTTAATTTAAGCTGCTCATTACACCTTGTTTTGCTTGTGCCCCAGGTCGCACCTAGAAATGACCATCGCCCAATGTGCCTATTCTGGTTACCAGGATTTAAAATAAAATAACATAAAATTTGTGGCAGTTTGTATTTTGAAAATGCTAGTTTTCCACAACTTCAAGCTATTTTACCTTCTTTGTTCATAAATAGCCCTCTCATATGAAATGACATCACGTGGCTTGTTAGCATATGGGCAGACAGAAAAGTGACAGAGATGTAAACAATATGTACCGCTGAAGTTTAACAAATTTGCTTCTGACGCCTTGAAGTTATTCTGCATAACTTACAGCTGAAGTGCCCTACAAGAATAGGGATCCCACATACTAGATACAAATGGAAATGCCCCAGGGAAGCCCAAGATGGATGTACAGAGACTGCCAAATAGAAGAAAATGAAATCTTGGACACGACATTTTGAATCTTGATCAGAGAGCAAATGGAGGAGTAAGTAGAGGTACATTATGCCCTAAAGAGGAGGTAAGCAAGAAATGTTTGACCTAGAGTCAGGTTAGAGCCTTGCCTTGGATCTGGCAAGACCCTAGAAGGAAGCACAAGCAAGCCAGGGCTGCTTCATGCTGCCTCTATAGCATTGGCAGTGCCAAGCCATGGCTGCTTCACGCTGTCCTCTATAGCATTGGCAGTGCCCAAGCCATGGCTGCTTCACGCTGTCCTCTATAGCATTGGCAGTGCCAAGCCATGGCTGCTTCAGCTGTCCTCTATAGCATTGGCAGTGCCAGAAGTCCTGCGCTGCTTCACGCTGTCCTCTATAGCATTGGCAGTGCCCAAGCCATGGCTGCTTCACGCTGCCCTCTATAGCACTGGCAGAGCCCAAGCCATGGCTGCTTCATTGTCCTCTATAGCAGTGGCAGTGCCCAAGCCATGGCTGCTTCACGCTGTCCTCTATAGCATTGGCAGTGCCAAGCCATGGCTGCTTCACGCTGTCCTCTATAGCATTGACGGTGCCCAAGCCATGGCTGCTTCACGCTATCCTCTATAGCACTGGCAGAGCCAAAGCCATGGCTGCTTCACGCTGTTCTCTATAGCATTGGTAGAGCCCAAGCCATGGCTGCTTCACGCTGTCCTCTATAGCATTGTTAGAGCCCAAGCCATGGCTGCTTTCACATCCTCTATAGCACTGGCAGTGCCTGCTTTGGCTTTGGCTGCTCTCACTGCTGTCCTCTATAGCATTGGCAGAGTCCAAGCCAAGGCTGCTCACTGTCCCTCAGTAGCCTTGGCAATGCCCAAGCCATGGCTGCTTCACACTGTCCTCTGTAGCATTGGCAGTGCCCAAGCCATGGCTGCTTCCACGCTGTCCCTCTATAGCATTGGCAGTGCCCCTCATGAGCTGCACAAGTAGTCTGAAAGTTGCACTACAACAGTAACTTCTCAGGTGATGTAAATGCTTGCTTTGATCACAACTGCTCCCTCTTGACCTTGGCCTCAATTGCTCATAGTGGTCAAGTCACAGCAGAGCCAGGTACTAGGCCTGAGCTGGGCTCAAGCCTGCTTGGCTTTCCCACTCTATGCCCTAATGAGGGTAGAGAAAGGATTGTGGGAACAGATGGAGACAAGGGTGAACTGGAATTCGAGAAGAAACTACCTAGTGGTAACCAATGGATCATGGATGGCATATGCCCATCTCTGATAGGTCCCATGGCTCTTCAGTTTGCATATGATGACTGTGTTGCATCTCAGTCTGGCTAGCTTGCCAGCATAAATTCTAAATGAGAAAGGAACTCCCAAACTAATGGCAAACTTTTTTCTTCTTAAATGAAAGCAATCCATGCATTAGAAGGCAATATGTAACTCAGTGCAATGCTTATGAGATAATCTGGAACATCTAATATAATGTAAAAGTGAAAACAGAAGCGCTTGTGATTGCCTCTCTTCTGTTGCTGCCACGCACCACCTGGACATTAATTTCCAGCCTTATTGAAATAATATGAGATCATTTCCATGTGCTTACTGGCCCATGAGTAGCTGAGTTACAGCTGTGACAGAGGATGTGGGTGTTTCCACATAATGGGTAGCAGGATTGCCTTAGCAACGACAGAAATTCCAGAGGTTTTAAGGACAGGAAGGAGAGGAAGTCCGAGGTTTTACTTCTAATGAATCTATAGAATGCCCCAAAGCCTGCTTAATCCATATTTTGTCTTCCTGACCTTAAACCTTATGAAATGTGCTATGCAATGGTGTCCATTTGATATCCCTCCATCTCCAACACCAGTCTATTGGCAGAAAATTAGTACTGGAAAGGCAATGCAATGTAAACAGTGTAGCTGCTTTGTGTGAATATGGCTAGCTTTCATACTTGGGGACCCCAAATTCTTGGTTTTACTAAGTGGCCCTAAAGTTGTAAACAAAAGAAAAGAAAGTCCTCTCTAGCTCATCCCAGGTGGCTGGCTAGTCTATGGTCATTATCCAGACATCTCCTAGCTTCCACCAACCCCATCATTGTTCTCACATGCAGTTCCTAGATTAAGTTTCATGCTGACACTGACCAATCAGTCTGCATCACTCACTGACATGTGGGCCCTCCTTCTTCTTCCTGCATGCAACAGACTGTCGGGTGACAGGCCATTACATACATCAAAGCCATCACCAGGTGCAAATTGCACAGATGGCAGTAGTGTACTGCTGGTTAGTGGACAACACCGCTGAGCAGCTCGTATGTTGCCTACGATTGCGCATCACTATTCAAAGATTTAGGATAAAAAGCCCTTTGGGCAAGAGAGAGTCAGGCTAGGAGGGAGAACCAATTATAAAGATGCATTCACTGTACCATCATGTCCTGTTTTATGATTTATTTCCTTGACTAGCCCAGCTGAGATGTAACATCTTGGACTGCATTCTCAAAGCCCCTAGATCACTACAAGCCCTAGGTGTGCCAAAGATATGGCTAATCAGGCTGGGCTGCTGATCTAACGGGATTTTTCATTTCATGTCATAAGTTAGACCAACTTTGTGGTCCAGCTGGCAGCAGTTCCAGGGGTCATTTCTGTGGATCTTGTTGCCAGACATTGGTGCAAGCTGCCAAGATTGTAAATCTACAATTGCAGTTGTGACAATCGGGGCTGGTGCAGCAGTGCCAATGCAAGGGTGTGATGCTGGGTTTGCTGTAATCCTTGCATTAACCATTGAAAGTCTGTCCCTTGTTTCCATCGTGGTCCTGCTGCTGCTGGTTTCTACAACTGGGTAGACTGAAGCACTGAGAGCCTGAATGACTTGCTCATGGTCCCACAATGAGTATTTGGCTCTAAAGGGGTTTGAACCTGCAATCTCCCAGTTTTCAAGCCTATGCTCTAAATAGTATTTACTAAAATATGTTTTTATTATTCATTATAGTATCTATATTTATTAATATATAAATGTAGCAAAAAACTTCATTTTCATATAGGATATAACTGTTTGGGATAGACTCCTGATTACAAAGTTGTCCTCTTACAGTGGCATTGTTACCCAGTTCTTATTGAACTACAGAAATGGTATTCACATACAGTAGATATAAATGAGGTCAAGAGAGACAAGGCACTGAAGTAAAATGATAAGTTCATATATTAGTGAGTGCAAAATTTCAGGTTATAAAGAGTAGTACATTGTGCCTCGATTCAGAAACAGCTGCATGTTGCAGACAGTTCCTTGTTGATGGACGAATGGAAAGTTGAGGACTGGAGGTGTCTGGCTGGGGTACAGGTTGCCACATGACTTAGCCATGTCTACCTGGTGAGAGTGCAAGACTTTTCTAAACACTTTTCAAATTTTTGTACTGTATGTATTTCACTGAGTACTGATATGAAAAGCTCGTCCTGTGGTTCAGTGGGGGGATCAAGCAACTCCCACCATGTCCCCTCTCAAGCGATGCTTATACTACATAAAAGCTCCTTGTCATTGCTGTTGCTAACAGCATGGCACCAACTCCCTTCCTGCCTCTGCCCTGGACTCAAAACAAACCCTGCTCTACTTTTCTTTTAAGGTGTTCTTTCCTGCTGGTTCCTCTTATACAGCAATGTTCCACTGTGCTGTCTCTTGGAGATCCTCCCTGACTTCTCTCTCGTTATGCAGTTCTGTCACTGTGCATATGTCCAAGGCTGCAACTGCCTGCCTCAGGCTCTTGCTCTTCTCTCCATTGTGGTTTGCATTGCCATTCTACAGTATGTAGTATGTCTGCAGTCTTAGGCTTCTCTTTGCTAGCCCTGGCCCGGCCATAGCTTCTCTCCTTTCTGCTGCCACTCAGTTGTAGCCCTCTTGTCATCTCCACTGATGAGTTTTCACCCACTACCTTGTGAAGACATGACTGGCTGGTCTGCTCATGCCTGCTGTCCTCTGGCATCCTATTTTAGATACTGTGCCCCTGAAGGCCATTCATTGGTGCTTTTGCTAGGCATCCTTCACCAGTCCTGCTATCTGCAGGTGCATCCTTCTTCCCTTGACTATGGTTCTTTACATACTGTTTATCTGCTGGCTGTCCTGTTTCCTCCTGTATTTGCTTGTTGCAAACTGTGTTTACCCATGCTTGGCTATTGGCTCAGCCAAGGTCCATTCAATGCTTTTCCGCTGTAGACTTTAGCCTTGGTCCCCCCATGGCTTGATTTTTCTACCTTGGGGTCTCTACTTCCAGCTTTGGGTCATCCTCCTTTCTCCTACTGCCTACTACCAACCCCCTTTCCTTACTGGATACTGCCATGCATGATTTGCCCTCCCATAGAGCTGCTCTGCCATCTGAGTCATCTGCAGTCAAGGTCAAGCTTTGCATTCTTGAATCGTTGGGCCTTTTAATTGATCTGCTTCTCTGTTTCTCTGCTTCCAGAGAGTACTGTCCACCACTTTGACCCAGGTGGCTGTAACCATCAGGAAAGTACTGCACACCAGTACCCACCAAAGGTGCTGCTGCCAAGCTTCACACATGGTCAGAAGAAAAACAAAGATAAACAGTACACACACCTGCTCAGTGTTACCATAAATCTAGTTTTCATTGCCATATAAAGTACAAAGAATGCTGGTTGTTTAGCGCAGCATTCTTTGTACTCTTGTGGCAATAAAAACTAGATTTATGGTAACACTAAGCTGGTGTGTGCTGCTTGTCTTTGTCCAGGTGGCTTTCCAGGTCATCTCTTCAAAGTTCAACAGTCATACCAACCTGCTAATACAGGGTGATGTCTGCCTTCCCAGACTATCATTAAATTATTTCTAAAGCTTTACCAAGAAAGACATACTGAGCTGGTACCAGCTGGTTTCAGATGTGTCCTGGAGGAATGGAGAAGGGAGATTACAGTGCACAATACAAAATACTGTACTGAGAAATCGCAATAAATATGGAAATAAGTACAAGAAAATGAACAACATACAGGCAATGCTTCTGAATAAGAAATATACAATGCGAAAAGAATGCAGAAAAACAACAGTAAAACAAACATGCAGTGTGCAGACAATGCAGTACTAAGAAGCAGAGTGGTAGTGGCTGAAAACAAGGGAGGGTGCTGTACTAGTGGCAGAGTAGCGTGGAGGCAGTGGACAAGTTTAGTACCCAGTGCTAAGAACGACTGCAGAAGTGAGTACTGAAATCATGGAGGAGTGATTTCAAAGCATGAAGGAAGGAGCAGAGCGAATGGTTGAGGAGAGGGACCAGAGTTTAGGGAAGTGGAACGTGAAGGCAGACTAACCAGCAGAGGATTTCATTGGGAAAAACAAGAGAAAGGAAGCCAGAGTTGCCAAGGGAGAGGAGAGGAGAGGAGAGGAGAGGAGAGGAGAGGAGAGGAGCAAGGTAAGAAGGGAGGGAGCAAACCAAAATCTGGAGATAGAAGAAGTACAGTGGGAAAGGCACAGGCATCAAGGCACATACCCTGACTATTGGGCATATGTCCCAATGACTAATTTAGGACACATCCAATGACTGTCTAGCATTCACCTACAATCTACTGCAACCCCTTAAGGACCAGGCAGAGCATCTTAAGGACATGGCTGCAATGAATCTCCCTATGGGCCTTGTACTTCAGAGGAGAGGACTTGGGAAGCCAACTCTGAAGCAACAATTATTTATGTCATCTTCTTCTCTGTGTACATATGCAACACTCTGGTTCTCTTAGTACCAAACATGCCCTACATGCAGGGATTCCTTTAGATCCAGGGCCAAGCTCTCTAGCACCTTTGTGAGGGTGGATAGTCTCATTGAGACCAATGGAGATGACACAGAACTCATATATATATATATATATATATATATATATATACCTATTTATACTGTACAAGTCACATTACACTGTTCCTCAAACTCAATGCTCTGGCATTGTTTTTGGCTGCTAATGCAGTGGCAATTCTAAATGCTTAAAACAAAAACACTTTTTCAACTAGTCATCAGCTCACATGCAATGCACTTCCAGCCACTGTAAATGCACTTCAGCGCCCATCCAATGGTCCTGCAATGCATTTTCCCAAATGCAGTTACAGTGCAGTACTGTGCTGTACATAATTCCAGCACTACGAGTATCTGCCATCTTGCTTCTCGCTTAGCTGTACTGTACAGTAATCCCCATAAACTCTGTTCATCTGAACCATAAAAAACTTAAATACTGTAGACAAGGTAGAGAATTTAACTTTAATAAACTATATTTAGATTTTCTTTAGTTTTAGTTGTTGTTTTTTTTTGTCAATGGCATTGCCAGAACTCCTCCTGTCCACTTCCCCGTCCCCTTCACTGACAGTTAACAGATTGACAGGGTACAGCACTGTATTGTGCAGTGCATTTTGTATATAGTGTAAATATATTTTTTACTTTTGGGCAACTGTACTGTCAAAAGAAGAGAAATGCATAGTACAGAGTTTCAGACGACGCACAGATTTTGTCAGACACCTCAGAGCTGCTCTCAGTTGCTCTCCCCGCTTCTCTGACCTCTGTGATTTCTCTTTTATAAATACTGTACTGTACACTGAACAGTACATGTACAGTACTGTACCTGTGTATAGGTAGGCTGAGAGAGAATTGGTACCGTACAGTACAGTATACAGTACTGGCAAATTGAACTCTTCAGAGCCACCCACTTCCATGACTGTTTCTCCTGGCTTCCAGCTGCCACTGACAAAAGAAGGGGATACTGTATTGTACCTGTAGGTACTGTAGGATAGTGCCAAGACCACATTTTTTAAATGTACGATTTCATTCATTCTCGCTCCTGGCTTCTTCTACTGCCTACAGTATGTTAGATGCAGAGGGGAGTTCGCACAGCACCACGGTCCATAAGTCCAGTAAGGACCTGCGCCTCCCACATATGCATACCATTATGCAAAACTCTGGGCCCTGTGCTCACAACCACATACCAATTACCAGTTACATTACACTTTTTCAAAGAAGGAAATTCATTGCAAAAAAACTACATTAATGCATCAGTTAGGGTTGATAGCGTGAAAACAAGTTTAGAAATTTGATGTTAGGGTTCCCACCCTATAACTCCCACTCCACCCTCACACACAACAGGCGTCGGGATGTGCCGTGGAGTCATCAGGCTCAGCTCACCTCATTCTCTTATATTGTACCATGTCAGCTTGTTTACATGGAATTGGGTGAGAGAGTAGGCCTGATGATCCCATGGCACACCTCAACACCTGTTGATGTGGAGGTGGGGGTGATAGGGGTGAACCCCAACATCAAATTTCAAACTTTGTCACTTGCTATCAACTGTCACTGATGCATTAATGTAGTTTTGTGACGAATATACTATATATACAGTATACTGTATATATAGTGGAGCAGTATGTCAGAGGTTTGAAACCTCCTTGAGCTCATTAATGTTATCATAACTTCATAACAGATATTCACACTGGAGAGATAGTAACCTGAAGCCTTGATCCCAGAGGTTTTCAGAAAGGTGTTTTTCTTCTCAGTACCAGAGGTCATAATATAATAATTATAGTAATATTTCCAGTGTGTGCTGGGCCTGGATGGTAGTCTTTCCTTCCTAGTCAGTTGCTCCTGATTGAGTACTGTTATCATTGGCCTTGTTCCCACTTTCCTTACAGTACTGCAAGTGTTTTGAGCATCCTATTTAACCCCTTTGACTCTGCTTTTTGGGCTTCCTCCTTAGTTACTATTGGTATTAGGGAACCTTATCCCTACTGTACTTGTAGGGGTGGAACACCCTCCTCTATAGGGTTCCTGTGCCTTTGTCGTTCCTTGCAAGGGATATTCAAAAGTATAAAAGGAGGCAGTATAGTGCAGTGATTTAGGGGCTCTTAGTTGTAAACCTGGAGACCTGGGTTTGAACCCACAGACCCACTACTTTGTGACCCTGAGCAAGTCACTTAACTTCCTTGTGCTCCCAGGTCACACCTGGAAGCAAGCTTCAGCTTAGTGTGTCTCCTGGTTAAACAATTTCCCTTCCTTTCCTTCCATAAAAAAGCAAACTTTGCTCGATCCAATACGGCTACAAAATAGGAATTTGCAGCATAGCCATCTTATTACCCCACCTCATGAACCTGGTAGGTGAAAGTGTTCAAATCTCCAGCGAAATGTAATTGTGCACCATCAAAACGCCATTCCATGTCACAGGTGTGGAAACACATTTTGACCAGGATTTGAAAATGCCAGCTGTCACATTCATGAGGAGGTATGAAAAAGGCTATGTTGAAAATCTGGGTTCAAAATATTTAAAATTAACATAGTTATGACGAGCATAGACAATTTTCAACATCGACTCATAACTTTTCATTTTACATATTCTACCCCAAATCGTCAACATAGGCTTTTATGACCCCACTGCATGAACAATGGTGGTGAAAATTTTCAAATCCCACCTGAAAGGTGATTTCACCAAGTGACTGTGAAATTGCCTCTTGGGGCTGATTTGCATAATGCCACCACCATTATTCATGAGGTGGGGTCCTAAAATGCCATGTTGCAAATTTGGGGTCAAAATATATAAAATGACAAAGTTATGCAATAAAGTTTAAAACCCCATTGAAATACATTGAACCACACTTACTGTACCTTAGTTTCTCATATTGCAGTTGGCAGTTCCAGCAGCAAGATGTGTCTTCGATCTGAGAGTGGATCTTCACCTTGGGACCTGTTCAGATGAGTGAGGGTGTGTAAGGGGTGTGGTTGGTGACTGCTGAGTATGAGGTCAGGGTGACAGGGGTGAGTTCAGCAAGGGACCATTTTCTTTTTAGAGGCTTAAAGAAAAAGAAGCATTGAGATACAGTTTCTTTATTACAGATCCCATTTTGAAAAGTGATACGGGGACGGTGATTGGAGGACAGGGGGCCACTAGACACCAGGAGAATAGCACGGAAACACAGGGACAGTGATTGGAAGGTGGGAGGGCACTAGACATCATGGAATATCCTAGAAACACAGGGCTAGTGATCAGAGGATGAGGGGCCACTAGACACCAGGGAATATTACAGAAACACATGGATGGTGATTGGAGTGCAGGGTGACCACTAGGCACCAGGGAACATCATGGAAAATGGGAACAGTGATCAAAGGGTGGGGGCACTAGACACCAGGAAACATTATGGAAAGATGGGGATGGCAATCAGAGGGGGGACATAGGCACTAGGGAACATCACAGAAACATGGAGATGGCAATTGGAGGGTGGGGGCACTAGACACCAGGGAAACATCACAGAATATGGGGACAGTGATCAGAGGATGGGGTTGACACTAGACAGCAGGGAACATTAGGGAAACATGGGTGCAATGATAGACATCATGGAAGTATGACAGGGTAGGGTGCCACCTAGCTCGGAACCCAGAAGTGAAATGGAAGTGAGCATGGGGTAGGAAAATAGTGCATGGAGGAGCAGACAGTAGCAAGTAGAGAGGACCACATGTGCTTCAACTCCACTGTGGAAGGACACAGTCAAGGTATCCAGTCACATGCTTACAGAGTCCCTTCTTTCTACTACGCCATAGCAATACATCACATAGCTCTGCTATGCAGCCATGAAGAGACAGGGTGGTATTCTGTATAGCTGGAACAGAAATAGTGAACAACTAGACCTACACTGCATATGCATTAAAACCTATCCAGGTACATGAACTATACACATACCTTCACTTACTCCAGAACAACCCTGCTTAGTCCATAGAATTCTACCAATCATCTCAAGCATTCTGCTATTCATTCCTAATACAGTACATTGCCTAAACAAAGCATTTCTTTCTAAGCCACCTGGTAGACCACTGAATTCAATGGCTTATCCTGCAGTTCACTGGAGCATCAGGCAACTCTTGCCAACCCCCAACTTAGAGGTATTTATTCTGCACATATCTAAGCATCTTTGGAGGCTCATTTTCATTTCTATCGCCATCTTCTCCTCTTCCTGCTGCTGTTCTGCCTCTTTCCTTATGGGGCTCATTGGTTTCTTTCCTAAGGTATCTTTGGTCAAAGGACACCTTATCCCTGTGTCACCTCTAGTGGTGGATCCTTCCTCGAGAGTGTTCCTGTGCCTTCATGGTACCTCAAATGGGTAATAGTTCCTGCAGCAGGGACAGAGAAAGTGAACAAGCAAACCTACATGACATAAGCATTTTGTCCTACAGTATCCATGCTCATCGTTTGCTCTCATACTACCCTAATCTATTTGAATACATAATGTATACTACTCAGTATCTTACATCCTTCTAGTCATTTCTACTATACTGCAGTATGCATTCTTATGTAAGTCATGCAACATACCAGTGAACCACAAATAGAGGAAATTATTTTTATTCAGATGCTGTTAACAAATAACCTGAGGTGTTTTTGGTATTTGGTCTGCCACTAAAGGACTCCTTACCTTCTCTGTGGTCTGCAAGACCCTTCAGTTGCTGCTGATGAGGACCCCATCTAGACTGTGCGAATAACTGGACGGATGTGTAAAATAAATAATACTGGTTTATTCTGTACAGCAGATGTTCTCTTCTTGGAGACAAGCCCCAGATTGACAATTTCTCTGACTGACAGGCATACCTGGCAGTACCAGGCAGTGCAACAAATAGATACCTGCAGGTTCTAAGTGTTCTTAAAGGGCGGTAGCTTAACATTAAGCTCCATGCTTAATGTATGCTTCACAAATTCATTATCCGTGGTATTCTAGAAATAATATTTATTACTAGCAGTGTATGTCAAGGCTCTGTATACCTCCCTTGATGGTGGGCAACCCCTATGTAAGGAACAGTCCTTTCCTCAGTTTGTACACATGCTTCTCAGCTTTGAATCTGATTGAAGAAGTCAAATTTATGCATCAGTTTCTCTATGTTTATAACTAGCTTTTTATTTGCAGATTATTACTAGTTCAGCATGAGTGCTTAAGCTGCTACTTTGTTTGCAGTTTTGCAGCTGTTAAGAGAAAATGCCAAAATTATACTGTTCTGTGACTTTGAAGCTTTGAGGGGAAATACAAACAAAACTGCTATCAGGCACTCTCTGTATGTCTATATTTTGTGGAGGACACTTACTATCAGGCCTTAGGAGTTATGCAGCTGGTCTCCTGCACGAGACACAGCTTTGACTCAAAACACAAAGAGACTCGTATCTCAGAAGGAACACATTTTTCCTGTTTGCTTTGTTCCTCTCACCTGCACAGCACAATTGCCAGTATCTGTGGGAGAACGAAGCATTGCTCACCTCACCCAATATTTCCAATGGACCAATCCTGCTGAAAGATGTGATGATATCATCTGCCCAGTGAGACTTTGCATACAGCCAGCTGAGGCACAGAAATACAGGGCAAAAGACTCCTGCTTCAGTAGCAGCCACAGCAGTCAAATCACTTCAGAAAACCGGAGGCTGCTGGAAAAACCTAGAAAAGCTGGGATAAACAGTGGATGGCTGTGTAGTTATAAACAGCTCTGACTGGATATACAGAGTAAAAGCACAGATCTAGAACTTCATAGATTACAGAGTTAATTCTCCTAAGGATAAAATGCATCTTGTCTAAGGAACTCTGAGGCAATGTTAGCTTCAGATGTTCCTGTAACAAACAACTACTATAGATTTACAAAGCTTAGACTGAGACTTACAAATGATCCAAATGTTTCCTGGAAGATCTGAGGCCAATACTGTTGTAGATTTTCTAAGCTTTTCCTTCTATCTGAGTTCAAGAGAAATATCAGACCTAGTAAGATATGATTAGAGCACTGGGATGGTATTCTGGAGTACTGGTTCAGTTCCCAGTAGGTTGCATTGTTTCTTTCTCACTACAGTTTGCCATCAGAACTACTAGAAATTCTCAACTTTTCCATTCATGCTTTTCCTTGATGTCCCATCCTTAAACTGACATTGGGTATATGTGGCAGTATGTGTGCATTAATATATATCTACAGAAGTGCTCAGGTATGCTTAGTGTGTATATGTGTAGTGTGTAGAGTGTTCGAGTGTGAAAAGTATTGATGTATGTATTCGTGTGTGTTTATATGCCTGTCTTGTAGTGCTGTGTATGTATGTACATCTGTGTAAGTAGTGCTGTATGATTTTATTGCTGTGTGTGTTCACGTATGTAGTGCTAAAATGAATCTGTGCATGCAGCTCTGTGTGCCCATCTGTGTCTATAGATCTGTGGTTTGACATCTGCATGTAGTGATGTGTGTCTATCTATGTAGTGCTATGTATGTCCATGCATTAGTTTTAGTGCTGTGTGTGTGCATGGATATGTGTCTGTTTATATAATCCTCATCTATGCATTTTGTATGTAGTGTGCAAGGTTACCCAAAAAGAGCAGTGACAACAAAGTCAGGTTTCATAGAAATACAAAATCATACATACTGTCATAATGCAAAGCATCATGGGATGTATATGTAAATGACCATGACATTTTAAACTAGTTCTGCTATAAGCAGCAGTACAAGGTGCCAAAGGGCCTCTCACACAATCTGCAAAAGTTGAGAAGGGAAGATACAGACATATGTCTTGTCCTTCTCATGATTCACCAATGTGTCCCAACTGTATACCCAGCTGAAGATGAACCAGCCCTACATGGTCTTAAGGGTTTGGGTCATAGTAGCCTAAAATAAGACAGCAAGTTAAATATAAGACAGTGGACAAAAAGTAAAGGGGTGAAAGCAGGTACTGTCAATAATGGTATTGCTTACATTTATATCATGGAACGTTAAAGGCCTCAGGGAGGAAGAAAAGACTGGTAATATTACGATATATCAATCAGTTGGGGGTTCAAATAGCTGCACTGCAAGAAACCCACTTATTGAAAGAGGAATTACATCTGATGAAGAAATGTGGGTGGGCAAGTAATAGGAGATGGAATGCAAAAGCATCGGTGTGTGGCAATACTAGTAGGGAAGGCTTGCCCATATGTAATTTCTCAAATTAGAACACTAAAGGTTGGTTGGGGATTTATGTGTCGGGTACTCTTTGGGAAATTCATTTTCTTTTGCCTCAATTTATGGCCTTACACCCTCTAAACCTGACTTTTTCGCCTCAGTGGAGGTTGATATTGCTACTCTCCCTTCCCACCCACTTATTCTAGCAGGTGACTGGAATCTTTGCTTGGATAATGGGATGGAGAGAATCCTCCTTCTAAAAGACCACCTTCTGTGGCACAGGAAGCTTTAAATAGATTTTTGGAAGTTACAGCATTAATAGTCCCCTATAGGGTGTATACTAAAGGGATACTGACATGACCTTTATTCTGGTGCCTATAACTCCCATTCCGAATTGATTATTTTTTGGTCAATGGAGCAGCATTAAGGGGTGTCAAGGAACTGACTACTCTTAACAGAGTACTATCTGACTACTCCCTGTAAAGATGCTTTGGAGATAGATACCATTCCCCAAAACCATTCCATTGGCGGCTGGATGATTTGGTATTAATGGTTGATAAAGCTTTGTCTAAATTAGAGGAAGCTCTGGTGGAGATTATCCAGACCCAAATACCGACACTCCTGGATAAGAAACTTACTTGGCCTGCTTGTAAAGTAATATATGCAGGAATAGCTCAGGAATATACTGCTAGGAGTAACAGGATGAATAGAGTGTGGGAAGAATTTTTAACTAGGGTCATTAAGTCACTACTCCCTTTGGAGGGTTCCTCTAGTGAATTGGATAATGAGCTTAGAGAATTAAGAGATGAAATGAGAAGCATGATGTTTGTCAGGATAGATCACTGGCTTGAAAGATTAAAGGCTAGATACTCATTGCAGGGAGATGTGCTAGGTCATTTTGTTAGCTAATAGAATTAGGGAATGGGAGGCGGATCGAGCGGTTATTGCAATGAAGTTTAGAGGGACCATTATTACAGACCCTCAGGGAATGGCGATGCTTTCACAGAATATTATACTGGGATTTATCAAGGGGGTTACTAGTTCAGAAGAAGAGATTAGAGGGTTTCTGAATAAGATATCCTTGCCTAAGTTGGACCAAGAGCAGGCTCAGGCTTTGGCAGCCCCAATTCAAGAAGTGGAAATTATGGCAGCAATTAAAGGAGAAGACCTTGTATATGTATGATTTGGTATGTCTGGTGTATTTATTATACATTACATCAAGTACTGTACATATGGCAATAAGAGATCAGCCATTTCTTCTGTTGCAACACATATCTAGAGTTTGAGGCTCTGACACAAGTTAGTAAAATGTCAAGCAAGCCTCCATTTACATGCAAATGAGTCACTTGTAATACAGCCCTCCCATTCCTTGATGTCACTGCAGCAACAGTGCAGAACAAAACATAAGGGCATCAATGCTGTCTAGCCTGATTTTAGTTTAAGTTTGTAATGGCTTAAGGCAGTTCTGTCATGCAACTCACATAGGAGTAGTACTTGTAGCCTTAATACTGTATGTGTAGAGCAAATAATACATCTAATAGCATTTCATTCACTGGAAACAAAAGCTGTTTCTCTGTACTGCTCATTTCTCTGTGAGACAATTGTAACATGTTGTGGAAAGCAGTAGACTGAATCAGTCAATCAACCAATCAACCAACCAATCAATCAATTGAGCAGTCAATCAGTCACTCTATATTGAACCAGGTGAACACCCTTGATAAGATTCATTACAAGATGAGCATGGGCAGTTTACCAAAGGATCACACAAGACTGACTTATACACATCCCCTTTCAGCAGCCTGAATGTGGAGAGCTAGATCATTTACTTTATAAAGTGTATTGTTTTACATTTTAAATGCTCCTTAAATCTGAGTTTCTGACTGGAAATACCAAGACACAGAATGCATATGACATGGGAGGAGTGAGCTAAGCAAATACAGAGCACTACAAACAGAGACTGATTAGTTTCTTTACCTACAACAGCTAAGGTGTAGCATCTGATTTGTGAGGGACATCCTACTTCAAATGCTGGCATTACAAAGTTGGGGGGTGCTGCACAGCTTATCCTTAGTACCTTGAAAATGAAGTGCTGTAGCTCTTACATCACTGTTAATGATTTATAATGGGAATTTGGTCACTTTAAAGTAATGGACCTGAGGGGCCATCACAGTTTCCAAGGAGGTTAGGGGAACTTCTTAAGGGTTTGAGAGTAAGGACCTCTAGTAGGATTTGAACCAGAGTCCCCAGTGCTTGTGCCTGTGCTTTAACCACTAGATTACCTTCTTCCATATGCTGCTGCTGATGCTTTCCTCAGCTGAATTCTTTATTGCCTTACAGCAGCCATCCAATTACTGACTGCCTAGTTACAAAGGAAAGGGCCTATTTGCAAGATTGTTTCTCACTGCTGGTGTCAATCAAAACAGAATGTTAACACACACACATACACACACACACACACACACACACACACACACACCCATATAATACAACAGCTGCATAATACCACTTAAAACTCTTGTTGTACCCAGAGTCATTTATTGGTAAACTGTTTTTGCTAATAGAAATAGTAACACAACACATACAGGTACTTCCTTATATGAATACTGTATATACCTCAAATCAGTGCTGCATCACACTCACATGGTCCTAGTCCCTATTAGACCTGCACTTCAAGATGTGCACAACACTTAAAGGGTTCCTCTATTACTCAAGTAGGGAACCAAACATTTTGGTTTGGTCTACTGGTGGAACTGCATTTAGTGCAGCACCATTATCTGTTCTTGATGACATCATCCTCCAGCAACATTGATGGTAAAATGGAGGACAAACACATTGATAACTTTTGGGGCTGTATATTTTATTTATAATCTAGATTTGAACAGCAATAGGACTGCTGGCAACTGGAGGAGGCACACAGCAGTTACACATAAGGAGTTGGGAAAATATTGGTGTGGAACTATGGAGACTTCCCTTTAAAGCATTGCCAAGTGATAAGACACCAGGACCTGATGGTCTCTTGGCTAAATTTTATAAAGTTTACTTATTGACTATACTCCCTCTCCTGAAAGATTTATTCTCAAATATTATGCAAGATGGGGTTCCCGTCCTCCCTTGCATCAAGCTTATATTACACTTATCCCAAATCCAGATAAACCTAGGATTTGCCTGACAATTATAGACCTATAGCTTTAATAAATCAAGATATTAAAGTGTGCACAAGGATCCTGGCTAATAGAGTTTTAAAAGTTGCTCCTTTATTAATTAGTTAGGATCAAGTAGGGTTTATGCCAGGTCAGGGGGCACATGATGCACTAAGGAAGCTGTATCATATCCTTTACAGTGCCTCCAACTTCAAGTCAGCTATGGCTTTGATTGCACTTGACGCCGAGAAGGCATTTGATAGGGTTTCCATGCTTTTTATTTCTTATGATGGAGAAAATGGGCTTCCCGGAGGGCCTTCACAGAGGTCTTAAAACCTTTATGTTGCCCCCACTGCTAGGGTTCTGTGCAATGGCTATCTTTCTAAAGAGTTCCTTCTGATGAATGGGACCAGACAGGGATGCCCCCTGTCACCAATCTTGTTCAATATCTACTTGGAACCTTTATTAAGAGTACTCCACATGAGCCTGTGGTGAAAGGGATTAAGGTTCATGGGATGGAGTTTAAATTCTCGTTTTTGCCGATGATATAATGTTACATTTATACAAACTGGCTGAGAGCTTCCAAAAGCCCTGGAAATTATTAGGCAATTCTCTGAGGTCTCTAACTACAAATTAAATTTAAGCAAATGCAGGTTCTTCATCTTACCCTTATATGATAGAGCAGATTTTGAACATTTGCAAATAAACTGGGCCCCAATTAAGATTAAATATTTGGGTATCTGGATTATGGCTAAAGCAGAGAATGGGGTGGAAGCAAATGTTGATCATCTTTAGTCAGTAATTAAAACTGATATTTTAAGGTGGAATAAACCCCCTGAACTTCACTGCCAGACTGGGACTGATTAAAATGAACCTCCTGCCCAGATTGCTATACCCGATTCATTTGCTACCTTATAATATTCCTAAAGGAAGGTTTATTAAAATCCAGAGGTAATCTCAGCATTTCTGTGGAATTCAAATCTCCAGGAGAAAACATGTTGCTCTACGCCTTCCCCATCTTATGGGAGGTATTAAACTTCAGACTTACATTTATATTATGCATGGGACAATTAGGGTTTAATGGGACGGTGGTACAGAGCCTGGGAAGAAGGGGATACATCCCACCTGGCTGCAAATTGAGAGACAAATTCTGGAGGACCTGAAACTTTCCCCAGCAGCGTTGTTTTCTCAGATCCAGAGGGCTTACCTAAAAGGGAAGGCAGACACCAATTTTAAATCAATGGTGGCGTGGTGGAATTTTTAAATCCCACACAGAGGAGAGTCCAAATGAGAGTTTGGGATCAGCCCATACTGGGAAACCCTAATCTTCGGCTGGGGGACAAATAATCAATGAGCATTGGGCTCTGAATTATCTGACCTAACCCTGACAGATTTTATAGAGGATAAGGTGATCCTCCCACCGCAGACTGGGAAATGGGACTTTTTAGAAAGATTCAGATTACAAATATGGTGCAGCAATTTTAAGAGATAATAAAGATGTTTGCAGAGTCCATTTACTTGGGATAATTTGAGGGAGATTGATTATTCTCAACACCCCTCTCAAAAGTTTATAAAGTGCTGTTAGATTTTGTGAGCTCAAACTTCTGCTCAAGTTTTATATTGGGAGAAAATATAACCCCTGAGGCCTGACTGGAAAGAGATTTGGAAGAGTATTAAATTCCTGCCCATACCAAATACAAGACTATGCAATTTTTTATTTTTTCAAATATCTACTACACCTGCTAAGCTGTGTTCTAGAAGACTCAGACAGATCTGTGCTTTAGATGTGGCATGAAACCAGTGGGATTTATTACATGTGATGTGGGATTGTCCCAAAATACCTTCATTAAGTGTTCAAATTGGTCACAACATGGATCCGCTATTAAACTATTCAGAGCATATTAAGCCAGAGAGCTGTGTTTTGGGAGATATGAAATCGACTGTGAGAGAGTCAGCTAAGCATCATGTGGCATTGATGTCTGCCCTGGTTAAGGCATTTGTCCTAAGACATTGGAAAAGTGATCTTATCTATAATTATGACCATTAGGTGAGAGATCTGTTACATATCTTAGATAGACTCAAAAGACAGATGATAATGGAAGATAAAAGAAAGTCTATGATAAAAGATGGAGGGCATTAGAGGCAGAGTACTCAATACAACTGAAGAGTGCTCGGACCCAGATCTGTCTGTCTGATTGGGATTAGCTAGCAATTATTACTTAAGAAAACGGTAAAAGGACTTTGATTTTTATTGATGTGTAATTTCATACCTTTAAGTACTCCTCCTAGAGATGTGCTTTACTCTCCTTAGACAGTTCTTAGTGTGGTTATATTAAGTCTGCTGCATCAGAAGAGTTAGGATGGATTCTGTCTCTCTCCTAGGGACACAGTTTTAAAGCCTTACCTAACTGACTTAAAGCCAATTAGAAATTAAGGTCAGTATTAAGAGGGACAATTAACCTGGAAGTTGATTAGGTTCATAGCTAACTCTGAGTTGATAGACTCAACTTTATGTCAGTAAGTCACAGTGAATTTGGTTGGTATATTACATGAAAACTGTGTATGTAAATAGTTATGGGATGACATAGTAGACACATCCAGTTTGGGGATGTGGGCACGGGTCAACCTGGGATATGTATGCATTTCTTCTTGTCACATAAACTTTAATAAAGAAGTTTAAAAAAAAAAGAAGACGGCAAGCTAAAAGACAAAGCACCTCAACATAAAAGCAATGAGGCGGTTACCAAAAGTGCATCAGCAACAAAGCCATATTTCAATGCCCTCCTGCTTAAAGTAGAACCAGTTCACAGAAAACCATGGTCTGGACGCAGCTATACCCAGTTACAACCTGTTCAGAAAGGATAGGCAGAGCAAAAAAGGTGGGGTGTAGCATTTACATTCAAGAAGAAATAAAAGCCACAGAAGTGAAAGGGCACCCTGAGGACACTAAGTCGCTGTGGCTAACAGTAGATACGGGCAAAGGAAAAACCTTCAAATTGGCATCACGTACAGGCCCCCAAATCAAGGGGATAAAGGAGATAAAGACCTAATAGAGGAAATCCACTAAATGACTGATAAAGGTGGAGTAATACTGGTGGGGGACTTTAACGTACCAGATATAAACTGGAGCACACTAAGGGTGGAAACAGCAAGAAGCAGGGACTTCTTTGTCACTACAATGCACAGGACTCAGACAACTTGTTAAAACCCCAACAAGGGAGATGCCATTCTCGATCTGGTCTCCCAAGCACTGACAGGATTAGGAAAATCAACGTGGGATGCCATATGGGAAGGAGCAACCACAGTATGTGAGCTTCAGTAAACATAACACAGGACACCAACCACTCAAAAATAAAGGTGCTAGATTTCAAAAGGCTGATTTTCAAAATGAGAAACAGTATAAGAAATTATTTAATGAAAACAGAAGATGAGGAGGTGGAGGTCATGGGGAAGACTCTAGAGAGCAATCAAGACAGTCACAGATCAATGCTCCAGAAAGATCAGCAAAGTGAAAGAAAAATAAACCTTTATGGTTTTCCAAGGAAGTGGCTACCACAGTCAAAGAAAAAAGAAGGCGTACAAGATGTACCAAGAAACTAAAACGGAGAAAGACTGGATTCATACTGGGAAAAATGAAAGAATCCAACAAAAAATAAGTAAGGCAAAAGTCCAGACTGAGGTAAAGGTAGCAGAAGGGTCAAAGAGAGGTGAAAATCATTTTTAGATACATCAGGAATGAAAGAAGGCAAAAGGGTTATAGTAAAGATTACTACTGAGGAAGAAAATACCAAAGATGACCCAGAGAAACTAAAATCCTCAATAAGTACCTCTGCTCGTGTTTTCCAAGGATGACCCAGGGATGGCCCAGCCCTCAGGAAACACACAACCCAGGACCAGGGTCAACACATTAGCCCATTCACAGAGACCCAAGTACAGGAGATGCTGAATAAAATAAAGGTGGACAAAGCCATGGGACCGGATGAGATGCACCCCAGAATCCTAAAAGTACTTGGGGAAGAATTAGCGGTCCCACTGGCAAATCTATTTACCAAATCCTTGAAAAGCAGAGTGGTGCTCAAAGACTAGAAAAAAGCAATAGTGGTCCTACTTCACAAATTGGGCAGCAATGAGGGGCTGGAAATGACAGGCCAGTAAGCCTCATGTCTATAGTGGGGAACTTAATGGCGACACTACTCTAACAGAGGATCATAGCATTCCTCGAAGCTAGGGCCAACAGACCCCTAATAACATGGTTTCACAGCAAGAAGGTCATGCCAGACGAATCTGCTTGAGTTTTTGATTACACTACAAAGGTAAAGGATGACAGTGGGGTGGTGGATGTGATCTACCTAGACTTTAGTAAGGCCTTCGACTCAGTTCCACACAGAAGGCTGGTAAAGAAGCTTGACACACAGGGGTTGGTCTGGAAGTAGTCAGATGGGTACAAAACCGGTTAAAGGCAGAACCCAAGTTGCAGGTAAATGAGCACTATCGACGGAAGGCAGGGTGACAGCGGTGTGCCCCAGGGTTCGGTACTGGGGCCTGTGCTCTTCAATGTTTTATAACTGACATCACTGACAGACTGGAGGGAAGGTGTGTCTGTTCACAGATGACACCAAGATATGTAAAAGGGTTGACATCTCAGAGGATCGGGCAAGATGGAAGCTGAACTCAAGAAGCTTGAAGAATGGTGTGGAGCATGGCAGTGAGATTTAATGCCAAAAAGTGCAAGGTCATTCACAGAGGAAGAAAAATCAAAAAGGAGTATCACCAAGGAGGCAATAAGCCTCAAAGCAGGAGCAAGATCTGGGAATTATAATCTCAGATGACTTGAAAGTGGAAAGCAGTACAAGAAGGCAACATTAAAAGCCAACGGAATTCAGGGGTGCATTAGGAGGGAATCATGAGCAGGAGAGAGAGGTGGTGCTAACACTGGACAGATCACTGGTATGGCCTCATCTGAGTATGGTGTCCAGTTCTGGAGGTCACACCTCAAAAAGACATAGACTGGGTGGAAACAGTGCAGAGAAAGGTGACAAAAAGTATTCAGGGTTTTCAGGACATGTCCTATGGGGAAAGACTGGGGAACTGAACATGTTCTCCCTGGAGCAGAGAAGAGAGAGGGACATGACTGAAACATTCAAATACATAAAAGGCGTAAACAAGGTACAGACACAGGAATGTTTTTATTTCAAGAAGAGCAGCAGAACCAGGGGACATGATTAAAGGCTGCAAGGAGGAAGTTCTCTACCAACACCAGGAAGTTTTCTTCACAGAAAGAGTGGTGGACATCTGGAACAGCCATCCCCAGAAGTAGTGAGGGCTAACACTGTGGGAAATTCAAGAATGCATGGATAGACACAAGGAAGCCCTTACATCACAGGGCAACTAGAGTGTCAAAATAGGTCTAAAATGATGGGCAGACTAGATAGACCTGATGTCTCCTTCTGCTGCCATTTTCTATGTTTCTATGTTTCAATCTAAAATTCCATGATTTGCATTTACATCCCACGATGCCTTGAATTATGGGAGTCTGTGTGATTTTGTATTTCTCAAGCTTGACTTCATTGCCAGTGCCCCTTTTGACCTTATATTTCTTGTATGTAGTGTTTTGTGTGCCATCTATGTAGTGTGTGTGTGTGTCTCTGTATGTAGTACTGCATATGTGCATCTGTACAGCACTGCATTCTGCTCCCATCTATGTATACAGACATATGTGTCTTTATGTGTTTGTAGCTCTGGTACAGCTAGGAAATAGTAAAGCTGGTTAGTTGGATGGGAGGCAGCAGAGTTGTGGTGAATGGGGTCAGATCCGTGGAAAGAAAGGTCACCAACAGAGTACCACAAGGATCTGTCCCGGCCTTGTCCTCTGCAACATGTTCATCAGTGACATGGGAAAGGGAATCCAGAGCAGGTTGTGTCTGTTCGAGATGACACTAAACTCTGTGCTAGAGTTGACAATGTGGAGGGGTAAGGGAATTGCAGAAAGACCTGAAAAGGCTGGCAAAATGGACCAAAGTCTGGTAACTGATATTCAATGCCAAGAAGTGCAAAGTGATGCACTTAGATCACAAAAACCCCAGAACAGAGTACTGTAAGGGCAGGGTTCATCTGGACACACCATCACAGGAGAGGGCCCTAGAAGTCATCTTCAGTGACTCCGTTAAAGAAACTAGCCAATGTAACAAGTCCTTCAGCAAGGCTAACATGATGCGGAAGCACCAAGTTAGGTCGAACAGTAAAATTGCTGACCTCCAGCACAGCGATGGCACAATACTGACACAGATATTGTGCCACCCAATCCCCAGAGTTTTCTGTGGGGGCCGTGCCCTCATCCCATGTGGGGGCTCTGCCCCTGCACTCCCCAAACTTTAGGATTCTCAACTACAGGTCGAAGTTGGTCCGGAGGGGCAGAACACTGGAGGACAGAGTAACACAGAAATGGACCATTACAGCAACTGTCACTGTAGTGGTCTTTTTCCGTGATTCTACTGGCCAGGGTGTTGGGCAAAAGGGGGTCACCCATGATGCTAGGGTGCATTGGTAGGGGGTTTGATAGTAGGAAACAGGAGGAACAATTACCTCTGTTAGGTCACTGGTAAGGCCACACCTGAAGTACTGTGCCCGGGTCTGGAGTACTCACCTAAAAAGGACAGGGACAGGCTGGAGATGGTACAATGCAGGATGGCCAAGATGAGTCAGGGCCAGGGCCTCTGACTTGCTGTTAGCCTCGATATTTGTATTAGGCTCCAGCTGTGTTCCTACCATCTGCCATGTCTTATTATCTATTGCTTATACTGAACTGCTCTTGATAGGTATCTGTGAGACTCCAATTGTGCCTTACAATCTGCCAGTGTTTGTTCCTCTGCCACAAGAGGTTACACAAGAGTGCTGTTTTCTAGAGGTTGCCTTTCCCCCATGCCTGAGGAGTCTACTGTACTGTATGCTGCCACCCTCCCCATCTACTTAGTTAGCTAGGTACAACTCCATTGTTTAAGTTAGACCTACTCCCCAGCCAGGTGTAGTCCCATCACCCTTTCTGTTACTAGGCTTCCTCCTTATCTGGATGAAGCTCGCACCCCCACCTCCAGTTGCTTAACTAGGCTTTCTCCCAATCTGGGTGAAGCACACATCCACCCATTGCTTATTTATTTATTTATTGAAATGTTTCACCAGCAAGGCACACTGAATAACAAGTTGCTCAAATCCCTCAGCACCTGAGGGGGTAACAATTAGATTAAGAATTAGACATAAAGCTTAATATATCCAAGAAATTAAACATTCAATTGCATTTGTAACAAGACATACAGTTAAAAATATCATAAATAATCATACAGTCACATTTGTGACATAGCATACAATTAAATATAGCATACCTGTTGGGGGTGGCCAACCACCAACCAAGATGGCGACTTAATTGTAAAGCTCTTTTGCCTGTGAGCCTTGAACCCAATTATATGCTGCTCCAGTGATCCTTGATGGGAACTATTAAGTTTAGCAGTGATCAGAAATAACCTGCTAATTCCAGACTGTTTTACAGAGACAACCGGACCATAGGAACCCTTCAAAAATAGCCAGTTTGCTCTGAAGACAACAGCACCATTAGGCCCCATGGCGCAGTTGGCAGTGGAGGAGAACCCTCGATCAGAGACATGTTCACATCGATAACGACCAGTATCGATGCCTTAACGTTGGTGGCGAACACCACTGCAGTATCGATACAACAACTGGATGCTAGGGTGGACCGAATTGAACAGAAAACCACAGTACAAGATGATGTAATGCAGGGCCACTGTGCAGCTATGTGAGAACAAGTGGCCCAAATTTGTTTCCTACAGGACAAGCTTGAGGACTTGGAAAACAGGAATCATCACAATAATCTGCATTCTTGGCTTTCCAGAGGGTTGTGAAGCTGGGAAGGCCCTATCCTTTTGCAGCGAACGCTCTCTGAAGTTTTGAAACTGGCTGAGGGTATGAGGATTACAATCGAAAGGGCACATCACTCACTGCAACCCAAACCCAGGCAGGAGGACAGACCCAGACCGTATATTGTCTGAATACTAAATCATGCCAAAAGAAGCTATACAAGCTAGAGCCAGGAATTGGGAAACTTCACTGGCATGAACATTCTATTATGATCTTTCAAGATTACTCTAAGGAGTCAGCTGCTAATCTGAGGGCTTCTCTAATGTTTGCCGCAAACAACATGCCTTACAAGTCCCTTTCACCCAGCGATACCCTGCTAATTTACAGATCTCGGACAATGGCACCACACACACCAGATTGACTCTCCAGCAGCTACGATGACCTTCATTACAGGGCGATGGGAGGCAGCCTGGCTCCTCTTCTTACAATCAGAAAGATGGAATGACCTGCTGATCTTCACTACAGGAAGACCCATTGGATGCTAAAGCGTTAATGCCCTTTACATCCCTCAACTGATGCTGAACCCCGAAACAGAGATCCAGGAAAAGGCTGCTGTCCATCCACATTCCAAGTACGATCATCCATAGGAAAAGGCACCTATATCCAAACTACAGGATCAAAACTTTGCTTCCACTGAGATGACCGAAACAGAGGATGTTAGCCCTTATTTCACACAAAACCGCTTTTCCCTGTTACAAGATATGCCAGATATCGAGCGAGAAGAGGAGATGGCTATCAATTCAGTACCCCGAATATAAGCTATAACGGAGAAGGAATTAACTGGGCCTTGGCCACGGAAGCGTGCCTTGCCCTTACAGGATCCAGATTCATGATCTTCGCCCGGTTCTCCACCAAGCTGCAACATTGAAGATAACCAGTCGGAGTCACAACAACCCCATTCAAGAGGCCGAAATGAACAGTCATAATACAGGAAGATCGTCCAGTCAGATAAGTACCAAAGGATAGGTGTCTCAGGGATTCGATTAACAGGAGGATAGCAAGATTAATTAGGGCCTGCTTACTAGGGAGTCTAACTCCTTCAGCACAAGTCATTGCAGGCTTGGATCAGGCCTTTTTGTTTCCTGTAGACGTCAAATCCAGTGGTACTAGATAAATGGACTGTCTTGTTAAGATGGGATATTGTGGCCTTGGGTCGACTGTGTAAAAAAAATATATATATATATATATATATATTTTAATGTATGCTGCGTATGAGTTAAAATGTTAGTGATAGGGTTAAATGTTAACTACATCTTTGCCCACTATGGTGGACCATTAAATCCCTATCCCCGCTTTTTCTGTACTCCACAACCCTTTTGAGGGTGCGACAAGGGGAGAATGATCAGGGCCCCAACAAGACAGGAGGAGGAGGAGTATATATACTAAGCATTAGGCAGATCCCAAACCGAAAGCGTTTTTTCATTTCAGTCTCCCTCAAAAAAGTGTTGTACATGAAATAGCTCAGCTGAAATACAACGCCCATCTCTTATCAGTGGGATATGTGAGATCCAGAGTCACTGGATGCCTCTCTGGCAAATATTGTTTATTGGGGTTGAAAGCAGATAAAGGGAAGGGATATGAGATAAACTCATGACATTTAACAAGATGCTCTGAGCTCAGGCCCACTCTAAATATACATCTTAATGGGCTCCTCTGTAAAATAAACCTCCAGTTTTATCCCTGAACAGGGCAGAGATAGATCTCGATTAAGACAGTATTTCAGTTTTAACCTCAGGTGCCCCATTTGGAAACAGATATTATGTTGCTGTTGTGCTAGACCACTGGGGTAAAATGTTTAATGGTCTGGGTAAGACATTCAATAGTCTGGATTATCCCAAGATGTATAGAATTTTGTCTATTGTTATATTATAAAGGGTCCTCTATAGTATAGATGTTATACTTTACTACTAGCCAAAAGGAAGTTTGTTCTGACATAAGCTAACTGCCTAATTTATGGGACACAAAAGATGGTATGTTCAGTTTATCAGTCCCACTGTTTGAGACTTGTCGGAACCCCGCCCAAGTTCCAGATTTGGAGAGATTATGCAGTGGCCTTGGCAGTACTTATGGCAAGTGACTAAATAATTATGTCACCAATAATATTCAGATTGACAGGACGGTTAAAAATAATTGATAATCTTGGATCCTGACTTTGTGCTGGGGACCAGGGTTTCCGCCAGCCATAGGCAGATCTATAAATATAGGTCACTTGACATGATCCTCTGATGTCTGACCACCGGGGACACAGGTTGCCCTTTATCTGTGTACCCTGGATAGGTTCAGGGCAGAGGTTTACTGATAATTCTCACTCATTTACATTGATAGTATTGCACTGATCAGCTTAGTGGTTCCATAGTGTGGGGTAGTCCCCCACGGAGATCTAGATTCTTCCACGTCCCACAACATGATCAGACATACCATTGGCTGGGGATCCAGCCAGTTAAGTCCTTCGTGTCTCTAGTGTGTTTTGTTTGATAGATTAAGTAGAGTAGTTAGTAGATACAGAAAGTAGATACCAGGTCCCTAATCAGCAACCGTAGACTGCTAATTTTAAATTTTTATATAGGTGGCACATACTAATTTCGGGACCACTGCCGTTTAGGCATATTTCATAATCAATATAACAGAAGTGGTTCCCCTTTACCCTGCACTGACTTCATCTAATCTCTCTAGGTAATCATCAGACCAATATGACTGACCTGGTGTCTCACACTTGGAATGTCAGAGTACTGAATTCCTAATGAAATGAAAGAATGTCCTGACACATCTGAAGTGTTTACATTCCAAAGTTGCCTTTCTACAGGAAACTAAACTGTCAGGAGATGATCATACCTGTATGACTAAGAACTGGGTGTGCCAGCAGGTTCATTCTAATGCACCTACCAGGAAGCATGGGGTCCTAATCCTTTGCATAAATCTCTCCCTGGACATTAATGCAGACACTCTCAGATCAGGATGGTAGATGGGTGATAGCTACATACCAAACTCCCACAGGTCCACTCACTCTTTGCAATATTTATGCCCCAATGAAGACAATACCCAGTTTTTCCACAAGCTCGCAGAGATGAAACTAGAGTTTAACCCCCAGACTGCCCTCTCCTCGTAGGCGGGACTTTAATCTGACTTTGGTTCCGTCTTTGGATAGACGATACAGGCAAAGAGGCTCATATCAGAAGTGGGAAAGTCCACCAGGAGATGATCTTAGACCAGGGTTTACTAGAGCTATGGAGACTTTTCACCCCAGAATGAGGATTATACCTTCCACTCAGAGGCCATTCCTCATATAGCAGACTGGACTTCTGGTTGGGATCACCAACCATTGTAGCTAAAACTCTTGATGTTATGATTCTCCCCAGAACCATCTCCGACCACACCCCAATGCAGCTTTCTATACAATGGGACATTGTAGCCCCTCCACCTAGACAATGGAATTAGACCCTCTCCTAGGGGGGACCCTGATTTTATCTTATGGGCCAAAATGAAGCTTCACTCTGTTTTGCTGAAAATCCCATAACAGATACCTCTGCAGCCACCACGTGGGGAGTGTTTAAAGCCACGATGAGGGGCAATATCATGGGTTATGCAGTGGTGAAAGAAGAGAGAGGAGCACCAACTGGTAACCTTAGAAAAACAGCTTGCAGCAGCTGAGGACAGTTTAAATATATGCCCTCCCTCTATACACTTCCCTACAGGCAGAACTATTTTGGGCCTGCATTTTCAAATTAATCAGCTTCTGAACAGGAAGGCAGAAGCAGCCATTCTACTGTTAAGACATACCTATTGGGAAGGGGCGATATAGGGGCCAAAACACTTGCATACCAACTAAGAAAAATGCAGGCTAGCAGATACATTTCGGGGCTAAAAACAAACAAGGGATATTGGGTACCTCCCAGAGGACATTAATAACAACATGTCTTCCTTTATAGATCCCTCTATACCTCCACTCACATAACATCAAATAGAGACTCAATCCTTTTTGATATTTTGCTCCTACCCAAACTGCAGGTACAGCAAGCACAGGTTTTAGACCTTCCCATTACTGGAGAAGAAGTATCTGCAGCTATTCAAGGTTTGAAAAAAGGAAATCCCAGGTAGTGATGGCTATACAGCAGAATTTTATCAGGCACTATCCCAGATTATTTCCCTCTCCTGACTTTGGTCTTCCAGGAGATAGAGCTTAAAGGTTCCCTTCCCCTCTATGCAAGAAGCCATTATTGTGGTACTCCCAAAAAAGGGCAAAGATCCCACTAACCCCAGAAGCTACCATCCAATTTCTCTCATCAATCTGGACAGAAACTGTATGCCAAAAATCTAGGCAACTAGGCTCAGTTCCCTACTTCCTAGACTTGTACATCCCTCACAGGTGGGGTTTATACCGGGTTGCCACAGTTCTGACCACCTGAGAACCTTGATGAGTCTAATACCCTTTTCAAGTCCTCACAACACCAGCCGCTGCCATTGCAGTGGACTTTGAAAAGGCATTCGACTCCATAGAATGGAACTATCTTATATGGTTCTTACACATTTTGGGATGGGGATACCTTTCTCTCTAGGATACAGGCCATATATGCTGGCCCCTCAGCCAGAGTTAATACGAACTCCATACTCTCTCCTACATTTCCACTGGGCAGAGGCACAAGGCAGGGCTGCCCTATCTCTCACCTTTTCTTTCAGTTTAGCCATTGAACCTTTGGCTGCAGCGATACAGATTCACCCTGATATAATTGGCCTAACAGTGGGAAGTACAAGCTACACAACTCTAATGTACACTGACGACCTTTTGCTTCTCTTGGCAGACACCCAACGTGCCCATCCCTCCCTGCTCCAGTCTTTTAGATGCATTTTACAGATACTCAGGACTACGACTGAATCAGAACAAGACCAAGTATTGCCCTTAACACTCATTGTTCACAACAGGTGGCTGAGACAGCTGACCTACTCTGGGCTCCAGATGGAATAACTTACTTGGGAATTGTCTTAACCTTATCCTTAGATACAGTATGGCAGAACAATATCCATCCCTCTCGCCTCTATTAAGATGGACTTTGAAAGATGGAAGCTCCTTAAACTTACACTGCTGGAAAGATTGCGACTGTTAAAATGATATCTGCCCTAAGCTTTTTACCTTCTTATGCATTTGCCCATTCCCTTTCCTAAACACTGGCACAGGGCATTTGACAGTTTAGTTGGGGATTTTCTTTGGGAAGGATCTAAACCTAGATATAGTCGTTCTAAACTTAGGTCTCACTGGAAGCAAGGAGGTGGAATCTCCCATGGATAGAGGGCTACCATAGGGCTTTTCTGCTGGCCCAAATGGTCAAGTGGTTTCGCCCTTTCTCCTTTCCCCACAATGGATACAACTTGAGATGGATTTAAATGGGAACTGCACATCCTGCCTCACTTCTTTTCAGGGTACCTATCCCAAAATCGGACCAGTCAAGTCGACCTCATACAGAACACAGTACACCTCTGGTGGAAATCTCTTGAGCAAATTGGATATTCACCCATAAGATGATGATGATGACAATGGAACTCCTCCCGCTCCCATATGTTCCCATTTGGCAGAATTCCTCCATCACTATAGGTGGCACTGTAGTATTGTGGAACACAGGCTAAAGCTGGGCATCTCCAAAATGGAGGATATACTGGTACCAAACCTTAACACAATCCATACTTTTTTAATCCCTCTGACAGAAATGGGGAATTTCACACTTAGATTTATGGAGATACTTACTACTTAGGGATGCAACCCAACATCTTTTAGCCCTGACTATGTCCTCTGTAAATCATCTGAACCCTCTGATCTGAACAAATGGGTACAACACCTCAGGGCTAGCAGGAAGTATACACGCTAAAATTAGGGATACCTTCCTTCCCAATCGGAGCAGGCAAGATGTAAACAGGAGAAGATGTTGCAATCCCACATCTCACTTGAGGCTTGGATCACACCTGGAAGGATACTCATAGTTGGTTTAAAGACGCTAGATCCAGACTGATACAAAACAAAATTGCCCTCCTGGTATCAAACCCTGCAGTTCTGCATAAGCCAAACTTCAAGAATCTGACTGCTGTTGGAGATGTTGGAGACCAGGTGGTGATCTCTCACACATATTATGGTCTTGTTCAAAGATTCAACCCCTCTGTGTGGAGATACAAACTCTGGCCTCTGAGGTCACACAACAGCAGATTCCCTTAGCCCTCATTTCTACCTACTGGGAATAAGACGTGATCTCTCTCAGATGTCACCACAAATGTACAGGTGGCTTGCTTTGCTGACCCTGCAAACCAGCTGAACTATTCTCTGTAAATGGAGATCCACTGTGGTCCTACAGTCATAGAGATATTGATGTCTCTTTCGGCACTGGCTAAACGTGACAGAATTTCCCACCTTCAGACAGCCCAAATGTCTATATTTGGACTCTGATGGACACATTATCTTAACTATGTACAGCCTCAGACGGGGTAGGATGAATGTTTTTCAACTATGCAGGATATAATATGGTTAGATGGGGACAGTAATCACAGGAACAATGTTTCAAGGGTAAGTGCTGCCTATTCCCTTAGGGTTTGATATCCTGGGACCCACCTTTTTCACTTTTCATTCTCAAGTAGATTAGGTTGTCAACCTGATCTTCCATTATCTGCACCCTGAAGTATTTAAATCAAGAACTCATGCTTTGGTATGTATCTGTTTCTGCCTTAGGTTGGTCGGGATTTTGCAGAGCATACACACACTTTGCCCAACTCTTCTCCAGAGGCCATGAAAGGGATTTGATTGGCTTGTCCAGGCACATGGAAACATGCATGATGTGCTTATGTCCGCAAAGAAGGTAATCTGTGGGGAGACTCTGGACTGGTGAGTGTAACAGTTTGATTTTTACGTGAATGTTTCCTTCTTAGATGACTTTGACTGTATGTATTAACAGTTAGACCTGTGTGTCTATATATATATATATATATATATATATATATATATATTTTACCAATCATAGTGAAAATTCCAGGTCACTCTATGGCCTTTGTACATGACCAATGTGCTCAGAATATCATTCTGTTTATTAGGTAAGAATATTTTCTGGTTACAAGCTGATGTTTATACCTATTGTAGAGTGTATGCTATTAATATTAATTTTACATAGCTAAGATGTCATTTACTTTAAATCTGTACCTGTAACCACCACAGGTACTGGTGTGAACTGTTCAGAATGTTAATTGAAAGTAATAAAAGTTAAACTAAAAAACCCAAATATATCATACCTGTGGAATATGCATTTAATTACATGTGGCATACCTGAGGAACATAGTACATAGTGGTGAAGGGAGAGGAAAGCATGCTGAGGAAGCAGGCTCAGGGGAGGAAGGTTTAATAAGTGATGTGAGTCATGGAGAGAGCAGAATCATAGGAGGACAGTTAAGGAGGGTAAAGCAGTAGCAGTTAGATGATTGAAAGTTATGTAGGCAGAAGCAAGGAGGAGGAGGAGGAGGAGGAGGAAGAGTGCCATATTTTGGGGAGAGGAGTTCCAGATTTGCAGGAAACAATGGGAAGCCTGACTGACCGATGAGAGTGGTTCAACAGGGGACCAACAAAGTGTGAGTGTCAGAGGATCTCAGGGAGTGGGAGGAGGGGAAGATAGTGAGCATGACAGGTAGGGAGGAAGTTCTCCTAACCAAAATTTAGAGTGAGTTTGGCATGGTAAGTGGGGCACCTGTTGGAAAGCAGGGAAGGGACATGGTTTGGTAGAGGCCACAGTGATGAGTGCGTGATGGAGCATCAAGGGCAAATTGACAGAAGGAGTTAAAGAGAGCATCCAGTCTGGTTAGGGGGATTTGGGAGTGGCACCATAGACTTCATCACAGTAGTCGAAAATAGGGAGGATCATCTTCTGGACTAGTTCACACCATGCTGTAGGAGTGATGCTGTCCTGGTAATAAGGCACCAAGCTTGGGGAGCAAATTTTCAGGATGGAGTCAATGTGGCCAGAGAAGTTTGAGGTGCTGGTCCAACCAAACCCCAAGGTATTTGAATGAGGAGGTGTCCTCTAGGATTGTCCCATCAAGGGTATGGAAAGATGGTAAAGGGTGGAGCCTAGAGAGTCTCTGCCTAGTGCCAAATGTCATGGAGACAGTCTTGTTGGCATTTAGGAATAGCTGATGTGAGGCAAGCCATACAACTGAACCTGGTGGAAGTCAAGCTGAAGGTGGTTGCTACATCGGCAGGGCATTTGTCAGAGGAGAACAGGACATTATCATTGGCATACATTTGGATATAGGAGGAGGGGGCATATGGAGGGCAAGTCATTTTGGAAGATGGAGAAGAGAATGGGTCCAAGCACTGAGCCCTAGAGTGTGGGACTCCTGTGGAAATGGGGGATTGTATCCTGGATCTTGACTGATTGTGTTCCGCCTGAGAAGTAAGCTCTAAACCAGTTTTGGGCAGAAGTACACAACCCAGTAGTCGAAGGGAGTCAAGAAGTAGGGCATGGGAGACTGTGTCGAACACCTTGGTGAGGTCAACAAAGCTAGCAGAGGTAATGAGGCCATTATCCATCCCAGTGAGGATGGAGTCAGTGAGCCTGAGTAGGGAGGTGGTAACAGAGTGGTTCTTCCAAAACCATATTGGAATAGGGAAAAAGGCAGAAACATTGAGGAAGGAGGTTAGTTGAGAGATGACCAGGTGTCCTTGGAGTTTAGCAAGGGCAGAGAGGAGGAGATTGGGCGAACATTTGCAGGGAAGGAGGGGTCAGCACCCTTTGGGAGAGGAAGGACCACTGCATGTTTCCAGGATGAAGGACAGATGAGGACAAGAAGGAAAGTTTTAGGATTAAGGAGAGAGGTAAGCTATAACAGAAGCTGAAAGGTAGAGGAATTTAGGGTCAAGGTCATCCAGTGATGAGCTTTTGGAAGTATTAAGAGAGAGAAGGCCATTAGTGTCTCTTCTGGGAAGACCACAAAAAAGAGAAGGAAGGTCATAGAGGGGTTGAGCGCTGGTTGTGGGAGGATGAAGAGGGGGAGGTTAGAGGAGAGTGACTTTAGAAGTGCTATGGCGGAGGTATAATAGGAGTTAAACTCTTGAGCCACTGTACATGATTCAGAGGCCAATGAGTTGTTTATTTTAAGCACGGGAGGTGGATGTGAGGAGGAGAATAGGGCATGGACCACTTTCCAGAATTTTGAGGGTGAATTAATGTTTTTGAGAAAAGATGATTTAAAATATTCAGACTTGGCAAGTCTGGTAGCTTTTGTGCAGGTATTTCTTAACATGCGACTACCTGCATGGTCTGGGGAAGCTGGGAGGTCTTATGTTTCCTCCAAGCTTTGTCTCGCTCCCTGAGACAGGTCAGTAACTCAGGGGAGACCCAGATGATGGTTGTCATGAACTCTAGTGCATTTGAATGGAGCATAGGAGCTTAATTAGGCTTCCTCCCAATCTAAGTGAAGCTCACATCCCCCCAAGTTTGTTTAATCTTAGGCTTCCTTCCTTGGGGAGAAGCCAGCATCCTCCAGATTATTAAATTAGGGACTCCCCATCTGGCTGTAGCCACACAGCCCTCCAAATTATTCAGCTTAGGCTTCCTTCTCTCTTGGGTCTAGCCTTCTTCCAAATAAAAAGGCTGCTCTAGAGATGATGTGGCATGTCTCAGACACAATGAGCTAGAACACAAGTCAAGTCAAAGTTTATTTAGAACATGTATAACCACAAGAGAAGCACTCATTCCAATAAAAGTGTGTAATCATAAAACACTTATTGCAAAAATACATAGTTAAAACTAATTTGTTAGAAATATGATTTCTCATATTTCAACATAAATTACAGATTCAGTATGTTACAAGTTTCCAGGTAAAATTTAATAGTAGCATATGAACAAGCCATATTTTGGCCACTTATAAATCTTAGAAGGAGAGCTTCCTTATTTAGACTGCCTGATTTGTTCATAGAGGACTTCATTCATGTTTTCCTTATTTTATCTAATAATGGACAGTAAAAGAGTAAATGTATTGTGATATATTGATCCTCCTTGCATTTACAATTTCTAGGCTCTATTAATGTTTCCTATGACGCCATCTGAGACCTATACTGAAAATAAATATTAAACTGCATCCTAGCCAATCTTTTGCTGTGCAGCATATTTTGGCACCAAACCAAGTAATCCTGAGACCCATTTAGAGCATCTATCAACTTGTATTGCTCGAACACTGATGAGAAGGTGACTGTCATATTATCCAGATGTAAGTTTCAACATAAATTACAGATTCAGTATGTTACAAGTTTCCAGGTAAAATTTAATAGTAGCATATGAACAAGCCATATTTTGGCCACTTATAAATCTTAGAAGGAGAGCTTCCTTATTTAGACTGCCTGATTTGTTCATAGAGGACTTCATTCATGTTTTCCTTATTTTATCTAATAATGGACAGTAAAAGAGTAAATGTATTGTGATATATTGATCCTCCTTGCATTTACAATTTCTAGGCTCTATTAATGTTTCCTATGAAGCCATCTGAGACCTATACTGAAAATAAATATTAAACTGCATCCTAGCCAATCTTTGCTGTGCAGCATATTTTGGCACCAAACCAAGTAATCCTGAGACCCATTTAGAGCATCTATCAACTTGTATTGCTCGAACACTGATGAGAAGGTGACTGTCATATTATCCAGATGTAAGTTGATGTCCGTCCACCTAATTTTTTGTTCTTACATATTCTGAAATATTAGCTGTGCTACACTTATTCAAGATATTATACAACACTGTCTTGCGTATCATGGAGTTAAGTTTTTAAACATAGATGAGTACTGTATTCCTTCATTGTACTGCAGAATAGTTTCTTCCCAGCAGGCATACCTTAATTTACTCTACAGTTTTTTTACAAGTCTTTCCCAAAATGTAATGATCTTATCTTTGCTGAAAGCTGTAATAAAGATAAATTTGTTTCTTTTTCTCAAATGAGCACTAGACAATGCTGATAGTAAACCCAGAGCATTTCTTAAAAAGAGATTTTGAATGGGTTCTAATATTTCACATGAAGGTTCTAGTCCCCAGAATTGGCAGGGTAATGCAAGGTAGCCTTTACCTTGACCTTATATACATTGAGCGTTGCCTTGAAGGAATTATCCGTACAATTTACCAAACCTATTTATGCCCAGTGCCAGTCATCTACCTTTTGTTTGTTCATTTTATGTTTGCTTGCATGCATGTGCAAGAAACATAGTGCCTTCATCGAGAATTTCGGTGTGTCACCTCCTCCTCCAATTCAGGCACTGTGCTGGCAAGCGGCCTGTAAGCCAATGCATTTTGGAGCTGTCTATGACACGCTCCAAAATGCAGTGACCTCTGATTGAAAGGGGAGCTATGCTTGAGTGAGCAGCGATAAGAAGCTGCTGCTACATGCAGCTCCCCCAGCCGCAGCGCGCAGGCTACCGACGCAGCGTGAGCCGACGGGTGCCCAATCCCGCTCACGGCTGAACCGCGCCTGTCCTCCTCCCCTCCCCATTGTTGATGCCATGCTGGAGCCCACCCCAGCATGGCAATCCATCATGTTGCCGGTGGGGGTGCCTAACTCGCTGGCTGAACGCACCCTCCCACAGTACCCCAGTCACGCTGGGAGCCCACCCAGCGGCAAACGGTCCCGCGCTTTTTAAATTTTATCGAATGGTGCCCAACTTCGTCAGCTGAACGCCCCCTGAAGTCCTTTTGCCATGCTGGGAGCCCACCCCAGCGTGGCAAGCGGTCCATCGACGTCTCTTTTGTTTTAACCTGTAAAACAAAACGGTCCCGCGTCGCGTCTTCGAACCCTCCCACAACCCGCACCCACTCACTGCGCACTCCAGCTTCCCCCATCCCCTCACCCCATACACTCCGGACTCCGCTGCGCGATCTTCGGTGGACGGGGAACGCGCTGCACTCTTCAAAGCCGACCCATGAACTGAGGAAATGCCGGTGAGCTGTATAATGGGCTAGATAGGAGGTTCAACTGTGCATATCTCAGGCATTTTGAGAATTTTGCACCAAATTTTCAACATGGGTTTTGGATTCCTTCTCATGAATGATGTCACTGTCATGGCGTTGTGTTCGGGCTCGAAGGGTGATTTGGCGCAGTGACTGCACAGTGACTGTGAAATCACCCTTCGGGACTGAATACCACCGTGACAGTGACATCATTCATGAGAGAGGGGCCCAAACCCCATGTTGAAAATTTGGTGCCAAAATTCCAAAAAACATCAGCTTCATTATGACGTCGTTGTGCAGTTCCTTGAGCTCGTAAGTTCATGAAATTTCAATATTTTCCTCCAGATTTTCAACATTGCCATTTTACCACACCATCTTATAGAGTAGTACAGCTGTCATTTTCACATCTCACCTAAAATGTGTTTCCACCCTTGTAGCAGCAGAATGGCCAGTTGTGTGTGCGAAATCAATGTCGGGACAAATTAAGAAAATTGCAGTGACACTGTTCATGAGCAGGCGTCTTGAAATAGCTATGTTGAAAATTTGGTGAAAAAAATTCTAAAATGACTGTTTTCACGATGCGTTGTGATTCCTTGCGCTCATAGGTTCTTAATTTTCAATATTTCCCTCCAGATTTTCAACATTGCCATTTTCCACACCTTCTTATGAGTAGTACAGCTGTCATTTTCACATCTCACCCAAAACATGTTTCGCCATATGGCGCACTGGCTGGCGCGGTCGTTATGTGAACTCAGTGTATGGGACACATTAAGAAAATCGCAGTGTCACTGTTCATGAGCAGAGATCTTAAAATGGCAATGTTGAAAATTTGGTGACAGAATTCCTAAAAATGACTGTTTTATGAGTGTCGTTGCACAGTTCCCATGCACGCTCATAGGTTTGCGAATTTTCAATATTTCCACTCAGATCTCCAACATTGCCATTTTTCCGCACCTCCTTATGAGCAGTACAGCTGTCATTTTTCACATCCTGCCCAAAGCGTGTTTCCGCCCATGTAGCGCTCAATGGCAGTGGTCGGTGCAAACTCAATGTATGGGACACATTAACAAAACCACAGTGACACTGTTCATGAGCAGAGGTCTTAAAATGGCTATGTTGAACCTTGGTGAAAAATGCCTAAAAATGACTTTTACGAGCATGCGTTGCACAGTTCCTATGCATGCTTTCGTAAGTTTGCGAATTTATATTTTCACTCTAGATTTTCACATGTCCATTTTATTAAACTTCCTTATGAACAGTACAGCTGCAATTTTCATATGTCACCCAAAATGTGTTATCGCACATGTAGCGCACAATGGTGCTGTTGGTGTGTGAAAGCAATGTTTAGGACAGATTAAGAAAATCACAGTTACACTGTTCATGAGCAGAGGTCTTAAAATGGCTATGTTGAAAATTTGGTGACAAAAGTCCATAAAATGACTGTGTATCTGAGTGAGCATTGTGCAGTTTCCACGCATCCTCGTTAGTTCATGACTTTGTAATATTTTCAGTCCAGATTTTCACTAGTGGCATTTTCAACACTTCCTTATGAACAGTACAGCTGCCATTTTTCGCAACATGGCGAAGTGTGTTTCACACTTTCAGTGCAGAGATGCGTGGTCGCTGTGGGAAATCATTAGTTCGGCACAGATAAAGAAAATCACAGTGACACTGTTCATGATCAGAGGCACCAAATGCCTGAGTTGACAATCTGCTATAAAATATCCCAACCTACTTATATAAGGTGTGTGCTTGCACAGTTTCTATGTATCGTGACTTCACCATTTTTTAAATATTTTTACTACACATTTGCAACATAGCCATTTTACACCTCCCCATGAAAGAGTACAGCTGCCATTTTTTACAGCCTGTTCAGAATATTTTGCACCTGTGGTGCTAAATCCGTAACCACTGTGCATAAACAGCTTTCGGCTACCAAACTGATATTCCCCTGTTCATGAGGTGGGGTCACAAAACAAACATGTTGAAAATTTGGAGTTAAAATACCAACGAATGCCTGAGGTATTAGGCTTTTCAACTAAATCGCCCAACCCTACAGAGAATGACAGGAATCAGGGTGTGACTTGGGATTCTTGCCTGTGATGCTCATACCATTCCACACCCTGCAGTCACTGAGAGGCATCGAGGTATGCCTTGGACTCTTCAGCCCCAAACTTCACCCCATTCTCCTATATCGCACCCATCTCACCGTATTTCCTAATGAAATGGGGTGCGATAAGGCTAAAGACCCAAAGAACACGTCACACTTGTCAGTCTCTGCAGAGTGGGGTGTGGTGAAATGGCTGGCCGTTATGCCTGGATTACCCAAATGCACACCCCAATGCCTGTCACTCTCTGCAGGGTGGTGGTGGGGTTGGCTTCAGTTCAATACTTCACTGCCATTCCTATTATGCAGCTCTGTAACTTCTACACTACCACTGCCAATGCCAGTAAGCAAACATTCGGCATTGACAAATGCTTGTTATATGTTGGATCCAGTTCATATTATTAGTAATAGTACCCCTTACTACATCTAAAGGTTTGTTATTTAGCACCCATGTACTCTTCCTGTTGCCAGATCATCCAGGACCATTATTTTAGATTTGTCATAATTAACTTCCATTGACAACTCTTTCAAGGATTTTGTAATAGTATCGAGACTCTTTGAAGGCCTGCAACTGATTTAGTAATCAAAACTTCATCATCTGCATGTAATATTTACTTTGTGTCCCATTATATTGGGTGTATCATTGTCATATAAATTCAAGTATTGGACTATCTGATCAATACTGATCAACACTACTGGGCAGTTCTGCTCCTTGTGGATTTTCCAGCGCCTGGCTTCCTGATCTCAGGGAAATCTCTTTCTGTGCTGTGTTCTGGACAGAATTTTTCACCATCCCACCTGCCCCACCTCCTCACAGTATTAAATAGACCATTACCTCAACCTAGCAGCTGATTGGTCACTCCACTGCTGCACATTCTTATGCTATTGGCCTCCTGTCTTCAATACCTGACTTGACCCACTTTCTTACCACCCTGTTTTAAAGCAGTCTCACCCACAGGGTTGCACATTTGCTCTCAACTTTTCTCCAGCCACTCCAGTTAACTCCTCTGAATTATTGCTCTAAGATGCTCTATTGTTAGGGACCTCACCCTAATTCGACTATTTACCCTTTCGACTATAAACCAGCTAGCAGTTAAGCAGGCCAGCAACACCAAACAAACTACCATAGGGTGCAACCACCTACTACTACTCCTCACTACCTCTTTTGATATCGCTGGTACCATAAACAAATTCATACCCCTACCTCCCCACTCTGAATCCTCACTGGGATCAAGCTGGAAGAAAAGCATATACATGGCCACAACCACTTCCAATAACGATATGCTCTTTATCCTCCGCACCTCCATAAACAGTTATCACCAAGCCAACCTCCCAAACCATAACCTTAGCGTTAGCATTCCCCTAATTTAACACAGGCATATAGACACCTCCCCACCTGAAGCGCTGGTGACGAAAGACCACGAGGGAAGATAACCATCACCCTTTCTGCCAGAAAGGTTATCTTTCTGCTACTGCTACTCGCTGGTAATGTTCACTAAACCCTGGACCAACAACCCTGAGGAGCAGGGGGTCCATACAGTGAACGGCCTAAAGATAGCATCACTAAACATCTGCAGCCTAACTGCTAATTTCAACCAGCTCCAGGCTTGGATGACCATCCATGCCCTGACATACTCTGCCTAACTGAAACCTGGCTGTTGGGTGGGATTAAAGATGGTGAGTTGGCCATCAAAGGATTCCAAGCATTTTGACTTGATAGAATAGGCAGAAAAGGCAGTGGCTGCCTGTTATATGCCAGAAACTCACTGAGTTGCTCTGTCCTCCCATCTCCAAAGTTGTGCAGGATTATGAGCTACTAGTGGTAAAAATACAAGTCAGCCTAAAGGCAAGACCCTTACCATTGCCACAACCTACCTGCCCCCAAAAATGCTAAGAAGGCCTTCCTCTTGTTATGGAAGAAATTAGCACACTCCAAAGGGTTCAGAACTCATCTTGACCGATGACTTTAATATTAACTGGTTATGTAATGAGGTGAAACCCTCCAGAGACCTAATCATCTCCCACAATCTCACACAACTCATAATTCACCCCACCAGGTAGAACTACAAGGCTGGTACCAGCACCCTCATTGACTGGGTCTTAGCTAGCTCACTGACTTGATTCTCCAAACTCAGGGTTCTCCGAGGCGTGCTGAGTGACCACTCCCGATCTCCTTTATATGGACCACTAAACTTGCCAAAAGCCCACGCACCTCATTGAGAGCAGGGTTCTGTGGAAAGGCAAACTTGGATCCCTTGGACTGGCCCTGTCTGCCTATAACTGGTCCCCCATCAACAAGGCACCTACGCTGGACCCAGCCCTTATTTTTTCACTGAGAGATTCAATTCCATCTGTGATAGCTATGCACCATGCACTAAACAGAAAATTCGGGAGCTAGACAGCTGGATTGATGGCAAGCTCCTCTCCCTTCTAAAGGAGAGGACTGCCTCTGGGAAAAAGCCTTAAACTCAGGCAGCAAGCATGACCGAACAGTGCTACAAAATGGCTAGAAATTGGTGCACCAAACTCATCAGGCTTGCAAAAGCTGATTTCATAAGACCGAGCTTAACAAAGCATGGGGAGATGGAAAGAGGTTTTGGGACAACATCAAGAACATTCTTGGTAAAGATCAAAAGCAGCACCCTAAGATGCTCAACATTAATTACTCATCCTCCTCAGATCCGCTAGCCATTGCTGATGCCTTTAACCAGGCCTTTTCAGACCTGTCCTCAGTGCTGCCTCCAGACTACCTTCTGCCTGAGGAGGACCAAGGTTGCACCAACCTGCCCATAACTAACCACCCAGCCTTCTGCTTTAAGAAAGTGACAGTGAAGGAGGCCCTAACGATGGCCAGGAAAGTCCTAGGCAAAACCAGATTGGGGAGTGATGGGCAGACATGAAGTTACTATCTCTCACCCTTAATGTTCTTATCATGCCCATAACAATACTATTTAATAAATCCTTGGCTCTAGCTCAATTTCCGGAGGTATGGAACAAACCCTGGTAACTCCAGTGCATAAGAATGGTGACAAGGCACTGGTGTCAAACTAGAGACCAATATCTATCCTCTCCCACTATCCAAAGCTTTGGAAAAATTGTGGCACATCAACTCACAGAATACCTCAATAAGTAAATCTGCTCTGCCCTAACCAACATGGTTTCAGGCAAAAACACAGTACCACCATGGCACTGCTGGAATACACTGACTATGCGTACAAGGCGCTGGATGAAGGCAAATTGGTGGGGTCCATCTTCATTGACCTCACCAAAGCCTTCGACACTGTCAACCACCTTCTACTAGTACTCCAGCTCCAAAGATTGGGTGTGGTACAAAACACCCTGAATTGGTTCAATGACTACCTAACACACAGGAGCCAGCGAGTCAAAATCAGGCAGACGTTATCCAGCTCCAGAGATGTACTTCTAGGAGTCCCTCAAGGATCAATTCTAGGGCCCCTGCTTTTCAACCTCTTTGTAAATGACCTACCCGTAGCCTGTGACACCAAACTTATTCTGTATGCAGACGATGCCATGCTGCTGAGCAGCAGCACCTCTCAGGTTGCCCTACAAATAGAACTACAGAACACCTTCAATAAACTCAAAGGACTGGTTCAGTAGGCAAATGCTGCTACTAAATTACAAGAAACCAAGGCCATGCTACAATCCAGCACCTACAACAAGCATAGGCATACTCCCTTGAAATTACCAACAAGGCTGATGAGCAGATTGAGCAGGTGCACTTGTTCAAGTACCTTGGAGTCACCATTTATGACTCTGTCACTTATCGCACTAATGTAGACTCTCTTGTCAAAGTGGTGAACACAAAGATCGGGGTCCTCTATAGGCATAAGAAATCCCTCACCCGGAAGCACTCTGAATCTCAGTCTCCAGCTCCATACTCTCCACGATAGACTATGGGCTGGTGGCCTATGGAGCTGCAACTGATACAGTGCTCAAAAGGTCTAAATTTCACTCAATAAGGCATGCCTCCTCACCCTGTGAGCAGATCACTACACTCATATTTGCACCCTGTATGAGCGTACAAACTTTCTTAACCTAAAAACAGGATCAAATACCAAACTTGCCTCCTGGGAAAGAAGGCACTCCTCGGAAAACCCCACCCTGTATCGGAAACCTGCTTGAGGCTTCTCACTCATCACACATCACAACAGGGAGGAAGAATGGAGCACTGTCCATACCATTCCGCGAACCTCACTAGGGCAGCACGCTTTCTCCTATCGGTCCCTCCTCTGGATAAATGAACTCCGATGAAATTATAAACAAACAGCCTGTCTCAATTCAAAGCAGGCCTCAAACAGCACCTAATGTCTAGCTCAAAATGCACCTGCTTCTGGGTCCCACTTGATAGACAGGCCTACCTCCAAGGTAGCACCCAGCAGGGCTATCTAGAGAACCCTGCCTCCATTCCAGCCTAGCCAAGGGCTTGAGTAAGCTATCAGTCCTCTTTAAATGCTCTTGGTACTGCTCCTCCCTAATGCCACACACACACACACACACACACACACACACACCCTACTCGACAAAGCCCTCTGGAGCTGCTCCCCATCACAGCCCTCCTGTTTCACTATCCCCCACCGCTTGCTCTCTCGGTAGGTTCAATCCCAATCCCCTTGTTTCACTGTCACCCAGCTTCTCGCCATCTGGGATAGCATTAAACCCTATGCAGTTACTCTGCCATAGTCTATCAATGGATTTGGAGGTTTCCAGGTGTGCTACCTAAGACAACCAATTAGACATAGCTTAGTATTCTATTACAACTGCTCTGTTTTCCTCCTATTTGTCTAATTCTCATGTAATCGTTCTTTAATGCCTAATGATCAGGCCTCTGTAACCACTGAATATGTGTATTGTCTTATTGTCCACCCTAACGTGAACCTTTGTAAAAGAGCTCACACTCAAAGGTCTTTCCAAATACTAATTAAATAAAAAAAAACTAATTAAATTAAAAATACAAATATTAAACAATAACAGGCCAAAATGCAACTAGAGCTAGAAAACAAAAGATGGCACCATCCACTAGCAGTATCTTAGTTGCAAAATATATTAGCATACAAAAGGATATAAACTCACTTATCAGTGCCAGACAGAGGAACAGGTACAGTTCAGGAAATGGCCTGCTTGCTTCACAAAATCTCAATAAATAGTGGTGATTTAAAGTGATAGTGCTTGGAAATTATAGTGAAACAGGGAAGATTAAAACTATTTGGTAAATCCATTGCCTAGCTTAACTGGTAGGATGCATTAAAAAGTGCATAATAACAGAAATGTTATATATAATATCACAAAATGCATAATACTAATAGCTGCTTTAGGAAACAATAGTGCTTGCCTATACAGACTTGCTTCGACATTGGAGCTAAAAAAAGAGTAAGAGGAAAGTATTTAAGCACGTTGACACTGAAAAATAAACTATAGTTTCATCATTTGTTAAAACAATCCTAGAGTCAGGCAAAATAACAAAAAAAAGATGAAAACAGGTGAAGAAAGTGGAGAAAAGGTGGAGGAGGGACCAAATCATAATGGAAAATTTTGAAAGAAGAAAAGGCAGAACTACAAGATTGAGGGGTGATAGTGGGGGAACTAAAGAAGGACAAAAGAAATACAGGAAGATGGGTTGCAGACTAGCAAGGATATATGGTGGAATGAATCAAATCCAGGACTAAATACAGCAAAATTAATTAATGTTGGCATGACATCATATTAAACTCATCATCAAGCCGTGGTGTTCGCTAGGCCATCAGCTGATAAATCCAAATGCCTCTCAGTGGAGGATTTTGGCATCCACATCTCTTCTCCTTGGATCCAGAGAAACCCTCTCTATGCCACAGAACTGGAAGCAAAGTCTTGTTCTGCCATTACTTCCATAAGATGCTTTGCTCGCACATTGTCAGCGCCATGCCTCATGTCACTGAAGTGTTCCCTATTCAGAACTTGAACATTCTTTCCATTGTGCCAACATAAAATGGCTGGCAAATACATGTGGCCAAATACAGTAGATGACCCTTGTAGTAGAACAATTAATGAACTGTCTAATTTTAAATGACTTTGTGACATTGGCAGATGTAAAGTTGACCTGTTTAAGTATGGTTTTGTAACATCTACTGTAGCCACATTGAAAGCAGCAATTTGGCTGTGTTGGAATCCATTGAATATTGGGTCTACTGGTGGACTGTAAAGAGGAACAAGATGGTCAGCAAGGTTGTGACTTCCTTTATAGACCAAACTGAGTGATACATTGACCTCCCTCCAACAGAGGTTCTGTAGGTATCATGATATCTTCTAATGGAAGCCATGACTTCTATTACACGTGTCTGTTCAAAGCAGTGGCTTCAATTAGAGGGCAGCTTCAACTGGAGGACAGCTTCTATTCATACCATCCTCCCAAGGGACATGCTTCTGAATTGCAGGTACAGTATCTGCAGTCCAAGATTGTAATTAGCATACTTTAAACTACTGTTATTCGTCATCACGATCCTGAGGATGAAGAGTCAATTTATTGTAATCATACTACCAGGTAGTGATGTGCAAAGTTGGAAAACTTCACTTTGTGGATTAGTTTCTGAATTTGCCTCATTTCACAAAGTTAATCTGCCATGCAAAGTCGAATTCATGGTAAACTGATAACTGCGAATTGGAAGTTGGCAACTTTGTCGGAGAAGTTTGGTACAGCGGCAAAGTTTGCAATGTACTATGGAATTGGGGTCGATGTTGCTGAAACAAGCTGTATGCCACAAGGAGGCTGTTTTCAATGCAAACTTCTGGAGAGAGTAGGAGAGAAGTCTGTGTGCTTGTCTGAGAAAAAAATTAAAATACTTCTCAAACCAAGCTTTTGAATCCAAATTGCTCACACATTGTTTTAGAGGGCCTTGTGCTGCTAGATTTGTGGATTTTGTTTCACTGATTACTGTATTTGCTTTAAAGTAGTGGTTTCTGTTGTTTCAGTCTGTGAAGGAGTGGTGTGGGGGAGGGTAGGTGTACTGTAAAGCAACCCAGCCCAGAGAGATACAGAGCTTTTTTGTCTAAGCAGGAGATTTGTGTTATATTTTGGTTTTCTACCCTTCTTGTTCATCATTTTGATCTGCAATGAGTAACTTTCATTTTACGTCTGTGGTTTAGTTTGATGTGTTAAGTAAAGTATGTTGTCAGTGTCTTCTCAGCTCGTTTTAGTTATTTTTTAGTTATATTTTCTTAAAGTGATGCTGTTTTGACACTTTTCGTTATAGTTAATAGTAAATTACCCCATCATTTTAATTCCTGTTCTGTTTAAAAAAAGAAAAAAAGAACTTTTTGGTTGTTTTTCATAGTAGTTTTCAGATCACACTTGATCTCTGATTCTCTAGGGGTAGGTGTTGTCTGCTGTTGCTGAATAATTTGTTTACCCATTACACCTATTGTGTGTGATGTGTTTATTAATCCCTGTGTTGTGTTAAAATCTTTATTTTTGGTTTTGCTACATACGATTAGCATACTGTCTCTTCAGATCACACTGCTGAGCCCTGATTCTCTAGTGGGGTGTTGTCTGCTGCTGTTAGCTAATAACTTATTTAACCCTTTTACCCCTGTTGTGTGTCGTGTTAATCTCAGAGGTGTTTTATTTTTCAGATCACACTGTTGATCCCTGATTCCTGGGGAGGTGTTGTCTGCTCCTGGTACTTATTTGTACTGCAGGCTTTAGTTACATTTTGTAATTTTCATCTGAAAAAAGGATATGATATAGGACATCACGTATCTCAAATGTACAGGTGGCATATGATATAGGGCGTCACGTATCTCAAATGTACAGGTGGGATATGATATAGGACCATCACGTATCTCAAATGTACAGGTGGGATATGATATGGGAACGTCACGTATCTCAAATGTACAGGTGGGATATGCTGATAGGGCATCACATCATCTCAAAGGTACAGGTGGGATATGATATAGGACGCCACGTATCTCAAATGTACAGGTAGGAGATGATATAGGACGTCACGTATCTCAAATGTACAGGTGGAATATGATATAGGACGTCACGTATCTCAAAATGTACAGGTGGGATGATGATAAGGAGCACGTCACGATCTCAAATGTACAGGTGGGATATGATATGGGACGTCACGTGATCTCAAATGTACAGGTGGGATATGATATGGGACGACACGTATCTCAAATGTACAGGTGGGATAAGATATAGGGCGTCACGTATCTCAAATGTACAGATGGGATATGAATATAGGACATCAACATTGTCTCAAATGTACAGGTGGGATATGATATAGGACATCACGTATCTCAAATGTAACAGGTAGGATATGATATAGAACATCACGATATCTCAAATGTACAGGTGGGATATGATGATAGGACGTCACGTGTCTCAAATGTACAGGTGGGATATGATATGGGACGTCGCGTATCTCAAATGTACAGGTGGGATATGATATAGGGCGTCACGTATCTCAAATGTACAGGTGGGATATGATATAGGACATCACATATCTCAAATGTACAGGTGGGATATGATATAGGGACGCCACGTATCTCAAATGTACAGGTGGGATATGATATAGACACCACGTATCTCAAATGTACAGGTGGGATATGATATAGGGCGTGCACGTATCTCAAATGTACAGGTGGGAATATGATATAGGACGACCACTATCTCAAATGTACAGGTGAGATATGATATAAGACATCACATGAACTCAAATGTACAGGTGGATGACATGATATAGAGCGCCACGTATCTCAAATGTACAGGTGGGATATGATATAGGACGTCAATGTATCTCAAATGTACAGGTGGGATATGATATAGGACGCCACGTATCTCAAATGTACAGGTAGGATATGATATAGGACGTCACGTATCTCAAATGTACAGGTGGGATATGATATAGGACATCACGATCTCAAATGTACAGGTGGGATATGATATAGGACGTCCATCGATCTCAAATGTACAGGTGGGATATGATATAGGACATCACGTATCTCAAATGTACAGGTAGGATATGATATAGGAGTCACGTATCTCAAATGTACAGGTGGGATATGATATAGGACGTCAACATTATCTCAAATGTACAGGTGGGATATGATATAGGACGTCACGTGATCTCAAATGTACAGGTGGGAATGATATGGGGCGTCGCATCTCAAATGTACAGGTGGGATATGATATAGGACATCACGTATCTCAAATGTACAGGTGGGATATGATATAGGACGTCCACGTATCTCAAATGTACAGGTGGGATATGATAGAGACGTCACGTATCTCAAATGTACAGGTGGGATATGATATAGGACGCCACCAGATCTCAAATGTACAGGGGAGGATATGATATAAGACATCACGTATCTCAAATGTACAGGTGAGATATGATATCAGACGTCACGTATCTCAAATGTACAGGTGGGATATGATATAGGGCGACCACGTATCTCAAATGTACAGGTAGGACATGATATAGGACGTCACGTATCTCAAATGTACAGGTGGGATATGATATAGGGACGCCACGTATCTCAAATGTACAGGTGGGATATGATATAGGACATCACCATGATCTCAAATGTACAGGTGGGATATGATATAGGACATCACGTATCTCAAATGTACAGGTGGGATATGATATAGGACATCAATGATCTCAAATGTACAGGTGAGGATATGATATAGGACGCCACGTATCTCAAATGTACAGGTGGGATATGATATAGGACGCCACGATCTCAAATGTACAGGTGGACATGATATAGACATCACGTATCTCAAATGTACAGGTGGGATATGATATAGACATCACGTATCTCAAAATGTACAGGTGGGATATGATATAGGACATCCCACGTATCTCAAATGTACAGGTGGGATATGATATAGGACATCACGTATCTCAAATGTACAGGTGGGATATGATATAGGACATCACGTATCTCAAATGTACAGGTGGGATATGATATAGAATCACGTATCTCAAATGTACAGGTAGGATATGATATAGGACATCACTATCTCAAATGTACAGGTGGGATATGATATAGGACATCACGCATCTCAAATGTACAGGTGGGATATGATATAGGACATCACGTGTCTCAAATGTACAGGTGGGATATGATATAGGACGTCACGTATCTCAAATGTACAGGTGGGATAATGATATAGGACGTCACGTATCTCAAAAGGAAGGTGGGATATGAGCAAGGAATCACGTATCTCAAATGTACAGGTGGGATATGATACAGGACATCACGTATCTCAAAAGGTACAGGTAGGATGAAGATATAGGACGTCACGTATCTCAAATGGCAAGGTAGGATATGATACGGGACGTCACTATCAAGGTACAGGTGGGATATGATATAGGGCGTCACGTCTCAAATGTACAGGTGGGATATGATACAGGACATCACGTATCTCAAAGGTACAGGTGGGATATGATACAGAACGCCACGTATCTCAAATGTACAGGTGGGATATGATACAGGGCATCACGTATCTCAAAGTAACAGGTGGGATATGATATAGGACGTCACGTATCTCAAAAGTACAGGTGGGATATGATACAGGACATCACGTATCTCAAAGGTACGAGGTGGGATGCCGATATAGGACATCACGCATCTCAAATGTACAGGTGGGATATGATACAGGACATCCGCATTCTCAAACATACAGTGGGATATGATATGAGACATCCATGATCTCAAATGTACAGGTAGGATATGATATAGGACATCACGTATCTCAAATGTACAGGTGGGATATGATGTAGACATCACGTATCTCAAATGTACAGGTGGGATATGATATAGAGACATCACGTATATCCAAATGTACAGGTGGGATATGATATAGGACATCACGATCTCAAATGATACAGGTGGGATATGATATAGCACACACGATCTCAAATGTACAGGTGGGATATGATATAGAACATCACGTATCTCAAATGTACAGGTGGGATATGATATAGGACATCCACTATCTCAAATGTACAGGTGGGATGGATAGGACATCCACGTGATCTCAAATGTACAGGTGGGATATGATATAGAACTCACGTATCTCAAATGTACAGGTGGGATATGATATAGGACATCACGTATCTCAAATGTACAGGTGGGATATGATATGAGACATCACATGATCTCAAAAAGTACAGTGGGATATGATATAGGACATCACGTATCTCAAATGTACAGGTGGGATATGATATAGGAATCACATATCTCAAATGTACAGGTGGGATATGATAGGACATCACATTATCTCAAATGTACAGGTGGGATATGATATAGAATCGCATGATCTCAAATAATACAGGTGGGATATGATATAGGGCGTCACATGCTCAAATAGTACAGGTGGGATATGATATAGACATCACGTATCTCAAATGTACAGGTGGATATGATATAGGACACCACGTATCTCAAATGTACAGGTGGGATATGATATAGGACGTCACGTATCTCAAATGTACAGGTGGGATATGATACAGACATCGACACTATCTCAAATGTACAGGTGGGACATGATATGGGGCGTCACGTATCTCAAATATGACAGGTGGGATATGATACAGGGACGTCCACACGATCTCAAATGTACAGGTGGGATATGATATAGGACATCACGTATCTCAATGTACAGGTGGGATATGATATAGGACATCACGTATCTCAAATGTACAGGTGGGATATGATACCAGACATCACATTATCTCAAATGTACAGGTGAGATATGATATAGGACATCACGTATCTCAAATGTACAGGTGGGATGTGATATGAGACATCACGTATCTCAAATGTACAGGTGGGATATGATATAGGACATCCATTATCTCAAATGTGCAGGGTGGGATATGATATAGGACACCATCATGTCTCAAATGCAGGTAAGGATGTGATATGGGAAGTCACGTATCTCAAATGTACAGGTGGGATATGATACCAGGGACGTCACGTATCTCAAATGTACAGGTGGGATATGATATGGACGTCACGTATCTCAAATGTACAGGTGGGATATGATATAGGACGTCACATATCTCAAATGTACAGGTAAGATATGATATAGGACGTCACATTATCTCAAATGTACAGGTGGGATATGATATGAGACGTCACATGTCTCAAATGTACCAGGTGGGGATATGATAGAGGACATCACAGTATCTCAAATGTACAGGTAGGATATGATATAGACGTCACGTATCTCAAATGTAAAGGTGGGATATGATATAGGGCATCACGTATCTCAAATGGTACAGGTGGGATATGATATAGGAGCATCACGTGATCTCAAATGTACAGGTGGGATATGATATAGGACATCCACTATCTCAAATGTACAGGTAGGGATATGATATAGAACGTCACGTATCTCAAATGTACAGGTGGGATATGATACAGGACATCACGAAGTATCTCAAATGTACAGGTGGGATATGATATAGGGCGTCATATATCTCAAAATGTACAGGTGGGATATGATACAGACGTCAACGATCTCAAATGCAACAAGGTGGGATATGATATAGGGCGTCACGTATCTCAAATGTACAGGTGGGATATGATACAGGAGCGTCACGTGATCTCAAATGTACAGGTGGGATAGCGATACAGGAACGTCACGTATCTCAAATGTACAGGTGAGATATAATACAGAATCACGTATCTCAAATGTACAGGTGGGATATATGATACAGGGCGTCACGTATCTCAAATGTACAGGTGGGATGCCAATATAGGACGATCACGTATCTCAAATGTACAGGTGGGATATGATATAGACATCACGTATCTCAAATGTACAGGTGGGATATGATATAGGACGTCACGTATCTCAAATGTACAGGTGGGATATGATATAGGACATCACATTATCTCAAATGTACAGGTGGGATATGATATAGGGCGTCACGATATCTCAAATGTACAGGTGGGATATGATATGGGACGTCACGTATCTCAATAATACAGGTGGGATATGATATGGGCGTCACGTATCTCAAATGTACAGGTGGGATATAATATAGGACATCACGCATCTCAAATGTACAGGTGGGATATGATAGGACGCACACGTATCTCAAATGTACAGGTGGGATATGATATAGGACGTCACGTATCTCAAATGTACAGGTGGGATATGATATAGGACATCACATGATCTCAAATGTACAGGTGGGATAATGATATAGGACGTCCACGTGATCTCAAATGTACAGGTGGGATATGATATAGGACATCAAGTATCTCAAATACAGGGTGGGATATGATAAGACGTCACGTATCTCAAATGTAACAGGTGGGGATATGATATAGAGCGTCACATTATCTCAAATGTACAGGTGGGATATGATATAGGACGCCACGTATCTCAAATGTACAGGTGGGATATGATATAGGACATCACGTATCTCAAATGTACAGGTAGGATATGATCAGACGACCCACGATCTCAAATGTACAGGTGGGATATGATATAGGACGTCACGTGATCTCAAATGTACAGGTGGGATATGATACAGAACGTCACAGTATCTCAAATGTACAGGTGGGATATGATACAGGACGTCACGATCTCAAATGTACAGGTGGGATATGATATAGGACGTCACGTATCTCAAATACAGGTCGGATATGATACAGGACGTCACATATCTCAAATGTACAGGTGGGATATGATATAGGGAACGTCACGTATCTCAAATGTACAGGTGGGATATGATATGGGGCGTCAAATATCTCAAATGTAGGTGGGATATGATACAGAGACGTCACGTGATCTCAAATGTACAGGTGGGATATGATATAGGACGTCACCCATCTCAAATGTACAGGTGAAGGATATGATATGGGGCGTCGCATATCTCAAATGTACAGGTGGATATGATACAGGGCGTCACGTATCTCAAATGTACAGGTGGGGATATGATACATAGGGCGTCACAATCTCAAATGTACAGAGTGGGATATGATACAGGAAAGCCAGATCTCAAATGTGCAGGTGGGATATGATATAGGGCGTCACGTATCTCAAATGTACAGGTGGGATATGATACAGGGCGTCCGCATCTCAAATGTACAGGTGGGATATGATATAGGGACGTCACGTATCTCAAATTACAGGTGGGATATGATACAGGGCGTCACGTATCTCAAATGTACAGGTGGGATATGATATGGGCGTCACGTATCTCAAATGTACAGGTGGGATATGATACAGCGACACGTATCTCAAATGTACAGGTGGGATATGATACAGGACGCCACGTATCTCAAATGTACAGGTGGGGATATGACAGGGACCACGTGACTCAAATGTACAGAGGGATATGATATAGGACATCACGCATCTCAAATGTACAGGTGGGATATGATATAGGCATCAATTATCTCAAATGTACAGGTGGGATATGATATGAGACATCACGTATCTCAAATGTGCAGGTAGGATATGATATAAGACATCACGTATCTCAAAGGTACAGGTGGGATATGATATAGGACATCACGCATCTCAAATGTACAGGTGGGACGATATAGGACATCACGTATCTCAAAGCACAGGTGGATGATAATAGGGCGCCACGTATCTCAAAGGTACAGGTGGGATGCTGAGACAGAGACGACCACTAAGTAAGCAAGAAGCCTTGAGGGGTCTGCTCAGTGAGTTGGCCAGCAGGGGACACTAAATGAAGCTTGCAGTGGTCAAACCAGAGTGGGAAACCGAGAGCAGTATTTAGTGGCATCAAGCACTCAGGATGAACCATATGGCCTAATCTGATTGTGACAGTATGTATGTTGGTATCTTACTGTGTCTGTGCCTTTGCTCTCGTAATACGTGCCAGTTTCGATCCCACATTCTCAGTACCCCATCCTTGTTCCATCCATTTGGGTGTTCTTACATTTCCTGAGCCCTCACCTTGTTACACACCTGTGCTGAAACATGTCTTGAGAACAACAGTTGCTCACTATATCTATTTACTGTGGATAGCACTCTGAGGTATCACCTTTCTGAATCTATGAAAAGGCTTCATTTAGCCACTGCCACTGTATTCCACTTCCCCATACTGACACTGGCCTCTCATGGTCTGGTGAAACCAGCACACAGTTCAACAAAGTTAACATTGGTGAAATCAAACCATTTTGACCTAATGAGATTGTAGTCTGTGTCCCAATGCTGAACCATACAATGTTGCAGTGCTGGATACCCATTCCTAATACCGGTCCAACTTTGATTCTGTCATTGTTTTGTCACTACTAATATGACTTATGATGCCAAATACATGCCCGAGACCCTCATGAAATTGTCCACATTGTATGTTTCACTGCTGGTGCAGTGATGCAGTTGTATGCAGCAGTGCAGGGGTGTAGCCAGGGATTTCCGATCAGCACCAAGTGGACTCACTGCTACCCCCTCCCCGGTGTGTAGCCAGACAATATAAAATGTACACCTGGACAGCGTTTGTTGCCTCATTTGATACAATAAATACAACTTTTGTGTCTCATGACAGTGGTGTTGCAATACATGAGTAAATACAACTGCTAGCATTGTTCCCAAGAACACCCACATACCAGCCCAGAACCTGTAAAAGTTGTATTGTCCTTGGGATGCAAGAGTATTAGTGACAAGTCCTTCTAGTTTCAACTCCTATGAATAAAATTACAGAAAGGTTCAGTATTTTCTTTGTTAGGCTCTGAACTGCTTCCTTTGCATGAAAACTATTTGCTACCCCCCTAAAAAAATTGCACAATAGGGGTGCTTGGAGTATGCCATGCCACACCCATGCATCAGTGAATGAAACAATAAACATGTTGCTGTGCAGACATTACATACAATGGAACAGGAGGCAGAGTTAAAGAAAAATAAACGTACATACGATATTAAAGAATTTAATAGAAAAGTGTGTGAAATACATGTTCATAAAGTGGTGAATCAAGGCGTACAAATTAACAAAATCAGTTAACAAAAGTAATGGGTGACAAAAAAGTCATTTGTCAAACTAGCTGATCAGGGCGAAACCAGTGTACTGTACAGGGTCTGGGTAGGCGTCCATGGATAGCATACACGCAGCAGCTGGGGACAGGCACACACACGTTGCCCAAGACGTCAAAGAGCACCAACAAGATGTACTGCACTGCGCTGAATGCCTGTGTGATTGATTAGTATCTACGTCTCAAGGCAATGAAAATGTCTTGATGATAACTTGCAGCCAAAGTCAGCACAGCTGAGTCCAAAACAAGGCGATCCATTTCCTACAAGAAAGGAGAAAAGACAATTATTATCCATCATGGGTATGTGACTGCACATTAAAAAAATATTATGTAATGAATGAGTTGTGAACATTTTAAATAGGAGCACAAACAATGTTGATGGCAACCATAAAAGCAGCCATAGCTATGCAATCATGAAGTGATCCATAAAGTGGGACACGAAAGGAGCCATCACAATGCACACTTTAAAAGATTGTCAAATAATGAGAAAGCAGAAATTTTTTTACATCAATTGTATCCGCATAAACTGGACCACCAGACTATCTCTAGTGGTGCTCACAACCAGCATGATCACTCACACCTAATATCTCCAGCTCTTACATACGATAAGGTGAACTGTCAACTCATTCTGGACAGCTGACCCCTGGATGTAAGCACACCAGGGCATGGTCGACAGCTCCTTACTGGTGACCTGTCTGCAAATCTAGGGTGCAAACAGAAAGCTGCTGAGAGAGGATCATGGGCAGGCTTGAAGATCCGGCACTAGGGGAGGTGTCTTATCGGTCCCACCATTAACAACAGTTTTACCTTGTTTTCAATTATGGACGAGTGCTAATGTGAGAACTCTGCACTCCATGGGCAAGCTTCCGCTGCCATCCATAAAGGCTTCTATTAGTGTGATCCACATATTCAACATGCTGCTTGGTGCTGCACCCAGCAAATGCCTTGTGACTCAAAAGCATCAGCAAGCTACTCAACCCCACCCTCAGAAGGTGAGCAGTCCCAGACACTATATCCTTTCCTGCCCTGCTCTAACCACGAGAGCCAGGGCTTCTTCAAAACACATTGGTCACCAGCGTGGTGCATAGGTGCAGCATCAACCCTCACAACCATCAGTGATGCTGGGCTGGCACGAGAAAAGCAAAGTACCCGCTCAGTTTTAAGAACCTATGAAAGGTAAACTATAGTAATCAACCACTCGCTGAAGTCCACTGTCCCACTTTCACAGACTATACATGCACTTGTCCATGGCATAATGTCTTACTTCCAAGCACGTATTCCCCAGTGAATGATGATGTGTGGTTCACCTACCCCTTCTGTACACAACGATCAATATGCTGCTCTACTCTATTTGCTGTCATATCAGGCATGCACTCACCCAGATGCTGCTTCCCGTCCCCCCGCTCACCACTACCATATGATCCCTTTACTATAGAGTCTCCAGAATTATGACTGACTCCTTTATGGGCTCTCTCCCTCTGCCTCTCTCTTCTACGTGCTCTTTCACTGCCTCAAAATGCTCCCTTTCCCTAGCCCCTCCGCTTATTCCACCCTTCTGCCTCCTCCGGTCTGTGTCCTGACTTTCACAGTGCCAACGATGGCTGGTGCATCAGCTTCACTTCCTAAACAAAACACAGATTGACGGTGCAGTGAGGCAATAAGCGCCTAAACCAACAGTGACACACCGGAACGGTGGAACATAGATATATCGACCACTATGGAAAATTTCCCAGTACTCATTCCCAGCAGAATTGGTTTCATTGTACAAAAAATAGGCCACTAGGAACACAGATATGTTCTGACAGCGTGACTGGCAATCTGATGCCAAAGACAGTTATGTGCTCAATTGATGGTGCTTTGCAGTGCTGTCAAACTCCTACATTTAGCTTGATGAGCCAATTGTCTATGTGATGGTGCTGTACAAACACAAACTGAAGCACATTACCAAGGTAAGCAGGTGAGAATAGCCCCTGATTGAGCCTCAGTGGAGTCATAATGAGTGCAGTCAACTGCCATCAAGGGATGCATTTATACACAATGGGACTGTAGAACTACCAAATGAACCTCACCCTCCACACACACACACAAAGCAGAAAGAACAGAAAATAAATATAATTATGTTGTAGCAAAAGGTGAATACCATAGTGAGAAAAAAAATATCAGTGTTTTTTGTTTTTTTTGTATTTTAATTGGACAGTATAAGCACTTGAGTGGACGCTACACCACAAAGTGTGACACAGGTACACATAGCACAAGGCAAAACGGAACCAGCACACACACAGAATGATTACACAAACAAATACAGAAAAATGGATATTCGTGGCAGACAAAGACTGCTATGCCATTCCCATCTGCCAGCGAGACCTATACAGGTAAGCATCTGCTCACCCTAAGTGACCCATGGCTCGCCATCACTTACGTCCAGCCCAGTCAGAGTAATGGATTACAGGTATACATCACTGTTTCAATGAAGTAGCACCCTGGTTCCCCCCTCACTGTTCTTTGCCTTCCCTTCACTGAGAGTCCTCTGGTAGCCACCGGCTCTCCTGGGGCTGTTCTGGTGTCCCGGGCAGTGAAGGAGTCACCAAGAGCATCACTCTTACTGCCTCATTATACCTGTTACCATTCGCTATCTGTGTGTCCACCCATCCCCTACATTAGCCTGCTTGTCTCCCTCCACCCTCCTTCCTGCCCAGACCATGTCCATCCCCAGGCTCAGACCCATATCTCCATTTGTCATGACCTCCTTGGTTCCATTATATCCTGCAGGATCACTGTGGACAATGACAGTTTGTACTGCCAGAGCAAGGCCCCACCCCTCGTCCCATCTATAGTGCTACCTCCTCATTGAGCCGCCACCTGGAGTCTCCTTTCTGTTTGCCAGTGATACTTAGGGGCAACCTAGTATCTCCCTACAGGAGCATTGGCACACACTGCCCCAGCTCATTTCCTCCATCTGACCAATGCCACCCTTTCTCGCCTTTTTGTGATCCTCCAGGTGGCCCCAAAAAATGTCTTTCTTGTTTGGGGAATTTTAAAGCTCCCAAGAGAAGCTCCCCCATGTCTCCCAGAATGTGTGCCCTGGAACCCTCCTCTGAGGGTGTCTCCTTTCTTCCTTGCTCCTGCTCATTCCTCCAATGGTTACTATCAGTTGCTTCCTTCCCTGTCAGTGTGACGAGGGCTGCATAACTGTTTTCATGCTGGACACCCAGGCTTGTCCTTCACATGTTTGTTGTGCCCACATCTGAATGTAGGCCCACAATATCCAGCTTCTTCCTTCTTTTCCTGAACCTACTGTCTTCCAACACTCATGAGACATATTTGCCTCAATGCCTCCGATCTCCTTATGTGTCCCTCTTCATGTTACGTCACCCTGCCTGGTTTGTACCTGCACATCTGTAATAGCTCCTCGTCTTAACATCAATGATATCTCATCATTTGCATCCTCCCATCCGACGCCACCTGTTATACCAATGGTGTAGCAGGTTTACATGACTGAAGAGACTTAGCATGCCAACCAATGCCCACCCCACTTTGAGGCTCCCCCTGGACACTCTGGTCACTTTGCTAATTCTGTGGAAATGTCCACCTGCCATAGTTGCTCGCTTCCTGTTGGATGAAAGTTGCAATAGTCTCTGCAACAACAATTTCCACTTATACATGATTTCACCTCCCATTGTCTCATCATCACCTGCACCAACGCCACGTTGCACGCCAAGCCAGTTTCTCCCTCACTACTGTCTAATTGTGTGTCAACCATTGAAATTGATGCTATTGTGTATCTCAGCAAGAGGGGGTATCAGTAGTATAACAGTGCGAACAAAACCATTGCTGATTGACTGAGAACATACAACATTGTGTTTATACTTATGGTATTAATTTGAGGTTTTGAAAAATGAGTTATAACTATGACCGTAGTCATTACTTGCCCATTTCCTATATCTAGCTCCTTACATAACGACTTGTCATAGTTCGGCCTCTACCCCACACACTCTTACAGCACCTGACAATGCCACCTTCCTGGCAGCTTCACCCCACCTCCCTCTCTTCTCATTTTTCTTACCTGCCCTTGCCCTCCCATTCTTTCTACCACCCCCAATGTCCTCTTCCTTTCCACTTTACCCTCTCCTGTCTGTTCGAAATTAATTTGACATTCTTTACCCTTATTTGTGTAACAATTTTGTCTATTGTCATGTGATACCTATGTCTTGACGTGGAACCTTTGTAAAGAGCCCTGGGCTCAAAGGTGATTGTAATCCTAGAATTGAAATAAATAAAGTTTGTCAACTTCTGTTGATCACCCACCCAAACAACCCACCACAAAAAAAAAATATTAACCAGGCATGGCCAAGATGCTTCAAACAGCAGCTGATCCACAACTATCAATGCTTATGTATCCCCATATGGCGCTATCCCAAGAGATCTTAGGGCCAGTAGGCTCAGTTCAGCTGGCCAGTGGAGCAGCCAGACCAAACTTGCACTCAATAGAACAGCTGACAGGGAGCTACCCTGATTTAATTACTCACGACTCCCGTAGAATGATTCTCTCCACACCACTTGCAGGACACAGGCCTGTGATCCAAACACTTCTCCACACATTTATATGTAGAACAGAGGGGTGCCATAACAGGTAGCTACTTTAAACTCCCGAGCGTTTTCCTGCACGTAACGGGTAATGCAACGCAAGCTTCACTTTTGCTGAAAGACCGAGCGCGATTGAAGCAGATTCTCCAGTCCTCTTCAGGGTGAGTTTGGTGGGTAGCTGTCACATATACAGCCTCCGCTGCCTGCATGCCACAGCGGATCTTGTCCGTCTCCTTCTGGTGATACTGTCGCCCTACTTCTTGGCCTTCCACGTGCGCTTCCCACGTGAAGACTCTACAGTGCAGGAGCCCTGATCTCCTTCTCTCCTCATGGCCACAATGACTCTGCTCCTCAGCCCGTTAAGCGGGGGTCCTCATTCGGTGTGACACAATGCTATTGAAGGGCTCACTGCCAATCCCTCTGCCTCCTTCTATTGGTGCAAAAAGGAGCCACCTTATGGACTTCAGTTCCCAGATCATGGTCCATACCTCCCATTGGCAGCCAGCTCCCAAAAGAGTCCCAGCCCTAATTGGCTGCACAATGCTCCATTTAAGTGCACCTGAATCCTCATTGGACCCCATAGACAGTCCGGGTCCAAAATGGAGGAGCAAAATGCACAACGTCCCCACTGCAAGGGTAAAACAGGTTAGACAAACTACTTTCCTTAATACTCAGTCAACATATAATACATAAATACCAGCCCAATATAACCCGCTTTTGCATACTTCTTAGCAAACAATAGAGCACACCTACCACACGGCTCAGGCGGGACTCAAGCAAGAGAACCCACAGTCCCTCCTTCTTAGTAAACTGACTAGGTCAGCAAGCTGTCAGCTCTTAAAGAGAACACTAGAGGCATTCTAGTAAACCCCCATTTATAAGGTTACACTTAGGAAAATGAGAAAATGCACCAAGCAGCAGACATAGTTTAATTTTTGAATCTCATTCTCACATACTGTCTCAGAGGTGGTAGAACATGTTGAAATGCATTGCCTGTAAATAAAGGAGATAAGTGAGGCACCACTATTCAGTGTATCTTTACATTGCACAGATAGTTGAATTTAGGTAATGTTATTCATAAACTGGTATGGAAATTCTTCATGTTCTGTGCCCCCACCACCAAAAAAAATGTATACAGTAATACAAATTCTCCACACAACAAATTAACGGTGATCTAGTGACCACCTCACACCACCTCACAACACTTACTACAACTGAACCCTGAAGGAGGTGCAGCTGTATATCATCCTCTTCTCACTACCACACAAGCTGATGACTGACTGTCAGTGAGTGGAATGTACCTCCATTAACCATATAGTGAACTTCAACAGTACATATGCACAGCGCAGTCACCAAACAGAGGTGTTGGTGATAGGGCAATGTCAAGGTATGGCATGGGGTTTCGTGGAAGGTGGTGGGTACATTGTGCATGATAGCAGGTGTTTCAGTCAAGTAGACCACTGAGCATGTGCTTTTTTGGGGGTATATATGGCGCTTGAACTGGCAGCCTTGGATGTAGGGAACGGTGATCTCAAAGAACTAGAAGTCAGCATCGTGAAAGGGAACATTGATTTATAATAAACATCTGTATCACAAACATCAGTATGGAGCCGACCACTGCAGTGTGGATGGAGACACCGACATTGACGAGAGTGATTGCATATCAATATCAGTAAGCACTAAATCAGGTGCTGAAATGTGGATTTAGTACATCAAGGAAACAATTAAGACTCTGAGGAGGGAGATGGCATACATACAAAATTATTCAGCGCTGTGTTAGGAACATGACATAGGAGTGCATTACAAAAAGTATAAACAAGCTGTGTTACAAGGCAATGTTACAACAAATGTGTATCATCATCAGTGCACTTGTAGACACCTAAAGCTCATGGACTGCTCACTGACACACTGATAACTAATAAATATGATGTGTGAAAAGTGCAGCAGGCTAGAGTACAACAGAAATGATAGATAAAGCTATACATAATAGGTTTCTTTGTGAATTAGATCTTTGAAATATCCAATTTTCTAGCCATTCTGAGGTGAAATTGCAAGACTTTGAGGAAGCTTGTAGGCAGGATGACACTAACTGGCATGCACAAGGAGAATGGGACAGAAATGGGGAAGTAAATATAAAAGGACTGAAGGAGGAAGGAAGTAGGATCAAGTTACTGATAGTGGCTGCACACCTCCCCACCTGCTTTAGGCATTGTTAGAAGTGCAGGCAGAGCCAAGGGCAGGTTCTTATCAAACTAAAGGCGGGTCTCACACAGGCCAGAATGACAAAGTTATATTTGGATTTCTTACAAAGGTACAAGGAAGAAAAACAAACAAATGCTTGTGTCTTGATGGATGAAATATGGAGCACCACAGAGCCTAAATTCCAAATGGTCAGTGAGATTACAGATTCATAGAAAAATCTGACAGTGCAGCTTTAAGAGTAGAAGATATCTTTATCATATCTATACTGCACTCTAGTGGTGAAAACATATAATTATGTCTTAAAGTGATTACATGCAAACCTGGCCTTGAAACAATAGGAAGAAAAGATTGCATGAAGGGCCTGATGTGGGCAAGTTTTGCCCCCAATTATGCCAATCTGTTTATGGCAAAGTGGGAGAATGAAGTTATTCATTCAGACAAAAACATATTTCTCAACACGATAGACCTGTGGAGGTGCTTTATTGACAGTATTTTAGTTATTTGAAGCGCACAGCAAACAAACTTACTTTGTTCATTGAGTATATGGAACAAAGTTGCCAGGACTTCAAATTCAGTATGACAGTAGACAAGAATGAGATTTCCTTTTTGATTTAATGATTAAAAAGATGGACAGGGTGGGCTTGTAACTGATTATTATCGAAAACCCACTGATGGGAACACCCTACTGTTAGCAAGCAGTATCCATCTGAGGCATGTTATCAAGGCCATTCCAAAAGGACAGTATATCAGAACTAAAAGAAATTGTGGCTCAGATGATCTGCACCAAACTAAAGCAGGGAACTAACATCCAGGTTGAAAGAAAGAGGATATTCACATGATCATCTATATGAAACAACAAATGAGGTAGGTAAAATTCTAAGAGACTCCCTGCTAGTAGAAAAAAGAAAATTAACAAAATAGACCCACAACTTACATTTGTAAGTACATACAACCCCAGTCAAAACAGATTGCTGACATCATTAGAAAACATTGGCATATAGCAAAACAGGATCCAAGTTTAAAAATCTGGATAAACGAGGGCCCAGGATGGTTTACAAAAGTGGTAAAACTATAAAAGATAGCACTGTGCATTCCTTACAACCCTCTAAAAGTGAACCTAAGATGTGGCTCCTAAAAGAGATGACGGTTGCAATAGATGTGGCAACTGTAAATTTTGCCAAAAAGTAGTTACCACAAATTTTATAAAATCCCATCAACAATAGAAGCACTCCAGTCAAAGGTTTCATAACATGTAGCACCAAGGGTTTGGTATACCTGGCTAGCTGTAAATGTGGCTGCTTCTATGTTGGAAAATGAAGGGAATGTTCATATTAAGGATTGGTGAACATGAGAGCCATTGAGGAAGAAGATTTAACTACATCATTAGCAATGCATGTTTTTAAAATGAGAAATAAGAAAGAACACACATTTACATACTTGGGAATCGAAAACCAGTTATGTCAAAAGAGGTGGTGACTACGACAATTTACTTTTAAAAAGGAACAGTACTGATTTTTGCCTTTAATGCAATGGAAGGAAATGGGTTAAATAGGAGGCAGTATAGCGCAGTAGTCTAAGGCTCTGAGCTGCAAATCTGGTGACGCCCAGCAAACCAGACCTGGGTTTGAATCCCACAGCTTCCACATACTGTGTGACCCTGAGCAAGTCACTTAACCTCCTTGTGCTCCCAGGTCGCTCCTGTAAAAAGCTTTCAGCTTAGTGTGCTATACCTGGTTAAACAACTAAATAAAGAAAATAGAAGAACTGAAGTTAAACCATTCCTGAAGAAATTAATGTTTGTTGTTTAACCTGAGTTTTTATATATGGTATTCTGTACAAAATAATTTTAATAATCTTTCTTTTCTACACAGACTTGCACCAGCATCATCTCATGCTGTTTATGCTTACCAAAAACTTGTGGAGCAGCAGGCTGGGATGGGACATGAGCTCAGTCTTCCATTCTCAGGGGTACTGAGAGGACTGAAACATATGGATGTGTTCTCCAGTAGGACACAGGGACATGCTCTGAAGGTCACAGATGGCAAGTTTAGGGGTAACATTAGGAACCATATTTCGTTCCAGAAGGTGGTGGCCTTCTAAAATAACCTGCCGATAGAGCCAGTGGACATGAAGACAGTTGAGTGGTCCCCAGTGTTACCCATCCTTAGCTTTTGCCAGCATTGAACCGATACAGCTGTGGAGAGCTTTTAGGCGTGTGAAGACCGTCAAAAAGAATATGGCGTCACTGCTTCACACCAGAGTCAGATGTAACTGATACTGCTGCAATTACAGAACTGCGCATGATTGATACTTGCACAGACACAGTTTGCCATATCGGAGTCAGCCATATCATGGCGGCACTGACATCACTACATATGTGTGATACTCACATATGCGTAATTTAAGTCAGCACTCCTGTGTTGCACACAGCGGCCATTAGTATCTCAGCAAATCTATCTTGTGTCAGTACATTACGCAGATGTAAATATGGGTAAAAGTAAGACCTCACTGAAAATGAGATTCTGCATCTTAGCCAGGCCAACCTGTATCAGTACATTGTAGAAATGGGTAAAATTAGGACCCTCTGAAAATGAGATCCTGCATCTCATCAAAGCTATCCTGTGTCAGTACATTGCCAAAATGGATAAAAGTATGATCCCCACTGAATATTACATACTGCATCTCAGCTAGGCTATCCGGTTGTGTCAGTATATTGCAACAGTGCTATAATACCATCAAGAGGTTCTGAAGATATGTGAACATTGACAGCAAAGCTTGAGAGAATCCAACAGTTTTACATGGGAAATACTTGGAAAATGGGGCTGCCTTTACAAGGAAATGCTTTGTTCAATCTGGGACTACTGCAGTTGACACCTCTATGATTCTTTGTAATTCCTAGGATGTCCCTTGCAACTTCAAAAATGCCTAAAACATTAGTTGCCTAGCATTTATTTACCTTTCCTACAAGTATAAAACTACAAGAGTTCCAATGCCATTAATTACACAGGTCCTGAAAAGGTTAATATAAATCAACTCTTCAATTCCTTTGGGTAAATATTGCAAAGACTGGCGTGGATGATGATGTATCAGGACTCGTGTACACATATCTCATCCTACTAGTTACCTTTCCCATGGAAAGGGGTGCTGTGGGATTTTATTCCTATGCGTTTTTATTTAGATTCCTTAGATGGGTTCTGTACATATTTGTTTATGCAAGCAATAAATACCCGACAGGGTGGGCAGTATTGGGCAGTACCGGACTGCCCAGGGTGTAATGAGGCCTGATGTCGCAGACGGAGGGCCTTATAGCTCCTGGAAGGTCCCGCATTGACCATACCGCCCACCCTGAGGGTATTATTGTGCTTAGAAATGGGTTATTTGTGAAATGTTTTATACAATAATTGAAAAGTGGTGCAAATGTGCTCAAAAACTGGAATAAATTAATAAAAATTATTTTGTTGCAAAGTAGTCCCTGTAGTGGTATAGCTGTGTAGCTGGCAGCAGAGGGGCTTTGTTTTGCATGTGATTTTATGTGCCTTTATCCCTGCTTGAGAGGTCATTGCCTTGTGTCCCTTTTGTTTTTTTGAGCAGATTCTCATCTTGTGTGTCATTCTGTGGCTATTTTTTTTTTTTAAGAGACTGAGGCGGGGTGAGACTGTCATCGGTAGCGTGTCGGAAGAAAGCGTTCAAGCAAAATTAAAGCTGCTGCGATCCTGTTATGTCGGGTGGAAAGCGTAGTGGAGACATCTTCGGAGGACAAATGGAGATGTGAACGGGCAGCATTTACTGGCAAGAGCAACAAATGTAAGCTTTTTAAAATATGCAAAGCACTCCTGACAGACTGCTCGAGTCAGGTAGTCAGATCATTTTAATTTATTTTATTTATTTTATTGAATAGAATCGAATTACGATCCTTTGAGTCACAGACTCTTTTGCAAAGGCTCCACGTCAGATACAGGGGTGGAGGGTAAACAAGTACAGGAATAAACATACAAACAAGCATTATTGACATTACAGTACTGGAGACACAGTCCAGGCATTAAATTAGATAAACTGGTGACAGACGTAGGCAGCAGTCTGAAGATCACTTCATAGAAAAAACATGAAGGCAATGCTTATTCGTGGGATCTAGAGACCCGGTGTCCGGAAGAGGAGGGTAAGGGAAAACAAGCGTTGGGCAGAGTTAGCCACAGTCACATAAGGCAGGTTCAAGATGGAGCTTTGAGGCCTGCTTTGAAATGGGAGATGCTATGGGTCAGAGAGAGCGAGCGGAGGTAACTTATTGAGCCAAATGAGGCACGTAGTAGAAGGATCTTTGTCCAAGGGATGTTCTACAGCGGGGATAAGAAATGAGGGTTGGCAGTGAGCCTTGTTTGGTTGTGTGTGAATGACGATGTGCGACGGGGGTAGGAAGGAAGGAGTGGGGCTCTGCTCAGTAAGTAAAGTAATTCAACTGTGTGCCAGGATTAAATGGTTAGGAGTTTAAAAAACAGTGTTCAGTGGACTACAATGCTTAAGAAACTGTCTTGGGGGAGAGTGTTACATCGGCATTTGGGCACAAGTAGCTTTCGCTAAACATGTAAAAATGGCGGCGATTTTGAATTTGCATGGAACTTTGTCCAATGAGTAAGGAGTGTAGGCAAAGGGATATGTTAGGTGGTGATGGGGTAGGTTAGTGGCACTTTTTATTGCTGACATCTACTGAAAGTTAATGTACCCCTGGCAGGGTACTTGCCAATCAGAGCCCAGCAAATAAAAAGCCCATTTTCTAAACATTGATACTGTATTGAAATCTGACATATCAGGCTCATGGTCTCATTTTGTTGGGGATCCTTGACACATAGTTTTGATTTTGTTTTTTTATTTGGCAGTATACTTACAATTGATATTATCATGTATTAAACCCTGTTACAACACTTAAGGCTTTAATGTTTATATAGTGTATTAACTGGTTAACAGTACAGTTTAGAAAATGTCTCAAGCTAAGTTCTATATTATATTTTGTGTGAAACATCTGCTCACTTTGAGTAAACTTCACTTTAAACCCTCTGTATGCCATGTGTGTGTGTGTATATATATGTTTGTGTGTGTATAGATATATATGTGTGTAGGTATGTATGTATGTGTGTGTGTGTGTGTGTGTGTGTATATATATATATATATATATATATATATATATATATATATATATATATATATATATATATATATTAGAGGCAAAAAACTCTGTTTAATGCATTAGTTAGGGTTGTTCCACAGCGACAAAAGTGAGGAAATTTGCTGTTAGGGTTGAAACCTAACTCCAAATCACCCCCAGCACCACACACACATGCAAGTATGGGGAGGACCAAGTCAACACAACCAATGACAGACATCCAGCAGCAGGTGACAGAAATAACAAACAATTGTCTAAATGTACTACGAGACATCCCCACCCACCTGACCAGGTACTGCATGCTCAGTGGAGATCAACAGCAAAACTGAGGCCATGTACACCAAATGTACACATCCCTGATTGCAGCTGCACAAGTACCACACTTAGTAGTTGCATGGCCTTACCTACCGATGCCCCACACCACCCACAACTGGTACTGTGCCGTTAGTCAATATAAATGCTGAAGATGCATGAGACAGTTGTAGAAAGGTTTTAACACTAGTGAGTATACATTAATTAAGAGAAGTACATAAATTAACTACAAGACACTAGCATGCTCAAGATAAAAGTAGTGTTACATTTAGTATGTGATTTACATAGTAGTACATTTACTACAACAGTTTACTCAAGATAGAGAAGCTGATGTAAACGTATGGAAAAGCATTGCCTGTTCAACGTTGTAGAAATTCGTACTGCCAGTATCAGATGCATTCTTACTGATGAAGGTGTACTGCTGATGTACATACATAGACCTTCAGTGTGTTTCAATACTAAAGATGCAGTGTTTTTGTAAGAAACAGTGTAATTGCATGGATCAGGCCAAGCAACTTCTAAATATCATAGCACTACTGAGCCAACAATGACGTACCTGTATCGGAGATGTCTATAGGATAGATTTTCCTGTAGGCACTTACTGAGTATGTTGTACCTGAGAAAGACAGTCTCATTGCATCTGTGATGACTAACTTATTCAAATATGATACATTTACTATTGTTGCAATGAGTGATCTATGCCACTTATGGACACAGTGTATTTTTTAACAGTTGTTTCATACATCAGGCTGTATGCCTAGTGTTTGGGTTTGCCACACTTCTGTCACTGATGCTGTCAAAGTGATAACTATGTTAATTGTGGTACAACAGGAATCAGGTAGGTATAGTGTAGATATAAACAGAATGTCTTTAGTATTGATTTAACTCACAATGGGGTAAGTGTACTAGGACAGCAGGGGTTATTCTCCATCACTGACTCTGTCAGTTATAATCACACTAAGGTTTCGATGACTGTAATGATCAAGTTACACTGTTCATCTTCATGAGTTCATATTCACAGCCATTCTCCAGTAACTAGACAGTGTATGGTGTAACTGGGTGGGACACTGTGTTGCAAAGCTGCTGCAGTGCCTAGCAGAGGAAGACTATCTACTCATAAAGACAATTAAGCAATAAGGCATGACCAACAGTTATGTTAAATGGTCTGTTAATCAATCAATCAATCAATCAATCAAGTCTTTATTTAACCAGGCGTTCATCATTGAGCAGAAGCTCATTTGCAAGATGGACCTGGGTGGAGCATGAACAATTGTATATACAGGTCAATACAGGTATTTACAAGGCAATACAGATAATACTCTTTACAGAGAGGAAGAAAAGGAAGTTCATATGTACATAGAATTATACAGATATTGTACAGATTACACGGTATTTACATACATACAAAAGTGTCTATAGGAAGATAAAGCAGGTTATCTAAGGTTGCAGGAGGAATGTAACGGAAGAAAAAATAAAAATAAAAATATACACAGGTAGAGGTGAAGGTAGGGGGGAAGAGGGGAGGAAGTAGGGGAGAAAGTCTAGGAGGGCACGGTGCACAGAAAGGAGTTGGTAAAGCTGGATGTAGAGAAGGTGGATGGAGAAAAGGAGTATGTGAGCCCGGGATTGAATGCTATAAAGTGCAGCGGCATGGTAGGATGTCACAACCCAGGGTAGTGAGCTCCTATCCGAGGTTGGGAAAGGAAGAATAAGGGATGGATGGGCCTAGTGTTGATAAGACAGGGGATAAGAGAGAACAATTAGGCTGGTGAGGAGCAAGCTGGGGGTCAGAACTTAAAATTGGTCTAGGCGTGGCTATATACCAGTGAGACACGGTACTGGGTCTGATGGATGAAGCAGTTACATACTTCTCTGATTGTATGGAAATAAAGCATCTTGAAAGCATTTATACCAATTAGAGTGCTTAATTTGAGGGTTTTGTAGATCATTCCATAAGGTAGGTAGCACAAAGCTTATGGCTGCCCCTGCCAAAGCGGGATTTTCTTTGGGTACTTTAAGTTGTAATAGCTGAGTAACTCTTAACGGATTTCCAATTATACTCAGGGGAAGACAGCAGGAGATATAGTAAGGCAGCTTATTAGAGATGGCTCTATAGGTCCAGAGAGCGGCATTTCTGTGGCGCCTGAACTTTAGTGATGTCCATCCCACTGCCGCATATAGGGTGCAGTGATGTGTGAAGGGGGAGTCCTGTTATAAACCTCAGTGCTCGATGGTAGAGTGTGTCCAGTTTAGCCATGTAAGAGTTGGGGCATTGGCTGTAGAGGAAGTCAGCGAATCAACCAATGATAGGAAAATGGATTGGACCAGTTGTTTCTTGGCATCTCTGGTGAGAAACTGGCTGATTCTAAAAACAGTCCAAGCCTTTGCTGAAGTCGTTTTAGCAAGTCCTCGATATGTTCAATGAAGGAGAGTCTTTGGTCTATCCAAACTCCCAGATACTTGAATTTTGTAACAAATTCTAGTTTTCACCTAGAACTGTGGTAATTTGGGGAACTGTCCCACTGGACACAGGGTTAGCTGTACGGATAAAAGGAGAGAGGACCATCGCTTAGTTTTTTGGCATTAAGGAGTAGCTTTTTTGGAGGAGTTGGCTTTGCAAAGGTTGAATTCTGACTGTAGGTCATTGCAGGCAGCTTCAGGTGTTGGGCGACTCACGTGAGAACTGTATCATCTGCAAACAGTTGGATGTTGGCTTCTTTTATACAGTAGTCGATGTTATTAATGTAGATTACAAAAAGTAAGGGCCCTAATATAGAACCTTGAGGTACCTCTCTTTGCAGAGTTTTAAGGGGACAGGCCTCCCGGCTTTAACTTGATGAAGGCGCCTGTAAGATAGTCAGTGAACCAACGCAGAGAGAGGGGTCCACACCTATGGTTTGAAGGGTGGAGAGGAGCAGACTACTAGCAGATACTACTGTACATTCAGTATGTTGTAACATAAGTACATGCAAGAGTTTAGTGTAGTAATACTAGAGGAGTCAAACCAATGTGTGGTACACAGTGAGTAGTTTCCTGAAAGCCACTAACAGCTTTAAATGAACTAGAGGTTTTGGTCTGTAATGTTTCTGGCCTACATGGAATGTTTAGTGCTGCATGATGTATAGCATTCTTAACATATGTCATTATTAGTTTACTCCAGGACACATGGTTACAGGATATTCAGGTCAGTTTTTGTGAGGGATATCACAACTGGATAATCAAAGCAGAAGACACTGCAAGTTACAAAGTCCAGGAGGGTAGCATCTTTCAGAAAAGAGATGTGTGCAAGAACAAGGGGGCACAATTCAAAGATAGAGGGGGATGGCACGGAGCAACGTGGGGAAATATTTTTTATGGAGAGAATGGAAGACGATGGAACCATCTTCCTGGGGAGGTTGTGGGGTTTAAAATAGTGGGGAATTCAAACATGCATGGGACAGACATAAGGCAATTATAGTGGGGGTAGGAGGAAGTAGGCTGTTGGTTAACTTGAATCTGCAGCTTATCCAATAGGTAGGAAATGGGCAGACTGGTGGGCCAAGTGGTCCTTATCTGCCATCAAAGTCTATGTTTCTATGTTTCTGACTATGTCGACGGTGTTGAAAGCCTTGCTTAGATCAAGGAAAACAGCACAAATAAAGTTTTGTTCTCAAGATTATGTTGCCAGTCGTTAGTAACTTTGGCGAGGGGCTGAGATAGTGCTATGTTTAGCTCTGAATCCGGACTGCATAGGATTTAGCAGTTCCCTAGACTCAAGGTGAGTCCTCAGCTGTGCATTTACAATTTTCTCTAGGAGCTTGGACAGGACCGGAAGGAGGGAAATTGGCCTGTAGTTATTGAGATCGCCACGGTCACCTGATTTGAACAGTGGTATGACATGTGCTGTCTTCCATATAGGTGGTAAGGTGCCCTGAGACAGGGATAAGTTAAAAAGGTGGGTGACGTATTGCTAGTACGTGGTAGGCAATTTTAGGAAGTAAGGGTCAAGGGAGTCGGCCCCAGCACTTTTTCTAGTATCCAACTGAAGCAAGAGGTCCTCTACCTCTTTCAGTGTGGCAGGTTGAAGTGAGAAAGGCGGCGGCACTATCGGAGTTTCAGGCAGTTGGCTGGCAGTCTGGGAGCGAAGTATGTTTGCAGGGGAGTTATCAAATGCCATGCCTGCAGTAGCAAAGTGGTTATTGAATGCGCTAAGTATATCCATCTTTTCGTTATAGTCAAGTTGCCAAGAGGTAATCTTGGTCGGTGTGAATTTCCTGGGAGTGGCCTAGCAGATCACTGATTGTGTTCCAGAGCTTGATTGGGCTCTTTGTGGCAGAATCGAGTTGGATTTGAAGAAGGTGGCCTTCGATTCTCTGATTGTTTTGGTACATAATTTTGTAGTCTCCTGAACTGGTTCCAATCCTCTGCAGTGTTCAGTCTGCGTGCTTTTTTCCAGAGCTTATCTCTTTCTAGAAGCAAGGACTTGATCTGAGGGTGAACCATTTACAGGTTTTGGTCCTAGTTCGAACTTTAATAAGGGAGCATACTTATTAAGGGCCCTTGATAGAATGTTGTGGAAGATATTGTAAGCTGACGTAATCGTTTGGCCAGGTAGAAATCTTGCCACTCAGGGGAGTACTTAAGCTCGTTTAGGTAGGCATGTTCATTGAAGTTGCACCTGGATCTCTTCATAGAGAACTTGCTGATGGGTGCTGGGTTGTTGGTGGATCTTACTCCGCAATAAAACAATGGTCGCTGGCGTCTGAGAAGAAGACATCAGTGTGGGAGAAGAGATGAGGTTTGACTCACCATTAGCACATCCAAAAGTGTACTTTTACTGGGGTTCTTCACGTTTGGGCGTGTTGGTTCAGTAATAAGTTGCGTCAGCCCATGTTCATCACAGAAGGATGCAAGGGGGCAGCTGTGTTAGAGAGCCTGTCAAAGTTGAGGTCTCCTAAAATAATAGTTTCTGGCAGCCCTGTCCCAACTTGTCACTTAGATATGACACAAGCTGTAGGCCAGCAGACGGGTGGTCTGTAGCATCCTATTACGCAGAGTGCAGTAGTCTGTGTAATTTCCACTTTGAGAATTAGGCATTGAATTTGCTGGCGACAGATGCCGAGGATAAGTAGTAGGCAGAAAATTTGTCTTTAACGTGAGATAGCTACCCCTCCTCCTCTGGCATGCCTATCAGCTCTGAACAAGGCATAGTTGGGTATGTTTAATTCTCTATCAGTGGTGCTGGGTCAAAGCCAAGTTTCGGAAATCACAAGTATGTCAGGAGAGGTATGATTTACCCAGGTTTGTATTAAGGTAATCTTTTAAGGAGGCTACATACGTTAATATGCAAGAAGCTTATTCCTTTTAAATTTGCTAGTTCTGCTGGCAAAGCAATAGCTTCTGGGGGGCTCAGGTTGAGTTCTCGTTGCCTGAACAAAGCAGGAGGATAAGTAGGATTTTTCTAAGGCGCTAACTATAAGCTTGTAATTCCTGCCTTTCTCCGTCTAGTAGATCTGATGTTTTTAGGGACTGGAAAGTAGCCACCATAGAAGAGCTGGTCTGTTGTAGCAAGAGCTAGTACCCCTACCACAATAGGCGGGAGGAGATAGAAGTCTGCGTGGTGGGAGGTGGGCCTTGTGGTGGGGGAGTGTTATAAGTACTACTGGTATGTGTGGTCCAAGAGCAGGGTTGAGGTATTGGTACTTGGAATCACGGAGGCAATTAAAGGATAAGTTGCCATGTGGTATACAAGCACAAGGTGCCGTTGTAGACCAAACATTATGGTAGTTCAGGTGTCCAATGCCGGGCAGCTGGTATCAGCAGAAGAAGGGGCAGTAAAAGGAGCCATATAGGGCCCGACATGATGGTACCTCAAAAGGAGCCACTCAATTAGCCCAGGGGCCAGTGGGGTTGCTGGATTAATGCAGCTTATCAGTAGCTTTCCGATCCAGGTAGACCCAAATTTGATAGCATTAAAAAGATATATAGTGGTGAAGGCACAGCCAAGGAGAGCCTATCGTTTTAGTAAGGCGAGGCCCTGAGAGTTGGATCCCGTAGGCTGGATAGAGAAGAGGAGGATCACGAGCTAAGTCTCTATTGGTGGGGCACTGCGCCAGGGACGTGGACTAATATTTTGGAAGGAGCTACTGTATTTAATAATCAGTGGAGGTGGGAGGGGCAGTTGAAAAAGTTGCGGCAGTTGCCGTACCTTTAGGACCTTAGGTCCATGTCTGCGTCTCGAGCATCGGCCAGAGGGCGCCTGACCTACCCAGTAGCCGGGAATCACGCGGCTTAGGAGCTGGGAGCCTGGGCGAAAAGTCTCTCGGCTGAGGGAGAGAAGGGAGAGTGAGGGTTAATAAAGTGGATTCACATAAAGGGTTAGACAGAACAGCGGGAGTCCAAAATTTGCAGAACAAAAGGACGTGTATGGTACCAGCAATGCCAAAAGAGGTAGTGACGAGTAGTAGTAGGTGGTTGCACCCCAAGCTAGTTTGTTTGGTGTTGCTGGCCTACTTAACTGCAAGCTGGTTTATAGTTGAAAGGGTATATAGTCGAATTAGGGTGAGGTCCCCAACAATAGGGCAGGTAGAGCAGTAATTGAGAGGAGTTAGATGGAGTGGCTGGAGAAAAGGTTGAGAGGAAATGTGGATCCTGTGGGTGGGACAGCTTTAAAAAGGGCGGTAAGAAAGTGGGTCAAGTCAGGTATTGAAGACAGGGAGGCCAATAGCAGGAAAAATGTGCAGCAGTGGAGGGACCAATCTGCTGCTAGGCTGAGAAGGGGTGGAGTAAGGGTCTATTTAATACTGTGAGGGAGGAGGGGGTGGTGAAAAATTCAGTCCAGAACAAAGCACAGAAAGAGATTTCCTGAACAAAGCACAGAAAGAGATTTCCTGAGACCAGGAAGCACCAGGCATTGGAAAATCAGCCAAGGAGTACAGCTGCCAGTCAGTGCCTGGTTCCTCCACTGGGCATCCAGTCAAAACAGTGGCATTCAAAACCCACGAGTTTCGGAGGTCCGGTGCATACCTGAATCTGTCCGGGGTCAGTCGGGTGGTCTGTTAGCTGTGGCCTGTGGGGTTTAATGTTGAATGAGGTGTAGCCGAGTGCCACATGTCGCTAGACAGTGATAAACTGACCATTAACATAATACCTGGGAGTGGCTTATTGCTATCATAATAAAACTGTTTTTAAACAACATTAAACCATGTTAATCATATGGTTAGGCTCTACCTGTATGTTAATAAAACTAAACATAAGGCTGTTACAATGTTTACAGTCAATTAGAAAGCTGCATTTCTCAAACCCTTGCTATGATCAGAGATATTATACCTGTACAACTCCTTGGTTTTGCTCAACTCTATTGCTCAGGTGGCCCACCACATGTGGTGTGGTCTGGTGTGGGGCATCATAGGTAGAGGCCATGCAACTACTAAGTGTGATGCGTTGTGTGCAGCTGCAATCAGGGATGTGTATGTTTGGTGTACATGGCCTCAGTTTTGCTGTTGATCTCCACTGAGCATGCAGTACCTGGTCAGGTGGGTGGGGATGTCTCATAGTACATTTAGACAATTGTTTGTTATTTCTGTCACTTCCTGCTGGATGTCTGTCATTGGTTGTGTTGACTTGGTCCTCCCCATACTTGCATATGTGTGTGTGTCTGTGTGTGTGTGTGGTGCTGGGGGTGAATTGGAGTTAGGGTTTTCAACCCAACAGCGAATCTCCTCACTTTGTTGCTGTAGAACAACCCAACTAATGCATTAAACAGAGCTTTTGCCTCTAATTTCCTTCTTTTGAGAATGATAACGTGAAAGAAATAGTGAATGTAATGCAGCGGTGGAAGGCCCCGAACTCCCACCATGATGTCTTGTGGCATAGTAACAGGAAGGGCAACACAAACAGAGCGGCTAACAGTGGGCGCACATGGTAATGCAAGTCAAATGACAACAGAAAGGGCAATGCACACGTGGCATAGACGGAACAGTCTGCCATGTGATGTGTTGTCACATAGTAACATGGTGCCTGCAAACAGAAATGTCAATGGGCAAGGTGACGCAAAGTGAAACAGAAAGAGAAACAGTACTGTAGACACAAATGGCAAAAATAACAGAATACAAGCGCAAATGAAAATCAAAGGATAGCATACATAGGGCCCGCTCCCGGCACGTAATGCGGCAGGGGAGCGCGGGGCCCAAGAGCTCTGCACTCCCACCACATGATGTCTTGTGGCATAGTAACAGGAAGACAGCAACGCAAACAGAAGATGCTAACAGTGGCGCATATGGTAACACAAGCGCAAATGAAACAGAAAGGGCAACGCACACGTGGCATAGACAGAAACGGTCTGCCACATGATGTGTTGTCACATAGTAACATGGTGCCTGCAAACAGAAATGTCAATGGGCATGGTGACGCAAAGTGAAACAGAGAGAGAAACAGTACTGTAGACACAAATGGCAAAAATAACAGAAACACAAGCACAAATGAAAACGCAAAGGATAGCACATAGGGCCACGCCCCAGCGCATGTAATGCGGCAGCGGGGCCACAGGGGCCCAAAGGCCCGCACTCCCATCCACATGATATCTTGTGGCATAGTAACAGGAACAGCAACGCAAACAGAAGTGCTAACAGTGGCACAATGGTAATGCAAGCCGCGAATGAGAACAGAAAGGGTAATGAACACGGTGGCATGAGAGGGAACGGTGTGCCACGTGATGTCTTGTCACATAGTAACATGGTGCCTGCAAATGGAAATGTCAATGGGCATGGTGATGCAAAGTGAAACAGAAAGAGAAACAGTACTGTAGACACAAATGGCAAAAATAACAGAAAGCAAGCGAAATGAAAACGCAGCGATAACGACATAGGGCCCTGCGCGCCCGGCACGTAATGCGGCAGCTGAACGCAGGGGCTCAAAGGGCCCCGCACCCCCACATGATGTCTTGTGGCATAGTAACAGGAACAGCAACGCAAACAGAAGCTACTAACAGTGGCACACATGGTAACACAAGCGCAAATGAGAACAGAAAGGGAACACACACAGTGGCATAGACGGAACAGTCTGCCACGTGATGTCTTGTCACATAGTAACATGGTGCCTGCAAATGGAAATGTCAATGGGCACGGTGATGCAAAGTGAAACAGAAAGAGAAACAGTACTGTAGACACAAATGGCAAAAATAACAGAAAAGCAAGCGCAAATGAAAACGCAAAGGATAACGCACATAGGGCCCCGCGCCCCGCATCTGAGCGCTGGGCCCAAAGGGTCCCACACCCCACCACATGATGTCTTGTGGCATAGTAACAGGAGCAGCAACGCAAACAGAAATGCTAACAGTGGCACACATGGTAACCAAGCGCAAATGACAACAGAAGGGCAACGCACATGGTGGCATAGACAGGAATGGTCTGCCACATGTGTTATCACATAGTAACATGGTGCCTGCAAATGGAAATGTCAATGGGCATGGTGGCTGCAAAGTGAAACAGAAAGAGAAACAGTACTGTAGACACAAATGGCAAAATATTACAGAAAAGGCTTAAATGAAAACGCAAAGGATAACGCAGATATAGGGCCCGCGCCCCGGCACGAATGCGGCAGCTGGAGCGCGGGCCCAAAGGGTCCTACACTCCCACCACATGATGTCTTGTGGCATAGTAACAGGAGCAGCAACGCAAACAGAAATGCTAACAGTGGCACATGGTAACACAAGCGCCGAATGAGAACAGAAAGGGTAACGAACACGGTGGCATAGATGGGAACGGTCTGCCACGTGATGTCTTATCACATAGTAACATGGTGCCTGCAAACGGAAATGTCAATGGGCATGGTGACGCAAAGTGAAACAGAAAGAGAAACAGTACTGTAGACACAAATGGCAAAAAATAACAGAAAAGCAAGCGCAAATGAACATCAAAGGATAACACACATAGGGCCCCCGCTCCCAGCACGTAATGCGGCAGCGGGAGCCTGGGCCCAAAGGGTCACACTCCCACCACATGATGTCTTGTGGCATAGTAACAGGAACAGCAACGCAAACAGAAGTGCTAACAGTGGCACACATGGTAACACAAGCGAATGAGAACAGAAAGGGTAACGAACACGTGCATGAGACGGAATGGTCTGCCACGTGATGTGTTGTCACATAGTAACATGGTGCCTGCAAATGGAAATGTCAATGGGCATGGTGATGCAAAGTGAAACAGAAAGAGAAACAGTACTGTAGACGCAAATGGCAAAAAAATAACAGAAAAGCAAGCGCAAATGAAAACAGCAAAGGATAACGACATAGGGCCCTGTGCCCCGACACGTAATGTGGCAGTGGGAGCAGGGCCAAAGGCCCCACACTCCCACCACATGATGTCTTGTGGCATAGTAACAGGAACAGCAATGCAAACAGAGCGCTAACAGTGGTGCACATAGAGCAAAGCGTTAATGAGAACAGAAAGGTAACGAACACGGTGGCATAGATGGGAATGGTGTGCCATGTGTGTTGTCACATAGTAACATGGTGCCTGCAAATGGAAATGTCAATGGGCATGGTGACGCAAAGTGAAACAGAAGGAGAAACAGTATAAGTGGAGACACAAATGGCAAAAATAACAGAAGCATAGCGCAAATGAAAACGCAAAGGTGATGACGTGGTGGCGTGAGACGCCAACGGTAAGTGAAACAGGCATGGAACCGCAAGGGCAATGGTAACAGTAATGTAAGCGCACAGGCTGATTTTCCCAAAAAGCTGAATAGAGAAAGACAGTGAGTACAAAGAATGTATGCATAATAATGGGTATCGAGCAAAAATGAGGACTTGGAATACTAAATAGATTATATCTCTGGAACAGTACAACGTAGAAAAAAAATTGAAAGTCGATGATTTATGACTGTCCTAACTAGTTTTGTATTTAGCCTCATTGGGGGCTAAGAATTTTCAACGAAAGTCCATATCTCGCACCATTTCGAGATACGGCCCTGAAAGGCACGGGCGAACGCCATAATGTTATCCTATGGGAAAAAAAGAAGTTCGAGCACCATAACTTTGCCTCCCTGTAATATTTTTTACCAAACCACTGAAAGGCACATCTGTGGGCTGTTGGCTGTCTCCTCCAAATTTCAGGAAAAAGACCAAACCGTTATTTTACAGCAGGGTTCCAAAGGATTCCTATGTCGTCGAGCGCCCGTAATGTTATCCTATGGGAAAACCGTCAAATTTGAGTGCCGTAACTTTGATGCCATGTAATATTTTTCAATATAACACTGAAAGGCATATCTGTGAGATGCTGGCTGCGTTCCCTCCAAATTCCCCAAAACTCCAAACTGTTCTTTGTGTGCAGTGCCAAAGAATTGCTGCATTTTCCCACAGACTAGTAAATTACTGTCACAATTAGGAAAGCTGCAAACATTTGCGACACTTTGCCAGCACGAAAGTACTTTGCAAAGTACTTTTCCAGAAATGTGAAAACATATTTGGGGTGTTTTACCCCAAAATAAAGACATGGCTAGCATCCTCAGGGTCCGACTAGGTGAATACAAAAGAATTAGGTTACTAGAGAGTCCCAAATTTAAATGCCAAGCATTTTTCTAAACACCAACTGAAACAAAATGGCCCATTTACTGAAAGTGTTGAACTTTTTTAACTTTTCCCATAGACTTATAATGGGAAATTGTTTTTGAATAACTTTGAACTGTTTAATATTTTTCACCAAATCTTCAAAAGGCACATTGGGGACCCTGGCCGCATGTTCCCTGAAGATATTTGGGGTCAGCGCAAACTGGTATGCGACCTGTGCATATGACCGTAGAATTCCAGAAAAAGCGTAAACATGCGTGCAAATCATGCTTAATAATTCTGCAGCCGTGTATCCAACTGGTACGAAACTTGACAGATGCCAAGGCCTATGGCTCTTGATTGTGTATTCAAATTTCAGCAAATCTGTCAAACAGCTGCCAAAGTTATTAAGTGCAAAGTTTTGGGGTTTACCATAGAAATGGCTCCCTCGACAACCTACCTATGGTAGCACTACCGATGCTACCATAATATATATGTATGTATATTGTATATATATGTGTGTGTGTGTGTGTGTGTGTGTGTGTCTGTGGGTATATATGTACTGTATGTATGTGTATGTGTATATGAGTGTCTATATATTATATATACATAGATGGATATGTGTGTGTATACTGTATATGTGTGTATGCATGTATGTGAGTATGTGTGTGTGTATATATTTAATTTTATTTTAATTTGGGGCTTGTTTTCAACTTGCAATTAGGCCTCATTTCAGCATTTTGACTTGCATTGGCTGTGCTCTTTAAAACACAAGGATGCTTGCAATAAAAGTTGTAAACTCATTTTACATTTATTAGGGAGAATAGTATCCAAGGTTTTGTTATTAGTAGAATGCTTTTTGAAATTTACTGAGACAGTTTAAAATTTATGTGAGAAGAACTCTGCTTGTTGATAATTCTTAAAGCTGCACTGTCAGAGTTAGTCCCCTGAACTTTTAATGTTATTCTGTCTTTTAAAGTGTCCTTTTCATAACGTGCTACCCATGCTTACCTTTATCTCTATTTGGTCAATTTGTTTCATGTCTAAATTTCATTATTTATCCCTTTGTGGTTTTTCCCTCAGGTCCATAGTACACCTCCGTGCTGTTGTTCCAGCCCACACACATTATATCACGTCATGCCTAGCATAATGAGTTTATAGCCAACATTTCCAACTCTTTAAGTGTGCCGTGTTAAAGCAGTCACCATTTCCCTTTGGTTCCTGCTGAGTTGAGTTCCCATCAATGCAGCCATGGTATTGCTGACAGTTTTATTTGGAAAAAAATGCCCCCTTTGTTGTTTACCAAGTGCCTAACTCGCTGCAGAAATAACTCCCCTTTGTTGTTTGCCGATCGGGTGCCCAATCCCGTCGGCTACAGCTGTCCCCTGGACTCCGTGACACGCTGGGTGCCCACTCCAGCGTGCCATATGCCCCTGCAGTGTTTAAAAGCGCCTCCGATGTTTTTCCATAGTGTTTTACCTGAAATAAAGCAAACGGTCCCATGTAGTCTGCCCGCACCCCTCCCACAACCCGGCACCCACCCACTGCACACTAGCTTCCCACACCCCTCACCCATACTTACCTCTGGTGCTCGGGCGCGATGATCTTCGTGATCGAAACACGTCTGCACTCTTCAAAGCCGACGCGAACTGAGGAAATGCCGGTAAGCTGTATAATATAATGAATAGGGTTTTTCAACTTTATTACGTGATCTCGGGCATTTTTGAATTTTGCACCAAATTTTCAACATGGGGTTTTGGACCCTCCTCATGAATTCTTCAACTGTCATGGCGTTAATCGGCCCCAAAAGGTTGTTTGCAGTCACTCGCGCAGAATCACCCTTCGGGCGATTAACGAGCGACAATGCCAGTGTTCATGAGGTGGGCTCTCAAAAAGCCTATGTTTCAAATTGGTGGAAATCCAAAAAGCGACTGTTTTAGGCGTGCATTGCACAGTTGCTCGCCATACCGTAACTTCGCGAATTTGCAATTTTTTACCGCCAGATTTTCAACATTGGCATTTTGTTACACCTCCTTGTGAGATGGCAGCTGTCATTTTTCGCCATCCAGGTCGAAATGTGTTTCGCACTCCAGCGCAGAAAAGCACGCTCGCTGTGGAAAATCACTCGTTTGGACAGATTAAGAAAATGACAATGATACTGTTCATGAGCAGAGGTCCTAAAATACCTATGTTAAAAATTTAGTCCCAATATTCCATAAAATGACTGTGTTACGAGCTACGCTGCTCAGTTTTCATGCATGCTCATAACTTCACGAATTTATAATATTTTCACTATTGCCATTTTCCAGACCTACTTATGAACAGTACAGCTGTCATTTTTCTCATCCTGGCGAAATGTGTTTTGGCACTTCTGGCGTAGAATGAGAGCGGTCACTGTAGGAAATCACTGTTGGGACAGATTAAGAAAATGACAATGATACTCTTCATGAGCAGAGGTCCTAAAATGCCAATGTTGAAAATTTGGTGATGATAGCCTATCAATTGACAGTGTTACACGTGTGCATTATGCACTTTCCATGCATCCTTGTAACTTCGCAGATTTGTAATATTGTCACACCAGATTTTCAACAGTGGCATTTTTGTCACACCTCCTCATAAGCAGTACAGCTGTCATTTTTACATATCCTGACCGAAATGTGTTTTCACAGTTCCAGCTTAGAATAATGTGAGGACTAGAGGAAACCAGTGTTCAGGACATATTAAGAAAATGACAGTGGCACTGTTCATGACCAGAGGTCTTAAAATCCCTATATTGAAAATTTGGTGACAAAACTCCATAACATGACTGTATTACAAGCATTTGTTGAACTGTTTCCACGCACCCTTGTAACTTAGCAATTTGTAATATTTTCAAGCCACATTTTCAACAGTGGCATTTTCACACCTCCTTATGGACACTACAGCTGTCATTTTCACATCCTGACTAAAATATGTTTTTGCACTCCGGACAGAGAATAGCACGGTCACTCTGGGAAATTAGTGTTTGTGACAGATTAAGATTGACGAGTGACAGGGGCGCTGACCAGCTTCAACTGAGCTCTGTCGGAACTGCTGCAGATTGTTTGTGGGCAGACAAACGCAACAACACAAGAGCCCAGTACAAAAGGGCAGCCAGCAGCACTGGGAGAAACACAACGAGAAAGCGACTGAGTGAAGGGGAGTGAGTGAACTCACCGAAGTGATGTGGACTGCTGCGGTTCTTTGAGGGCAGAAAAGGTGCCAATGCAGGCAGGACCACCGTACAAAGGGCAGCTACAGCACCAGAACAAACAGAATCAGTGCAATAGAGAGGGAGACGAGCGACCTCAACGAGACTCTTCGGGACAGCTGCGGATTTCTTTGTGGACAGACAAAGGTGCCAATGCAGCCCGGGCCCCATACAAAAGTGCAGTCTGCTGTGCCAAGAGAAACAGAATGGCGGTGACAGAGCAGTAGTGAGTGTGCTCAACGTAGCTCTGTTGTGACTACTGTGGATTTCTTTGTAGGCATAAAATGCGGCAGCGTAGGCAAGAGCCCAGTACAAAGGCCAGCTTGCAGCACTGGCAGAAATCATGATGAGTGACAGAGGGGAATTGAGCGAGCTCAATGGAGCTGTGTCGGGACTCCGTCAGATTTCTTTCTGGCCAGAGAAAACTCCACCAATGCAGACAGGGAGCCCAATACAAAGGCAGCCTGCAGTGCCAGGAGATGTCACAATGAGCAAATGAGGAGGTGGAGTCAGTGAGCTCTGTGCAGCTCTGTTGTGACTGCTGCAGATTTGTTTGTGGGCAGAAAAAGCCAGTAATGCACGAGGAGCCTATTACAAAGGCCAGCCTGCAGCGCTGGCAGAAACGGAATGAGTAACTGATAGAGGGGAGTGAGCAAGCTCAAGCGGACCGGGTGTCAGGACTGCTGTATATTCTGGCCGGCAGAAAAAGGCACCAACAGAGGCATCAGCTGAATACAAAAGCAGCCTTTACAGTGCTTGGAGAACCAGAAGGAGTGGAGTGAGACGGGGGTGAGCGACCTCGGTGGAGCGCTGTGTGAGGACAGCTGGATTTCTTCTGGGCAGATGCCATCAACACAGGCCGGAGCTCCAGTACAAAGGGCAGCCTGCACCACCAGGAGAAACAGAATGAGTGAGTGAGATGGGGGTGAACTACCTTAAGCAGACTGTGTCGAGACAGCTGCAGTTCTTTAATGGGCAGAAAAGGTGCCAGCACAAGCAGGAGCCCAGTACTAAAGGGCAGCCTGCAGCACCAGGAGAAACACAATGAGTGAGCTCAATGGCGCTCGATCGTGACTGTGCTGCAGATTTCTCTGTGGGCAGAAAAAGCCACCTACACAGGCAGGAGTCCAGTATTAAAGGGCAGCCTGCAGCTCCAGGACAAACAGAATGAGCGAGTGAGACAGGGGAGTGAGCTACCTTAACGGAGATCTGTCAGGACAGCTGTGGATTTCTTTTGGGCAGAAAAGCCACCAACAGTGGCTGGAGCCCAGTACAAAAGGGCAGCCTACAGAAACAGGAGAAACACAATGAGTAGTGGGAGTGTGTGGGCTAATCGAGTTCTATCATGACTGCTGCAGATATCTCTGTGGGCAGAAAATGCAGCAACACAGGCAGGGCGCGCAGTACAAAAGGCCAGCCTGCAGCGCCGGGCAGAAACGTGGAATGAGTGAGTGAAAGAGGGGAGGAGCAAGCTCAATGGACTGGTGTCAGGACTGCTGCAGATTTCTTTTGTGGGCAGAAAAACCTGCAATGGCAGGGGAGCCCAGTACCAAAGGGCAGCCTGCAGCACCAGGAGACATAGAACGAGCGACTGAGGGAGGAGTCGGTGAGCTCAACGAGCTCTGTTGGGACTGCTGCAGATTTGTTGTGGGCAGAAAAAGGTGCCAGCACAGGTGCAGGAGCCCAGTACAAAGGGCACCCTGCAGTGGCAGGAAAACCAGAATGAGTGAGTGAGTGAGCTCAGCCGGAGCTGTATTATATCTGCTGCAAGCTTCTTTGTAGGCATAAGAAGGCAGAAACAGAGACAGGAGCCCAGTAGACAAGGCGCAGCCAGCAGTGCTGAAAGAAATGGAATGAGTGGTGAAAGAGAAGGTGAGTGAGCGAGCTCAATGGAGCTTTGTCGGGACTGCTGCAGATTTCTTAGTGGGCAGAAAAGTAGCCAACAGAGAGCAGCCTAGTACAAAAGGGCAGCCTTTACAGCTTGGTGAACCAGAAGCAGTGAGTGGGGGGGTGAGTGACTGACAGAGCTGTGTGAGGACAGCTGTGGATTTCTTTGTAAGGTGGAAAAGCCACCAACACAGGCAGGAGTCCAGTACAAAAGGGCAGCCTGCAGCACCAGGAGAAACAGAATGAGCTGAGTGAGACAGGGGTAGTGAGCTACCTTAATGGAGATCTGTCAGGACAGCTGTGTTTTTTGTAAGGTGAAAGCCACCAACAGTGGCTGGAGCCCAGTACAAAAGGGCAGCCTACAGAAACAGGAGAAACACAATGAGTGAGTGGAGGGGAGTGGTGAGCTCAATGGAGCTCGACTGCATGACTGCTGCAGATTTCTCGTGGGCAGAAAAGGCGGCAACACAGGCAGGAGCCGCAGTACAAAGGCCAGCCTGCAGCAACTGCAGAAACAGAAACGTGAGTGACAGAGGGGATTGAGTGAGCTCAATGGAGCTGTGTCGGACTCTTCAGATTTCTTGGCCAGAAAACTCCACCAATGCTGGCAGGAGCCCAGTAGAAAAGGGCAGCCTGCAGTGCCAGGAGACGTCACAACGAGCAAATGAGGGAGGTGGAGCTGGGTGAGCTCTTGTGCAGCTCTGTTGCTACTGCTGCAGATTTGTTTGTGGAGCAGAAAGCTGCAATGCAATCACGAGGAGCCCATTACAAAGACCAGCCTGCAGCGCTGGCAGAAACGGAATGAGTAAGTGATAGAGGGGAGTGAGCAAGGTCAGTGGACCGTGTCAGGACTGCTGCATATTTCGTCGGGGCAGAAAAAGGCACCAACAGAGATCAGCTGAATGACACAAAGGCAGCCTTACAGTGCTTGGAGAACTGAAGGAGTGGAGGAGATGGGGGTAAGCGATCTGGATGGAGTCTGTGAGTGACAGCTGTGGATTTCTTTCTGGGCAGAAAGCCATCAAAATACAGGCCGAGCCCAGTACAAAGGACAGCCTGCAGCACCAGAGAAACAGAATGAGTGAGTGAGACGGGGAGTGAGCCTCCTTAATGGAGATCTGTCAGGACAGCTGTGGATTTCTTTGTGGGCAGAAAAGGTACCAACAGTGGCTGGAGCCCGAGTACAAAGGGGCAGCCCAGGGAAACAGGAGAAACACAATGAGTGAGTGGGTGGATGAGCTCAATGGATCTACCATGACTGCTGCAGATTTCTGTGGGAGAAAAAGGCGGTACACAGGCAGGAGCCTGAGTACAAAAGGCCAGCCTGCAGCACTCGGCAGAAACGGAATGCGTGAGTGACAGAGGGATTGAGTGGAGCTCAATGGAGCTGTTGGGGCGCCTTCCAGATTTCTTTCTGTGAAAAACCCACCAATGCTGGCGAGGCCCAGTAGAAAAGGGCAGCCTGCAGTGGTAGTGAGATGTCAACTGAGCAAATGAGGGAGGGGGAGTCAGTGAGTTCTGTGCAGCTCTGATTGCGACTGCTGCTGGTTGTTTGTGGGCAGAAAAAGCCAGTAATGCGCATGAGGGCACAGTACAAAGAGCACCCTGCAGTGGCAGGAAAACCAGAATGAGTGAGTCAACAAGCTCAAGCGGGCTGTATTATAACTCTTGCAAATTTCTTTGTGGGCGCTAAGGGAAGCGGCACAGGCAGGAGCCCAGTAGACCAGGGCAGCCTGCAGGCGCCGAGAAGAAACTTGAATGAGTGAGTGAAAGAGAAGAAGGTGTTGAGCGAGCTCAACTGAGCTTTAGTGCGGACTGCTGCAGATTTCTTTGTGGGCAGAAAAGGCGCCAGCAGAGGCAGCAGCTCTGATACAAAAAGGGCAGCTTTACGGTGCTGGAGCAGACCAGAAGCAGTGAGTGAGGGGAGGTGAGACCTTGGCGGAGCTGTGTGGGGACAGCTGTGGATTTCTGTAGGCAGAAAAGCCCGCAACACAGGGCAGGAGTCCAGTACAAAGGGCAGCCTGCAGCTCCAGGAGCTTGCAATGAGCCAGTGTGACGGGGGAGTGAGCTACCTTAGCGGACTCTTGTCAGGACAGCTGTGATTTCTTTAGGCTGAAAGCTACCAACAGTGGCTGGAGCCCAGTACAAAAGGGCAGCCTACAGAAAACAGGAGAAACACAATGAGTGAATGGGGAAGTGAGTCAGCTCAATGGAGCTTGATCATGACTGCTGCAGATTTCTCTGTGGGCAGAAAAAGCGAGCAACACAAGGCCGGGAGCCCAGTACAAAAGCCAGCCTGCCTTTCGGCAGAAAGCGGATGCGTGAGTGACAGGGGATTGGATGAGCTCCACTGGAGCTGTGTGCGACCATATCAGATTTCTTTCTGGCCAGAAACCCACCTGAATGCGGCAGAACCCAGTAGAAAAAGGGCAGCCTGCAGTGCCAGGAGACATCACAATGAGCAAATGAGGGAGGGGGAGTCAGTGAGTTCTGTGCAGCTCTGTTGAGACTGCTGCAGATTTGTTTGTGGCAGAAAAAGCCAGTAATGCACACAGGAGCCCATTATAAAAGGTCAGCCTGCAGCGCTGTCTAGAGAATGAGTAACTGATAGAGGGGAGTGAGCAAGCTCAGCGGACTGGTGTCAGAACTGCTGGTTATTTCGTTGTGGGCAGAAAAAGGCACCAACAGAGGCATCAGCTTAATACAAAAAGGCCTTTACAGCGCTTGGAGAACCAGAAGGAGTGAGGAGACGGGGGGGTGGAGCGACTCTGATGGAGCTGTGTGAGGACAGCTGTGATTTCTTTCGGGCAGAAAAAGCCATCAACACAGGCCAGAGCCCAGTACAAAAGGGCACCTGGCACCAGGAGAAACAGAATGAGTGAGTGAGATGGGAGTAACTACCTTAAGAGCTGTGTCTAGACAGCTACGGATTTCTTTGTGGGCAGAAAAGGTGCCAGCATCAAGCAGGAGCCTGGGTACTAAAGGGCAGCCTGCAGCACCAGGAGAAACACAATGAGTGAGCTCAATGGCACTCGTCGTGACTGCTGCAGATTTCTGTGGGCAGAAAAAGGCGTGCAACACAGGCAGGAGCCTGGTACAAAAGCCAGCCTGTTACCGCAGAAACGGAATGCGGAGTGACAGAGGGGGACGGAGGAGCTCAATGGAGCTGTGTCGGGACCTTCAGATTTCTTTTTCGGCTAGAAAACCCACTAATGCAGGCAGGAGCCCAGTGAAAGGGCGGCCTGCAGTGCCCGGCTGAAAGCGGAATGAGTAAGTGAGAGGGAGTAAGCAAACTCAACAAACCTGTGTCAGGACTGCTGGGCGATTTCTTTGTGGGCTTAAAAGGCCACCAACAGAGGTAGGAGCCCAGCAGTAAGTGGGCAGTCATAAGTACCAGGAGACACAGAACGAGCGACTGAGGAGGGGAGTCGTGAGCTCAGGATTCGAGTTGGGACTGACCGCGGATTGTCGTTTGTGGGCAGAAAAGGCAGTAATGCACGGAGGGCATGATACATAAAGGCACCCTGCGGTTGCCAGGAAAGCCAGGAATGAGTGAGTGAGCGGGCTCAGCAGAGCCTGTGTTGTAACTTTGCAAGTTTCTTTGTGGTGTAAGCAGGCAGCAACGCATGCAGGAGCCCAGTAGACAAGGGCAGCCTGCAGCGCCGGAAGAAACGGAATGAGTGAGTAAGAGAAGGGAGTGAGCGAGCTCAACGAGTTTGGTCGGGACTGCAGCAGATTTCTTTGTTGGCAGAAAAAGCGTCAACAGAAGTAGCAGCCTAGTACAGAAGGGCAGCCGCCAGCGCTGGAGAACCAGAAGTATCATTTTGGCTCAAGTGCTCCTTTATTGGTGCATGATTGATTGTGTTCCCAAACAAACACCAACTATGTTATAGTGCCAGAGAGAAAGCTGAAAACGTGTTTTTATAACACCTTTGAACTATTTTTAATGTTATAAGCAGATTAATCCTCTTTGCATGTGTCTAACACTGTAATAACCTCTCTTTGTTGATGGTTATGACCCTCGGCAATGCCTCGTGCCTCACAACCCACCTAGAGCATTTTGTTATTGCAATAGTTACTGCACTGCTGCAGAGACAATTATTCCTTTGCTTTTGTTCCTGGTATTAATTGCAGAGGCAGGTTTGATTAGTAATGCATGTTGGCATGCTGGAGCTTTCCAACGTGATCTGTGTGGCTCATGTGGTCTTTTAATTTGGTCATGTACAGTATGTCTTAGTTGCATTGTTTTCCCAAACAACACAGAGAGAATTTGTTTAAAAATATGTTGCATGCAGATTTTGAGGTGGGTCTGTGGCTGGCCCTCGGCAGCTCAGCTTGATCTCAGAAGTGATCTAGCAACGGTGAGATAAATAACTACAGCAATATATAAATTACAGTTTTTTTCAATGTGGCTTTTTAGTTCCATGCCATGGGGCAGGCAGTTTCTTGGTATGTGGTCTGCCCTAGGGTGTCAGCTGCTCTTTAAACAAATCAAACGCAAATGTCCAGGGGTATGTGTGCTGGCGTGTCGTGTTGTGTCTGAGTGCATGTATCATACGTGTGGCAGGTGGGGGCCAACAATGTTCATATAGGTGGTAGGAGGGTCACAGCAGGGAGTACCAGTAATGCTCATAAAGGTTACAGGGGCATCAGCAATGCTAATACAGGTAACATGATGGCACCAGCGATGCTCATACCGATGGTTAGGGGTGCGCTAGTGCACCTAGCGACACTCATACAGGCAGACAGAGGGCACCAGCAATGCTCAAATAGATATCTGGGGTATCATTAGTGTTCACATAGGTGTTGGGGTCACCAATAATGCTCATACAGGTGGCAATTCACCAAGTGCTAACACAGGTGTCGGACCACCAGAAATGCTCACAGAGGTGACAGGGACGTCTGCCCTGATGCTACAAGCTAGGGGCACCATCATTGCCCATAGATGTGGCAAGGGCACAAGCAATACTCATACAGGTGACAGGGAGCACCTGCATATGCTACAGATGGAAGGGGCACCAGCAATGCTCATACAGATGGCAGGGTGAATAATTCTCATACAGGTGGCGGGGCACAAGAGAAGGCTCATACAGGTTGCGGGGCCAGGCAATGCTCATACATGTGAAGAGGGCACCAGCAATGCTAATACAGGTGTGCAGGTGGCACCATGCAATCCTCAAACAGGTGATGGGTTGCTTAGCAAAAGCGTATACAGGTGGTAGAGTTTTCCACAGAGACATCTTTTGGATGGCTAGCATCTGCTCCTATCTGTTTCTTGATCGAGGCTGAATCAGCCAGACCACACCGGTCTATATAGGCTGACACCATTTTTCCTTTCCTGCACGCACACAGTATCTCTCCACCACTTTGTTCCCCTCTGGATCTCCTTGGTCCATATGTCATTTATACTTACATAAATGAGAACATAGAATTGACGGCAGATAAGGACCGCTGGGTCACCCGAATTGCCCATTTCGCCTACTGGATAAGCTGCAGATCCTAGTTAACCAGCAGCCCACTTCTTCCTACCTCACCCCCAGAACTGTCTGGCGACCATCCTGCTGCATGCTTGAATTCCACCACTGATTTTGACTCCACACCGGAAGGCCTTCCATGCTTCCACAACCCTCTGTGAAAAAATACTTGCATTAAATTACCTCTGAGCCGCCCCTCCATCTTCAAATTGTGCCCCTCTTGTTTTTGCACCTCTTTTTTTGAAAGATGCCCTCTTGGACTTTATTGATTCCCTTGAGGTTGTGAAAGTTTCTATGTCCCCTCTCTCCTCCTTTCCTCTAGGCTATACATATTAAGCTCCTTAAGTCTCTCATATGCTTCCTGGTTGCAGACCCTGTACCATTTTAGTTGCCTCCTCTGACAGCTTCCATCCTGTCTATGTCTTTCGGGTTGGTCTCTGAACTGCACACAGTACTCAGATGGGGTCTCACCAGCTGTCTGTACAGAGGATAATAACTTCCTGTTGTCTACTGGTGAGCCTCCCCATGCATCCCATTATCCAGCCTCCTTGCCTCTCTCATTTCTGCCATCTTTGGTCATCTGATATGATACCCCTGGTCCCTCTCATTTTGTTGTTAGTATTCACTCTATTATGTACTTTTTCCTGTTTTGTTTCAATTTTGTTACCTGCACTTAGCATTGAATCTAAGCTGCTGTTCCAGCATTCCTCCCACCTTGCCAAGTCCTTCTCATCCTTTCCGCCTCCTTGTGTATCAACCTGTTGCAGATCTTAGTGTCATCTGCAAGACAGCCTCCTTCAGTCCTTCTAACGTGGCTTATAACGATTAAGGACCCGACATCTGAATCCTGGGTACCTCACTATAACCCTCCTTCTTCTGAGTGGACTCCATTTACTATTACTTGTGTCCTATTCTCCAGCCATTCTTTACAGGCTGTCATCTGGGACCCCACCAGGCTGGCTGTATTTTGTAATTTTTTGTGTGGGACTGTGTCAAATTGCTAAAGTCTAGGTGGCTATGTCCACAGCCCCTCCTGATCTACTACTTTGGTACCACTCACTACTTTGGTGCATTCCCCCCTCATCCTTCCGCCCACCCTGTCTCTTCTGAATATGTTGTAGCCAGATGTGGCCAGCGGCAGAATGTTCTTTCTTTGAGAGTCGTAGTGTTATGGTACATGCAGCAATCATTGTAGGTCGATTACTTTTCAAAGTAGTTCAGATCGGCAGAGCATATTACCGTCATAATTCACTTATTATGCATCAGTGCTGCTGTCCACATATATAACAAAGTTACAATGTAGTCGTTCACTGTTGTAAGGGGACAGCGGTATACATATCAAGCCAGACTGGCTGTTGTCGTACTTGATGGATGGAGACAGTTTAGTGAAAGAGAGTTCACGCTGTCTTCATTTGGTGATTGGTTTTTGTTTGCAATTATCGGCACATCTGGAAAGCACCTCGTTGTCAGATAATGTGATTGCCATGTGACTTGATGTTAGGTACTGTTATCTATAGAAGGGCAATCAGGTTTTGAGCAACATCATCTATCTCCTTTTGTGAGACAATGTGTGCACATCATTGAAAGGTGATGGGATTAGTTCGGCCTTGATGCTGTGTACTCAGTCTGCTGAATCAAATATGATTTACAGAAAGCATCTATTCTACCTTCTTTGTTAACTTATGTTGGCCGTTAAATACAATCAATCATTTCAGGTGCAGAACTGGGGTCAGATGGGTAGCTACCTACTTTCATTTTTGTATGGCAAAACTAGTATAGAAAAGTCCATTGTACCTCATAAGTGGCCTTTTGATTGCTGGACACCTCAGCTTGCCATTCGCACCTTGATATTTTTTAATTCAATGCCTCGTACATGGACCATTCTGCGTCCCTTATCCACTAGCTGAAAACATTTACATGGCCTATGGAGATGTGACTCCTTGCGCACATTGTCATCATCTGCAATATGCCTATGACTTATTTTTTTATATAAGCAGGTGTGTGTTGGCAGTTTTGGGGCAGTGATGTCACAATGCCTGCTGTGGGGCATGAGTGTTTAGAACAGTTGTTAGGCAGCCGCCGTCTATACAGTGGTTGGTTTGCTCTCGGCGCTGGCGGCCCGGTTCGGAAACGGACTAGGATCGCTGAGGGCGGCCGGGAGAGATGGGCATCCAGGGAATCTCCTTCTTGGGGGGGTGGGATGTGACGGGCATTGGCGGGCCCCTGGTGGAGGCCAGGCGCCAGCTACCCGCACTGGTACGCATAGGAGGTGGTAGGCGCTGCGTCGTTGCATGTCAGCCTCCGGGAAAGAATTAGCCGCCATCCGCCTAATGAAGCCTACCCGATTTCGTTTTGCTCCCAGGCCAGGCCCACTGTTCCATGTTCGCGCATGCGAGGAGTGCCGCAGCCCGCCTGGGAAGCCACGTGGTATCGGAGGGACCAAGGCCGTGGTGGGGAGAACCTGAGTGGTCCGTGACCGCTGAGAAGGACACCGGCAGCTGACAGGCTAGGGGAGATAAAGACTAAATGGAAAAAAAAAAGACAGTTGTTTGGCGGTGATAGCATAGATAGACGGTGTCCAGATGGGGCTATGGCCGATCCTGCCCCGTTGAGCTATAAGTTCAATTTATGTTTTCTAGAAGTCTGTAAGCTGTGGCAGTTGCTTTGTGGAAATATTTTTATATATGGCATTTCATACAGACTGCATTCGTGAGTGCTTTTGTCCCAAAGAGGGAGATAGCCTCCTGATGTGAGGCAGCATGGGTTGTTTCAGGAAGTATGTCAAACTAGTCTATGTTATGACTGGGTGATGATGAGATGGCTAAGGCCTGCATCGATATTCTTACTTGGACTTCAGCATGCCTTTGATTCTGGCCATCATGGGTTGGGGGAGAGTAACCGTGATGGTGAGGTTCACAAATGAACTGTTTAGATGATGTTGGAGTTGGAGGTTGCAGCGGTGGCGGTGAGAGGATAGATCTGAATCCAAGAATGGCCAGTGGGGCACAGATCCAGTTTTCTGCCAGTATTGATCTTCTGTTTTTTGTGTGTTTTTTATTTGCACAGGCGAGACACTGTGTAAACTAAGCTATGGTTCAAAGTTGTTGTAGTCATATTTAATTTAATAAAGCAATCTGGTAATAACTCTCTTACAAGACACTGGTTTAGGCACCATCTGGAGTATTGTGCAGTACTTGGTTGTCTGCATATGACTTTAATCTGATGGAGGCATTCCACGTTTCCAGGCACCAGTTGAAAAGTGCAGTCAAGGGTATGTCAATACCTACTTTAGCTCCTTAACACCCTTGGAGTAATTCTATCTGGCTCCATTGTTCTGTCTACCATCATGCATCCCAGTTCTTCAATATTTCCTGCACGAAACCGCTCTTCCACACACTACAACCATTAATTTCTGCTCTGTCATTCTTTCTCCTCTTCCTCCTCTTGAACACAGGGCAAAACAGTGTTTAGTAGGTCTACTTTCTGTCTCCTGTATCACCTCCCTCCTTTTTGTTCTGCCTCCCACTTCTACCCTGATTCCTCACTGGATGAGGGTATTTCATAATTCATTTCAGTCTAGTTGTCTTTTACTCCTAAATGCTGTCCTTTTTTCCTTACCTTTTTTTTTTCCCTGCATACCACAGAGGTTTCTCCTCTTATTTTACTATCGCCTCTTGGCACAGATGTCAGTGGCCTAATAGCTTCCTTTATCTTCCCCACTTTGCCTCTGCCTCATCAGCTCCACTATGATGCATCCCAGCATCTTCTGCCCTTCTGCTCCGCTCCAACAGGTATTGCAGTTGTTGACATCAACCATGACCCCATGTCCTCTTTTTTTGTTTTTTTTACTACCCCCACGTAATCTTCCCTGGGTTTTTATTTTCACAGCATTATTTGCACTTCTTGGATTGAACCATAGCTGCCATTTCCAACCATTCCTCCAACTTGCCAGGTCCTTTCATCCTTTCCGCGTTTTGTGTATCAACCCTGTTGCAATCTTTTGTGTCATCTGCGAAGGCATATTGTTTCTTGATTCCTCTGCAATGTCTCTTACAAATACTAAAAGGACTGGACCCAGTACTGAACCTGCAGTTTTACTAGTAACATCTCTTTTCTTCAGAGGAACTGCATTTACCATTCTCTGTCCTGTTGTGCAGCCATCGGGTTTTACATAGGCTACCACCTGGGACCCACTCAGGCTGGTTAATTTGATTATTAATCTTTGTGTGGGACTGTAAATGCCTTGTTACAGTCTTGTAGCCCACGTCCACTGTCCTTCTCTGGTCTACTACTTTGGTCACCCAGTCAAAAATCAATTGATTCATCTACATGACCTTCATGCTGCCTTGGGTCCGTGCCCACTGGCCTCTGTTGCCAATACTTCTTTTCTTCAGAAGTGATTCCATCTTTTCCCTACCACAGAGGTCAAACTGACGGGTCTGTGTTTTCGACTCTGGCTTGGTCACACTTTTGTGAAGGGGTAGCATCTGTGACAGTTTGCATCAAATTACTTTAAACAGTTTACAAATCAGTTACTGACATTAGTTGAATTATTATAAAGGGTGTTACCACCAGTGGCAGAGCAGTGGTGTATTTGATTGTCCTAACGGTCGCAATGGTTGTGGACTACCCAGCACCCTTCACATCCACCTCTACCAGGCGTGATGTTTCTTTTATAGCCAATGTTATGACATCACTTCCTGGACAAGTCTTGGGGCAGAACTGTATTCTTGTCAACCTAGACTGTGCAAAAGTGAAGTACACACCACAAAAAAAAGAAAAATATATATATATATATTAAATATTGTATATTATAAGGAGGGACATGGGAGTGGTGTAATTAATGTTGTGGGTAGCAGTTCGGGAGACATTCAGGAAACTGCATTGCTGTCCTATTTGCAACTGCCTGAGGAGAAGTTTGCATGCCTCAGGCTGAACTGGCACAGACAAATCCCCCAAAACAGCACCACTGCCAACCCTTGCCTCAGAGGCCAAGTATGAAGAGCTGTTGACCTGGTGGTTCTGGGAGGATTCAGGTGGTGGAACAGGGGCGGCTCTTATTGTACCCTACACAAACCATCGCCAGTCTGGCAGGGCAGGGTTCCTCTCAGTGGCATCCTCTGTGGAGGTCAGAAAATGCTGAGACATCCTGAGACCCACAGAAGGGTGGCAAGGGACACCACAGGAAAACTGCTTCTGATGAGGACTCTATTGTTGAAAGCAGACCTGGGGAAGGGAGAGAGGGAAGTAGGGCCTGCCTGGTGCCATGGCTTGAGGTTCGCGAATCCTCGGGATTGCAGAAGCAGCATCACAGGAGAGAACCTATATCTTGTCCACTTGGGACAAATGACATAGGCATGGGATCAGTGCAGTGCAGGATGACATTGTGGAGTTGGGAGGGACTCGGACACCTGCAAAACACGTTAACCTTCTCCAGAGGTGCTGCCAGTCCATGGCAGGGTGCGGCTAGGAGTGCACAGTTTAATGAATGGTTTCAAAACTGGTAGACACAGGCTTTGGTTTCATTGGGATGAGTACACCTGGAGATGAAGGTCTATACTGGCATGATGGTCCATCTGTACCTATGGAACAAGATTCTAAGTGACAGGTTTAAATGCTTGTGGCAACCTTTTTGACTAGCCATGGGGAGGTGCTAATAAGAGGCGGGAAATGCTGCTCCCACCACAAAACATGACAGGTGGTTGTAAACACGGTACAGTGTCGACAGAGGCAGGACAGGGTAAATGGAAAAATAGACAAGGGCAAAAGAGCAGGATGGGGAAAAAGGATAAACCAGCATTAAATGGAGGGCATGATGCAATGCCCATAGTCTGCACCAAGTCCTGGCTAGTGGTTTGATGGAAGATGAACAATTGATATTGTGGCAGTCACGGAAACATAGCACAGAGAACCATGACTGGGATGTCAACACTGGGTACACAGTCTACAGAAGGGACAGGAGGAAAAGATGAGGTATAGTAGCTCGTACATAATGGAAGGATAAAAGCTACAGAATTAAAGTAAAGGGAGGACAAGCCTCCGGTCACCTTGGAGACGGGAATGGCATCACTATCACACTGGGGTTGTATACAGAACCCATCTCAAGGGAGGAAATGGACAAGAAAGATAGCAAACATTTCAAAGGCTGAAAAGGGGGTTTGTTGATGGGACTGTGCAGATGTTAACTGATGATATGTACTGCACATCCAGAGAGGAGGTATTCTCGATCCCCTGCAGGCAGGCCTTAGACAGCTAGTGTTGAACCCACTCAGGAGGGCCTTTTTAGACTTGGTACTTAAATGGAGAGGATCAAATTTAGAAGTAGACATCTGGGAATAGCTTCTCACTGCAGTGTGCTTCACACTAGCACAACCATGAGGCGAGTCTTTAAGGTATACTGACTTTAAGGCTGACTTTGGCAAAATGGGTGAATACCCGAAATAAGTCGCAAATGGCCAAGGTGGGTGGAAACGATGGAGAAAATCCAGCTTCTATCACAGAGGCAACTTGGTCAGGAAATAGATAAAGAAACAGCGGAATAAACCACTAGGTTCTCAAAAGAGGTGTTGGGGAAGGTTAGGGAGAAAAGGCTGCATTCAAAAGTATAAGGAATCTGGAAGGAGCACGTCAGGGAATTATCAATTAAAAGAGAAGTGGGGAAAGCAGTCAGAATGGCGGCACAAACAGAGGAAAAATGCTAATTAGTGAGAAGGATAAACCTTTTATATGTACGTTAGGAGTTAGAAGGTTAAGGAGGAATAGAAGATTATAAGGGAGTGGGGTGGGCAGAGGAGGCAGTGAAAAGGCAGAGTTCTAGAATGAATACTTTGCTCAGAATTCAAAAGAGATGAGGAATTGTCTAAACCAGACAATAGAAGCACTTAGGTAGGGGTTGCTTCAGTCATTTAGAACGAAGAGTCCTGAAAGAACTCCTAAAACTCGTGGACAAAGCAGTGGGACCTGACAGGCGGAAGCAGGCTTCTGGACCTGTAAGTTTGATGTCAGTATGGAAAGTGGAATCACTTGAAAGACAAATTGTTGAGTACGACAGTAGGCACAGGACCAAAAGCAGTGGATTTACAGCAGGAAGGTCATGTCAGACAAATCTGATTTCTTTTTGGCTGGGTGACCAGCAATAGACCAGGAGGGGCTGGATAGGCTTACCTAGACTTTGTAAGGCATTGGCATGGTCTACAAAGATTGATGTCGAGTTAGCCAGCTTGGGAGGGGTCCCAGGGTGGTAGCCTGGGTAGCAAACTGGCTGTACAAGAGGACACAGACGATAATAGTGAATGGAACCATTGAAAAAGGGGTCACTAGTGGAGTACCTCAGGTCTCAGTACTGGGTCCAGTCCTCTGTAACATCTTTATAGGCACAGAATGGCTGAATACCATACATCATTTCCAGGTGGTGGAGGGTCGGGTTTTAGTCAGCGGGTGAGGAACCTGGAGGTAATGGTTGATGTCAGCATGAACAACTGCAATACCTGTTGGAGAGGAGGAGCAGCACAAGGGCAGAGAGTTCTGGATGCATCATTGGTGGATTACCTCCTGAAGGCGGTAGTGCCACCTCTGTGCAACTGCTGGTTAGGCCACACCACAAGTATAGTGCACAGTTTTGGAGACCACATTTAAAGAGGGACACTGCATCTAATGAGAGTGTAAAGGAAGGAAAACAACATTGGGTGTTGCCTGGGTGAAAGGACCTCTGGGAGGCCTATGGGCATGACATGTACACTTCATAGAGGAGAGGGGACAGGGGTACATAATACATAATGGGGTTTTAAATTTCATGAAGGTGACCAACAAGGTGCCTCAGTCATGAAGTTGCAAAGGAAGGTGAAGGAGGCAAGGAGAGGGGAATGGGCAGGCTGAAGTGGCAGGCTCAGGGATGGAGGAGGGTGTCGTTTCACTGGGGAAGGTGGTGAAGCTGTTGTGTGCTGTCAAAGGAGTCTGTGGATGTTGTAAGGTGGATGGGCCTTGTACACAGGATGCTAAATCTGAATTGGTCAAAGCTGGTGTCATATGGGACTGTGGACAGTATAACTCTAAAACTTAAACAACAAAAATTGCCCTAGTGCGGCTAATGAAAACCTAGTAGTCTCGCAAAGAGCCGTCGGTGCATTTAGCTGTCAAGACTATGTTGGTGAATTGTCACATTGATGTGGCTATTTTGGTGTCTGGGCTGCACACCAGTCAATCATTTTTTATTTGTGATTAGATGGGGGTTATGGTCATGCCACTCTGTTGTCAGTTAGCTGTCCTGCAATGGAACAGCTGGTGTGTAGTGTGGGCGGAGGGTTTTGGGATCAGGAGTCTTGGTCAGATGCAGGTCACCGTCATGGCTCAATTTTCCACCCAGTGTAGGCTTCTCCTTTGACCACATTACAGTGCAGCTTACTTTTATAGGGGAAAAGACCACATAGACTTTCATTTACAGTGTTGTTCCAAATAAAATGAGTAAAGAATTGTTAAACCTGTTTCTTTTTTCCTTTTATTTATTATATTTCTTTGTACTACATTTTACTCACTGGTCCAGCATATTGTGGGGTAAGGCCAATGATGGTGTATTGTTTCTTGGGGTAATAGTGGTTTGACTATCCAAGCCTCCTGTACACACTTGAGTACAGAAAATCTTCTCCAGATTTTAAGGCATTTTTTTATTAAATAATAAATTCTAAATGCTGGTATGAATCTGTTTTGTTTTTTCTTAATTTTGCTTTGGTAATGGTTTACTGTAACTTCAGCTGGACGGACAGTGGATGGCAATGCGCACACGGACAGACAAATACACTCATCAAACACTCAAAACTTTATGTGCTGTTGTCAGAAATGCCACTGTGACAGTGGGGCAGTACTACCCACATCATTCAGCCAAGTACTAAGTTTGACATGTCTGAGGTCTCTTCCTCTTTGCTCCACCTATCTCTATCCTCTCTAGATTTGCCATCTTACTCTGCATCATAGAAGAGCAGAAGAAAGGTGTGAGCTGAGCTTACAACTCTGCCAACCAGGCAGTGGCTGTTGTCTGGCTTTGTCCAATGTTGAGGGGCCACAGGCCATAGCTGAGAAGTGGGCTAATGCATGGGTCATAAGTCTACCCTCAGCAAAGTCTAAATAGTAGTTTTAGTCTCCATTTTGTCTTCACCATTAGTATTGACATTTTTTATGTTGGCGCGCTGCACAGCCAACATCTTGCGTGTAGTGCAGCTTTGGAGGCATGGTCACTGTTGGGCGAATGCAGGGCAGGCACCATAGGTGCGTCCCTCATTCCCCAATCAGCCTGCATGCCGGTGCCACATCATGCATACATAATGTGGCAAGCACATCTAAGAAAAGGTCCCTGCAATCCAAGCAAAGCTCGCCAGACGAGCAGTCCTTCCCTGGATATGCTTGCCAACATTATGAGCATGGCGGCACAATGACAGCCAAGCTGCCAACTTCAGGGATGCTCAATTCCCTGTGGTTAACTCTGCCCTCTGTATGTGCCGATGGGGAGCCCACTCCCATCGGCATAAATCATCCTCCATTGTTAAATGCCGAGAGGGTGCCCAATTCCCTCAGCCCCCACCCACTTTCTTTGGGTGCCGATGAGGTGCCCAATCCCTGTTGGCTACAGACCCCTCAAACAGTAGGTGGCATGCTGGGACCCCACCCCAGCATGCCAAATCCCTAAAACCAAAAACTGTCCTCAATGGGTTTTTTGTCACCTGTAAAACAAAACGGTCCCTCATAGTCTCCTGCCCCCACCCGCACCCACCCTCTGAGCACCCTGCTCCACACACCCCTCACCCCATACTTATCTGCAAAGTCTGGCATGACGATCTTCAGAGGACCGGGAACACGCCTGCACTCTTCAAAGCCGCCATCGCGAACTGAGGAAATGCTGGAAAGCTGTATAATAGAATAAATAGGTTTTTCAACCTTGATGCATATCACAGGCATTTTGGGAATTTGTACAAATTTTCAACATGGGGTTTTGGACCCCTCCTTATGAATTCTTGCACTGTCATGGAGTTATTCTGTCCCAAAGGTGATTTCACAGTCACTGCGCAGAATCACCTTTCAGAACTGAATAACAAAATGACAGTGCCACTGTTCATGAGGGGGCTCTCAAAAGCCTATGCTGCAAATTGCAGGGACAAATCCAAAAATGACTGTTTTGCTAAACAGACACAGTAGTTGCTACACACACTCGTAAGTTAGTGAATTTGCAATATATTTACGGCAGATTCTCAACATTGGCATTTTACCACACCTTCTTGTGAACCGACAGCTGTCATTTTTCATATCCTGGTCAAAATGTGTTTTGCACTTCTGCCGCAGAATAGCGCGGTCGCTGTGCAAAATCAATGTTCGCACATTATGAAAATGACAGTGACACTGTTCTTGAGTAGAGGTCCTAAAATGCCGGTGTTGAAAAATTTGGTAACAATACTCCATAAAATGGCTGTGTTACGAGCGTATGCTATGCAGTTTGCATGCATGCTTGGAAGTTTGCAAACTTATAATATTTTCCCTCCAGATTTTCAACAGTGCCATTGTTCTGCACCTCCTAATGAACAGTACAGCTGTCATTTTTCACATCCTGACCAAAATCTGTTTTCGCAGTTCCGCACAGAATAGCGTGGTCACTGTGGAAAGTCCGTGTTCAAGACACATTATAACAAGCATTTGTCAATGCCGAATGTTTGCTTGCTGGCATTGGCAGTGGTAGTGTAGAAGTTACAGAGCTGCGTAACAGGAATGGCAATGAAGTATTGAACTGAAGCCAACCCCACCACCACCCTGCAGAGAGTGACAGGCATTGGGGTGTGCGTTTGGGTCAGCCAGGCATAACGGCCTACGTCATTTCACCACACCCCACCCTGCAGACACTGGACAAGTGTCACGGTGTTCCTTGGGGTCTTTGGCCTTTATGCGCACCCCATTTCGTTAGGAAATATGGTGAGATGGGTGCGATATAGGAGAATGGGTGAAGTTTAGGTCGAAGAGTCCAAGGCATACCTCGATGCCTCTCACTGACTGCAGGGTGTGAAATGGTATGAGCATCACAGGTAAGAATCCCAAGTCACACCCCTGATGCCTGTCATTCTCTACAGGGTTGGACGTTATGGTTGGAAACCCTAATACCTCAGGCATTCATTGGTATTTTCACTCCAAATTTTCAACATGTTTGTTTGTGACCCCACCTCATGAACAGGGGAATATCAGTTTGTTAGCCGAAAGCTGCTTATGCACAGTGACTACAGCATTTAGCACCACAGGTGCAAAAACATTCGAACAGGATGTAAAATGACAGCTGTACTGTTCATGGGAGGTGCAAAATGGCAATGTTGCAAATCTGTAGTAAAAATATAAAAAAAATGGTGAAGTCACGAGCGTACATAGAAACTGTGCAACTCACACCCGTAATATAATTAGGTTGGGATTTTACAGCAGATTGTCAACTCAGGCATTTTGGTGCCTCCGATCATGAACAGTGTCACTGTGATTTTCTTTATCTGTGCCGAACAATGATTTCCCACAGCGACTACGATCTCTGCGCTGAAATGTGAAACACACTTCAGCCATGTTGTGAAAATGACAGCTGTACTGTTCATAAGGAAGTGTGGAAAATGCCACTGGTGAAAATCTGGACTGAAAATATTACAAAGTCCTGAACTAACGGGTGCATGGAAACTGCGCGAATGCTCACTCATAACACAGTCATTTTATGGACTTTTTCACCAAATTTTCAACATAGCCATTTTAAGACCTCTGCTCATGAACAGTGTAACTGTGATTTTCTTAATCTGTCCTAAACATTGCTTTCAGACACCAACAGCACCATTGTACGCTACATGGGCAGAAACACATTTTGGGAGACATATGAAAATTGCAGCTGTACTGTTCATAAGGAAGTGTAATAAAATGGCAATGTTGAAAATCTGGAGTGAAAATATTAAATTTGCAAACTTACGAGCATGCATAGGAACTGTGCAACGATGCTCGTAGAAACAGTCATTTTAGGAATTTTTCACCAAATTTTAAACATAGCCATTTTAAGACCTCTGCTCATGAACAGTGTCACTGTGATTTTCTTAATTTGTCCCATACATTGATTTCAGACACATCGACTGCCATTGGCGCTACATGGGCGGAAACACGTTTTGGGTGAGATGTGAAAATGACAGCTGTACTGCTCATAAGAAGGTGTGGTAAAATGGCAATGTTGAAAATCTGGAGTGAAAATATTGAAAATTCGTGAACTTACGAGCGCGTAGGAACCGTACAACACATGCTCGTAAAACAGTCATTTTTGAATTTTTCACAAATTTTCAACATAGCCATTTTAAGACCTTTGCTCATGAACAGTGTCACTGTGATTTTCTTAATTTATCTCAGACATTGATTTCAAGACATCGACTGCGCCATTGTATGCTACATGGGCAGAAACACATTTTGGGAGACATATGAAAATTGCAGCTGTACTGTTCATAAGGAAGTGTAATAAAATGGCAATGTTGAAAATCTGGAGTGAAAATATTAAATTTGCAAACTTACGAGCATGCATAGGAACTGTGCAACGCATGCTCGTAAAACAGTCATTTTAGGAATTTTTCACCAAATTTTAAACATAGCCATTTTAAGACCTCTGCTCATGAACAGTGTCACTGTGATTTTCTTAATTTGTCCCATACATTGATTTCAAGACACCGACTGCGCCATTGTGCGCTATATGGGCGGGAAACACGCTTTTGGTGAGATGTGAAAATGACAGCTGTACTGCTCATAAGAAGGTGGTAAATGGCAATGTTGAAAATCTGAGTGAAAATATTGAAAATTAGGAACTTACGAGCGCAAGGGAACCATACAACACATGCTCAGAAACAGTCATTTTTGGAATTTTTTCACCAAATTTTCAACATAGCCATTTTAAGACCTTTGCTCATGAACAGTGTCACTGTGATTTTCTTAATTTATCTCGTACATTGATTTACGCACACCGACTGCGCCATTGTATGCTACGTGGGCAGAAACACATTTTGGGTGAGATGTAAAATGACAGCTGTACTACTCATAAGAAGGTGTGGCAAAATGGCAATGCTGGAAATCTGGAGTGAAAATATTGAAAATTCGCACTTACGAGCCTGCGTAGGGAACTGTACAATGCACACTCGTAAAACAGTCATTTTTGAATTTTTCACCAAATTTTCAACATAGCCATTTTAACACCTCACCTCATGAACAGTGTCACTGTGATTTTCTTAATTTGTCCCATACATTGATCTTGCATTGACGCACCATGCCTATCAGCGCCACATATGGGGAGAAACACGTTTGTGTGAGATGTGAAAATGGCAGCTGTACTATTCATAAGAAGGTGTGGTAAAATGGCAATGTTGAAAATCTGGAGTGAAAATATTGAAAATTCGCGACCTTCTGGCGTGCATAGGAACTCGCAATGCACTCTCGTAACACAGTAATTTTGGAAGTTTGGCACCAAATTTTAAACATGGGCTTTTGGGACCCCTTCTCATGAATGATGTCACTGTCATGGTGTTATTCAGGCCTGAAGGGTGATTTGGCTGCGGTGACTGCGCAGTGACTGCGAAATCACCTTCGGCCTGAATAACGCCATGACAGTGACATCATTTATGAGAAGGGTCCCAAAACCCCATGTTGAAAATTTGGGCAAAAATTCCAAAAATGCCTGAGATATGCAACAAAGTTGAAAACACCCTATCTAGCCCATTATACAGCTTACCGGCATTTCTCAGTTCCTGGTCGGCTTTGAAGAGTGCAGACGTGTTCCCCAGTCCACGAAGATCGTCGCGCTTGAGGTCCGGAGTAAGTATGGGGTGAGGGTGTGGGAGGCTGGGTGTGCAGTGGGTGGGTGCGGGTTGTGGGAGGGGCCAGGAGACTATGTGGGACCGTTTTTTCTTTTCAGGTTAAAAACAAAAAAATGGACGACGCTGGATGTTTGCCACACTGGGGTGGGCCTCAGCATGGCACAAGGATGGTTCAGGGGCGTTCAGCCAACGAGATTAGGCACCTGTCCAGCTGGCATCGATTGCCACGCTGGGGTGGGCTCCTGGCGTGGCACTTAGTACTCCGGGGGTGAGGACAGTGGAGCCGATGGGGGATTGGGAACCCCGCCGGCTATATCGTGGATTGCCATGCTACGGTGGCACCCAGCATGGCATTTGAAAGACTTTGGGGGAGGTGGGGGAATGCAGCACAGCCGATGGGGATTAGGCGCCCCGTCTGCTATACACTGTGTGCGTGTGCGTCAGGGGGCGGGTGCGACGCTGTGTGTGTGTGTGTGTGTGTGGGGGTGGAGCTGCTCATGAGCAGGCGATATCTTATCACTGCTCACTCAAGCGTAGCTCCCCTTTGAACTGTATGCCACTGCATTTTGGAGCTTGTCATAGACAGCTCAGCATTCGACTTACAGGGGCCACGCCTGCAAACACACTGACTGAATTGGAGGAGGAGGTGACACACCTCCAAAATCTCCGATGATGGCACTATGTTTCTTGCACATGCGCAGCAAACATAAAAATGACTGACACTGTTCATTAGCAGATGTCCTAAAATGCCTATGTTGAAAATTTGAGGACGAAAGTCAATAAAATGAGTAGTTTTATGAGCATGCATTGCACAGTTTGCATGCACGCTCGTGACTTTGTGAATTTGTAATAGTTTCACTCCAGCTGTTCATCACTGGCATTTTTCCATACCTCCTTATGAACATTACAGCTGGCTGAAATGTGTTTTGCATGTCTGGTGCAGAATTGCACGTCGCTATCGTAAATCAGTTTTCAGGATAGTTTTAGGAAATGACAGTGACACTATTCATGAGCAGAGGTTCTAAAATGCCCATGTTGAAAATTTGGTGCCGAAAGTCCATACAATGACTGTGTTGCAAACATGCATTGAGCATTTTCCATGCACCCTTGTAACTTCATCAATCTGTAATATTTTCATGCCACATTTTCACCACTGGCATTTGTGCACACCTCCTGATCAACAGTCCAGCTGCCATTTTTCAGAGCCTGCCCAAAACACAATTCCCCAGCTGTGGCACACAATGGCGTGCTCACTGTGTAAAATCACTTACCCGCAGTTTGTGCCTGCCAGATGCCCTCCCTAAACCTTAGCACCCTCCCCAGAAGGACAGTGGATGAGAAGGACAAGTTTGTCTGTAAGTACTGTGTAATCCAGTTGTGTGAGCATGTCTCTGCCTCTGCCTTTGCCTCAGCAGCCCTTGTTGTGTTAGCTATTTTGAGGGCTGAGAACTTTGAGTATGGTAGTGACAGAGACACTGTAGGGCTAACATCTTTCTTTGCAGATCCATTTGTGACTATGTAACTTGGAGCCCTATTTACTGTTCTCTGGTCATAGCAGGGGCTGTGGCAGCAGTTCTCTATCAGACTGTTTCTGAACCCACTCTGCACTGGGGTGAGTCTGGAACCTATATGGTCCTACGGGCCTCAACTGATTTATGTATTGACTGTTTCTAACATTTTACACTGGTTCCCCTGGGTGACAGTTGACGGATTTATTATGTTTTATGCCCTGGTGTGTTTCTGGTCACTGCTCTAATTGTAACTTGTTTTCCTGGAGACTTGAAGTGGGCATCTGGACGTGGGGATCTGAAGAGCTCTTGCTTCAGTACTATGTTCTGCCTTTCATGACAAGGGTACTATTCGGCTTTCTGTGATGCCTGTGATAGATCCTATGCTGCCTTGTTGGTGGGTTCATGTCCACTTAGGTAGCCCATGTTGTTATTGAGGGTATCTGAGGACATGTTGAGGGGACACAGTGCTTCTGGAGGCACTATTGATTTTTGATTCCTTCTCTAGAGGCCTCTGCCGATTGCTCTTCTCCTGCCCTTCTGTTCTACTTGGGATATATTCTAGATTGCCATCAGTAGTAGAGTCAGTGGCTAGGGGTTGTGGAAGGGACCCCTTTGTCCTGTTGGTTTTGGAGACAGTATTTTCTGATTATGTATAGCGTTTCCCTCCCTTCCCTACAGAGACCCATGTAGGTGGGTCAGTTGTTTGGAGCAGCACAGACCCTGTTACTTTGTGTATGACTCTTCACCCTCTTGCCTGCAGGTTGTGGCAGTTTATGATTTGATATCATGAGGGGTCTATCTCTGGTATGCTCACACTTATGGATGTATGGTAGAGATGTGTTGGGCAGTCTTTGAAAGGTTGGGGAGTGTGTTTGCTACATTTTTCCTATGGTTTGCCTCCACACAACTTCCATCCCTCTCTTTTTCTGTTCTTGGGGCTTTGGTGCCCTAGATGTCAGCAGCAGCTCCTTGTTGCAAGGCATGACCCTCCTCCTTTTCTTTCCTTCCCGATCACCAGATGACCCGCCCCCACTTTGTGGACTCTCCATGGGCTTTCAGCCAGTTTTTCAAGTACCGACATAACTCATTAAACCTTGAAATCGATAGTTAGCCAGCAGACTTAGGATTCAGAGAGATGGTGGGTGTGGCTAAACTTCCCAATCTTGAGGTTGCCATTCTCCTTGTGAATGTTTACACCGTAATTCAGATACTTCTGAACGTTTCTTTGCCCTCTCTCACAGCATAGGCCACCTTTGGGAGGCCTCCTTCCCCATCCTGAGGAGAGGGATTTTAATCTTACCTTGGAGCCATTTGTAGATAGGCTAACCACTGTCAAGGAACCAGATGTTCAGGCTTTGTTTGCAGTGAAGGCCATGAATGACGTGGGACACCCTCCTTTCCATTAGGCATGCTCCAGCTGTCAGATAGCACTCTGATGTATTTATTTATAATTTGCAACCAGAATAAGCACACTGATCTGAAGCCAATCATTTATAGGTGCATCCTTGGGAGTAGGTCACCTGGACCTCTTTTTATTGACAGGAAGAATATTGGCCAGGATCCGAGGATAGTGCCCTACTCATACAATAAGTATCATGGGATCTTTAATTTCCACCTAGACATTGACCAGAGCTGGGTAGAAGGAACCTTGGTATAGCATATCATCTGAAAATGGCACTTTAGCAGTGTGGCACCCATCTAGTGCTGCAATACAGTGGGTATCTTGGTGGGAGGTTAAATGAAGGGTCCCAATTCCATTTACAAGGTTTGATCTCATTACAGTTTTACTGGCCTGTGGCATAATGCAAATTGCCATGGGTCACTGTAACTTTCCATGATTTTCCTGGATGGGCCAGTATAGATGCATATATAGTACCTACCCCAATTTCTTGCACACCATCCTGCCAATCCAGTCAATTCAAGTCCCAAACTCCCACTCAGTAATTAAGAAACACAGATATAAATTGTCCCTTGTGCACGCTAATCATCATCTTAGTCTCACCAAAGGCCAAAATGCCTGCAAACCTCCTCCTGAAGTGCTTGCGCTATTGCATTTCTGAAGTGCTTACTGGAATTTGGGCTTGACAGCAAGGTTGAGTAGCTGCTGCTGCACTGTAGAGTTGAAACACATATGGGGCCCCGAAGAAACAAGTGAGCCAGCCCTTTATTCTGGAGGTAGCCAGCAGCTTCTTTGTCCTGCTTCATCCACAAATGCTGCTGATTCCAGGGCCCTGGGGACCAAATTCCAATTTTAATATTTAGCTTACCTGATCCAGAGGTTCCTCTGTGAGGATCCTGAAACAGGACTTAAAAAATGAAAAACAAAAAATGTCACAAATAATCTGAAGTTCTTTTAGATATATGTACACAAAGGGCCCGATTCCAAGTCAGGTTCGCCTGTCATAAGGCAACTTACATCAAACCCTATGGTGAATATCATACTTTGCAACATGCAATACGCCCATTGCAATTCCAAGAGATGGCCTACAACATGGCACAGGCCAACTGAGCTAAAGCTGGGCTACGCCACCCACGACACCCACAACCCCTGAGACAAGGTGCAAGGGGATTCAGGCATCAATTATGCTGGTTTTTAAGAGGACAGCTGGTGGAATCACAAACTGCAATTCCAAGTGGAACCTTGCAGACCATAGTGTAAATACAGTTAGACCACCTACTAGCTGGTCTAACCATACTTACGTTCACTGGGGATGCACCACCGAGCCTGTCAGCCCTCCAGCCAGCCCCACAGTCCCCATGGGTGCCTACCACACACCCTGGCATGGCAGCCCTCTGTGGGCAGCTGGCACTCCCTCACCCCATCCCCATGTAGTTCCCCTGTGGGGGGGTTCCAGTCCCCCACATGCCAGGTGTCCTAGGGTGGTCTTGTGGCCCCTAGCCCCTCCCAGCCCTGTGGGGCAGTGTCATGGTGTTAGGGTATGGGGCTCTGGGGGCATGCCTTGTGCCACTTGCACCCTGGGGTCTGTGGCTTGCAGCACCCATGTTGGGGCACCCTTTCTGTGGCACAGCCCTGCAGCTGCTGCAAGTCACAGGGCATAAGAGCCTGGGACCCTGCCTGTTCTAGAATAGGGTGCAGGGTCCTCAGCATAGCAGTGCACATCACAACTCGTGACACGCCTGTGAGTTGTGGCATGCGCTTGGAATCAGGCCCAAAATGTTAAATAGAATTAAACACAAATACTTATCTAACAGTAAGTGTGGGACATGTGTCTCATTCCTGCAAAAGTAAGAGTAAAATGTTAGTAGATTAGACAAAAGTATGAGACAGAGCAAAAGAGCATAAGAAGCAGTATGAAAAACAAATGTTAAAAGTCAAGAAAAACATGAAAAGAAAAGAGAAAGTCAAGAAAAACATGAAAAGAAAAGAAAAACAGGCAAGTGAGAACTGTAATAAAATAAATTTAAAAGGCTGGCTTTTTGTATGCGGTTGGGTGAGCAAACCATATTATACCTTAGCAGTCATGGGTGTATGTCTATATTTATGTTGTAGAAGTTGACCTGTACTTTTCAAGAGGAATACTAAACACCCAGGAGAAATACCGGACCTTGAAGTCCGATTTAGTAATCTGCAACATTAAATTTGTTTTAAGTATTTTACTTAGTTGCTGTATAGTTTACTATGAGGTTTATCCTGTGATCCCCCTCCTGCCATGACTCTACCTCTACATCCCAGAGTCCCCACAGCTGGCCCTCTTATGACACAACTAACAGGCTATGCTGTGGGGGTCATCTATGTGCCAGTACCTCATTAACTGAATAGTAATGTTACAGAATGCATTATCATGTTTATTCTACAGGTGATGATCGTGCTGAGGTAGTGTGATCAGCACCATTAGAATAAGCATGATCATGTGCTTTGTAACATTAATATTAAGTTAACAGAGATGCCTGCACATAGATGTTGCCTCACAGCACAGTCTATCAGTTGTGTCATAAGATGGCTAGCCTCAGGAGACTCTGGGAAATAAAGTGCAGAGCCATGATGGGTGGGGAAAGGGTCACAGGGTCAACCAGATAATGCACTGCACTGCAGCTAAGTGATTTAAAATAAATACTTAACATAACAGATTGCTAATACCGGACTTCAAGATCCCTAAGTATTTCTCCTGTGGTGCTGAATATTATCCTTTAATTAGAACTCCCAGACAGGCTAATGAGGAAAAGCCCTGGTGGTTAAGGATACTGTCATTGGTAGTCCTGGGAAACATTTTGTTTAAATAAATCCTTGGTGTTAAATTGGGTTAGAAAAAGCCTCTAAATCCCACAAAGGCCACTTACTGCATGATCCAGAGACAGTTAATTTACCTCTCTGTGCTTCAGTTCATTCAGCTCTAAAACTTGGTAACAGCTGGACCCCAGTGAAGCATCTCAGCTAGGATACACACCAGATTAGCACAGTGCAAAATAAAATAAAAACTATGACTAAAGCAAGAAATCTAGTAATGAAACCCAGTGAAGTATCAGTGATTCCTTTCTCTCCCACTAGGAACAGAGACCAGCATGGGAGAGATGTGTGATGGGATGACAACCAGTCATTTTCCCATCCTCCACCTCACCAGCAGGAACAGACTATCTGACTGAAAGCAAACCCTGGGTCAGAGGCACTACAAGATGCTTTTTCAGTAAAGCAACTGGTGGTGGCAACTCAGGACTTGTTATCAGTCAACCACCACTGGGGGAGTGAGGGATGCCGCTTGGGAAGAAGACAAGGGCTGGGTGACCAGTGTATGCTAATACTAGTGAGGAGGAAGAGAGTAATGGCACTGATGCTTCTTTCAAGTTTGGATTATGGTGAGGTTACCCTAACTTGGACTAGAAGTGAAGGGGCCAGGAATGGGGAGAGGAATCAGAGCATGATGGACTAAATGGATCTTGCTGGAGATGGGGAGGAAGGTCTTGATCCAACTGATTGCAAGTCAAGCCAGTCACATTGCCATTTGGGGGATGAAGCTGCCCCCAACTCCAGGACTCAACCAGATACTATCACCTATGGCACCCTATGGATGGGATAGGACCTATTGAATGGACCACCACCAGAGAAAGATAGAAAAGCTTAAGGTAAGGGAGGAAACTAGGATGGGGAGGGCTTCTCCAGGAAACGGCGGGGCTCCTCTCAGTTTTTTGACTGTACTCAGTAGGTGGAGGTTGCAAAATTAAAGCTAGGCAATATTCAGATGCAGAATGGAATTAGATCCTGGTTCCAATTTCACATCCAACCAGGATTTTAGGATTTGGAATTTTGGTCTTGAATACTGAAATTCTGAACATTGAAAAAGTTCAGAATCCAATGAATTTGGTTCTAATAAGTGGATTTCAAGCAGCTCTAGTGTGAACAATAGCAGTCTCTGAAAGAGAAGTACATGGAAATGTCTGGGGATGATTTGGTATGGTAAAAGGACAATTCAAAGTAACCAGGAGGACAAACAGCTTAAAAAGAGCAAGACAAAGTTATGAACCAGCAGCACACAAGTTATGAACTAGCAGAACACAAGTTATGAACCAATTAAAATTAATAATAATAGTAACAATAATAAAATCAGCAAGATTCCAAACAAAAAACGAAGATTGCAGGCTAAACATACAGTACGTGGCAGAACACACACACACACATATGCACACACACTTAAGCAATCAATCACAAATGATCAACAAAACAGTACAACTAACAGAAGTTTTTCTATTGTCCTTTCAGCAATCAGAAATTGTAAATCAGTTGACTTTGGAATACACTGCAAAATTCAGACTGAACACAGCACCTTTTATATAACTAGTCACATAGATTCAGAATCAGTTTAAGGCATGCTTTTGAGAAGCAGAAAACTGCATCATGCAAACAGAGGCAGAAATTCCTCCACAAGTATGCACTAAAGAGATATTTTCATGATCAACAAAATAATAAAAAAATAAACAAGTACATTGATTCCAGTCTTTTATACTATTTAATGTAATTTATTTACCCATGTAAATGCTTTAATCAAGTACAGTATGAAATACAAACACCCCCCCACACACACACACACATTCAAACATTTCAACAGTTAGGAAATAAACACTGTAAAAAAAAACACATTAAACTTTCAAGATGAGACTACATGACAGATTCAGTTTGTAAAATTTGTTTTAGATACCTGTAACTTGTGAGTCCATACAAAAGTGGGGATATTGGATTTTAGGAGGGCCGACTTTGTCAAAATGGAGAGTGCCTCAGAAAAGCACTAGTAAACTGGCAAGAAGGAGGGTGGAGGAACAAGGAAACATCAAAACTGCCATCTCAGAGGCAACAAGCCTTTGTGTGAAGCAAATAAATCAAAACATAAGAAAAAACACTATGGTTCTCAAAAGAGGTGGTGAGGAAGGTTATGGAGAAAAAGACAGCATTCCATTCAGGAAGTATAAGGAAACACAAAAGGAGCAGGACAGAGAACTATACCAGTTAAGGCAGGAGGAAGTGGGAAGGCAATCAGAATAGCAAAGGCCCAAATCAAGGAAAAGATGACCAACTTGGTTAAGAAGGGGATAAAACCTTTATAGGTACATTAGGAAGCAAAGAAAGACCAAGGTAGGGATAGTGAGGGTTAATAGAGGGAGGGTGGGTGGGCAGAGAGGGACAGTGAAAAGCAGTGATACTGAATGAATACTTCTGCTCAGTATTCACAAAAGAAAATGAGGGGAGGTACCTAATCCAGTCAATGAAGCACTCTGGATGGGGGGCTCATACCAGTCCTCTCACAGAAAAAAATGGTTCTGAAAGAACTCCTAAAACTGAAGGTGGACAAAGTAATGGGGCCTGATGGGTTTCACCCCAGAATTCTGAAAGAACTAAGGGAGAGCTAATGACACCACTGATGACCCTTTCTAACAAATCATGGGAGGATGGTTTAGTACCTAGGACTGGAGGAGGGCAGATATGATTCCCTTCACTAACGTGGGAGCAAAGCAGAGGCAGGAAACTACAGACCTGTTAACTTGACCTCAGTGGTAGGGAAAAATGATGGAATCACTTCTGAAAGAAAGAATTGTTGAGTACCTAGAGGCCAATGGGGCACAGAACCCAAGGCAGCATTGATTCACAGCAGGAAGATCATGTCCGACGAATCTAATAGCTTTCTTTGACTGGGTGACCAAAGTAGTAGACCAGGAAGGGTCAGTGGACATGGTGTACTTAGACCTTAACAAGACATTTGACACAGTCCCATACAAAAGATTAATAAACAAATTAGCCAGCCTGGGAGTGGGTCCTAGGGTGGTAGCCTGGTAAAACATTGGCTGGACAACAGGACACAGAGGATAATAGTAAATGGAGTCCACACCAAACAAAGGGGGTTACTAGTGGGGTACCACAGGGTTCAGTATTGGGTCCAGTCCTTTTAATGTCTTTATAAGTGACTTTGCAGAGGGACTGGAAGGAAACGATGCCTCTCTGCAGATGACACAAAGATCTGCAACAGGGGTTGATATACAAGGGGTGGTGGAAAGGATGAGAAGGGACTTGGTGAGGTTGGAGGAATGGTCAAAAGTATGGCAGCTTAGATTCAATGCAAAGAAGTGCAAAGTAATGCACCTGGGAAACAAAAACCCAGGAAGGAGTTCCAATGGGGGAGGTATAGCAACAACAAAATGGAAAGGGACCTGGGGTAGTAGGTAAGCAACCAATGTGAGAAGGCAGAGGGATGGCTGGGGGGATACTGGGATATATAGGGAGAGGCATCACCTATAGAAAACAGGAAGTTGTTATCCTCTATACAAACAGTTGGTGAGACGCCATCTGAGTACTGTGTGCAGTTCTGTAGACCCCATCTCAGCAAGGACATAGACAGGATGGAGGCAGTCCAGAGGAGGGCAACTAAAATGGTGCAGGGTCTGCAACAGAAGCCATACAAAGAGAGACTAAAGGAGCTTAATATGTATACACTTGAGGAAAGGAGGAGAGGGGACTTGATAGAAACTTTTAAGTACCTCAGGAAATCAACAAAGTCCAAGAGGGTAGCATCTTTCAGAGAAAGAGATGTGCAAGAACAAGGGACACAATCTGAAGATAGAGAGGGATGACTCAGGGGCAATGTGAGGATGTATTTTTTCACAGAGATGGTGGATGCATGGAATGTCCTTACTGAGGAGGTCATGAGGTCAAAACAGTGGGAGAGTTGAAGAATGCATAGGATAGACATAAGGCAATTCTAGTGGGGGTAGGAAGAAGTAGGCTGTTGGTTAACTAGGATCTGCAGCTTATCCAATAGGTAGGAAATGGGCAGACTAGGTGGGCAAGCGATCCTTATCTGCTGTAAAAGTCTATGTTCTGTGTAACTAATCTAAGTAGAAACTCTCCCAGCCCTCAAAATTCCCGGCAGAATTCAAAATACAGAGGACGTTCAGACAACACATGCGCTCTTGAAAATGCCCCAATGGATTTTGGGAGATCACATACATCTCTTGGGAAATGCCCAAAGAATTTAGGAGCAGTAGGTTTTCTTATGAGTAGATATTTAAAGTAGCAGAAATGTATTAATGGGAGAGTTATAAAATTGCCATATATATATGGGGATAAACAGAGAAGGGGGATGCAAAGGATCAATATAGGAGGGTCCTCTCAGAGAACCCACTTTTTAGTCATTTATTTACCCAGGATAGTCAAATTAAGGCATCCAATTTTCAGGGAGTTCTGAGCAGTATCAGAAGCTTTATTCAGCCCCTAGTCCTATTTGTTGTAATAAAATGGGAAGGGAAAATGCATGTGCTTGATTGGCAGAGGCAGGCTAGCAGCTGTGCATTTATCTTTACATAATGTCCAATGAAGACAAATGTGCTGATTACAAAAATACATCATGTACTAGTAAAATAGTATCACTGTACCAGTTCAGGACACTCAATTTTAAAATGATGCAATTTTTTTTAAATACACCTACCCACCCATTAGCCTCCACTGCTCACCTTGTAGTCTTCTCTCTCATTCTTCACTCTGGTAGTACAAATCGGGCATTGTAATTTTTTACATATGGGTCTGGGATGTTTGGCAGTTTTTAGATTGTGCTCCGTCCCTATCTGTCTACCCGCCTATGTGCTGTCTGCTGCACTGAGGGCTGACATGGTGCATACTCTCCTAGTCCTCAGAAAAGTTGGTAAGGACAGGGAAACACTATTTTTAAATCACACAGTCCCAGTGCTCAGTTCAGGCAGTGAGGACCAGAAACCATTAACAGAGAGCGACAAGAATAAGTGCAACAAGGGACAAATACATAAAGCTAACAAAAAGTCAAACCATGCATAAAGTCACCCCTGATCCTCAGAGCAATGCAGCGAGGCCAGGACTCAACAGCAAAAACATCCAGAAGTCACAACAAGGGAAAAATTTGTTTTAAAGGGGAGGAATAAATAAAACTAGGCAGATGGGGTCAGATATTTACACACTCAGGTAAGCACAGTGCAAATGTTTGCACTGCTAGTGCACCTGTATCGCTCCAACTGCTGCTATATTCAGCTGGATAGTAACTGGCAGTATCTGACTGAATATTGGGTGTGTTGGTTCAGCACTGAGTGCAACTGTGCTGCCCTGACCTGGACTTGGGCTGTATATAGCCCACAGAGAATAGCACTGTATAATCATAACATGGATAGTGCCAAGACCCCTGTGGTCTATATTCAGCCTAAATATGCCAATGAGCCCAATGGGCATGCAATTTGTTAAGGGTCTATTTGTATGCACATTATGGGCTCATTTTAATGGGGTGCAGCTATCCTTTATCACCATTGCCACAGAGCAAATGTAGGCCTTGATGGCCCAGTGCATTCATTCACCCCGGATCACCCATTCTGACATATAAAACCAGTCCCTGGTGTCCAGTGGTACCCCCATCCCCCAATTGCTTCTTCTACTATATGCACATCCCTGGTTGTGTAGTGTGTCCCCTACCCTTCCTGATCACTCCTCTGAGCGTTATGAATGTAAATTCTGTTTGTAAACTTCCTGGTGTCCAGTGGTTCCCCCACCCCAATCATCCATTTCAAGTGTATAAATATGCCCTGGTGTTCTGTGCCCCCGATTGCTCCTTCAACAGGTATTAAAATAAGTCCCTAGTGGTCCAGAGACCCCCACACCCAACCCACCCCTTGATACCCTGCCTCCCTGCAACCTCTCACCCCAGTGACAGGTGCTTCTCTCAGCACTACACAGTGACTGCACAACTCATTCTCACCTCCATGGCAGAGCTGTCAGTGAGCATGCATACTGTGGAAAGTTGATTCTACTATACGCAAGCTCACTGATGGCTCATATGATGGCAGGCCACGGAGGACAGAGGAGGAGGACTGCACCAGTGCTGTATCATGCTGAGAAGAGCATTGGCCACAAGGGTGAGGTGCAGGGAGGTGGGATGCCAACTGGAAGATAAGATAGGAACTGTTGGTGGGAACCACCAAACCACAAGGTACTTGTCTTAATTCATGTGAACAGGTGATTAGATGAACCTCTGAATATCGGGGCATATTTATACATTTTGAACAGACAATTGAGGTGGAGGGAACGACTGGACACCAGGGAGGATTACAAACAGGTGTGTCTTAAATTTGGATTTAAAGATGGTCAAACAGATAAGTAGGAAAAGAAAGAAGTCCCGCATTCACTGACCTAAGGGAGCAGCGATCAGGGGTGGGAGGAACTACTGGACACCATGGAGGACTACAAACAGCATTTACATTCGTGGCAATGCTCAGAGGAGCAATTGGGGCAGGGAGACACATCAAACTACCAGAAAAGTGTAGCTAATGCTCAGATGAGTAATCAGAGGTGGGGGACACAGTAGATCACCTGGGATGTGCGCATAATATTCTGAAAAGCAATTGGGAGTGGGGGAGCCACTTGAGATGAGGGATTGATTTTATATGTTAGTATAGGTGATGGGATGGGGGTACCACTGGACATAGGGACTGACGTGTTAGAACATGTGATTGGTGTGTGTGGCTGCAGTACAGTCTCCTGCTTTGGGGAATGGGGTGCAAGCTTAGTGCTCAGTTAAGAGGTGGCTTGCAGCGGTGGTAAACAAGCATAAGTTGGGCTGTTTAACACCATAAACCTTTTAATATACTTCTGCACTCCTATGCATGAGGGAGCACCCACATTTGCATAGGCACAGCAGTATTTTAGCGCATTGGCACTGCTAAGTTTATGAGCGCTCCTGGAGCTTTTGAATATGGGATGGTCAGGAGCACTCATGCAAACTCAGATTAGTCGAGTGATAACCATGTTAGTGCATGTACTAACCTTTAAATATGGGGACCATAGTCATCAGTTCCTCCTGATCCTCACAGCAGGTAGCAGGAACATGTAACATCAAGAAATAAAATCACCACTGCTCCTAGTGTTTGCTAGTAGAGGAACTATTCCATTTCTAAATTTAAACTTCTTTTCCAGATTTCATAAGACAAAAACAAAAGCTATTAAAGAATCTGTGACAGGATTTAGTGGTGAGAATTAATGGGTTTGCCTAATTCTAATGGAAAATCAATGGTATATTAATATATCTTGTGTGCAGTAGTGTTTGGATGGTACTCAAAATAATTGTCTAAATTTCAGCTGTATATAGCAGGAAGGGCCATGAGAAGGGATAAATCCTATTCTGATTTTCTGTAAATATATTTTCTGTGGAAAACAATGGAAATATTGTACTGCATACTGAAACAGTAATACAAGAAAGACTTCTGCACAATTTGGGTTACAGTGTTGTTTCAGTTCCTCACAGGTGAAACTGGAAGAGACAGCTGACTAGTTCAGTTATGATTCAGTGAGTACTTAAAAATAGTACTTTGAAGAGCATTGCAGATCTATTTCTAATCTTCATTAAGTAATAGTTTACTCTTAAACAACCAGTTATTGAATACTTCATAGAATGTATTATTCTTCGTGGTTGTGTTGTTCTGTTGATGACTAAAGATGATTAAAATAACTATAATTACCATTTAAAGACAAATTAATGACAGCTAATACTAAATTTAGTATTCAACTGTGGTGAACTGTAACTTGTTGCATTTGCGGGTGGCCAGCGACAGACTGGGATGGAGGAGAGGAAAGATATTGCTGGAAGTGACTTTGATGACTGGATGGATGGAACATGGAGGAAAAATACCATGGGCCCAATTCTCAGAACACTGCTTACATCTGGCAAACTGTGGCAAGCAGCAACTTGCACTGATTACTAGTGTGTCAGGGACCCTGCACCCAGTCCTTGAATGGAGGGTCCCAGCACCAAACTTTACAACTTTCAGCAAACAGTCCTGTGCATCAAAAGAAAGGTACACAGAAGGGGAATGCCATAAGTTGAGACAGTCCTGCAAATGCCACCAGCAGAAGAAATGTTGCCCACAGTGCAGGACCAATGTCTGCTACACTATTCCAGCTCCTCCACTGGCAGCAATGCATTGGCACCTCTGTTTGGCACTCTGGCGTACATCCCTGACTCCTGCAAGAAAGTGGGCGGAATGCTACACAAGCCCGCAAATGCCCCAACATGAAAAAGTCACACCTTCCTTGGCATCACACCATGCAATCAGCAGTGCAGCCTGCCCATGGTCCATGTCCAGCAGCAATCCACCACCATCAGTGCAGGTGAACAGCCCTGCAGGCTGTGGGCCACATCCCAGTGAACCTCCTGATACTACCGCCATCAATTATGGGCAGAGCCTGACACACCTCCCAAAGGGTCCCAGGCATTGCCAGACCACCTGGCTCACTGACGATACAGCAGTCAGTGCCCATGTATGGATGTGGGTTTCTGCCACTACTGCTGCCACCTGAGGGGTCCATGAGTGGGATCCCTTATGACACATTTCAGTGTTGGAATACCTCAGGGCTGGTCTAATTCTGGAGTGGTGCTCCAGACATTGGTGACCTTGTGGAATCAAACATTGGACATATGGCGGCCAATCTCTGGCACACAGCCACATGTGCCATGATGCACCCCATCTTTGGTGCTGGGCTGGTGTAAGGCCAGTTTGTCATAAAAACACTCAACCTTAATGCAGTCTGCATTCAAGAATCAGGATGAGTACATCTTTTGGTGCAAGGTGCCCTTTACATCAATTCTTTTTGATGCAAGCACCTTCGTCCAATTGTGAGACTTTGAGAATTGGGCCCCTTTACTATCAGATTAAGTAGCAGCCAGGTTAAGAGTTGAGGATGGCAGGATTTAGGGCTTGAAAGGGTGGGGGCAGGAATCAATCAGCAGGTAATAACCAGTGTTGTAAAAGTTAAGGAGGGAGCATAAAGGCGTCTTATTAACTAATAATATTTAATAGTTAGCCGTCCCACTGGTGCAGGGGCAGGGTGCTGACCTGCAACACTGGTAACCCAGGTTCAGGAACAGACCGGGACATCAGAGGGCCAGCCAGGGAGAAGAATTGAGTGTCTAATGACTGCTTTCCTTCTCCGTGGGAGGGTAGTAGAGTGTTCAGCATTCTGCGGATACCTAAGCGGAGTCTAGGTGTACCAAATCACTGACTCCAATTCATTCAGGGGTGGGGCAGACACTGGCCATCATTGCACCAAGCCCCTATACATTGGGGAGAAAGCTGCTGCCAGCTGTCTTGATGAGGCCTGCCTTCTGCTTCAATGAAGTCCATGGCGGCTCCCTGACCTATCCCGTTGATTGCTGCACTATAGGGCCGGTGCTACAAGCCCGACATGGGGTAACCAGGGTATCAGGGAGCCACTGTCGACACGGGAGTGGAAGCTGAAGGGCTGAGGAACCAGCGGCAGGTGTCACATAAACTATAATGAATAATAAAAAAAATGTAATAGTTTAGTAACCAGCTACATGAGCCCTGATAGAATTATTTTATATTAAAGTGTTTTTTAATGCTAACCTGGGGTACCATTTTATCTTTACAAAATTAAGTTTCCTTGATATAAATGAAATTCATTAGACACCGAGGATCTGGGCTTGAAGTATTGCACAGTACCAACACGTAATGCTGCCGCAAATGTGCTGCTCACCTTTTCAACTTGAGGTATTGGTGTAATTAGCTGGATGCAAGAATGTTGTTTCAACTGATGTGAAACACTGTAGACATAAAAGTGCTCCTGTTGCTGTTTTAAATGATTTTATAATTTTAAAACTATTAAACAATTGCTTGCTATTTTCTGTCTGCATTTATCTGTCTGTGACTGTCTGGACCATCCACAGCGACTACAAATCCTCCAAGTGACAGAACCCTCCCAAGCTAGTCACAGTAGAGGAGGCTTGCCTATTATTTTGCTTTGTCTTTTATTCGCAGTGCAGTAATGGGCCTGCACCAATGGCAAATCAGTGAAGGAGGGAAGAACAACACACCACCATCCTTTGTGAAGAATTGCCACCTTTAAAGTCACGTGTCCCCTCACACTCGGCTCTGCAGGGTCAAGTGCCAGGTTTGTGATAGTCCAGATCAGAATTGCACTTATGTCCCTGGGGATGTGTACTGCTTGCACCACTTTCCATCGGCAGGCTGATGGGCAGCTTTCAGAATGGCACAACTCTTTCATAAAGGTTGAGAGGTGCATGGTATGATTTTTACTGAACTGTATGGATAATTTATCCATACAATACTGGAGAAAACACATATTCTCAGCTTTATTCTATTGTCAGTGAAATGTGTAAAATATTTGTAGGACACTGCGGGCCTGTAAAATACAGGACACTGTCACATGTGGAAACACCCATCTCAAAATGTGGGATACATCAAACCTGAAGATATAAGCCTGAACACTTGGAGGCTAATGCTCTGTACTGTACGAGTTTAGATTTGCTTTTGCACTATAGAGTGTCACTGTAGAATTTCTGCTTTAAAATCTAAGTTGACAATGTTAGACAGAACCTTTCTGTGTGGGCTGCACCTTTTCCATGTGAGTCAGATGTGAGACAAAATAAAGAGGGTGAGTGAGTAATATCCCTCATAATGTCGGGAGATAGGACATTAGATGACCAGCAGATAGCAGTCCACAGTATATTGCTGTCCATTGAAACTTGTCATTGCAAATAAATGCAATGCCATACAAATGTTTTGAACTGTCATTTTAATGTTTACATTATTCCTCTTTCCTCAAATGTGGCTCTTCTATGGGTCCAGGGAACAGAACAAAATTCAATTTATGCAGTTTGCTGGGTGGGGTTCAAATGCTACTTGCTGGTCTGGTGGAAGAGCCTGGCCTTCCTTAGGAGCAACTGGCTAAGGTTAAGTTTTGGGTTGGGGTAGAGGGGCAACATGCTGGACTGTGGTAACTTTGAGTCTGGAAGGGCTACAATGCGAGTTGTTAGGCTTAGGGGTAGGAGGTAGCAGGATAGCAAAACCTATTACAAATGACCCATAGAATGCACCAAAATCCAAAAATGTTATAGGGGTCCTAGGCATCCCCAGATCACAGCCTAAATGTTCAAAATATTCTGGCCTTGGGCATACATTTCTTTAAAGGCTAATTACTCCACTGGGCGACACTTATGTTCGTAGTTGTACTGGAAGGAGTTACATTAGATGGAAGCAGCATGTGGTAGGAAGTCAAAGAACCTCAAGATCATCTGGAGCCCAGGCCCACTATGCTAAGGTGAAAGGTTAAATCCATTTAGTACATCAAAATTCTGTGGCACATACCTTGTATTAGTTACACAGACAGGAGAAATGACAGCAAGTAAAAACAAGCATTTGTCAATGCTGAATGTTGATTATAGTTGGTCTGTTGAGCTCACTCAGTGGCTCTCTGTCAGTTGCTCATTGTGTTTCATCCGTGATGCAGACTGTTTTGCACTGGGCTCCTGCTTGTGTTGGTACCTTTTCTGTCCACAAAGAAATCCGCAGCTGTCCGACAGAGCTCTGTTGAGGTGGGTCATTGCCCTTCTTTGACTCGCTCATTCTGTTTCTCCTGGGCGCTGCAGGATGGCCTCTTGTACTGAGCTCCTGCCTCTGTTGGTAGCTTTTTCTGCCCACAAAGAAATCTGCAGTAGTCCCGACACAGGTCTGTTGAGCTTGCTCACCCCTCTGTCACTCACTGGTTCTATTTCTCCCACCACTGCAGGCGCCCTTTTGTACTGGGCCCTGGGTGCATTGCTGCCTTTTTCTGCCCACAAAGAATCCGCAGCAGTTATGATAGAGCTCCGTTGAGCTCACTTACTCCACTCCCTCACTCACTCATTCTGTGTCTCCGCTGCTGCAGGCTGCCCTTTTGTACTGGGCTTCTGCCTGCATTGGTAGCTTTTTCTGCCCACAAAGAAATCTGCAGCAGTCCTGGAGACAGCTCTGTTGAGCTCCTCCTCCCCTCTCTCACTGCTTCGTTCCGTTTCTGCCAGCACTGCTGGCTGGCCTTTGTACTGGGCCCCTGCCTGCATTGCCACCTTCTTCTGCCCACAAAGAAACTGCAGCAGTCATAATAGAGCTCAGTTGAGCTCAATCACTCCCTCCTCCTCTCTTTCTCGTTCTTTCTATTTCTCCCACTGCTGCAGACTGCTGTTTTGTACTGGTTTTCTGCCTGCATTGTCACCTTTTTGCCCACAAAGAAATCTGCAGCTGTCCTGACAGAATTCCATTGAGGTCGCTTACTCTGCCTGTCTCACTCGCTCGTTTCTGTTTCTCCAGGCACTGCAGGCTGCCATTTTGTACTTGGCTCCTGCCTCCGTTGGAGCCTTTGCTGCCCACAAAGAAATCTGCAGCAGTCCCAACACAGGTCCATTGAGCTTGCTTCCCCCTCAGTCACTCTCTGGTTCCGTGTCTGCTGGCGCCAGGCTCGCCTTTGTACTGGGCTTCTGCCTGCATTGCTGCCTTTTTCTGCCCCTCAAAGAAATCCACAGCAGTCACTATAGAGCTCCGTTGAACTCACGCCCCTCCCTCGCTCGCTCGTTCTGTGTCTCCCGCTGATGCAGGCTGCTCTTTTAGGCTGGGCTCCTGCCTGCATTGGTGGCTTTTCTACCCACAAAGAAATCGGCAGCAGTCCTGAGACAGCTCCATTGAGCTCGCTCTTCCCCTCTCTCACTCGCTCGTTCCGTTTCTGCCAGCACTGCTGGCTGGCCTTTTGTACTGGGCTCCTTGTCTGTGTTGCTGCCTTCTTCTGCCCACAAAGAAGTCTGCAGCATTCATAATAGAGCTCTGTTGAGCTCGCTCACTCACCCCTCTCTATCTCGTTCATTCTGTTTCTCCCTGCTGCTGCAGGCTGCCCTTTGTACTGGGCTTCTGCCTGCATTGGCACCTTTTTGCCCACAAAGAAATCCGAGCTGTCCTCACAGAGCTCCATTGAGGTTGCTCTGCTCTGTCTGTCTCACTCGCTCATTCTGTTTCTCCTGGCACTGCAGGCTGCCATTTTGTACTTAGCTCCTGTTTCTGTTGGTGCCTTTTCTGCACACAAAAAATCTGCAGCAGTCCCAACAGAGCTCTGTTGAGTTTGCTCACTCCCCTCTCTCACTCACTCATTCTGTTTCTGCCGGTGCTGCATGCTGCCTTTATGTACTGGGCTCCTGCCTGCATTGCCACCTTCTCCTGCCCACAAAGAAATCTGCAGCAGTCATGATAGAGCTCCGTTGAGTTTGCTCACTCACTCCCTTCTCTCACTCATTCGTTCCGTTTCTCTCACCGCTGCAGGCTGCCCATTTGTACTGGGCCCTGTATGCATTGCTGCCTTTTTCTGCCCACAAAGAAATACACAGCAGTCCCAACAGAGCTCTGATGAGCTCACTCGCTCCCCTCCTCACTTGCTCATTCTGTGTCTCCTGCTGCTGCAGTCTGTCATTTTGTACTGGGTTCCTGCCAACTTTGGCAACTATTTCTGCCCACAAAGAGATCTGCAGCAGCCCTGACACAGCTCCGTTGAGGCCGCTCTCCCCTCTGTCACTCATTCATTCCATTTCTGCCAGCTCTGCAGGCTGCCTTTTGTACTGGGCTCCTGCCTGGGTTGCCGCCTTTTCCTGCCCACAAAGAAATCTGCAGCAGTCATGATAGACCTCCATCGAGCTTGCTCATTCCCCTCTCACTCTCTCATTCTGTTTCTGATGGCGCTGCAGGCTGGCCTTTGTACTGGGCTCCTGCCTGCATTGCTGCTTTTGTCTGCCAACAAAGAAATCCTCAGCAGTTATGATAGAGTTCTGCTGAGGTTGCTCCTCCTGCTCTCTCACACGCTTGTCCCGTTTTCTCGTCACTCCAGGCTGCCCTTTTGTACTGGGCTCCTGCCTGCATTTCCACCTTCTTCTGCCCACAAAGAAATCTGCAGCAGTCATGATAGAGCTTGCTGAGCTCTCCCCCCCTCTCACTCGCTCATTCCGTTTCTGCTGGTGCTGCAGGCTGGCCTTTTGTACTGGGCTCCTGCCTGCATTTCCACCTTTTCCTGCCCACAAACAAATCGGCAGCTGTCACAATAGAGCTCCTTTGAGGCTCGCTCCTCCCCTCTCTCACTCACTCATTGTGTTTTCCAGTGCTGCAGGCTGCCTTTTTACTGGGCTCCTGCTATGTTGGTACTCTTTTCTGCCCACAAATAAATCCGCTGCTGTCCCAAGAGAGCTCTGTTGAGGTCACTCACTCCCCCGTCTTATCGTTCATTTTGTTTCTCCTGGTGCTGCAGACTGCTCTTTTTGTACTGGGCTTCTGCCTCTTTTGGTACCTTTTTCTGCCCACAAAGAAATCTGCAGCAGTCCCGACAGAGCTCCATTGACCTCACTCACTCCCCTCTGACACTGTTCATTCCATTTCTGCTGGTGCTGCAGGCTGCCCTTTGTATGGGGCTCCTGCATGCATTGCTGCCCTTTCTGACCACAAAGAAATCTGCAGCAGTCACGATAGAGCTCTGTTGAGCTTGCTCACTCCCCTCTCCTCATTCACTCATTCTGTTTCCCGCCGCTGCAGGCTGCCCTTTTGTACTGGGCCCCTGCATGCATTGCTGCCTTTCTTCCCACAAAGAAATCCGTAGAACTCCCAACACCGCTCCATTGCTCCACTTACCCCTCCTTCACTTGCTCATTCTGTATCTCCTGGCGCTGCAGGCCGCCTTTGTACTGGGCTCCTGCCTGTGTTAGCACCTTTCCTGCCCACAAAGTAATCCGCAGCAGTCCCAACACAGCTCAGTTGAGCTCAGTCATTCCCCTACTCGCTTGATCCTAATCTGTCCCAAACACTGATTTCTAACAGCGACTGCAGTATTCTGCACCGGCAGCGCAAAACACATTTCAGCCAGGATGTAAAAATGGCAGCTGTACTGTTCATAAGGAGATGTTGAAAAATGCCAGTGTTGAAAATGTGGCATGAAAATATTACTAATTGGCAGTTACAAGGGTGCATGGAAACTGCACAACGCACACTCGTAACATAGTCATGTTATAGAGTTTCATCCCAAAATTTTCAACATAGGCATATTAGGACCTCGGCTCATGAACAATGTCAGTGTGATTTTCTAAATGTGTCCCGAACATTGATTTCCCACTGCCACCGCGCTAATTGAGTCAGAAAAGCGAAAACACATTTCGGCAAGGATGTGAAAATGACAGCTGCACTGTTCATAAGGAGGTGTGGAAAAATGGTAAAGTTGAAAGTCTGGAGTGAAAATATTGAAAAGTTGTGAAGGAAACTGCGCAATGCACACTCATAGCACACTCATTTTATGGACTTTCATCACCAAATTTTCAACATAGGCATTTTAGGACCTCTGCTATGAACAGTGTCACTGTCATTTTCATAATTTGTCCCGAATATGGATTTTCCACAGCAACCATGCTATTCTGCGCTGGAAGTGCGAAAACACATTTCAGCAGGGATCTGAAAATGACAGCTGTACTGTTCATAAGGAGGTGCTGAACAATGGCATGTTGAAAATCTGGAGTGAAAATATTATAAATTCTTGAACTTCAGCATGCGTGTAAACTGTGCAATGCATGCTCAGAATACAGTCATTTTATGGAGTACTGGTACCAGATTTTCAACATAGACATTTTAGGACCTCTGCTCATGAACAGTATCACTGTCATTTTGTAATCTGTCTTGAATACTGATTTCCCACAGCAACCATGATATTTTGCACTGGAAGTGCGAGACACATTCGACAAGGATGTGAAAAATGACAGCTGTAATGTTTAAAAGGAGGTGTGGAAAAATGCCAATGCTGAAAATGTGGCATGAAAGTATTGCAAATTGCGGTTACATGTGTGTGGTAACAGCTGCGCAATGTACGCTTATAAAACTGTCATTTTTTTATTTTTCCGACAAATTTGCAACATAGGCTTTTGAGGCCACCTCATGAACACTGGCACTGTCATTTCATTAATCAGTCCCGAAAGGTGATTCTGTGCAGTGACCGCAAAATCACCTTTTGGGGCTGATTACGCTTCATGACAGTGGCAGAATTCATGAGGAGGTATCTCAAAAATCCCATGTTGAAAATATGGTGCCAAAATTCCATAAAATGACTGAGATATGCATCAAAGTTGAAAAACCCCTATTTATTCCATTATACAACTTACCGCATTTCCTCAGTTCAATATCGGCTTTGAAGAGTGCAGGCGTATTCTTGGTCACGAAGATCGTCGTGCCAGACTCTGTAGGTAAGTATGGGGTGAGGGTGGGGGTGTGGGAGGCAGGGTGCACAGTGGGTGGGTGCAGGTTGTGGGTGGGGGTAGGGTGCACAGTGGGTGGGTGCGGGTTGTGGGGGGCAGGAAGATGGTGAGGGACCTTTTTATTTTACTGGGTGCGAGAATAAAAACCATCATGGGATTTTTTCTTTCAGGACCATTTGGCACCTAGGTGGGCTCCCAGTGTGCTACCATACAGTATTTTTGTGGGGCAGCTATAGCTGACTGGGGATTAGGTACCCCATCGGCACAAAGGGGAACAAGAGCCGAGGGGATTGAGCACCCCTCAGCACTAGTCTACTGGGAGTTTGGGGCGGGGAATTATGCCGCAGGGAGTGGGCTGACATTGGCAAATGAATCTTTGTGAGGGAAATGATGCTGATGGGAGGGCTCCCCATCAGCAAATACTTTGGCCAGGGCATAATGCCAATGGGGAGTGGGCTACCCGGTCGGTAAATTAAACTTTTGGGGTATAATGCCAAGGGGATTGGGTACCACCTTGGCACAGAAAGAAATGAGAGGGGACATGCCGACTGGGACTGGGCTCCTTTGGCAAGCTGGATGGGGAATTCAGGGACAGCCCTGCAATGAGGGTTGCTTCCTCATTGTAGCGGATGACCCTGCAATGACGAGCGGGCCCTGATTGCAGTGGCTACAACTTTACAAGGTTGTGGCATGCTGGCTGAAGTGTCAGCAGCAGCATGCCACACCATTCAGGAGTCAGCCGGGCCAAGCCTTTACAGGCTGTGGGAGCATTGCCCACAACAGTGCTGTGCCTCCACAACCAGCTTCTTGCAAAAGCTGCCTCAATATGTTTCTTGTGTATGCGCAATCAACATAAAAATTGCCAAGTCAAGCTTAGGGTTAAAAAAAGCCTCATCTTTTGGGGATTTGGGGGCTTGTCTGTTATGTTGTGGCAGGGATTCTACTAACACTTTTTGCCCTGGAATTTTCTTTTTATGTTTTATGTTTCTCTTTTGACTTGCACTCTGTTGAGACTTTTAAAAACATGTATAGTTTCCTTAGACTGCTCTTTGAGATCCAGACATTGTTAAATATCTTGAGCTACCCTTCCTCCCCACCTCATTTCGTAATTTTCTGAAGTAAGCAGCAAACTCTTATTTTTCACTTGTAGCTCCTATAATTTAGATGAGGCATTACAAATAAAAAAGATTTGCAAACAGTATGACATTTTCATTGAACTACTTTGACTGGGTTTATGGTTCAGTTGGTGACTTAAAATCAACAATCAAGAATCAAACTGCATCTAAAGAAGCAAATTAGAAGAACTATTAAAGCAGTCATTCATAAAAGCAGTGCCAGACAGAATGCTGTGTTTGCAGATCCAGCAATGTGATAAAGTTACTCCACACTACCCCGCTTTCCCCTTGGGCCAGGCAGCACCAGCTGTTTCAGTCTAATTTGAGTTTCAAGAAGCTCCTTATTTAAATAACTTTTTTAATCAGAAGCCTTACTTGTTGCACAGTACTGTATATATAGCACCTGTTCCGAGGTGTGTCACAGCCTAGTGTATCTTGCAGTAGTTGAAGCCTTCAAGCCTTAGGACAGATGGCTACAAGGTTGTGAAGTGCTATTTGGAGACCATCCAAGTAGTACAGTTCTTCCATCTTGCAGGATCATTCAGAGAGGATGGTGCAATGCTGCTTCCTACCAGGACACTAATAAGGATATCACATATCCCCACCTGGTACAGGGGACTATACACATTGAACAGCACCCCAAAGTAACAGTTATCACTAAATTCTATACATCCATAAAGCAATAACTGAAAGGCGGTCAATAATATTGCAAGAAGAACAATAAAGCAGTGTATATACTATAAAATAGTTAATTAGGGGATAGTAGTCACAAGGGCTAGGTATTTGGGGAAATGGTGCAGTAAAAGGAGGTAAATGCAAATTATAAGCAATTACAAAATGTGCTCATGACTACAATTGTACTCTGTTCTGGCCAACTGACAACCCAAGCCTTACACTCAGCATTTCAGTAACCTCATCCACTGGTGCGTTAATGAAAAGTCTATCTGGGTGTTCTAAGCAATTCCTGCATGTATGCTGGTGAGTTGGTACATTGCAGGCCTGATGGATATCAGTCACAGTGCTGATGGGTGCAATAAACTTTAGCAGACATACAGTCTAAAGGAAAACAAACTTCCAAATACTTCTTTGGATGCCCACTTGGAAGGTTGGCATAAGGTTCCCAAAGTCATTATAAACAGCTGATTTCTTGGATTTAACTAAGTTTCTAACTAGTTAAACTATCTAATATTTACACCACTGTTGCAGGGCAGTTCCTAATTATAACTCATTCATTCTTGGAGTGGAAACAGTCTGTACTACAAAGGAGACTGAGGACATCACCCATGTTAAATTCCTTTGTGTCCTCCCTCTGATAGGTGCTGGCTGAAGAAGATCACCTCTTAAGTTTGTCACTCACTATCATCTTCAGTACATGGAGGCTTGACTTCAATCCCCTGAAGGAAACAGGCACTCAGAGCTGGAATGTAGCATGTCATCCATAAATAAATACCAACAACAGGGGTCTAAAAGAACCAGTGTGCGCTCCCAGATTCAAAAGCTTGTAACGCAACCCTGCTCTTTAAATATTAGTCAGATGTACACAAGGCAGCACCACTCTAAGACTTGGGAATGTACACTGGCAAACCCAAATGTAGCAAAAGGCAAAGCTAAGGACCCTAGGATGACAGCTCTCTATTATAGCTTCAGTCATTTCAGGTCTCCAACTCAGTCTCCTAACACTGGAACACTGAAGCAGCTTCTTGGACACATTCAACATTTCTCATTGGCTGATAGAAGGGCCTTAGTTCAGTCAGGTCATACCCTTTACATGGGGACTACATGTTTGGTGACTTCATTAGGGCTGTTTTCTGTGCCCTGCTGAAATGTGAGGTGTTCATGGCTTCATACTGATCTGCTAAGTGGGCCAATTGCATTACCCCAGAACCACTGCCAATTCCACGTGGTCAGGGAATTCCAAGATGACTATGTCCTTATATATTTAAAACAACTGCATCCCTCATTGTGGCATGTGGCTGGGTTTAGCAGTGTTCTTATCTTAGCTTGCTGCCAAGAGGAACAGGGGATGAGGAGTAACATTTGCAAAGACATTGGTGATCTGTTGTTATTGTGATTGTGGCCACTTTGATGCTCAAGGCTCACATGTGCATGGCCACTCATCTCCTCTTCCACTTTGGACACAGAGCCAAAAGATGATGGCACTGGCATCCTGCTTAACTTCCTGCCACATGCTGTAATTTTGGGGCTGTGAACAAAGGTACAGTGTAGCTGTGCTGGAGGGACAGCTGGGCTGGCATTAGGCAGTAAACCCATGAAAGGTACTCACCCCACACTGTGAGAAAATGTAGTCATTGCAGCTAGTGGTGAATGCATGAAAACAGTTAAAGGCAAAACAATTACCTAGTGGTGGCCTATTGAATTACAAGTAGCAGTGGATGAAATGGGTGGATTTGGATTTGGTTAGCTAAATCCAAGACAAGTTTTGATTTGGTTTTGCAGAGGATTGCAGAAGAAAATGTATAGAATAAAATTCTACAAATTAAAATAAAACAGTAAACCAAACTCTGATTTACCAAGGCAAGAATAAATAATGATAGTAAACATATGAACTGAAAACGTAAAGTACCTCTTGTGCTCCATTCCTTTTAGGAAGACCACCATTTCTGGAGGTCTTTCCCCAAATACAGTAGTTTAATTTTGCTTGAAAAATGTGCCACCTTTGAAAAAAACATATGTAGAATCCCTGATTTTATGTCCTGCACTTGGTTGCTAATTACAAGGCATAGTTTGAACAGGCTTCTCCAACTTGTTTCCTTATTTTTCAGATGATGGAGTGGTGGCCAACTAAACTTCCAGCAGATAAATCCAATTGAAAACCTTCTCTAGTCAACTGACAATACATATCCATTTAGTAAGACATTATTTCCCTGGTTTCCAAAAATGATCTTGCATATTCCTATTAGGAATGGAGCAGGACTAGTGGCTGCACATGAGGCTTACTGCTATTGATGCTTATCTTTTAGCCAATTATTTTAAATTATTTTCAGGTGTATATTCTTGAAACTAAATAGGTCTCAAAGTGTCCAGTTCTGTTTCCACCTCTTTTATGGAAAAAGATCATGGATATAGATCGCATTGTTATCCGCAAATCCTGGACTTTGAGTAAGTGATTACATACTGTAGTTCAGGAAACTGGAACCTGCAATAGCTGAGACAGAAAGGTTTTATAAAACTCTGTCAGGATTTCATCGCTCCTAGGAGCAGTGCTCCTCCTTAATGAGTACTGCTCCTTCCATTCATCTAGTCTCCAAGGAGCTATGATCCTTTCCTTTTCCCCATCAGGGATTCAAAATCTCTTCTGCTGAGGCTGTTGTAGGAGGATTACTAACATCCTACCCACATGACCCTCCATTATCAACAGCATTTCTCTAGCATTGGTTGTCACTATTCAGTTTTTTTTTAGACCTAAATGCAACCTTTAAGACATTCTATTTGGACAGCTTTTGAAGACTTCAAACATTACTTGGTCCCCTGTGTGGCAAATTATAGTCCTTTATATATGGAAACATAAAGATTGTAGTGTACAGTGACTTTTAAATTTGATTTCACTTTTTATGTTTGCTTGCTTGCATACCCAGTGCACAAAAAATATATTGAGATAGTACAGCATTGCAGAGGTGTATCCGTGTTGTGGCAATGCAGTGGATGCTCTAATGGGTGTGTACCTTGGCCACAAATCAACTGTGAATCTGCCAATGATGGCAGTTTCAGAGTGAGAGAAGCACTTGAAAGAAAGCTGCTGCTGCAATCAGGGACAGTTTCATCATTGCAGTGGCAGCTCCCTCCCTCCCAACCAGCGCACAGACCACCAGCCAACAAGAATCTGGCCATGTGCATTACAGTGTACAATAATGCTCATTGCATAGGCAGAGTTTCAGTTCTTTTCGGCTCCTGTCCCCAGTTTATTCGATGTGCCTTTCCTGGTGAGACAGTTAAATAAATAAATGAGCCACAGTACCATATTGGCAGCTCCTGCCACCCACACATTCTCTAGAACGACTCACATCGGGTGCCCAATCTCTATGTCGACATGTATCTCTCCTCTTCATTAACGTGGCACACTGGAAGCCCATGCCAGTCTGCCAAAATACTTCTTCATGTTTCCGACACCAGAATGCCCACTCTCAGTGTAGGATGCACTGGACCCCCCATGCCCCTATTTTCTTAGCCAACCTTGGGTGCCCAATTCTGGGTCAGCATTGATTGCCCCTCCACTAGTCTGGGGACATTGGGAGCCTGCACCCAGTGTGCTGAAATCTGTTTAGTAATATTTCACCTGTAAAAAGAAAGCTGTCCACCAAGGTCTTTTTTTAAACCTGAAAAAAAGAACAGTCCCTCATTGTCCCTACCACACCTCCTTCACCATCCCAACTATGCCTCTGTGGACCCTACTCCCCACATCCCCCTCTCACCCTTACTTACTTGCAGAGGTCAGAACAGCGATCTTAGGTGGACTGGGAACACGCTCTACACTCTTCAAAGCCGAAACAGGAACTCAAGATATCATGGTATGCCCTATAATGGCAGTCAATGGGAAGTTTCAAATTAGGATGATATCTCAGCCAATTTTGGAGTTTTGGTCCCAAATTTTCATCATGGGTTCTTGGGACCCTACCTCGTGAACACTTGCACTCTCATTTAGTTTCTCAATCCCAAAGTTAATTCCATGGTCACTGCATGGAATCATCTTTCAGGACTGATAAAATGAAACGACACTGCCACTGTTCATGAGGTGGGGTCCCAATAAGCCATGTTAAAATCTGGTAAAAACTCAAACAAATGATCATGCTACAAGAGTGTGTTATGCAGGCTTCTACACGCGTCTAAACTTCATCAGTTTTTAATATTTTCATCCAATTTCCAACATTGCCATTTTTCCACACCCCCAGTGAACAGTATGGCTATCATTTTTACATCCTGCCTGAAATGTGTTTTGCACCTGTAGTACAGAATAGTGCGTTGCTGTGTGAAATCAACTTTCTGGACAGATTAAAGAAATCACAGTGCCACTCTTCATGAGGGAAGGTCCCAAAAGGCCATGTTGAACATCTAGTGAAAACATTCTAAAAAATGACTGTGTTACAAGCATGCATTGCACAGTTCTACACACACTTGTAACTTTGCTAATTTTTCATATTTTCCTCCAGGTTTTCAACATTGCCATTTTTTCACACCTTCTCATGAACAGTACAGCTATAATTTTTCGCATCCTGCCTGAAGTGTGTTTTTGCACCTGTGGTGCTGAAAGGCACAGTTGCTGTGCGCAATCATCTTTCAGGATTGAATAATAAAATGATAGTGCCACTGTTCATGAGGTGGGATCTCAAAACCCATGTTGAAAGTTTGAAGCAAAAATACCAAAAATGCCCAGGGTGTTAGGGTTTCCAACTATAACACCCACCCTGTATAGACTGACAGGCATCAGGGGTGTGACTTAGGGTCATCGGCCATAATGCTCATGCCATTCACCCCCACCTCCACCCTGCTGCCAGTGACAGGCATCAAGGTGTGCTTTGGGGTCTTCCACCTAACTTTCACCCCAGTCTCCTATAATGCACCGATCTCAGTTTATTTCCTTATGGAATATGGTGGCGTAAAGGCTGACACCCAAGGCACATCATGACACCTGTCAGTGTCTGCAGGGTGGGGTGAGTGGCATGGTGTGAGCCTTATGGCCAATGACACAAGGCATACCCCAATGCCTGTCAGTCTCTGCAGAGTGGGGTGGGGTTTGGCATCACTTCAATACTCACTGCCATTTCTGTTATGCATCTCTTTAACTTCTGCACTACCAATGCCAATACCAGCAAGCAAACATTCAGCATTGACAATTGCTTGTTTACTTTGTTAAAACCCTAAATTTATTATGTACCTTTTCATCTAACTTGTCAAATTTTTACTTGTTTACTTAGTTAATTAGACAGAAGAAAGCTATTGCCCATATAGTCCATCTCCTACTCTTAGAGGTTTATCTTACCTTATTTCTAATTTTTATCAGATGTTTGTCAAATTCATTGTTAAACAAAAAAAGGACATAATCTCAGCCATCTCTGGGTAGTGCATTCCATCTTGTTACTACCCTTAATGTAAAGGACTCATTCCTTCAGGTTTTTCTTGCTTTTCCCAACCTTACCTATTGTGAGATCTTATTTTGTTTCCTTTTCTGATATTATAGCCTGACATCTGCCATCAGTTTATTGTGTTCCAGTACCTTATGCAATGTAATAATTCTCCCTTTGTCTTCTTTCCTCCAAAGTAAAGATTCGGGGCAGGGGGATTCACAAAACAATCTGAAGTGCAAAATCTCTTCCTAAGTCCCCAAAAGTTTTGTAGCTGCAGAAAAAGGGAACTTGCTCTGAGTGCTATACACAAAACATCCGAGCATCGGAAAAAGACTACACTGAGGACTGTGAAAAAGTGCAGCTACAGAAGTTCATGAGGATAAAAAGTAATTGAAAAGTATGGCATATCCCTTGAGGCTATTCACAACCAATGTTTTTGCAGTTGTGGAAAAAGTTTCCACACATGCTGCACCACAAAGAGTGAGGAGTAACTCTTCCTGAGCAAAGTGCAGTGTACCAACAATTGAGATACAATTATAGTGGAAGTGCAGGCACAAGTAATAGCAAACCTATAGTAGTGTCAGTTGTTACAACAAAATAGCACTCATTGTCATTGAAATACAATAAACTACGACCACTAGACTCAGTACAGCCTATAAAGGAGACCCACAGGCAGTAAAGTCAGAGCTGGTAACAGCCAGCAGTGAGTACTACTGAAACAAATGATGTAAACACTCCAGGTAGAGACACAATCACCAGTTTCACCAACAGTTACAGACAGCCACTGTGGTATATGGCCCTGCTGGTACCAGTGGTGCTGGAGTAGTCTCAGTTGAGGGACTGGCTACTGGACTCTCTGTGAGTATTTACTGCTGCATCTATGGCAAGACTGTCAAAGTCTGCTGCTCCAGTTAATGTGGCTCACCTGTTGTGCCTGCTGAGCTTTTCCTCAACTAAGGAAAGGATGTTAGGGAGATTTCAGCACTTGCAGACTTCCATACCTTGCCGGTTTACAGATTCCGCAACTGCAGAAATGTTCTTGTGAATATGATGCAACCAGATTTCTGTAGTGCTAAGCCATTTTTCTGCAGCTATGGAAATTTTGGGTCTCTTTGTGAATCCTACCTAAAGTTCACCAGTCTGTCCCTGTATGACATGCTCCTCAATCTAGGTTTCTCCTTAATTGTTTTACGTTGTACTGCATACTTGCTAATAAGTCAATTTCTTTCTTAAGTATTGAATCCAGAAAGCTGTACCATTTTCCAAGTATGACCTTATACAAGTTCTATAGAGTTGAATTACACAGTGGTCACAACTGGATACAAATGATTTATTATACAGACTACTGTATCAGTCTCTTTGCTGTCTCAGCAACTTTTGCACTTTTTATATGTGTTTTAGGTTGTGTTGTTGTCACTAATTAAGAATCCGGTCTCTAATTCTGTGTCTACTTGTTTTAGTATTTTATTACTGAATTTGTAACTTTTCTTATGATTGTGTTGACCCAGATGAAGCACCACACATTTGTCAGTGTTAAAGTACAAGCACCCTAGACCCCACCCCAAAATTACAACTTAGTTAACCTTCTTTTCATCAGTTCTCACCCTTGTATACCACTATGCAAGGTAGTTCAAACACCTCCCTTGATTTTGTCCCTCTCATGGCTGTAATCAAGTTTAGTGTATGGTGATTGGCCCTGATCATAAACATGTCCCAGCCTACCATGTGCTGATTTCCAAGTTTTGATTCGTTGTTAGGGTGCAAGGGTTTACAATGTTCATGTATTTGTTCAATCCCAAGCTGTCCAATAGAAACAGAAACTGCATGGTGCCCCCATCTGATCCTCCTCCATAGCAATCCAAGCCACATCCCAGGTCCCCAGGCCACAGGAAGAAATGCCAACTGAGACGCCTAAAAGTATAGCTGGACATTGGGAGTCCCAACCCCCCCTTACTAGGAGGTTGTTGGAGAATCGACCTTTTAATTCTGGCTACTGTCCCTCTCAGATGAAGTTGTGCACTAGGGCATTTACTTGTATAAAGTGCAGTAGTAGCACATTTATTGGCAGTAACTGATATAAATATAAACATCTTGTGAGAATCATCATTTCACTGCATTTATTCTTCCAGTGAGGGTCAGAGGTGGAGTCAGCCATTTCTCACAGTCCTCTCCCTATTTCTTAACCAAGGGGCCATAGTTGATGGCAAATAAAGTTCCTAATTTTGCTGACAAGAGGATACCTAGATATTTTAATTTATTGATCATTATCAACCCTGCTAGGATCAGAGAGAGCTTAAAGGATACCTAAACAGCATTTTGACAACAGGCTATTCAAAAATCTAACACTGTAGGTGACTACAGAAAAGACTGCCATATTCATTAATGCTAAAACTACATTTATATAATTTACCTAACTGTGGTTGCAGAGTATTTGAAAATTGTAAAATCAGCTTTCCAATTAAAAAAACAAACTCTTACCTGATTCCTAAAATGGCTGCCAAATGTATTTATGTGATGGCATCATTGGAGCCAAAATCAGAGAGAGATATGGTCTCTATAGTGCTAACTAGTTATTTTTCCTTTTGTATAGAATTGTTTCACCCAAATGGTCAAAACCACATAAATTATTTTGTATAATACCCATGTTAGGCTACAGTTCTGTTCATTTGTTTACTTTAACATGCTGAAATTGTATTTTAATCCATAGAAACATAGAATTTGACAGCAGATAAGGACCGTTTGGCCCACCTAGTCTGTCCATTTTCCTACCTAACAGATAAGGTGCAGATCCTAGATAACCAACAGCATTCTTCCTCCTACTACCAACTAGGACTGCTTTATGTCTGCCTAATGCATTCTTGAATTCTCCTACTGTTCTTGACTCCACAATCTCCTCAGGAGGCTGTTCCATGCATCCACAACCATCTCTGTGAAAATACTCCTCCACATTACCTCTGAGCTGCCCCCATCTTCAAATTGTGCCCCTTGTTCTTGCAGATCTCATTTCTGAAAGATGCTACCCTCTTGGACTTTGTTGATTCCCTTGAGGTACTTGAAAGTTTCAATAATGTCCCTTTCTTCCTTCTTTCCTCAAGGGTATACATATTAAGCTCCTTTAGTCTTTTTTGTATGTCTTGTGGTGTTGACCCTGCACCATTTTGGTTGCCTCCTCTGGACAGCCTCCACTCTGTCTATGTCTTTGTGGAGATGGGGTCTCCAGAACTGCACACAGTACTCAGAGGGGTCTCACCAACTGTCTGTACAGAGGGATAACAACTTCCTGTTTTCTACTATTGATGCCTCTCCCTATGCATCCAGTATCCTCCAGCTTCCTTACTACTTTCTCACATTCCTTGCCCACCTTTAGGTCATCTGATATAATTACCTCAGGACTCTTTCTATTTTTACTGTTGTCAGTATCTCACCCCCATTGTGTACTTTTGCCTTGGGTTTTGTTTCCCAGGTGCATTACCTTGCACTTCTTTGTATTGAATCTGAGCTGCCATACCATTCCTCCAACCTTGCCAAGTTTCTTCTCATCCATTTCACTCCATCTTGTGTATCAACCCTGTTGCAGATCTTTGTGTCATCTGCAAAGAGACATACTTTTCCTTCCAGTTCCTCTGCAATGTCACTTATAAAGACATTAAAAGGAATGGTCCCAGTACTGAACCCTGCGGTGCCCCACTAGTAACCCTCCTTTCTTCACTGTGGCCTCCATTTACAACTACTCTTGGCGTCCTGTTGTCTAGCCAATTTTTATCCAGGCTACAACCTTGGGACCACCCAAGGCTGGCTAACTTGTGTATTAATCTTTGTGGGACTGTATCAAATGCCTTGCTAAAATCTAGGTAGGCATGTCCACAGCCCCTCCCTGGTCTACTACTTTGGTCACCCAATCAAAGAAATCTATTAGATTCATCTGACATGACCTTCCCATCATGAATCCATGCTGCCTTGGGTCCTTGCCTCATTGGCCTCTAAGTACTCAACAATTCTTTATTTCAGAATAGAAATGTAGAACTGACTTTGTGGCAAACCACAGTGCAGTACAAATCTTGAATAACCTGGTGGTCTAGTGGTTATTGTGGATCCACAATGCTACAATGGGGATGCTGGGGTGGTGTGCATGCTTAATATGCACTTTTTAACATTTTATTAAACCTTTATAGTAACTGGTCAGCAATTTCTCTCAATGGGATGACAAGGTTGATATTTCCGTAACAACCGCTGGTTTTGTTACAACATTCACGTGCTCTACCACTAAAATTTGTGCTGCTCCTTTACTGGCTTAACTTCCATGTTTGGGCAAGCTAAACAATATCACAAACATGGCAACTCAGTCTCTTACTATCCAACAAGCCACCGTGATGGACCCCACAAAATACAGAACTAGCATTTACCTTTCTTTTATATTTTAAAATAAATTCATACACAATTCTATCAGGTTGATCCCGCCTTTAGTGCATTTCAGGACAGAGCTGCAGTGGAGGTCCCAGGAAGCTCTGAAGATGACGATATCCACTGAGGTAAACTGTAAGTTTTAAAAACAAAACAACTTAAAAACAGAATTTGAGAGGGTGGCAGACAAATGAAGTTGGAGACTGTGTAGTGTGTGTATATGTGTGTGTGTGTGTGTGTGTGTGTGAGAGAGAGGGAGAGAGTCAGTTTGTGTATAACACATGCTCTAAGAAATCTGGCAGGAGAAAAATTGTTGCCAGTATTATACAAAATAAAAGATGGGGAGGATGTGCGTATGAGAATTGAATGCATGCCCTTGTTGTGGGATGCTTTTGATAAACCCCTTGGACTTCGCCCTCGGTTTTATGTAGCATCCCACAACTCGGTGTGCATTAAATTCTCATATCATACCTTTCCTCATTCTTTATTCTCTGTATATTTTCTGCTATTATTCTTTTCTAGTACGTTTTGACAGAACTTACAAATGTAATCCATGGTTTGAATGTAAACATTTGTACAATCAAGAAATTGGACATCTTCAACAAAGTGAAATGCAGCAGCAGCAGCAAGCAAGTACTTTACTATGTGAGGGGTTGCAGCCACCCCTTCACCACCCCTAGAGCCACCACTTTTGTTTGTAGCAAACTTCTTGTGCAGTCCAGTATTACAGTTCATACTTTCTTGAAAATCAAATATGCTGGTCTTGTCTTCTTTTCCATGGAAATAATAAGAAGAAGAAGAATCAGCATTTATATAGTGATTTTCATACACGTGTATCCCATTGTGTTTTACAAGCAATACTAGACTGGTAGTAAAGTGACTGAACCCTAGTGGCAGTCACTTCATATATTAATATCCACACACAGCCTTGGACAATTGCATGGACTGGTTTTATGGGAAGGAAATGTTGACCAGGACAATGGGGTCAGGTAGTGATCATGGTGCCCGGCAGCCTCATATCTTATTTCTCCACAGTAATCTGCTCATATTTCTCTCATTCTGTCTTCCCTCTTCCCTGAATATAGCAGTACCATAAGAGTGGCCTTCTTGGTCCCACTCTGGTATTCATTCTTCACTATTCCTCCTCACACCAAAACTACTGAGCTCATCACCTTTCTGCATCATGAATGCAAGTAGTACAGTTCGTTTATTTTGACATATTAAATATAAACATATCTTTCCAGTAAGTCAGGAACAAGGGGATGATGGGCTTTCCTATCCTTAAAAGATCTAGGCTATCTTTGATTAGGCACTGTTAAATGATGGGTATGCACATCACCATGCCAGTCATTTAATAGTACCTAATCATAGGTAGCTAGATATTATATGGGTAGGAAAGCTATTTTTCCACTTGTGCCATGCTGCTATCAGCCTGGCTTACAGAAGATCATGTTTATTATTAATATATAAACATAACATGGGAGATGTACTAACCACATTCATGATGTGGAAGGGTAGTGAACTCACCAGTTTCTGGGTGGGAGCAGGTGAGAAGGCTGAATACCAGAGAGGGACTGAAGAGGCCATTCCAGCAGGGTACAGTTATATTCAAGTTAGTTGAAGACATGAAGGGGACATCGAGCAGATCACTGTGAGATCTGAAATGTGGGTTGCCAGCATCATGATCACTACCTGACTGTAGATGAGAGTAGCCAGTGATGACAAATACTCAGAGTGGCAGGGCTGCACCTAAAATGTTACTTGAATTCAGTGTAGGGAATTACCTCGGCTGAGGGAAGGGTGCTGATGTTTGCTAGGACAGTATTGAGGGAGTTGTATAGCTCATTCAAGATTTGGAAGGGTGGTAGCCAGTCAACTCACACTGTGGAGTAGAGCACTGAAAATTACTGGAGAAGAATTGCTGGGAACTGTACTATGGGGCTGTGCAGATCACAGGCAAGGAGTAGACGGACACTAAAAGTCAAGGTATTAGTATGCCTCTCCTGCTAATAATATTGTTATCCATTGTAAGTGCAGCCCGTATGATGGCATGAGCAGCAGTTTTATGGTGGGTCATGATGCTCATTGCTGGCCCACCAGGAAGACCTAGTTGGTTAATGAGATGGGAAAAAACCACAATGGGGACGTACATACTACCTTCACTGTGCAGAAGGGCGGTGATCCACTCAATGTTTACCGTGGGAGCAGAAGTTAACACTGAGAATGTGGACTGAGATTGATTTGGCAGTCATTTTAACAGTGCCACCTGATGATGCATATCGGTATAGGTGTGCACAACTCTGAGTACAAGATTACAATCTGAGGTGTGATAATTCTTTCATGAGACCATAAGCACATATGCAGCCCCAGACAGTACTAAGGACAGGGTATGGATGGTGAGGAATTCAGCAGAAGGCAGGCTAGGTACAGGGGTTCATGTGGGGACCTGAATATGCCAGATGTTAACTGGATGACATGTACTGCAGCCACATCCAAGAGCAGGGTCATTCTCGATGCCCTGCAGGGGGCAGACCTTGACAGCTAGTGTTGGAATCCACTCAGAAGGGAGCAATATTAGACCTGGTACTCTCAAATGGAGAGAGGATCACAAATTTAGAGTCAGTAGACATCTGGGAACAAGTGACCACTGCACAGTGTGCTTTACAATGAGCACAACCATGGAGATAAGCCATACAAAACAAGGATACTGGACTTTAGAAGGGCAGACTTTGGCAAAATGGGTGAATACCTGAAGAATGCACTAGCAAATGGCCAAAAAGGAGTGGTGGAAGAAGAATGGAGAAAAATCAAAACTGCCATCACAGAGGTAACAAGCCTTTGTATGAAACAAAGAAAACAAAGCAGAGTAAAACCACTATGGTTCTCAAAAGAGGTGGCAGGGAAGGTTAAGGAGAAAAGGCTGCATTCAAAAGTATAAGGAATCACAGAAGGAGCACGACAGGGAACTGTATCAATTAAAGCCGAAAGAAGTGGAAAGGCAGTAAGAATAGCAAAGGCTCGAACCAAGGAAAAATAGCCAACTCAGTTAAGAAGGAATAACACCTTTTATAGGTACATTAGGGTGCATAGAAAGGTTAAGGGAGGGATAGTGAAGTTTAATAAAGGAGAGGGAGGGGGGCAGAGGGAGACAGTGAAAAGGCAGAGATACTGAATGAATACTTTTGCTCAGTATTCACAAAAGAAGTTGAGGAGGAGTTACCTAAACCAGACAATAGAAGCACTCTGGGTGGGGGTTGACACCAGTCCATTCACAGAAGAAATAGTCCTGAAAGAACTCCTAAAACTCAAGGTGGACAAAGCAATGGGGCCTGACGGATTCACCCCAGAATCCTAAAAGAACTAAGGAGGACCTAGTGACTACACTGACCATGCTTTTAACAAATCATGGCAGGATGGGGTGGTACCTGAGGACTGGAGGAGGGCAGATGTGATTCCCTCACAAAAGTGGGAGCAAGGCAGAAGCAGGAAACTACAGACCGGTAAGTTTGACCTCAGTGGGGGAAATGATGGAATCACTTCAGAAAGAAAGAATTGTTGAGTACCTAGAGGCCAGTGGGGCTAGGACCAAAAGCAGCATGGATTTACAGCAGGGAGGTCATGTCAGACAAATCTAATTGATTTCTTTGACTGGGACCAAAGTAATAGACCAGGGAGGCTGTGATATAGCCTACCTAGACTTTAGTAAGGCATTTGACATAGTCCCGCAGAAAGATTAATAAACAAGTTAGCCAGCCTGGGAGTGGGTCCCAGGGTGGTAGCCTTGTAGCAAACTGGCTGCACAACAGAACACAGAAGGTAATAGTGAATGGAACACATTCCGAAGAAATTGGGTCACCAGTGGAGTACCTCAGGGCTCAGTACTGGATCCAGTCCTCTTTAACATCTTTATAGGTGACATTGCAGAGAGTCTGGAGTGAAAGGTATGCCTCTTTGCAGATGACACAAAGATCTGTAACAGAGTTGATACACAAGAGGTGGTATAAAAATGAGAAGGGACTTGGCAAGGTTGGAGGAATGGTCAGACATATGGCAACTTAGATTCAATGCAAAGAAGTGCAAAGCAATGCACCTAGGAAACAAAAACCAGGAGAAGAATACACAATTGCAGGGGAGGTACTAACAACAACAAAATGTAAAGAGATCTGGGGTAGTCATATCAGATGACCTAAAGGTGGGTAAGCAATGTGAAAAGTCGGTAAGGAGAGCCAGGGGATACTGGGAAGCATAGGAAGGGGCATCACAGTAGAACAAGCATTTGTCAATGCTGAATATTGTCTTGCTGGCAGTGGCATTGGTAGTGCAGGAGTTATAGAGATGCATAATAGGAATGGCAGTGAAGTATTGAACTGATGCCAACCCACCCCACCACTGCAAACACTGACAGGCATCAGGGTGCTCCCTTTGGGCATTTGGTGGTGCAGTCAAGGAAAACATTTTGGGCAGGACTTGAAAAATGACAGCTGTACAGTTCATAAGGAGGTGTAAAAATGCAGTGTTGAAAATGTGGCATGTAAATATAGCAAATTTGTGAAGTTACAAGGGTGCGTGGGAAATATGCAATGCACGCTTGCAACACTGCCATTTTATGGGTGTCCGGCACCAAATTTTCAACATAGGCATTTTAGCACCTCTGCTTATGTACAGTATCACTGTTATTTCCTCAAAGTGTCCAAAGTGATTTCGCACAGCGACCATGCATTCTGCGCTGGAAGTGCGAAACACATTTTGGGCAGGATATGTGAAATGACGGCTGTACTGTTCATCAAGAGGTGTGGAAAATGGCAATGGTGAAAATCCAGAGTGAAAATATCACAAATGCACGACGGATGAGCGTGTGTGTGCAATCTGCCAATGCACACTTGTAACACAGTCATTTTATGGAGTATCATCACCAAATTTTCAACATAGGCATTTTAGGACCTCTGCTCATGAAATGTGTCACTGTCATTTTTCATAATCTGGCCCAAACACTAATTTCCCACAATGACCGCGCCTTATTGTGCACCGGAAGTCTGGAAACACATTTCAGGTAGGATGTGGAAAATGACAGCTGTACTGTTCACGAGGAGGTGTACAAAAATGACAATGCTGAAAATCCGGTGTTAAAATATTGTGAATCTTGAAGTTACGAGCCCTGCGTAGCAACTGCTGCAGCAATATGCTCATAAACAGGCATTTGATGGATTTTTTCCACTGAATTTGAACATAGGCTTTTGGGAGGCCACCCCATGAACACTGGCACTGTCATTTCATTAATGTGTCCTAGTGACTGCAAAATCACCTTTCAAAGCCGATTAATGCCATGACAGTGATATAATTCATGAGGAGGGTCCCCAAAACCCCATGTTGACAATTTGGTGCCAAAATTACAAGAAATGCCCGAGATATGCAGCAAAGTTGAAAAACCCTATTCATTCCATTATACTGCTTACCGGCATTTCCTCAGTTCGCGGTCAGTTTAGAAGAGTGTAGATGTGTTCCCGGGTCCACCGGGCACGTCATTGCGCTGACTCGGAGGGTATGGGTGAGGGGGTGGTGGGGGTGGGAGGCAGGTTGCACAGTGGGTGGAGTGCGTGTGGGGGGCAGGAGACTACAAGGGACCATTTTTTGCTACAGGGAAGTAAAAAAAAAAATTACATCGTGGACAGTTTTTGTTTTCAGGAACTTGGCATGCTGGGGTGGGCTCCCAGCGTGCCACCTAACTGTTTTGGGGAGTGCTGCAGCCGACAGTGGATTGGGCACCCTCGCGGCAGACAATGGGGGTGAATGTATGCCGATTGGATTCAGCACCATTGGCACACAGTGACAACGGAGGGGGAGAGGGCTATGGGATTGGGCACCCTCGGCATATAAGAAATGTGGAAGGGGAGGTGATTTATGCCGACGGGGAGTGGGCTCCCCACTGACAAATTTGTGCAGCCACAGAAAGCCGGCTGGAGGATTGGGCACCCCTGAAGTTGGCAGTTGGCGGCCACCTGCCATGCTGCTAATGTGGCAGTTACGCAGGAAGGGTCCGGCTGTACTCTGACGAGCTTTTGCTCGGATTGCAGTGGACCTTTCCTTAGATGTGCTCACCATATTAGCATGCATGGTGTGGTGCCAGCATGCAGGCTGGTTGGGGAATGAGGACGCACCTACTGATGCATGCCCTGCATTCGTCCAGCAGCGGCCGTGCTCCCCAAATCTGCACTCTCCCAAGATGTTGATTTGTGCGCAAGCACGGCAAGCCAACACAAAAGGGGAAGTGGTTATCCCTCTATACAGACAGTTGGTGAGATCCCATCTGGAGTACTGTGTGCAGTTTTGGAGACCTCATCTACGCAAGGACATAGACAGGATGGAAGCAGTCCAGAGGAGGGCAACTAAAATGGTTCAGGGTCTGCATCAGAAACCATATGAATAGAGACGGAGAGAGCTTAATATGTATAGTCTTGATGAATGGAGGGACAGGGGACATGATAGAAACTTTCAAGTACCTCAAGGAATCAACAAAGTCCAGGAGGGTAGCATCTTTCAGAAAAAGAAATGTGTAAGAACAAGGGGCACAATTTAAAGATAGAGGGGATGGCTCAGGGTAATGTGACATTTTTTTTCATGGAGAGAGTGGATACATGGAACTGCCTTCCTGAGGAGGTCGTTTGGTCTAAAACAGTGGGGAATTCAAACATGTATGGTACAGACATAAGGCAATTATAGGGGGTTGCAAGAAGTAGGCTGTTGGTTAACTAGAATCAGCAGCTTATCCAGTAGGTAAGGAAATGGGCAGACTGGGTGGGCCAGTGGTTCCTCTGCTGTCAAAGTCTGTGTTTCTATGTTTCTATGTTATTTGTGGATTAACAAGAGAGCATGAGCTTTGGAACTGAACCAGACTGGTACTTTGCTGTGTGACCTGAACAAGTCACTAAAGTTCCTTGTGCTCCCAGGCCACACCTGTAAACAAAATGCCAGCTTAGTGTGCTCTCCTGGTTAACAAAACAAAATTCAGTGCATAATATAAACCACTAGATCATTGGGTATTTGAAGTGTATTAGTACTGCAGTTTGCCAAAGAAAAAGTCAGCTGATGGCAAAACACATTTTCCACAAGTTATAGTAAACAAAATGAACAAAATCATTGTGTATTGATCAAAATAATCCATGAGTTAATACAAGGTGCTGATCATTCTGATACAACAATTCAAAACGAAGAGGGAAAGAAGAACTTGTATGTGAGTCTCTGTCTCTGGCTCCAATTATATCATCATGACTCATCATTTTAACACACTTGGCAGACATCTTAGGAGAAACCAGGCTGTCTTTTGAAAGTAAAGGCTGATGTTTACATTTTCAAAAGCTATGAAACTGCATTTATGTTATTTACATAAATTAAGTTTTACCATAAATGTAAACAGCAGCCTTTACTTTACTTTGCTTTGGGGCCAGATTTTGGAGTTCACAGTTTTAAAAACTGCTTGTTTAGGTACCCTTAAGGCTCTCCAGGTGTCCTTTAGGGAGAAGCTCACTTTTCCTGCAGTTTACTTTGTGCCCTGATAGATAGCCAAATTTTCCCAGGAGGCTGTGTACTGTAGGGAGATCCCTGGCTGGGTTTTCAGGTATAACAGCAGAATGACTGCATACAATGCCACTTTGTGTTCTCCTCCCCCCACCTGAAATCCCTGGATCCCTTTGTGGGCCATTATGGCAGCGGTCAGTGGCTCCAACACCAGTGCACGTGTAAGAGTGGGGATAGGCGGGCAGCCCTGTCAGTACCTCTCCCTTGGGTAAACGAGGTGGTCAGGGCTCCATCTATCAATATTTGGGCTGTAGTGCAGTGTACAGGGTTTTAATCCATTTTAGCATCCCTGGACCCATTCCTTGGCATTTAAGGAACTTAAACATGTATCCCCACTCGACCCCATCAAAGGCCTTCTCGGCATCTGGTGCCAATATTGCTGCCCCATGTTTGGTAGCTGTCTTACCTCAGGTTTGTAGTACATTTAATGTCCTTCTGATGTTGTGCTTTCCCAGTCTACCCGCACAAACCTTGTTTTATCCGTGTGGACCAAGGAGGGGAGAACAGGCTAAAGCCTCGCTGCCAACTCACTTGCCAGAATTTTAAAGTCTGCTGTAAGCAGAGAAATGGGGCAATATGAGGCACATACTGTAGTGTAGGGTCTCTACCTGGTTTTGAGAGTATTGTAATAGTAGCTTCTCTCATCAGTTGAGGCATGATGTCTCTTTCCAGCCCCTCCTGTAGTGCATCATACAGATGGCCTGTGAGTAGGGCTTGGAGGACTTATAAAAGTCAATGAGTAACCCATCTGGGCCCAGAACTTTCCCTCCACTTAGGATTTAATGGAATTTTTATTTCTACCTTTTCTAGAGGGCTGTCTTACTCTTTTGCTCTAGTTGAGGGATAGTTCTAGGGTTGGGACTTAGCAAAGAAGGCCTGCATTTGCTGTGGCATGGGGTCACTTGATTGTGTACAGCTTATGATAGAATTTGCCAAACTCCACCTATCTTGGAGGTGGATGTTGTCATATCCCAATCTGATGTCTGGATTTGGTTTATAGCCCTGTCCCCCCTCCTTCTTCTTCTTCAACTGCCATGCCAAAATCTCCCTGATCTCCTTTAAAGTATACACCTGTCCCTGACAGAAAGATAGACCGCTCATTCCTGGCAGTGTTCAAGAGATTAAATTTCCATTTAAATTTTTGTATTATTCTATATAGGGTTGTGTTGACTTTCTCATGTGTACTTCTTCGTAGGCCTTGATTTGATTTCTAAGCTGTTCTACCTCTGAGCCTCTTCTTGCCCATATGCTGAGAATAGCAAATAGAAAACCCCAACCAGAACTGCCAGCTGTGTATTGTAACATCCTTTTTCTCTCCCTCCCTCCTTCCCCTTGACTAGGCTCCCAATTGTACTGTTAGTGTCCCTTCACTCATAGATGGCAAGTAGTATGTGTGATTTGGGCATCCAATTAACTTGCACTGATATGAGGTACATTTCTGCATCTCCATGCCATTTCCAGCATAGGCATCTACCTACACTATGACAGTCAATATACCTTTATGGTCATGTGTTTGAAGAGCAAATCTCCTTTATCTGTAGTCCCACATTAGTCTTGCAAGGTCTTCCAGCAACATTCCAGACATTGGTAACAAATGGCTCATATTCATGATCTTCTCTCTTGATGAGTGTTTGCCAAGGCTGCTGCCATCTTGAAAGAAAAATCAGAACAACACCAAGTGTCTTGTCCTTACAATGATATGTGCAGCTAGTCCCTCTTCTTGTTTCCCCATCCCTCGAGTCTCCATCCTGCTCCCTCCCACCCCAAATTTCAACAGACATTCCTTCACAGTTTTTGTGCACCAAACAAACATTTTGGGAGCTTCATACCTAATCTACCATATAAACTGCCTATTAACCTTTAGGCAAACATGTGTTAACAACACTTATAGTGACTGTATGGATATTCCCTCCATGCAACCCCTTCTCACCCTTTTAGTCCCTCTTAATGACAGCATCTTTGTCCAAGCATCCTAGATATCCCCTAAAATAATGAGTTAGTTAACCTTCTTTTCCATCAATTCTCACCCTCATATACCACTATGCAAGGTAATTCAAAAAGCTCCTTTGATTTTGTCCCCATTGAGACATGTAAGGGGAGGCTGTCAACATATTCCCCTCCTTGCTGTCTCTTCCCACTCTAATATCAATCTTTATGACTGTTTTTATTTTCATTCTCCTTAACGCCCCCAAAAGGTTGAATATGTTATCAATCATATCTGTTCTTTCTCATCCCTGCATTACATCATGCAAGATACTATAAACCAGCCACTATGTTTTTGTCCCTCCCTTCCCCATTAATACATACATCATAGCAATTGATGTCAGGATTCTGCACTTCCTGATGGGTAATCCCAGGAAACTGGTACCATTGAGAAGAGGCCACCTGCTGGAACCCATATCCCTGATGTGGTTGGGTAAGAGGGCTAATAATCTATTTCTCTAGTAAAGTCTCTGAAAGGTGCGTCGGTGGGGTCAGTAGCTCCAGTCACCAGTTTCAGAGCCTGGTGTCCTTTTGCCAAGTTTTTTAGATGGCAATGTGCTCTACTTAGCTTTCCTCCTCAAACTGTTCAGCCGTCCCTCTTAGTTGTATTCAGTGTTAAACAGCCCTGTTTCTTCCAGCAACATATCCAATGAATATGAGCAGACCCACACAGAGATTTTATTACTGCATACCAGGGCCTTCTATTCACCATGCGGTGTGATGCATCAGACAAAGATGGCTATGCTAGCCAGAACAGGGCTGTCAACCAGGGGACCATCGAGTAAAGCAGCCAGCTGGGTCTCAGCAAAGAAATGTCTAGGAGCAAGAAAGTATAAACAAGTACCTGATTTAGTGCTCCTCATCCCTCGGTAAGTCAATGGTTCTCTGATTGATTGCAGCATATATTTACAAGTGGAGATAGCAGACTTTACAGTGATTTAATTTGCCACGAGGTACCACCTTGTCGGGATCTTCTTTCCTCCTGCCTGACTGCCTTGGTGTCCCATTTTTCTGCACCCAGGTAGTTTGTGAAGAATCTAGGGGTACTCCAGGTTGGTCAATCCTGAGCTTTGCCAGCCAGAAAAGGAGAATGACCACCCATAGCATGTAGCTTAGACTTCACTGCATTGAATTTTTGGCTTCCTCAGAGGTCTCAGCTGTAATCCTGATAGATCGCCACTCTGGAGTTGCCACACAAAAGTGATCTCTACTTTAGCTGCAGCTAGTATCAATTCTTTGTCTGTGTAGTGGAGGTACTTGATTAGGCAGTGCTCATGGATGATCAGTTGGTTTGGGAAGGGGGCCCACTCTGTGCGTCCATTCGATTCATATTTTTCAGCCTCCAGAGGAAGTTTGAGGTTTTAACTCTCCATTGGTGCAGTCTGATTGTTGGTTTTCTCCTCTGTCCCCTGGGAGACCCACGATATGGAGATTTGAGTGGTGGGAGTGATCTCTGGTCATCCAGTCACTCCATAGCTCCACTATGGTCTCCACATAGTACTGTTCCTGGTCAAAGTGTGTAATGAATCCTCAAGATTGCTTACCCTTTGCTGCAGTTCGCCAATATGTGTGTAGTGAGTTATGATTTCAGTAACACCAATCACCACTGATTGCAAATGCATAATTTGGTCATCATGTTTGTAAAGCTGGCTCTCATTTCATGCTGCATGGTTTCCAAGATAGATGGCACCCGCCAGTGAGCACTCTAGCATGAACATTTCAGGCTCTTCCACCGCTGCTGCTGAGGCCTGCTGGTGGTGTGAGTATTCGGACACCTCACTGATCTTTCTGTGAATCACGGTCACAAACTGAAGTTTCAACTGCCGATTTTAGTTTTGTAGATGCCATAAGCTGTTGCTATCGTTCCCTATGATAACGAACTAAGCTTGTGCTAGAATCTGGAAAGATCTAGTTCAAGTTTGATGCCCAGGAATTGAACTAGATCACGAATACCATCATGTTTGTGCAAGCCATGTCCTGACATGTTATGATATTATTAATAACATTAATTGTGCATGCCCCTACATATTGTCCAAATAGTGCAGGTTCCAAACAGACCCCTAGGGTACACCACTGACCCTTGACCCTCATTAGATGTTGTTCATTTAATTCTAACTTTTGGGTCCTATCTAGCAGCCAGGAATCCACCAGTGTGTTAATTTGTTGTCAAAACTATTATTTCTAATTTTTTTATTATTAACTGAATGTGTTGTACTTTATCAAAGGCCTTCTTGAAGTCTAGAAAAATAGCAGCCACTGGAATGTTACTTTATTTTTGAAGGATATAAGATTTGTATACACATGATCTTCCAGAGACAATGCCATAGTAAGTTTTTTCACAATTGCTTAACTGCTATATCCCTATCTAGCCTTTCTTTCAGCAGCTTTTCCATAACTTTACCTATAATGGCAGTTAAGCCAGTTGTTCAGTAATTCTTCAACAGATTGTTTAGTTACTTTTGTAAATCAGAATCATTATGGCCCTTTCCAGTCCACTGGTACCACTCCTTGGGCATATCATTTATTACACAGTAATGCTAATGGTCCGAGAAAACTGTTGTGACCTCTTTGATGAACTTGCATGTAACCCATCAGGGCCTGGAGATTTAGTTATTTTTATAATTTTGAGGTTAGACAAGACTGCATTCTTTGAGAATCCATTTCCTTTTCCTGTAGCTAACCTGTTATCAACTTGCTGAGTTGTTTTTCCTTTCTATTATACACTGAACAGAAATAATCATTCATTGTGTCTGCTGTCTGTTTTGATTCATTTAACACAGTCCCATTAGACATTATGGTCCCTATGGATCTGTCAGACCCCCACTACTGCTGACATATGAAAAGAATGCTTTTTGTTGTCTTTTGTATGATCAATTTTAAATTCTATTTTCTTCGTTTCACTCCTGATCAGGTTTCTTTGGTTTGCTTTAGTTCATTTTTATATGTTGTCAGGTTTGACACAGTCCCTTGATTTTGTATATGCCTTTTCCTTTTATTAATTGTTTTTTTTTAGTTAATAATTTTATTGGAAATCACACAACAGATTATAATGTATGGGTAGCCCTTCTTACCAACTAAAATCAAACAGTACACAACGTTGTTATACTATTAATGTCACGTCAGTAGTTGCTAACCTGTCTTGAATACGTTACATCAATGGCATAATAAAATATAACATTTACCAATTAAGTATTCCTTGATCCGATGGTAGATTGTTAGTTTCTGTGAGTATTTTTTTATTATTTGTTTATTGAATTCTCAGGTTTACAACCTTTCAGCTACTAGCTCATTTACAAAGGTTCCACGTCAGGATGAAAATGTGAATGTACAATAGTAAAACACAGGGTTACAGTGAACATTAAACAATTGTTAATGGTAATATGACTGATGGAGTACAAGGATAAGGATTGTGCCTTAGCAAACAGGCAAAGTCAGAGCTGCTGCAGTATTCACACAATAGAGTGGGGGAGGAGGAGGAGGAGGAGGTTCAAGTGTGAAGGAGGGGGAATAGGGAGTGTACAGCATGCAGGAACCACTGGCTAGGGGTCACCTTGTCAGGAAAGGTGGGGATTGGAAGAACAGGGGTTAGGAGATAGGTAGGGTGTGGACCCCTGTGGAAAAGAGGTGTGTGTGTGGGACTGGGGCTGAGGTCAAGGGGAAGGGGTTGGTGGAGGAGGTAGGATTGGGAAGTAGCAGATTGGGTGATTGCTTACAGTAGAAGTGAGCATTGGTGGGGTAGTCATAATTTTTAACCAGGTGGGTTGGTCAGGTAGGGCAGGTGCATTTCCCGGCTGGACAGGTGGGATCTAGTGCAAATTTGAACAAGCCGATTTTGCTAGTAGTGGCTAGTTCTGGTGGGAGTAGAGATAAGCCATAAGCGGTGGTGGTATTCAAAGGATCGCTGACCTTGGGTGGAGCGATGGTAGGGATTTTGATGGAGATCTTATTGGATGTCCTTGTGGTCAGACCTGGTGTATGAGGGAGCTGGGCCCTGGAGGCAGTAGGTCCAGAGTTGCTTTTCTGGCAAGGAGACAGGTTTGATAGCGGACCCTGTCATTTAGATTTAGCCAACCAGTTTGCTGGTAGAGTGGCGGTATAGGTCAGGCGTGGGGCTCCAAGTGCAAGTCTGCAGGCTTTGTTGAGCATGGTGACGGAGTCGCTTGAGGGTGCTGTCAGAGGCTGCACTGTAGATAGCAAGGCCATAATCAATAGTTGAGAAGACTGAGCTGGTTATGGCAAGCTGGAGGACTTTATCAGAGATGCAGCTTCAGTGTTATATAGCAGAACGAGCTTGTTAGCTGTAGGCCACATGATTGATGTGTGTGGTGTATGAGAGGGAGCTGTCAAGGGTGAGGCCCAGGTATTTGAAATTTTAGACCATTTCAATGACGATCTTTAGCTTTGTCAAACCAGTCTTCCAGATTATAAAAGTCCTGTTGAAGACGCTGCTCCAGTGTGATAGGGTCAGAATGACTGGAGTAGATCACCACATCATCAGCGAGAGAAGGAGTTTTTGTTGATAGGCTAGTGGTAGGTTGTTTAGAAAGATGCTAAAGAGGAGGGGCAAAGTATGGATCCTTGGGGACTCCGATGGACACTTGAAGGGGATCAGAGGGTACATTGCATATTTATACCTGCTGAACATGTCCAGAAAGGTAGCTCTGGAACCAGCACAGTGAATCAGGAGGAGAGCCCAATTACCTCTAATTGGGCCAGGAGGAGGTCATGGTTGACCGTGTCAAAGTCCTTGGCAGGTCGATCAAAGTTGCCCTCACCAAGTGCCCTGGTCAAGGCTTTTGAATGTAACCCATGAACTCGAGAAGTGCTGTGGCAGTGCTGTCATGTTGATGGAACCATGCTGCTGCTGGCATTGTAGTTGGTATTTGTCAAGGTGTTCCACCATCTGATCATAGACTGTACACTCAAGGGCTTTAAGATAGGTGGGAGGATTGAAATTGGAAGTTGGCATGGTCAGACTTACTGCCTGCTTTGTAGACTGTGGTTATGACTGCTGCTTTCCAGAGTTTTGGAAAGGCACATATGGTGAGGGACAGATTTATGGTACAGGTCAGTGGGGTTAGCAGTCTGTCAAGGGTAAGAGAGATTAATTTTAGATCGAGGCCCTCGAGCTGTTCCTGAACTTCCCAAGGACTTTGGAGAGATATTTTTTACTTCAACTTTAGATAGTACTCTGAGGTAGAATGGGGTGCTTAGAACATTGGGGGAACTTTGAAGGCTGGGCTGGTTGGTACCAGCTTGGTCTTGGAAACTGGGGTGTGCACTGTACTGATGTCAGTAAAGGCTTTGTTGAAGATGTTCATGGCGGATCTGGGGTATTGTGTAGGGATCCATTGTGGCTCAGCATTGTGGGTGCTGAGGTATCTCATTTCCCAATGATTGCATTAATGCTATCCCAGAAGCGGCAGCTGTCCCCAGGTGGAGTTAAGCTCGAGTATGTGGAAGTTAGCTTTAGCCTGACAGATTGCAATGGTGCATTTATTCCAAGCAGCCTTGTAGTTTTGCATATCCTGGTCAGAAAGAGTATTTTATACTTACTCAAGAATACTTATACTTTTAACAGAAGTTCTAGTCTGGCAGTTGCAGCTCTCAAAAGTAGTGTTCGCCCATGATATCCAGTGTGCTTTTTTCTCTTGTAATTACTTCCGATGTCTTCCAGTACAAGCAGGCAGTGATCTCCTTCACACAACAGGGCTGACTCATATTTGCAGCCTCATTGTAGTGACTTTACCCATGATTTTCCTCTCCCAGCCATCACAAGATTCATGCAACCAACTGGATTGCAGCACAATGTTTTTTAAATGCCTCTTTATCTGCAGTGATAGTTCAAAGTGTTCAAAGTGAGTGTGATTAGCGTTTATTGGTAGCAGAGCACATACACTATAAAACATGACTGGGTTTCAGTAATAACTATGCTGAAACCACCTTCTCCTTGTTGCCAGGACAACAATAAACCTTTCGAGCTGTGATCTTGAGGTTTACTATGTTTTCCTGGCAACCACTGGAGGTGGTTACAGTGTGTTTATTAACCAAAACCCAGTCATTATCCTCTATATTACTGTACAGGATTGTGAGAGTTTTTGTTATGTTATACACCATACAGCATGTTATGGTCCAGTTATAATTATTTATGCAACCAAAAGATGTTAACCATTGACATTATAACTTTTATTCCATAGCAGAAGTGGCAACAGTTACCCATTCATGCAGCTTGGCTCATCTTGATGCTCAAAAAGCTGGTGGTATAGATTATGTAAATGCACAGTTGGGATTAATTTTGCATAATGGGAGGTAAAGTAGGGGACTCTGCCCAGTAGTATTGCTGTATTTTCCCCTTAGCCATATAGTACATACGGGAGTATTGGGCTACCTGTTGGATAGCTTTTGTCACTTGAGTATTCAAGATATGTCAGTGGTATGCCATGTCTTCAGGATAAGATGCTTTGCCTCAACTCCAGCTTGAATCCACCATTTTATGGAGGGGTCCATGACGTGTGTGTGTGGGGGGAATACCCAGAAGCACCAACTGAGGAGAAAATAAAATAGATGGTCCAACCACCATTTTGCAGGTAGCTAGGATCTCTTTCTGGATGATTTGGAGCATTGGAAATGTCCATAAGATATGGTGGAGGTCTCCTCAGGAATTACATCACCAACAGGAGTCCTGAGGCAGGGGCCAATTTTATGTAGTTTAGCCAGGGTTCTATATGTATTATGCAAAATCTTATTTTAAATCAGCAGGCTTCTGCTGTCCACACATGCTTTGTAGGCAGCTTTCCAGGAGTTATCCCACTCTAATTGGGAGATAGCTATACCCACGGCTGTAGCCTAGTATTTTTTGAGGATTGTACTTGATCAGAAATACTGTTGCTGAGCTGTAAGTAAAGTAGACTTGCCCTCCTCTAGTTTTGATAGCCATGCTTGAAGATACATTGTCAGTTCCCGTGCACCTGCTAATAGTGGTTGTTTTAGTAGGGAGGATATGGCACTTTATAGTTGTAGGAACTTCCAAAAATCATCTTTACTCACACAGAATTTAGATTGTAAATTAGTAAAGGAGTCTACAGTTCTGGTGTCTGGGAGTAAGATATCCTTAAGATGGCTTATGCCCTTTTCGCCATTTGTCCCAGTGCACAGTGTGTCCATCTATGAGTAACCTTAGGTTATCATAGATGGAGGGCCATCTGAGGGTGAGAGACAGGATCCATTGTGTTTGGATAGTCAACCAATGCAATTTAAACCCCACAATGGTACTCCATTGTTGAAGGTGGTGGGCAGAGAAGAGTACAAATAGGGCCAGCGTGAGGTAGGAGAACACAGAAGGGTTTGAATGGTATGCCATATTGGTTGGGGATCCAAGACAGACATGAACCTTGGCCAGTTTGTGCCCCAAGAAAGCTGCATAATATCCCTGGAACCAAATAAGATTCTACTGTCTCTTGTCCCAGTGAGATCGGAGTTTTGCACAGCAGAGATGTGGTGTGTTACCCTCCCAAGGAAGGAACCCATCAGTTTGTCCAGCTTAGTGAGCCATCTTGATGGAGTTTGATAGGAAATGTAAGAGAAAGTGAAAGATTCTAGGGGTTGCCATAATTTTAATAGCTGCAATCTTACCTGCTAGAGACAGCCACAATTTTTCCATCTGTCCACATCTACCATCAGATTTTGTAGTAGAGGGCTAAAGTTTCAGGTAGGTATTTTAGTCTACTCATCCATGGGCATCTTGAATCACTAAAGCTGACATGTGTAATCAGGACTAGTCAATGATTTACACAATGAACAATGTTGACATTGCCCTTGAACAATTAATTCTTCCATTCAACTCTACATGTGATAGGCATGCCCCATAAAAAGCATAAAATCAAAGGCCTCAGTGATCCCTGGTTTTCTCTGGACCTTCTTGAGCTTCTGAATGCCAGAGTCCATCTATGGCACAAGTCTAGGTCCCTGTGTAACCAGGCCAACATCCAGAGGTATAAAGCAGCTAGAAACAACTGCACAAGGGCTATTCGCAGCTAAAAATCAATATTATAAGGAAGTGCTCTCTTGACCTAGAATGATGGCAGAACATTTTGACTAACCTTAAAGAGGTCACTGGGAGAGACCTCTAGATCTGCCCTACCATGCTTAACACTTGATGGTGTACCCTCATTCTACCCCAAACTTATTGCTAACACTTTTAATAATGCTTCAAGGACCTGAGTGGTGTCCTGTCACCAGGCTACTTCTCTTACCCCTCATAAGTGACTACTCTGGGAAAGGGACTCAGCAACCTTCTCATCCTCCTTTCTACTTCAAAACTCTCTCAGCCCATGAAGCCAGGAATTACCTACTCAAGGTATTAGGAAATCAAGATTTAGTGGTGACACCCTGGATTTTAAGTTTGTATCCCTTATGCTGGATGAAATTCTGTCACCTCTAACACATGTTATTAACATGCCACATAGTTGCTCTTCAATTTGCACAGAAATGGAAATCTGCCACTGTGACACCAGTTCATAAGTTTGGGGATCGCACAATTACTGGGAACTACAGGCCTATCTCTATCCTGCCCCCACTCTCAAAATCTCTTGAGCGTATAGTGGCTGGCCAACTGGTTGAATACTTAGAAAATATCAGCTACAATGTCCACAACAACATGGGTTCAGAAATGGTCATAGTACCACTACTGCCCTTCTGGAGTACACAGGCTTTATTGGCCACTCCTTAGATCAAGGACACCTGGTCGGTGCTGCTTTCATTGATTTAACCAAAGCTCTTGACACAGTGAAACCTGCCCTCCTGGTCAAACAGCTTTCCACCACTGGCCTAGCTTGGGACAGCGTAGCCTGGTTTGAAAGTTACCTGCACAACCGTATACAGCAGGTGAAGATTAGTAACACCCTCTTGGATAGCAGACCTGCCCAATCTGGAATTCTCAAGGGTACATCTTGGGTCTTTTGTTTAGCATTTTCCTCAGCAACCTTCTCTACTCCTGTCAGGGTCACATCCTTTTATATGCTGATGATGCTGTCATGTTTAGCAGTGATCCAGACCCAAAGGTTCTTGAATCCAGGCAACAGAGTAATTTTGTACTCGTAGAAAGATGGTTCCATAAGCACAAGTTAGTTATGAATTACAACAAGATTAAAACTATGCTGTTCTCCAGCTCCCAAAATAGGCACAGAACTTACCCTCTTTCTATTACCAATGAAGAGGGCTTTCCCCTGAGTTAGTTCAGCTTTTAAATATCTGGGGATTACTATTGACAATATGATGACCTATTCCTATCGCATTGACAACATCGCTAAGGCTCTTAACACCAGCATTGGGCTACTTTATAGGCATAAGCAATGTTTGACCCCAGAGCCTCTTTACCTGGCAATTCAAAGTTCTCTTGTCTCGCTTTATTGAGTGTGGCTTACCAATCTATGGATCAGCTACTGAAACAACTCTTCACTGCATCATAGTTGCACTCAACAAAGCATGCAGGCTCCTTACTGGCTCAGCCCATCTGTCCCATACCTGACATGTACAATCAGGCTAACTGGCTCAAATTCAAAGGTAGACTCATGTACCAAATATGTTTACTGTCCAAAAAGTAAGCTTAGGCAAAATGCTCCCAGGAGTGCAAAAGCTTATTACCCCACTATCAACTGTCATTGCACCAGAAGCTCTTCTAGTCAGATTTTTAATATACCTCACTGTAGCACTTCTCTGGGACAAAGGTCCTTTGCCTACTGTGCCCTACTATGGATGAACTTGCTGCACCATGACATCACTTCAGCATCCACCTTGGGCTCTTTCCAGGTTAAACTTATGCAACAGCTAGTTGCTGATGCCAGTTGTGACTGCTTCCAATAACCTTCCTTCTTGTGACCAGCACTTATTCTAACCTTATGCTATCCTGACCTTATGCATAACTGTTCTCAACATGTAAATAACTGTTCTAAGTTGCTAAATCATTCTTATTTCACATTTCCTTCGATCCCTTCCACTCTTTCCCTCACCCTCTATTTATTTATTGATTCATTTGCTTAGTTTTGTTGACTGGTATGTGCACTAGCCAAAAATGACTATTTTCAGGCATGACCTGGGAGAGAACAAGGCATTACATACAAAACATTTCAGAAGTGCATTACAATAATACATACAGCTTAGTTTTTAACCATTTACACAAGGATACAAAAGCAGATCAATAACAGACCAACAGCAAGCAGTACATGCAAACAGTAACAAAAGTATGTACAACATAGTATAGGAGATAGCAATCAATAAACAAATATTAGAATGGGTCACTGCACCAGCAATCAAAGTGCATGTGTCATCACATATAGGATACAACTTAGCTCAATGTAACATCTAAGAATTTCAAATAGAGGAAATAGCATGAGGACAAACCATGAAATAAATTAAAGTAAGGGGAGGGAAAATGATAGAGGACAAGTATATTAGGAGGGGTGAAAGGAGGCCAAGTCAAAGGCAAGAAAGGAGGCAAGGGCAGATAATAGGGATGTGTAGAGGGGGCTAAGGGTAGCTATAAGGAGCAGGAGAGTTTAGAAAGTTACGGATATTAGGACAAGGGCATAGCGGACCTCCAGACAAGTCAAGTAGGGTCAAAGCAAGTACAGGGTTCTGCCATAGATAAGTATCATCAGAGCTCACTTTGAAGCAACAGTGAGATGCAGATTGCCTTAGATCTAAGGAAGAGTATCCAAAAGCAGAGGAGCAGCATATTTAAATGCCCCAGTGCCTTTAGAGCTATGACACCTAGGTACCCTTAGTAATGATTTGTCAGCTGATCGCAGTCCACAAGAGGAGGTGAGGAGAATTTGTAGCATTGCAAGTGAGGTAGGGTTTTGAAGCCTGATAATGGAGTCACAGAGAGACATGATAGCATTGTCTGGATGCAGAGGGAGAGAGCCAACCAAGATCATTATAGAGTTGACAGCAATGCTTAAGTCAAGGGATGGTGATGAGCAACAGACATTGTTGTAAGTGACATCCCATTTCTGAAGAGATGATTTTGGGCAGCCGCAAGCATAGGAGCAACAATATGTCAGGGTAAGGAGCAGGATCCCTGACAATGGCCAGTTTAGCAGATGGAGTTAACATGTAGCTAGTTTTGTAAGCAACACCCAGCCTACTACAGTATTAACTTTTTACAGGTTGACTGAATGTGAGACTGAGATCAAGTGATTGGTCAAGCATGACACCAAGATAATTAAAGGACGTGACAGACTCTAGTTTAGTCACCTCAAGGTCATAGACCATCGGGGCAATGGACATGCCCTAAGCTTAGAGGCAGAGCCAATGAGCATAGTTTTGTTTTTGGGCATTTAGAACCAATTTAAGGTTGGCAGTCAATTTTGAATGTTCCCGAAATCAGTGAAAAGTGACAAGTTGAGGCAATCAACATTTGCAGAGCTGGTGTAGCTGACAATATCATCAGCATAGAGAAGAGATGAACAGGTTGTGGTGGCACCTGGAAAATTGTTGATAAAGAGTGAGAATAGAAGTGGCCCTAGAATGGACATCTGGGGAACACCAAAGTTGATTGAAGTGCTGTCAGCTATTGCGGAGTTGAATTTCACTGTTTGGGTCCTGCCAGATAAATAGCTGCTAAACCAGTTCACAAAAGGAGTCAAGAAGCCCAGGTTTTGAGGGGTAGACAGGAGCAAGGTGGTCACCCAGATCAAAGGCCTTTGTGAGGTCAATGAAGACAGCTCTTGTAAGTAGTCCAGAGTCCATGTTAGAGAGTGTGACACATGGACAGCCAGTTCTGAGTACACTATGATTTTTGTAATATAAAATATGTTATGGACTGTCTCTCATGAGAGATGCTGAGAATAGCATGTGAGATCACACACACACACCCAGGTTTTAGATACAAGGTGTTACTTGAAGGCCAGAAGCTAATTACAGACTAGAACAGGCCTTAATTGAGCATCTCCTATTTATCCAAGTTAAATATAGCTTTAACTGCTAACAGGGAAATCAGTATCCATTTCATGACATTTCAAGGTAGAAACCAGGTTTGGGACACTGGTGCAAAACCATAAATGCTTTGATGTCTGTATGAGAGGGGATACTGCTCATAGATGAAAGGAAATTTACAGACTTCATTGGGAAATTCACATGGGAAAAGGAGTTTCTGCTGATGTAACCTTAATTAACTTTCCTTCTAAAATGCTAAAACACTCTGGGTGTAAGATTTTTAATAAACAGAGGAGGAGCTAGGTGACCTCACACAAAGGGGTTGGTGAAGACAGTTTTTTAAACAGTATTCTGTTTTCCTTCAGATACACTTTGATCTACACTCTGACAAACAACTTTGAGCACTTTAAGCAAGTATACAGGTAGAGAGAGACAAAATCTAAGTACTGTAGTAGGAATTGTACTGTTAAAACCTTGTTCTTTACAAGGAGTATAAGGTTCTTGTGAAATATGGTTCTGTATTTTATGTTTAACATAGGTTTCATAGGTAAATCAGAGCCAAGAAGACCGTGGTCCATATTGCTCAGCAATTTTGTTTAGTTATAACCCTTGATTGATTTGTTACTCAGAAAAGTATCTAATCGATTTTGAATAAGTTCATGCTTTCTCTGGTCACCACAGAAAGTGGTAGACCATTCCAAATTTTAGTTACTCTGACAGAGAACCAAGAACTCTCTGTTTAGTTCTACATTGTTCAACTATTAATTGTAATGGATGAGCCCTGGTTTCGTAAGTCACATCTCTGAAAACTAGTCCAAGGTATCCCACAAGGTAGTATCATATAGAGCTTGATACACCAAGCATAAGTCTCCCCTCAGTCTACTTATATTCTAGACTGTAAAGTCCAAGTTTTTAAGTCTGTTATCATATTCTAGACCCTGAACCTCATCCATTCTTTTGGTTGTCCTCTTCTGAATACGTTCAATAGCATTTATAGAGCCCCTGTCTCCTGGTGCCCAAAACTGGGCACAATACCGACATGAGGCCTAACATGCGAGGAAGTACAGCGGAGTAGGACTTGCTACTTCTACTTTTTATGTGCTTATTTATACAATGGAGAATACCCCAGCATTAGTGATTATTTGTTGACAATGTAGGCCAAAGTTTATATCATTTTTACTGTGATTCCAAGTCTCGCTGTCTTCATCAACTACCTTAAGCAGTTTGTTACCCATTTGGTAATTAGCTAATGTTTTTTTTTCCGAAATGCATTACAGCATATTTCTCAATGTTAAACATGAGTTTTTTGTTAATGCCTAGTTTTCTAGTTCATTTAATGCATATTGTAAGGTAATTACATCTTCATGTTTATTAATTATGTAGCCAGTATGGGTGTCATCAGCAAATTTGGTCAACCAGACGTTAGTTGAAGAAGATAGTGAGGAGATATAAATATTAAAAAGAAAGGGTCCCAGAACAGATCCCTGAGGGACCCCACTAGTCACCAGTTCATATTCTGAGTAGTAACCCTTTATACAAACTCATTGGATCCTCTCAGACAACCATGACTCTATCCATCTAGTGATATTCCTGTCCAGTCCCATTTTTATTGTTGCATCTATTAGTTAGCCATGTGGCACCTTATTAAAGGCCTTTGAAAAGTCCAATAGAATTACATCCACAGCTTCACCCCTGTTCAAGGCTAAGCTGACACCACCGTAAAATTCAAGCAGGTTTGTCATACAGGATCTGGATTTTACAAAACCATGCTGTTCAGTGTCTGATTGCATAATGGTCCCAATATAATTTTTACTAAACCTCCATGATTTTACTTAGAACAGATGTTAAACTAATGGGCCTATAGTTTGCAACATTGTGTTTTGGATCCTTTTTTTTAAATGGGAATAACTGTGGCCTGTCTCCATACTTCTTAGACTTTTTCTTCTGTAAGAGATTTTGTGAATAAGGCAGCTAATGGACCAGATAGAGTAATTGCCAATTTTTCAAAATACAGGGTGGATTCCATCAGGGCCAGCAGATTTGTTGGGATCTAGTCTCAAAAGTAATTGCTCCATTTCTTTTCTCAATCTTATAATGTTTGATTATGGAGTATATATTGTGATTGACAGTAGGACTAGTTTTACTATTAAAGACTGAAGAAAAGTAGTTATTACAAACTGTAGCCATTTCTTATTTATCAGTTTGTAGTTCTCCATTTTGATTTTTTCTTGGGCCTATAACAGGCACACCTCCTCTTATTATTTATATAAGTATAAAAGGTTTTATAATTATCTTTAACATTAATAGCTAGCCTATATTCATAATCACATTTTGCTTTTCTAATACTCTTTAGATATTTTTAAATGTTGTTTATAATCAAGCCAGTTTTTGAGAATTACTTAATTTAGCTTTGTAAATGCCCTGTTTTTATTTTTAAAATGCTTCCTAACTGTTGCATTCATCCACGGTGTTTTAGGATTGTTGTTATCTATTTTCTTAATTTGGGGATATACTTTTTGTAGTAATGGTCAATTTGGTATTTAGAGACTGCCATATTTCTAAAAGTGTTTTGTGTTTTAATTCAGATTCCAATCCTAATGGGCCATTTCATTTAGAAAATCTCCAGAATTTGCCTTATTAAAATTATATATTGAAATAGTACTGGGGTCTAATTCCTGGTTTATTTTATAAGTAAAGTATACCATTGAGTGGTTGCTAGACCCAAGTGGTGGAATAACCTTACAATTTGTTATACTGGAACCCAGGTTATTTAAGACTAAGTCCAAAATATTTCCACCTGAGTATTCTCCTTACTGATTGTTCCATATTGTACTCAGAAAATTTCCAAATAATTATTTTCAGTAATGGTATTAGTGTATAATGTGTTCCAGTTTATGCCTGGTAAATTGTAGTCCCCCATAAGAATAGCATTAGATGAAGATGAAAACTTGTTAACAAATTCAAGTAATTGGACATCATCTCTTAGGGAAATAGACGGGACCTATAGACTACACCTAAATTTATATATTCACCGATTTTAGGGAGAACTTTAATCCATAAGGCTTCAATATTGGGCCAGTGGTTTATTTCTATATTCACAGTCGTGATGTTGTTAGAAACATAAAAGCTACCCCCACCCTTGGTATAGGTTCTATCCTTGTGGAACAAGGTGTAGCCAGTAATATCCTTTTCCCATGTATCTGTCGTGCCACCATGTCTCAGTTATTGCACATACATGGATATTTAATTGCATCAGGGTAAGTATTAGTTCATCAAACTTATTATTTAAACTCCTAGCATTAATGAGTAAAAATTCCAATCAGGTGCATTTAAACCAACCATGCTACTCTTAGACTCAAGTTTAATGGATGACCCCCAATTACTAGTTTAAACTACTGTCAATTTGTTTCCTTAACCTGTCTGCAAATATTCATTTCCTTGTTTGTTCAGATGCATACCATCCCTTGCGAATAGTTTCTGATTTAAAAACCTTTCCAATTTTCAAGAAACACAAAACCTTCTTCTTTGACACCATCGCTTGAACCACCCATTAAAAAATATTATATTTTGTCTTTTGGTAGGTTAACTCTAGGGACGGTAATATTCTAGAAATAATTAGGTTCCACCTTGATTTTTATTGAGTTCCTACCAATTCAAAATCTCTTTGTATCTCAGTAATAGGTTGTTTGCCCAAATCATTAATCCCACATGTAGAAGGGGAGTGGGTTGTGCGGTGTTCTTGTAGTCCTGTTAATAAATTCCTAATATCGTCTATTCCTGCACCTGGCAGGATGCTGACAGTGGTATGCATGTTTCTGTTTTGCATGGTCCGTCTGTGTAACGCAGCATTGAATAACCAATGACCAGAACATCTCTTGGGATGTCCATAGAGTTTGATTCATTGATGTTCTGTGATGCAGTTTTATTTATACTAGATACAATATCTGTTGGGGAATGTTACTACTGGGTATATCTTCCAAAACACGATATTTATTAGTGAGTGAAATGTTTGTTATGTTAGAAATTACGCCTTCCCTTTTTTCCAGTTTTCTTTGGAACTTGACACCACTCATCATCCATGTTTAAACTGCTGTTTTTAGGAATAATAGATGTAGGTGAATCAGTGACCAGAGTATCTGCCACAGAATCAATAAAATCTTCAAGATTGCTAATTTCCATCTGAGATTGCAACTGCTGCTCGAGTCTGCCAATTTGAACCCTCAGTCCTTCAACTGTTTTGCAATTGTTACATGTGAAAGCTAAACATACAACCTTGTCAGTATATACATACCGCATACAAGACATTTTGTGAATGCCTTTGATGATTTAGCCATTTTATGATGTACAAACACGATTTCAAGGCCCTGTGCCCAGTGACCCAGCGGACACAGCTGACACGCTACCGATGCACGTGTCTCTGTGTGCGCCTCTGCACACCACGACGGTGCCCTGCTCACTGCAGGGCCGAGTTTTAACTTGGGGAGAACTGAAGTGACAGAGCAAGCTGCAAAGTGCTCGAACAAATCTTTGTAAAAGTCACTAAAATGTGCCAATAGAGACTCTAATACTAAGAAATCCTCCAAAAGTTATTTTAGAGTCTTTTATGGATTTGGTGTAATCTAATGCCTTGTAGTTCTCCAAAACATGTCAGAAAACTACAGGCACTCTCTTCCTGCTTCCTGTGCAACAGGAGGTAGGGCCCTTAGAAATGATAAAGCTGCAGTAGCACACAGTTCAATAGTATATTTAAACACACAGTTTTTAAAATAACACAGTTTCATTTTAAAATTAGACCTCAGCAAGAACCCAACTAGATTTCAGTATCTCTGTCTACATATTTTATCTATTTTAGTAAAACTCATTTTTAGAGCCTACTTTAAATGAGACTTTATCTCAAACAATTCTGTTACAAAACCAATAATAATTCTTTTATAATTCAAAAGTTATATTGTTTTTACCTTGTTATTTTCTTTAACAAGTGAAGTATATATGGTTAAAGCAGACACTGTGCATAAGCTTGAATGGTGATACCAAACTGGAAAAATTTAAGAGTAATCTGAGGTCTTTATTAGAGTTTTAAGGGTTCATTTTGTATACCTGGTTAGTGTCCATAGGCAAAGATATCTGCCCCTCCAAAGACAGAATTATCTGAGCCTATGCATTGGGTATGCTAGCAAGAGGTTCACAGTTTGAATCCTCCAGAACTGAGACCAAAGGTTGATTCAAACCCACAAAACAGACAGGAGGGTTACCTTGTTTCTGTTAACTGTTCACAGGACTGCACTCGGAGGTTGGCACTTTGAGAGTAGAGGGCTGACCTGCTGAGTGGGTTTGTGACAGAGAATATATCCAAAGTGAATTTTATCAGAGCAGTTGACATATTAAGATTTTTCCTAAAACCATGCTAAGCATCTGAGAGAAGATTTGAGGTTGCCAAGAAGTCAAGTGTTTGGGCGGTGACAAGCTTCTCCAGTATTTTGCTCAGGACTGAGAGAATCACTATCAGCCTGTAATTTGTAATATCCTCTTATCCCCCTTTTAAATATAGGAGTAATCCTAGCAATTTTCCAAAAGTCTGGAACAACACCACAAGAAAGGAATAACATGTAAATGTTTGCCAGTGGAGAGGTAATGAGAGGAGCCACCAGCTTCAGCAGGTGAGGTTCAAGGGAGTCAGACCCTGGGCCACTGTTGTCAGAGATTGGTTTCAGGTGTTTAAGGACCTGCGATCTGGTTATAGCCTTAAAGTAAAAAGGAAGAGTCAGAGGAGACCCTTTAGAAGATGAAGGGGTCCACTTGTTTGCGAGAGACAGAGGTCTGAGAGGATATAGATACTGGTGGGAAGGAAGAGGTGCATAATGAGAGATCAGGGAACATCCTGTTGAAAGCATTCACAATGGTATTAGAGTCGTTGCAGTGAGCACCATTGAGTATAATTTCTGATGGGGTAGTAGATTGTGATACACCAAGAAAAGTCTTTACATGGGCCCAGAATTTCCAAGGGTCACGGGCTGAGCTGGATAACATTCTGCAGTACTTGCTTTGGCTGGTCTAATTTGTTTACTGCAGGAATGTCTGTGAGCTTTGTAAGTGTTGAGATCAGAAAGCAAGACAGAACATTTATAGTGCTTCCACTGCTTATCCCTGAGTCGCAGCTCAGCAAGCAGGTCTTTGTGGAGCCACCTAGTTTGATTACATTTGACCCTCCTGGTAACTTTCTAGGGCATGCTTCAACTGAACTGCACTAAATTCACTTAGAAAAATATGAAGGGCATCCTCAATTCAATGTGCATGATAGAACTCAGACCAGGCAATGTTGGAAACATCATGAAGGAAAACATTTTCATCCATGGTTGCAAAATTTGTGAAGGTGATGAAACGAGGGGAGGAGACAGAGGGCACCCGAGGCCCTGATACAAAAATCAGAGAATGGTCAGTTATTAAACCTGCCAGGATACCCGACATGGTCACATGTTCCAGGTGATTAGTAAGTAACCAGTCGATAAGGGTGTCTGGTATAGGTGGAGTTAGTGTTCTCATCATGCTTGGTTATCAACTGGTAAAGGTTATAGCTGTACACTAGTGACATCAAAGAGCTTTGGGTAGGACCTAACCAGTTTAGGTTTAGATCCCCCAGGATTATAGCCTTTTAGATTGACAGACTGTGATGCTTGGTCAAGGAGGTCCTGAGTCCTGTCAAACCCACAGAGAGGGTTATATGTGCAGATAATATGTAATTTTGTTGCAACAATTGAAACTATGGCATGAATGGATTCACAAAAATTGGTGAGGCCTGGTAGGGACAGCTGTAATGCTGAGGTGGTTCTTGTGGTAGAGAGCCACACCCCTGCCACACTTAGTCCCCAGTCTGTCTCCGTGGATCAAGGAGTAATTAGCTATTAAGCAGAGAGAGTCAGAGATTCGAGGTTTCAGCCATGTTTCAGTAAGACAGAGAATGTCTGGGTTATAGACTTTGATCCATGCTTCCAGTTCATCCATGTGGCACATTAGCCTCCAAATGTTCATATGTGCAATGAACAGTCCTTTATTAGTTATCCCAGATAGGTAAGTAGCAGAGAAGTGGGAGGGAGGACCTGGATTACGTTCAACATTGCCTGATAGAAGAAGCACTAGGATTGGTAGGAACAAGAACCTTACAGTGTAGTATGCAAGAGGCAAGGAATGCTTCCTCTCCCTTACAAAGGACAAAATGTGCATATTGGCAAGTATATTCAGAGCAATTGCGCATGCGTAATAGGATGCACCTGAGCATTTACCAAATGTGCTAAAACATGATATTCTAGTGGTAGCAGATGCACAGCACAAAATCCAATGTGCAAGAGTGCAATGAAATAAATGCATGTGTAACTGCAGGGCGTAACCATGAATATGTGGCTCAGTGCGATATTCAGCAGCAGGCGACATGCCCAACAAAGGAGCAATCAGAGTTGCACAATAGCAGACTTGAGCTACAATAAAAGGGAGCAACTGAGGGGAGCAAGCTTGCATGAGAGGAGCCATAGCGGCAGGGAGACAGGACATAGCAGCAGGGAGTGAGGGAAACAGAAAGCAGAACAGGAGTGACCCAGAGGTGGATGTGGGGAATCACAGGGATTGTGTGAGCATGCGTGTGTGTGTTTGTCAGAGGGACTGAGCATGGGTGCCACAGAGGAGGGACAGCAGGGGCCCAGGCAGGCCACACTGTGAGTGGCACAGACGGCACAGTGCCGGGTGCATCAGTGCAGGGGCAAGGCCAGCAGCACAGCTGGGGGGACGGGGTAGAGAACCACCTGGGGGGACAATAACCCTGGACATGGCCAGTGCAACCTTCCAGATGGAGGTGGTCATGAGGGGTGTGAGGAGGCAGGGTGCAGGGAGACAAGGCTGTGGAAGGGCCCATCGGCGTATGCCCAGAACAGGCTGTACCGTGCCTGCAGCAGCTTAAGCTGCACAGTGACAGCTAGATCATAGCCGTACCACCTGAACCAGGCCATTCTGAGGCAGCTCTGTGAGTTGTGCAGTGAGTAGATGCAGGCACCCACAAGACGGAGCCATGCCCTGTCGGTGGAGACAAAGGTCACAGCCACCATGTGCCTGCTCACCACGGGCACCTTCCAGAGATCAACAGGGGACACAACAGGCATAACCCAGTCAGTCGTGTCATGCATCCTCACAGAATTTCTCAGTGCACTGCTGCCACATGCTGCAGAGTACATCCATTTCTTCGCACACAGGCAGAGTGTACAGCAAACATGCAGGTGTTCCACAGGTAGCAAGGTTGCCTGAAATGCTCGGCCATCAACTGCACCCATGTTGGCATTCACACACCACCTGGCCCAGAGGAAGGCATGCATCAACTGCAAGGAATACCCAAGCATTAACTGCCAGGTAGTGTGCGATGCCAGGGGAACATAATCAATGTCTTTGCCATGCACCCTGGGGAGCACACAATGTCTTCATCTGGCACCAGTCTGTACTGTGCCACAGGTTTGAGAGTGGGACATCCCCACTGGCCATCTAGTAATTGAGTATGCAGTGCAGCTAGATGGTGGGGCTACAGGGGTGGAGGATGCAAGAGCAGGGGTGCCATGGGATGCAGCATGGAAGGCCGGGGAACAGTGACACAGATCCCCATAATAATGATACCTCTCAACATACAGGTGACAGTGGTACCCACTCCAGCCCTGGCTGCTCACACCATACCGGCATCCCTTGACCCCAGAGCAGCAACAGTACAATGAGGCACATGCCACGACATGGAACATCATCAAGCAGGTGTTCGGGCAGCTGAAGGCTTGGTTCCATTGCCTGTCAGGTCTGGCGGTGCCCTACAGTACAGCCCCTCAAAGGCCTGCCGGCTATTCCTGGTCTGCTTGTATCTGGCACAACATGGCCACCGACAGTGGGATAGCCATTATGGTTGAAGAGGGGACAACAGTGGGGATGATGGGATGCCGGTCCAACTGGAGATGGGCAGCCACCCCTGAGTGAAGGGAACCCCAGCTGGCCCAGATGGTGCAACAGCACCTGGACACTATCACAGAGGAGCACTATGGACCACACTGGTAGGTGAAAATGTCCACGAGCATGCCCAGATATCCAAGCACAGCCGAGTAGACAGGTGGAGGCAGACACCCAGCCTGGGTCAGCAGCAGGGTGTGTGAATGGGCGGTGCTCGGACACCATGGTGGAACACAGCATGGCTGCACACAGCACTCACATATGCACACACACACACACACACACCTCATCCCTGCCCACACATGCACACACATACCCATGCCTCACCACAGACCCAACAGAGCCACACCCAGAGGCAGGCACTGGGCGTGTCTCAGATGCTGAGCACCATTGCACAGTGGTGGACAGCGCTATGCTGGCATCATCATGCACACAGTGGCCAGCTGCCAGGTGGTGTGCACAGGGCCTCTGTGTGTGCAGGACTGGGTACCACACCCATGCATCACACGTGAACACCACAGTGTACACAGGGTGGTGGCAGACAGCAGTCATGGATGGGGTAGGGTCAGTCATGCTGCACAGTAGCACTGACACCACAGACATGTGGGCAGCCCTACTGAGGTCTGCCAGCCGGCACAGTCTGCTCAGTGGCCTCATGGGATGCACAGATGGTCCCCAGGGGTGATGCTGTGTGAAAGCGATAGAGTTCACGCAGGTGTCTGTAGGCCATCAAACAAGCCCACACCAGGCATGCCTGGTATGCCCACAGCTGAACCAGGCATTGACATGGATGGGGTCACCAGATGCCGGGCCCAAGGGGTTGACACTGCACTCTGAGGGGCATGCAGCAGCTGGGCACACAACTGGTTGGCCTGTGTTGCCAGGACAGTTGTTACCACAGTGGTTTGCCAATCCATGGCTGCAGTCATGTCCACCCACTGCCGAGCTAACTCTGCCAGGAGCAGGGCATGGTCCCTGCTGCACTGCTATCCGCCTGGTGCAGCTCTGCATGAAGTGCATCCACCGCTAACATGAGCCGCCTGCTGATCCACAGAGGCCTGGAGCAGATTGCTGTGGTCATCCAAGGGATCATCTGCATGGGCACCATGCCGAACCATGGGTGAGACCTCGCCCTGTGGCACAGTGCCCTGCAATGGTGGGAGCTGCGGCAGTGCTATCCTGGGGTATTACCTCATGATGCACCACTGCTGTCCGCCACCACCAGCCTCCTTCAACACTGTCCAGCTGCTGCCACCGCCCTCCAGCTGCTGAGCACTGGGCATCACCAACATGGCTGCATAGGCACCACCAACATCACTGCTATGGCACACACGTGCTGCCCCACTGGGCACCATGGACATACTGTGCACAGTGGCCGGTGGGCATGCAACTGTGCAGTGCTGCCGCACAGCCGCCCTGGTGGTTGCCTGTTGAGGTGCCCGCTGTGACACACCAGCATCACTGTCCGGATGTACATCACGTCATCATCGGTGCTGGAGTTAGGCCTGATCTGTGTCTCGGCACACAGGACACCATCCCTGGTGTCATGCTGGAACACAGCCAGGGCCTTGTCTGCACCCACATCACAGGCATCAGCCTGAACAGCTGTGCAGGGCTGTTGGATATCGGACCCTCGGACACCGTGGAGGTGGATGGGTGTTCAACCTGTTCCAGGGCTGCACCCTCGTGGACACATCCACCCCACTGCTCCATGCAGATGCTCGGGAGCTGAAAGGAACACAGTACCATTAACGGTGCCAAGTGACCCCAGGCCCCAACCCCTGCCACCTCACACCGCCACCACCATTCCTACCATGCAGTAATGAGCTGCCACCCATTTGGAAGCCTCCGCCTGCACAGCCTCAATGGCACAGCACCGCATGCTGCCGGCCACCTGTTCCTCCTGCAGTGTCAGGCATGGAGCAACCTGTTGTTCCCTGCCTGTAGCGAATGCACCGCACAGGATGGCAGCCACCTTCTCCTTGATCCTCCTCCTGTCAGTGCCAACCTTCTTCTTGCATTCCTGCACAGAACGCTGGTGGCTGCCCTGCTGGTTAACTGCAGATGCCACCTCCTCCCATGCTGTTGCCGGGCCTATGGTGTGCCCCTCTGTCCACTCAGGAGAGGCACTCTGTCCAGGTAGGTCTCGAATAGGGCATACAACTCCACCCTGGTGACGTTTGGGCTTCGCCACGCACCCTCCCCTGCTCCTCATTATCCTCACATTCGGACGTGCCTGTGGAGATGGACAGGTGTTAACATGGACTGTTCAGTGCCACACCACTCTCACAACCCACTGTACCGATGGCCCAACAGCATGACGCTTACTTCAAAGGCTGCAATACCGATCCATGGCCTGTGCAGTTCCATGGTGCCCTTATATAGTGCAATGCGTGCAAAATGAGATCATCGCCAGCTGTAATGGGATAGCAAATGCAGTGGGTGTGCTGCGGAATGGCTCATGAGCTGATTTGCATATCATGGCTGAATATTGCATGGCTGCACCTTGCCCAATGGGGTTGTACATGCTCAAGGAAGGGTGCATCTCTGTGACATGTGCAGTCAGCCCCACAGCATGCATGCACGGCTTCAGACATGTGCGCCAGTGGAGCAGCATACGCACATTGCGCAGGGAAGTAGCACAGCACACAGACACTATCGTGCCTGTGGCTCTTGTGCTGTATGACCTAGGGGCACACATGCTATAGTGCAGCTGGCACAATGCCATCAAGCCCTTATTGCTCCACTGTGCCATGGTTCCCATCACGCCTCTATGCAGTAGGCCACTGCACAGCGTTGGTGACTTGCCTTCTGCGTACCATACAAGGGGCCCCATGAGCGCAGTGGTGCTCTGTGCATAGCCAGACCCTTGACCCCATGGATGACCTCTGCCTTCTAGGCACCGTGCAGCCACATGGCTGCTACCCTATTGTGCCTCTTGGTGCCTCGCGCGACAAGAATGGCAGCGCAGCACTGCGCTAACCCACACATGTTCCACGCGGCACTAATGGCAGCCATGTTGATGTCTGGTTAGTGAGGGACATGCCACGCACAGGGAACATCATGCTCCAATATGGGGTGACCTGGAGCTCACCAACCTCATGGCCTTGTTAAGCCATACACTGGGGCCCTGTTTGGCCAGGTGCCCTCAGAGGCCATAGACAGACGTGTTGCAAGAGGTTGTGGACGGCTTGGAGGAGGCAACCGGCAGTCAGTGCATGGCAAAGCAGTGTCGCCACCACTATGGTGACCTGCAGCAGTGGGACTCGGACAGGCTGAGGTGCCTGCAGGCACGAGTGCGGGAGGGGTACAGTGCCACTGCCAGGTAGGTGCACATTGACCTTCACCAGTCTCATCCAACAGTCCTTGGGGCACAGTGGTTGCCATGTTCCATGTCTGGGGTTGGAGGTGGGTCAGCGTATGTGCTGGTGGTTGTGAGGGTGCACCATGGTGCCCTGCCACCACCGCAACCTGGACACACGTGCGGCACGTCACATGGGTTGGGAGGTGGGGGGCCTATGGATCAGACAGGTACTGATGTGTGTCTCCATGATTCCTCCTAGATCCTGAAGACAGGTGGAGAGCACGGCTGGCAGCGGATGGCCAGGAACAGGACCATGCAGGGGAGAGGGCATCAGCCAGCCAACACGGGTGGTGCTGTGGGGCTACAGCACCACGGTCCCAGGACACAAGGCGAGTACGTTTTCCCTATACATGTGTGCATGGTGGCTTGTAGGGGTTGGCATGTGGCATGACCCCTCTGCGATTGCCCATCTGTCTGTGCACCACCTGCAGTATCCTCTGCACCATCCTGTGGCCTTGCACATGTGAGAGGGTGTAGTGGGTGGGCTGTGGTGCACTTGGTGCCTGACTGTGCCACTGCCATCACACTGCATTGCCATGAAGCCGACGGCCAGAGCGGTGGTGTGCAGTGCATGGACAGTGAAGGTGTGCAGCAACTTGCATGGCTATGGTTACACGAGTTGGTGGCTCATGTGGGCACACCCACTGTTGGTGGTTGCATGCCATTCCAGGGCGCCGTCACTGATGCACACCATGCATGTTGGATGGGCTGTGGTATCCTGGTCAGGCACTCATATTGTTTCTGCTCCTTGTCCTAGGTGGCCATCATTGGAAGGCAGTGAAGAGGACCCTCCAGGAGCTCCTGCAGGTGGTGAGGGCCACACTGAACTGCTGCAGCGACATGATCAGAGGTCCGGGAGGCACCACAGGTGCCGGGGTGGTGGGGAGGTCCGGGGCCTCAATAGGGCCTGATGGCCCACATCTTTGCCCTCACCACTTGGAATGTTTCCACACATCCGTGACCCCTACCATTGCTTTTCCCCATGTCCTCAGCACCTTTTCCCTACCCATCCCTTGTAGCATCCTACCCATACTCCTCCCTGATATACATATATGTAAACAGGTTTTGCTCCCTTGTTGTTGTATTAATAAATACATTTCTATTTACATCCATGTCTGTCTCTGATTTGCAGCTGGCACATGAAGCCTTGCTGCAGTGGTTCATGGCTGCTGTGTGGGTGGGGCTGGGGTGGGCATGGGTGTGCCTGGTGGTGCTCCTCCATAGGTGTAGGTGGGGACATCGGCTATCTATATAGGGCATGTGTGTGTGCCCTGTGCACTGTTCACCTGTGTGATGCTGGCTGTGGTGCATGTGGTGTTTCTCAGGCCCCTGTTGGTGTGGCCATTGTCTGTGTGGCTGTGGCCTTGCCACTGCCCCACCTGCATGCACCACTGGGGCCCACGTAGTCATGTGGCTACTGCCACCACATGCTCCACCTGCCATCATGCCTTCAGGGGCAGGCCATACCTGTCACCTTGCTGACACAGTGCCCTTGCAGCTGGCACTCTGACCCCATGCCTATCGGCCTGTCATCCCTGTTGCCACTGTAGGTTGTGCCACTGGATGCCCCCTTCATTCTGTCCATGTGAACTGGTGTGGTACCTGGGGCTGGTGGCTGTCACATGGGGACCCGCTGCATGCGGGTGGTGGACAGTTTGCTGTGGGATGACCTAGGCCCATGTGCCTACTGTCAGTAGGTGCCGGGCTCAATGGGTGCCTGCTACATGGCAGGCTCAATGGCTGCCTGGTGGCAGGTGGCCTGCTGGTTACATGGCACCATGGGATTCACACGGCAGTGCCTATCACACAGCTTTGATGGGATGTTTGCGGGATACCCATGGGACCGGGTTGGGGGCTTTGGGTGTTCCCTGTGTTGCTTCCTGTTTGGCGGTGCATCCATGCCCCACAGGAGGGTGCTGTGTTGCCTGGTGGGATCAGTGCTGTGGCAGGGGTTGGTGCATGGGTGTGCCTTGCTCTGCTCCTGTGTTTGGGGGCCTTCCACATGTGGTGCCATCCATGGTGGACCTGCTGACATGCAGGTTCCTCGGGTTCTGGTGCTGGTCACCCTCCTTGCCGTATCTCCATTGGGGACATGGTGGAGGGCCTTGTGTGGATTGTGATTGAGTTGGTGGATGGTTCTACTGCCTGCATTGGGTGGTCACAGTGGTGATGTGGTGGGTGTGCAATGCACTCTGAGGTGACTGGATGCATAGGCATGGGGGTGGTGGACTGCCTTCATTGCCATGCACTGTTTGGTCATGCATCTGGGCTAGATGTCTCAGATGCACTGTCCGGGGGCATCATAGGGATGGGGATGTGGCATGGGTGGGGCTTGGCCATCATTGTGTCCTGGTCTCTGTTGACCGGCAGATGGTCCAGGGGTGCCGTGCCCAGTGGCTGGGGTCTACTGGTGTGCATCTGCTGGTGGTTCACCACTGTGGTTTAAGGGTTGGTGGCCCTTTGCACCCGTCTGGCTGTGCTGCTCATGGGTGCTGGGTCCCCTAGGGGCCTTGCCCTGGTCGGGTGTGGGGGGCTGGGGCTGTCTGTCCTGGTGCATGCTCCTCTGCACCTTGCACATCCATGGTTGCTGCACAGCTGATTCCTGGCTTTGTCCCTGGGCATCCCTAGGGTGCTATTGCATCATCCCAACCCCATGTGCATTCCTTATTGCGCTTATGGTGCATCGGGGCTTATATTCAGTTGCATTTTGCAGGCACACCTTGTCCTGCACATGATTTGAATATCGCGCCCATTGTGTCATGGCGCACTGGATTTATGCCTGCTCCTCTATTGCGCAACATTCTGGTGCAGTCTGAATATCCTGGCTAGTATGTACATCCACTTTTGTAGAAAAGGTATTGTCAAGTATATACAGGCCAGCATTTCAAAATTAAAAGGTTCAAGAACCTAAAGTCCCTAAGCCCATGAGAATTACTGTTCTGGTAACATGGTAAAGAAAAGGATCATTCATTTACACAGAGTAATAATAAGAGAGAGAGGGTGACCCCTACCACATGGCAGCGGAGCATTATTTTGCCACCGGGGATCGAGTGAGGCCACTAACTGGAGGCATAGTTAGCACACTGCACTACGATACAAAGGGACATCAAGATATAGTTCAGTTAGACAAATTCACTGTTTGACCTGCAATGTAGGTGAATACCTATGATAGTCGCTAAGGAATCAACTATCCCAATTTTAGTACAGTACAACTATATATAGAGAAAAGAAGCAGAGTAGTTGTAGGGTAGGTAAGAGGTTTAGGTTCAAAACAGAGTAAATAAAGCTAGTTAAGGAACACCTCTAGAAAAGCTACCAAAATATGAAACTCAGGCAGTCGGTTGGGAACACTGCTAGAAAAAGCTACCCCAAAAAATATGAAACTCAAGCAGCTCAGACAAGCGTACAGGACCGAGTTGTCAAAGGCTAACAATGAGTATAGATTAGACGCACCCTAGTGGCTACACAGTATAAAGGAGCCAATGAAAAATTGGGCACTTAGTCATCTGACCATAGAAGGTCCTGTGTAGGTACAAGTCCACCAAGGGTGGGGTGGGGGTGGGAGCTGGCACAAACCACCAGTGGAAAGAATGGCTCAGAGGAGTGGAGAAAGTTTCAGAGCCTGCCACATGTCTCTGCTTCCAGATCAAGCGGACCACGGCAAAACACATGGGCACTGTTCCAGCACGGAGGTCCAAGCCCTGGCGAGCTTAAGGAGGCCTGAGGGAGAGGGTTTAAGTAAGAGCAATTGGGGATGGGGGTTTCAGTAGACAAAGAACCTGGGCGGCAGAGAGATTAAGGAAGGAGAAGGCAGCGGGAGGGTCAGTTAGTGAGACAATCTTGCAGAAATTAGCTACTTTAAAGCTGTTCCAAAATCAATTCCTTAAGGCTCCACAGTTAGGAACAGGTCAGTATATTAACAGCTGTATGCAAACTTAAAATAAAGCTGTAAAACACAATAGTTAAGTTTTCCCAAAGAGGATCTGAAATCACAGTAGTAGTAAAATTGACTTTGTGTTCCAAAGCTAGGCACTAGAAATGGCATGCAGAAACTGGGGATTTCAAGGACAACAATTCTTACTGCGTGGTGGCCTAAATAGGAAGTCCATACTAATAAGGGATCAAAACTAAATATAGGCACTTCTTAAACTATAGTCCATGGCTCAGGCCAAGCGGTACTGGAGACCAGAGCCAAGAAAGTCCAAGGAACTCACACCAATCCATGCTGCTCACAGATAAGGTTTCCTACAATCACAGGCAGGGTGCCCCTTTTAAAATTCTAGGGTGTATTAGGCACCAAAGGCATACCTTGTGGCTTTTGGCTTTACTGGCCAAATGTCCACTGAGCAACTGGGCTGCTGGCCCACACGCTGGACTCTGGACTTCAAATTCAGGAACAGCTACTTCCAAGAGGGATGGCTCAGAGGAGCGCAGGAAATGTTTCAGCACCTGCCGTGTGTTTCCACTACCAGATCAGCAGGAACACGACAAAACACACAGGGCACTGTTCCAGCTACAGAGGTCCAAAGCCCAGGTGGGCTTATGGAGACTTTAGTGGCTTTACTGGCCCAATGCTCCAGTGAGCAACTGGGCTGCGGGTCCACTCGCTGAGTTCAGGACTTCAAATTTGTGGACGGCTCCTTCCATGAGGGATGGCCAGAGGAGCAGCAGAAAGTTTACCACCTGCCATGTGTCTCCGCTACCAGATCAGCAGGACCATGGCAAAACACACAGGGCACTGTTTCAGCACAGAGGTCTGAAGCCCCAGTGGGCTTAAGGAGACCGTGTGGCTTTTGCTTCACTGGCCCAATGTTTCAGTGAGCAACCAGTCTGCTGGTCCACATGTTGGGCTCAGGACTTCAAATTCATGGATGGCTCCTTCTACGAGGGATGGTTCAGAGGAGTGGTGGAAAAGTTTCAGTGCCTGCCTTGTGTCTCACTACCAGATCAGCAGGACCATGGGAAAACACACAGGGCACTGTTTCAGAACGGAGGTCTGAAGCTCGGTGGCTTTTCCCCTATCCCCCTTCCTGTTATATCTCCTGAGCTCCCTTGCTTACTTTAAAATGCTTTGTCCCATACCTTCTCACCTCTGATGAGGCCCCTGGCTGATGCCATCCCTTATCTTGTTGATTATTAGATATTAGGCTAAGTCTGTTCTCATTTTCCTGTAAAGGGTTGTTTCATAAGACCCCATCCCTCTAATATGACCCTTTGAATTGCAGGTTTTAACAGATATGCACCTTGACATACATTGTACAATACCATATGTATTGGAACATCTCTAGTTATATACTGTTATAATGTTTTGCATAATTTCTTGTTTTGTTTGTTCTCTGTCTCATACTTTTCCAATATGTATTGTTTGTCTGACATGGAACCTATGAAATGAGTTTGTTCACAAAGATGTTATCCAAATTTCAGCAAATAAATACTGCAAATACATTTTTGTCTAGTGTGAACCAATGCTAATTCCGCTCTCCTAGTAAGTAGAGAGTTTATCTGGAGCTGTACTCCTTTGGCTTTGGAAGAAGGGACCGCCTATGGGACAAGGATTTGGCTATTTTATTCCTTGTCTTTCCTTGCAAGATCACACTCCAAGATTGTCTGTTGTTTTTCCTTTCTCATTTTCACTGGCTGCACAAACCTTAATGCTGCCTCTAATCACTGCCTTTATAGGTTTCCCACAAGGTGGCATATGAAACACCCCTTGTCATGTTCCCGAAGAATTGGGTGGTTTCTTTGTGAGCCACTCACAGAAAGTCTTGTCTTTCAGTTGCAGGGATCCATTCTCCATTGAGACGATCTGGGCATTTCTGATCCCATATTACTTGGACTGACACTGGAGCATGGTCTGAGATAACAAGTATTCTGTGTCACCTGTGACCATTTCTTGAGTTATGTCAGAGCCTAGTAGTAGATCCTATATGCTGGCAGAGCCAAACCTTATGGATATGCATGTATAGTCTTTGGTGGACAGGTTCAGGGACCTCCAAAGATCTGATAGCATGTGTTCTGTAGTATCTGCTTAAGGGCTTTTGCTACCATTGGGTGAGTTTCAGTGGATTGGGAAGACCTGTCCAGGTCTGCATGCAGCATGGTGTTAAAATCTCCTGCTACCAAGCAAGCAGCTGTGGTCAGGAGAAGTCTTGAAGATGTTGGGAAAAGGTATGGAAGAAGTTTGGAGGATAAGAGTTAGCCCATATACTGAGCTAAGGACTATGGGCCCTGTGGAGTAGAAACCTGTGTTGATACCATTGGCCTTTGACATCATGTTCCTATTTTTAAATGGTCCAGGGGTGATTTATTTATTAAAATGGATACCCCTCATTTGGAAGATGGAGCACAGCTATGAGCTTCAGGCCTACCGTTCTCTGACTGTAAGCACCCTTTGGGTACTTATTAGTTAAATATCTGAGTGCTAAGTATAGTTAGGAGGAATTGGACCTGTGGTACCTGTAAATCTGGGAGGGCCTGCTTGCTGCCAGCAGAGGGACCGTCCCATGGGATATAGAAGAGAAAGGTTTTGGTGAAATAGAGACAGAGAAAGATAGAGAGAGAGAGAGACTGGGGGTGAGACTAAGGAGAGAGATGAGAGAGGAGGGATGGGGGTTTGGACCCAGAAGTTCAGCCGGAGGGCCAAGGTGGGGCCAGGGTGGGGTGCCTGCCACCCAGCCTCCACCATTGAAGACCTGTGATGTGGAAAGTGATGGCTGGGGATTAAAGTAAAGTGAAGCACTGGAGCAAAGAAAGGGGCCTGTCAGTGCAATTTTGAGCTGGAACCCGGGAGAAGAAGGAAAAATAGAGACCCACCAAGTGAACTTCAGCACCTTGGTAACACTATGGGCCTGCAGCCCAAAGAAATTTGCCTGTGGGTGAGTTCAGCAGTGGGTTGAAGTGTATCCTGGGAGAGGGTCTGCTATGGCAATGGGGCCGATAGCATGGCTCAGAAGTGGCAGCCCGAGCAGTTAAGGGTGTAATGTTGGCAGTACTATCCTATTCCCCAGATTGGTGGCTGCTACAGAGTTGGGACTCCTAGTTGAGCAGCCTATGGAGGCAGGAAAGTCCATTTGGGGAGTGATGTTTGGAACCCTGGTGGGTGGCAGCCTGCCAGGTGCTCTGGGTGGCACTAGAATGAACTAGAAGGGAGGATCAGATCTACAGTACAGTAGCTTCTTGTTGTTTTACATTGTTTCTTGTGGATTCTACTTGGTGGAAGGTTATTTCTTTTCTTTCTTACTACTAAAGGGCTAGCAGGGTATTGTTTGGGCTGTTGCAATTTTGAAACCTGTTTTGGTAGCTATAAGTGGGCTCATTTGTTTAATTCACTGTGTGGCAGGCTGCATTTGTAGAGGCCTATTTCTTCTGTTTTAAAACATAATTGGTGTGATTTAACTGGGTCTGTTTCTTTGAATTGGAGACCTATATCTTCTAATTCCAAGCCTATTTTGATGTGTTGTTGGTGAAGCTGTTTGAATTGGAGTACTGTTTCTTTGGGTAGCAAACCTATTTTGGGAGCTTTGAGTAGAATTGTGATTCATTGTTGCTGGCTTCACTAGCTGCAAAAGTTTGAGTGCAGAGTGGGGAAGGGTGCAAATGGTCAGACCAGAGGCCTCAGCTACCTGATTGTTTCTGGAAGACTTGAGCTGGTCCCACCTCCAAACCCTCACCCCACCCACCTCTGGTCCATTATTTCCTTTATACCAGGGGTTCTGACATCACTTCCTCAAACAGGCAAAGGATATGCACCTGTCATGCAGAAGCAGACATCCAGGAAAGGAACAGCAGCAAGTGAAGAGGTGACTGTCTCTCAGTGGAAGGGAAGTAAATGCAAATCTAGGAGTTCATTATTACTTCTTCGCATTGATATTGCATTGGGAAAGGAGGAGTAGGAGTTTGAAGAAGGTTGTGCAATGGCTACTTAAAGTCTCTTTTGAGTGTGGATAGGAAGGATAGGAATATAACAAGCAGTTGCTCAATATATCTAAACATGTGCAACAAAGGAGGTAAGGGAAATAAAGAAAATGTTTTGCACTGATGGGGAGAGGGTAGACTTGGGGAGTGTTTGTATCCTGCATCTGGAAGGGTGGGGGGTTGCTGGTGAGGCAATGACAGCAATGGGTAGGGTGGTAGGCTGCAACAACTGCGGTGCACCAATCTTTCTAAAATTGCCTGGAGTGTGGGAGGATGTTTAGTGTGCAACCACATAGAAAAACTTAGAAAGGAGATTGAGGGTCTGCAGGAGGAACTAAGACAGGCAAGGCAGATTGGGGTGGGTTTAGCCCAATACTGGAGGGAGGAAGAAGGGAGATGAGGGAGGGTGATTTAAGCCAACAGTGGTGAGGAGAGGGTCAGAAGAAGGAAAGCAGAGACAAAGGGCCCAGGCCAGGAAGAACGATTGCCGGGAAACCAGGTCAGAGACAAAAGACAAATGGAAGGAGGAGATGGAGACTTGTGAGGGGAGGCGAAGAAGTGGCAAAAGTCATGGAGTGGAAAGGAGAGAACAGGTTATTATGAAGAAAGAGGAGCGAGCATTTGTCAAGGGTCTTCAGAAAATAGTTGTGCACTGCTAGAGAGGAAGAAGGTGGAGGAGGAAATGATGAAATCAGAGGAGTAATTGATAAATGCCTGGACCAAACTGGAGGCGGGAGTTCTGCTGGGAGAATTGCAACAGGGTAAAGGGAGAATAATGTGCAGGAGGAAGAAGAGGAGCTGGAAATGAGAGAGGGAGATGAATGGAAGCAAGCAGGAGTAAGAGGGTGGAATCTTAGTGCTTTGGGACTCAATACTAAGAGGAGTTAGGTGGAGTAGCAAGGGAAGAGGCATAGTCACATTTGGGTGGAGGCCATGCCAGGAATGACAGCGGAAAGGTGGGACAGTCTGTTCTGAAATATGCTAGAAGGGGTAGGGACAAGCCTTATTTAATTATACATCTTGGGACAAACGACCTGGCTGACAAGACAGTAGATATAGTCAGAGGATGTTTGAGGAACTAGCACAATTATGTGAGGGGCAGAAGATCAGTAACTTTTTCAGAGATACTTCGTGCCAAAGGCAAGCACAACAAGAAAGCTGAGAATAGAGGAATTTAACGGATGGCTAAGAACCTGGTGTTGTGCTAAAGGGTATGGGCTGTTGGGGTGGGGAGGAACCTGGGAGGACAGTAGTCTCTATGCCAAGGACAGATTACACCTGAGTGAGGAGGAAAGAAGGTGTTGAGACAGAGGATGGAGGAGTACATAGAGGAAGTTGGGAATTTAAACTAGGAGGGGTGGCAGTTGGGGAAGAAATATGCAGAGACCACAGGTTGGGAAACCATGTGAGCTTACCCATAACAGTGACAAAGGACAAATGGCAAGTACTATTGGTGATGCTAGGAAAGGAGGGCAGGATGGGAGGGGGAAAGGGTGGAAGGTGGTTACCCTTAATGCTAGGAGCCTTGGGAGGAAAACTGCAGAGTTACAGGTTCTCATGGCAGAGGAGAGGTGGACATTGCAGCCATCACAGAAACATGGGCCACCCAATACAATGACTGGGATCTGTCTGTACCAGGGTACAGGTTATTTCATAGGGACAGGATGATTGGGAAAGGAGGGGTGGCACTATATGTGAAAGAAGGACTGAAGTGTGTGAGGGAGGAGGGAAGGAGGGTAGTACGGAGTCACTTTGGATGCAAATCCAGGATTCCAAGAATAGATTCTAGAATGGAGTGGTGTACAGACCACCATCTCAGACGGAGGAGTTAGACAGGGAACTAGTGGGACAAATCAGGAGGACCTGCGAGAAGGGTAGTGTGGTGATTATGGGGACTCCGAATGCCAGGAGTGGACTGGAGCACCCCAACAACCAGGAACAGAAGGAGCAGGTACTGCTGGATGCCTTCCAGGACAGCTTCCTGCTGCAATGGTCAGTGAACCAACCAGGTTAGGAATACCTTGACCTTGTGCTGGCAAATGGGGATTTTGTGAGAGAACTTACAGTGGAGGAACCGCTGTCAGGAGTGACCACCACTCAGTATGGCTCACATTGGATATGGGCAAGGAAGGAGTGGAATCTGGCACAAGAGTGCTGGACTTCAGGAGGGCCGACTTTGGGAGGATGGGGAAGTGGTAAAGGGTACCTGGCCAGAATTCAGTCTAGTATGGACACTAACCAGAGGTGGGAGCTCATAAAGCTGGATAGTGGAGGCAACAAAACCTGCTGCAAATCCCAGAGTAAGAAGGCTAGGGCTAAGAAACTGAGCTGGTTTGAGCAAGGTGGTCATGGAAAGGTAAGGAGGAAAAGAGCTGCCTTTAGGAAGTACAAGAAAACAGAGGGGGGGGACAGGAGGAGTACTTGACAGAATCGAAGGAGGTGACAAGGGCAGTAAGAGGAGCCAAAGCATCTACGGAACTCAGGCTGTCACAAGGCATTAAGAAGGGGAGAAGGATTTCTTTAAGTACACATCAGGGAAAAGGGCTGTAAGAACCACATTGTAAGGATTAGGAAGGAGGGGTTGGGTGGAAGCAGGGTCACGATAAGGCGGAAGCACTAAATGAGTACTTCTGCTCAGTATTTACTAAAGAAGAGGGCTGACACCCAAGGTGGAGAAATGGCAGAAGAGGGGAGAAGTGGTGACAGATGGGGAAATCATGGAGGCAGAGTTCGAGAGGGTTTCAAGGCACTGAGGGTGGACAAGGCCAGGCCCAGATGGCATCCACCCAGGGTACTGAAGGAGCTGGCAGAGGTCCTTGCAGGACCTTGACAGACCTATTTAATGCCTCACTACATTCGGGTGTGTACCTCAGGACTGGAGGATGGCTCATGTGGTGCCCTCCACAAAAGTGGCCCCAGGATGAACCGGGAAACTACAGACCAGTGAGCCTCACATCCATCGTGGGTAAGCTAATGGAGACTATCCTGAAGGAGAGGCTGGTGGCCTTCCTAGAGGTCAAAGGACTACAGGACAGCAGACAGCATGGCTTCATGCATGGCAGATCCTGCCAAACCAACCTGGTCGAGTTCTGTGACTGGGTAACTGGGCAACTGGACAGGTGTCATGCAGTGGATGTCCTGTATCTGGACTTCAGTAAGGCATTCACTCGGTGCCACATGGAAGGCTGGGAAGGAAGTTAGTAGGCACAGGGACGGGTGCAAAGCTGGTGAGATGGGTAGGAAACTGGCTGCAGGGAAGGCAACAGAGGGTGGTGGTGGGTGAGGAGCTCTTACACCCAGGGCAGTGACGAGCAGTGTTCCATAGGGCTCGGTGTTGGGACTAGTGTTGTTTGGGATATTCATTTCAGACATATCATGGGACATCAAGAGCAAGATCAGTCTGTTTGCTGATGATACCAAGGTAGGTGCGGTGGTGGATGACCTAGGGGATGGCAGGGTTGCAGGATAATCTGGCAAAGCTTGAAACCTGGTCAGACACCTGACAACTGGGGTTTAATGCCAAAAGTGCAAGGTGCTGCATTTTGGGATGAAGAACCCAAGGAGGAGTTACCAGCTAGGGGAGTGCAGCTAGCCCAGACAGAGGAGGAGAAGGATCTGGGTGTACTATTACAGGGTCAATGAACAACTTGGCACAATGTAGGAAGGCAGCTGCAAAGGCCAACAAAATGCTGGGTTGTATTGCAAGGGTATATCCTCGCAGGGGAAGAGGTGATTCTGCCACTGTATAGGTCATTAGTTAGACCACACCTGGAGTACTACATGCAGTACTGGCGTTCGTATCTGAAGAGGGACATCAAGTTACTGGAGGGGTGCAGCGAGGGCGACAAAGATGATCAAGGGGCTGGGGACTTATCATACGAGAGGAGGTTGAAGGAGTTGAACATGTACTCACTGGAGGAGAAGAGAGACAGGGGTGACATGATTGAAACCTTTAAATACATGAAAGGAATAAACAAGATGGGTACAGAGGGCTGTTCAAAGTAAGGGAGGGAGGGCCACCAGGGGCCATGATATGAGACTGGGCGAGGAAGGTTCAGGAGGAGATGAGGAGACACTTTTTACAGAGAGGGTGGTGGCTGGGTGGAATGCATTACCTGCAGAAGTGGTATGTAGTAGAACAGTGGACTACTTCAAACGAGGATGGGACAGGACAAGGGGAGGGTTAATGAAGGGAAGGGTGAAAGGAGGGGCAGCTGCAGAATAAGGAATGTAGCTGCACATTCAAGCAGACTTGATAGACCTCTAGGCCTTTATCTGTCGACAAATTTCGTATGTTCAGTATGTTCATAGTAGGGCCCCTGATGAGTCAATTCAAAGGTCTGAATCACTGCATGAGCAAAAATGCTAGGAGTTACTAGGAAAAGGCCAGGTCACCCATAACCGCCCAGAATAGGGCCCAACTGCCCTGCATTGGCATCAGTGATTGGATGTCTGAAAGGGCGTCTGGTGATTCAGTTCTTGCAGATTTTACAAAGAATAAGCTCCATATTGTATGGCAATCCTTTGGGAAGTTCAGAATGTCGCATGGGCATTGAGAAGAAAGGGTTCAGGACAGTAGAAACATCTTGTGCTGTCATTCTCCTATATAAATTGGCAATTAAGAGATTAAAGACTGGAAAGAAAGAATCTGCCTGGGGAGATTTGGGGAAGTGAGAAGCAATGCAGTTAAGATGCTGCTTGATACTAGAGTTGGTGCTCAAGTGTGGCCCAATTTTGGCTTGCCATGGTATTGCTGCCAGAAATTTTGCATTTACTGGCTTGGAGGGAGGTCTGCATGAAATGAATCAGTCTGTTGGCTCAAGAGACTGTTGCACTAGATTTTCCAGCTATGCCTGTGAAGGAAGCCCACTGAATGAAATACCCTCATGCTCCATGGAGTGGTTGTTACTGTTTCAAAGTTGATTAAATCATTTTGCATTTTTGATTCTGGAGTGGACATTGAACTTAATTAATGTTCATGTGAATGCTTGCCTGCTAACCAATACTTCCCCACAGCCTCCTGGGACAACCAGCAGCAGACTTTGTTCCCCTGTTACTGCGAAATCCAATTCATGACAAATCAATTAACCAGGTAACAAGCTATTTCTGTTACTTACTCCTTGAACTGTGGTTGCTTAGGTTGTTTGGTGCCCCTTCTACATTTACCATCCAGATACCCGAGATGGGGAGGGGGCTTACATGACAAAGTGATAAAAAGGTTTGAACATACAGTTGGAAATGACAGATTAAGTAAAATGAACAGAAAATATTACAAGAAATAAAATGATTGCAGGATACTGTTATCAAAAGCATTTGTCAATGCCGAATGTTCGCTTGCAGGGATTTGCAGTGGTATTTGGCATGTATGGTGCTTTACCCTAATGCCCTGTGTGATTGCTGGTATTTGCATAATAAATTGTCAGCATTACCTTTTGTTACCCCCATTAGCGCTACATAGGCGGAAACACGTTTGGGCAGGATGTGAAAAATGACAGCTGTACTGCTCATAAGGAAGTGTGGTAAAATGCCAATGTTGAAAATCTGGATGGAAATATTGAAAATTTGAAACCTATGAACGTATGTGGAACTGTGCAACGATGCTTGTAAAACAGTCATTTTTAGGAATTTTTATCAAATTTTCAACATTGCCATTTTAAAACCTCTGCTAATGAACAGTGTCACTGTGATTTTCTTACTGTGTCCCATACATTGATTTTACACACCGACTCGCCATTGTGCACTACATGGGCGGAAAGACATTTTGGGCAGGATGTGAAAAATGACAGCTGTACTGCTCATAAGGAGGTATGGTAAAATGGCAATGTTGAAAATCTGGAGTGAAAATATCAGAAATTCGCAAACTTCTGAGGCATCGTGGAACTTTGCACAACACCGCTCATAAAACAGTTTTGTGGGAATATTTTCACCAAATTTTCAACATAGACATTTAAGATCTCTGCTCATGAACAGTGTCACTGTGATTTTCTTAATGTGTCCCATACATTGAGTTAGCACACCGACTGCGCCATTGTGCGCACGTGGGCAGAAACACATTTTGGGCAGGATGTGAAATGACAGCTGTACTGCTCATGAGGAGGTGTGGTAAAATGGCAATGTTGAAAATCTGGAGTGCAAATATTGAAAATACCGAACGCATTTGTGCCGCGGCGTAGGAACTGCACAATGCACGGTCGTGAAACAGTCAGTTTTAGGAATTTTTCACCAAATTTTCAACATAGCCATTTTAAGACCTCTGCTCATGAAGAGTGTCACTGTGATTTTGTTAATGTGTTCCATACATTGATTTCACACACCGACTGCACCATTGTGCGCTAATGGCGGAAACACATTTTGGGTGAGATGTGAAAATGACAGCTGTACAACTCATAAGAAGGTGTGATAAAATGGCAATGTTGAAAATCTGGAGTGAAAATATTGAAATTCGTGAACTTACGAGCCTGCGCGGGAACTGCGCGCACATCAGACAGTCATTTTGGAATTTTTGCACCAATTTTCAATGGGTTTTGGGACCTCTTCATGAATGATGTCACTGTCATGGCATTATTTGAGGCTGAAGGTGATTTTGTGCAGTGACTGCACAGTGCCTGCAAAATCACTCTGCGGGCCCGAATAACACCATGGCAGTGACATCATTCATGAGAAGGTCCCAAAACCCCATGTTGAAAAATTTGGTGCAAAATTCCAAAATGACTGAGATATGCAATAAGTTGAAACCCCTATCTAGCCCATTATACAGCTTACCGCATTTCCTCAGTTCGCGGGTCGCTTTGAAGAGTGCAGGCGTGTTCGGTCCACCAAGATCACGCGCCGGAGTCCGGAGGTAAGTATGGGGTGAGGGGGGTGGGAGGCTGGGTGCACAGTGAGTTGGTGCGGGTTGTGGGAGGGGCTGGGAGACGCGCCAGGGACCGCTTTTGTTTTACAGGTTTAACAAAAGAAAAGACAACGTGGGACATTTGCCATGCTGGGGTGGGCTCCCAGCATGGCAGAAGATGGCTGGGGGCGAGGCCGATGGGGATTGGGCACCCCGTCCAGCAAACAACATTGCTACTCTGGGGTGGGCTCCCGGCGTGGCACCAAAGCTTTGGGGGCCATGATTCAGCAAGGGGGGCAGCGTGGTGATGCGAGGGGGACGGCGGACGCAGCGGTACTCAGTATGGCAGCGGTGCCTTTGAAGCAGAGGAACACGGCTGCCATACTGAGCTCCCTACCATTGGTGCAGGACTGCCACGCCTGCTCAAGGAGCAGTGCATTGGATGGAGAAGGCACACCTCCGTGTGCTATTCCCAAAACGCCTCCTGCGACAGCCAAGTTTAACGAAAATGCAGACAAGGAGTGCAGTTGTCCAATGGAAAAAGATATGTACATAAACAAAAGACAAAGCAACTGGGGAATGAGAAATATTATAGAAAATTTAAAATTATCCTACAGAAATAATAAAAACTGAAATAACCCTCATTGAGACAGCCATTGAAAAGAAGTGGATAATAGAGACAGAAAGGAAGTTCCTCACAATAGGAAACCCTACGATGCCCACAAGTTACCTTCTCCCAAAGGTCTGTAAAAATATACTCAGCCCTCCTCAACGAACCAGGAAGAACTTTTAGAATTTTTTTATGTTATCAACAAGAAAAATGCAGTTTGTTTCCATAGTTATGAGTAAGCATAAAGAAACTCTAGTAACCTCAAGTAGCCAGCTCTGAGGATGGAATCACCTGACCTCGAAACGTCAGCAAGCCTGAACGCATGCAGATTGCATACCTGGAGGCAGGTTAGGCAGAAGTACCTTGAGAAGATGCTCTAACCTGAGGATCACACAGAAAATATTCGGTTACTGCATATACAAGCCAACAAGGAGCACCATCTAAGACGCTGTTTTACACTTGGCAGGATCACTGGAAGGCTTTACTCCTAATGTCTAAATGAAGCAAAATGAAAAAACGTGGTGGATTAGGCAGCCAAGCCAGGAAGAAATCACCATATTTAATGGCACTGTGACATTTCTCTTTACTGTAGTCAGGAAGTGAAAACATAGAGCACAAAGTGTTTATCAGTTCCAACACCTAAGTGGGCCTTGGTGAGATAAAATATTTTGTTTACTGCTAGGATGAATAAATGTTTTGAAAACAAAAATGGTCTAAGTCCATTTGTTCTGATGTGCAGATAGACTGTCTGCTAGTTAATTGACACCCTTCACCATTCTCTGCACAGTTTAGCCACTTCTAAGGGAGGAAGTTTTGTCTCCTGTAAAATGACTATGTTGGTTCTTAGCCATGTGAGGGTACCTGCTTCCTTTTGATGGGGGAGTTAAGGCCTCTTACATTCCAAGTAACACATTTCAGGTCAGCCATGGGGGTATCTATATTTTATTAACACTAAAGCGGGTTTGGGGTTAGGGTCTTTTTTTCAGTGTGTACAAACTGGAACCAAACAGGAGTGAAATGATATCGAGCAGCCACAAGGAGCATTTGACCAAAGTGCCCAGTTAAATTAAATAGGACCCATAATTGGCTCACTGTAGTGCTAATAGCTTGTTTTCTATGAGGTTGTAATATCCAGTACCTGCAATTAATATACAACTTAAATCTATTACTGTTATTCATAATGATAATCATCTGATGAACCAGTACAGTAATATAACTAGAAACACTTAAACATATGCAACTATTCAACAGGATATTACATAACAATATTAAACAGAAGTTACGATTCCCATAGGGCCAGCTGCGGCTGGCTGCCAAGGGTCCAGGGTTTCCTTCCGGGAAAATCATCATCTATGGAGTGCGGGTTGCAGGGGCGACAGAGACAGCAACCTTGCTGTTGTCAACTTACCTGACAAAAAGGGGGTAGATTCATTTAAGCAGTAGAGGAACACCCTCCTGCCAGCAGTGATAGACCATAATGATTGTGTATAAATCTACTGTCCACAGAGCAGTCATTTATATCTGTATTGGAGCTGCTAGCACATCAGTCCTTCATGTTGTATGGGTGGTGTCTGCATTGTATACCAAAGCTCCCTACAGTCTCCGTCCCCGAAAGGAAACTGGGGAAAACGAAGTGCTCTGCTTGTTTCTGTCACATGTCAGATTTACAAATTGACTGGGCATTTGTGAGGGAACCCAGCTACATGTCCCTTAGTTTCCTTGAGCATAAGGTATAGAGGAGAAAGTTTTATAAACCTGAAAATGGGGGTAGCTTGATTACAGGCAACCTTGTACAATATAAACTTGCAGATTCCATGGAGACATATTATATTGTGGTATTCAGGGATAATTTTGAATAAGTGCCTTTCTGCATTTACCATGTCACCATTTATTGGCAGGTGTTGCCTGTCTGAAATATGACCCGCACCACTAATAAGTCATATATTTTGAGAGTTACCTCCTTCCTCTGATATACTGTATCCTTTCTTGGTGTGAGCTGCAAATGTAGCCCCTGAGAAGCAAAGGAGTGTAGTGCCAAGATGAGATACAGGTTGGCGTGACACAGATCATTGGGGTCTTTGCCCTCTGATAAAGAGTGGGGTGACTGATGGAGCTCAAATATTTGCTCATTAAGCAATGAATTTTACCAGGAGAGGTTGCTTTCTGACCAAAATTATTCAGGGCTATTTTTGCTTTTATGTTTCCATCCATTGTTCAGTGTATAGCATATGCCTTGCACGCTAGCTCCAGGAGTCTTCAGCACATGCATTTTAACCCCTTGTGGGTCCCATTCAGTGAGGCACCATGTCGATGAGAGAAGTTAACCAACTAGCCCTGTAGAATTAAATATTAACCTTGAAACTTGGTTCAGGTCTTATAAACTCAGACCTTGGATTCTCTTTAAACAGTAACTCTTAGCTAGGACTCTTAGCCCTGGTATAGCACATACAATCAGGACTTAAGGATCATGGAGCCTGGCTTAGTCAAGCCCTTCATAGTAAGATCATTGGGGCCCAAACGTAGGGCTCCAGTGTTGTTTGTCCAGACAGTAGATTCTCCTATGAAAAGAAAAAGCTCCTATTTGTCCAACTAGGACAACAGAATATGTCAGACCGGATTACCATCTGATTTTATCCAATATGACTTATCTATTGCATGTAGGAACAGACATACAGTACTGCAATGATTTTTTCTGTTAAATCTTAGCGCTCAGTTTTCATTAACATTAGGGCACTTTCTAATAGCCCTGTGTATGATTTATCTAACATTACTTATCTACTGCACTTAGGAACAGACATTTCCATCTGGCAATTGTCAGATCTATTTGGAGCCATCAGTTACCATATCTGTCTGGGTGTGCTGAACAACCTGAAGGCCCGCTATTAAAAACTGCACTGATTTTTTCTTGTTAAATCTTAGTGCCCAGTTTTCATTAACTTTAAGGCACTTTCTAATAGCCATGTGTATAACTTGTATGTATCTTCAAACCATGTATTGTAAACAACAGGACTTCCAGTGACGTCATTGCTTAAGATGCACGGGTGAGACACAGCTTTGTTGAATTTGGGCTAAAACCAGACTCTCTCACAGTATATAAAATATAAATCACCTTCAAGTTCAAGTTCAAGTTTATTGCAGGAAAACTCCATTGAGCAAGCTCATTCACAAGGAGGTCCTGTAAAAGCTTAACAGGGAGAGTCACAATGCTGAATGGGTGGTAGAAAATGAAATACTCACACCCCAGAACCAAGGATTCCTCACGATTTATTCACCTTCCAGAGCAACAAGCAGATATGGTGGCATCACACGGGTCTCGTCTCCTCAATCAGCAATGTCATGCAATATTATCTGAACTGCAAGAATTCAGAACAGAGGTACAGATGTTTCAGTACTGAACTAACATCAGAAAGGGCAAGCTGGCTACTAGGATAACAGACATAGAAGCATAGCATACTGACATCGATGAGCGACGGATAGATTGGAAAGAATGGTGATCCACTTACTGATGAGCAACTTACCCTCAATGAAAATGCAAGGACCTGGAAAATAGATCTAGCTGAAACAATCTACGAATACATGGGATCCCAGAGAATGCTGAGGGAGGCAATTTTTAAAATTCGTCTAAGATTTTATGCGAGATTCACTACAATTGGATCCTGCCAACACAGCCTGAAAAACTACCTCGATCAATAATAATGCACTTTCTAAATTATGCTACTAAGCAAGCAGTACTTACCAGAGCATGGAGACTAAGGAGATCAAGTTTGAAGGAAGGCGAGTTTACTTGATAGCAACTACTTCCCCATTATCGCAGCTAAATGGAGGACCTATGCACCAATCTTATGCCTGTTAAAACAGCAACAGCTTAATTTCTCTACTCCGTATCCACACACCTAACAATTATGTTTCCTGATGGCCCCAAAATCTTCGAGACACTGGAAGAAGCTACAAAGCTCTCAAGAGAAGGGATTAGTCCAAATGAGACAGGAGAGGCAGCAACCAGAACGAATCAGCAAAGCCTTCGAGGAGTGGTGGGAACAGGCCAGAGATTCTATTTACAGGAAGTGACAGAGTCAAGCCACCATGGAGGACATTAAGAAACTCCTGCAATGATTCCAGAGATCTTCTTCAGAGTGAGGGAAGCGAGGTATCCAGGAGAGACACTTAAGATTATTGCTGCCTGAGTGTAAATCTGTTCAAAGGTGAAACATATATTCAATGGGGGGTAAAACAAAAGCCTCTTAGTGAGCACACAGTTTAAAAGTAAAACAACGTTCTCACCAGGCTGCTGCTACTCCCCATTCACCAGAGACACCACCAATAACAATAATTAAATATGAAACTGTTTGGCCCAGAATAGGAACTACATATTAAAACTAATTTCCAACTAGCGCATGCCTCCTGAAAGGTGGATTAGGACTCACAGCAGCAGCAGTTGACTTATTTTACAGGTCATGCTGGTAAAGAGAGCAATGGAGACCATTTCCTGGGGCTATTGCTCCTCATAACATGTACCAGCGTGACCAGGAGCATCATGTGGTACCAGGAAAATAATGGCGCACGGGCCCATGGCTAGCCCTTTAAAACTCCTCAGGGAATTATAACCTATCCCTATTTAAGAGAGGTATATTTCTCTCTACCTTGGGAGTTACCATTACCTCTTGAGGGTACTAGTTTAGCAACCAGGTTGTTTTTTAATCTATTTTGCATTTTATCTAAAGCCCGTTGAGGTTTAAATGTTTGTTGCAGCCTTGAGATGTTCTATGAGGCAAGCCGACAGGTGTTTAATATAGTTTGTTGTGGTTAAATGTTTTAAATTTCACAACAAGAATTGCAATAAGTCAGAGAAATTACTATGCTGGTGAACAACTTATAAGCAGCATTTCACTGATCCAATATGAAATACTGAGAAAAGTGTATAGCAGGACAACAAGAAGGTAAAATTATTTTGGAAATGGCAAGACATGGGGATGGAGAGAGGGGAGAAAACAGGCAGATTGCCCATGCTCAAGGAAGACATAAAGTGTTTCATTAATAAATATGATGGATAAGTCCTCCTTACTTTGTCCCTGAATGTGAATGGAATAGGAAACCAATCAAGCTTTCCCAACTTCTCCAATTTAAAAAAAGCAAAATGGAGATTATTCTTTACAGGAATCGCATATGTCCTCAGAGGAACATGGGAAATTCCAAAGGTATGGGTACACAGCTGCTCTGAGTCAGCTTATAGAAATAGGAAGTGAGAGGGGTGGCAATATTACTGTCACAGGGGTGCTCTTTGAAAAGAAGGCAGAGATCATTGATCCAGAGGGCAGATATACAATGGTGTCAGGCATGCTATATTCCAAGATGGTTACACTGGAGAGTCAGTTAGACCTGCCTCGGCTCAAAAAAACATTAGCAGTGAAGTTTTTCCAGATCTGTTATCAATACTTGAGGGCAGCTACTATTAGGTGGGGATCTGAATGTCACCTTAAACCCATCCTTAGATGCCACCATGCTGCTGACACATAGAACGAATGCTTTACAAAAATATATCAAACAAAGTGTTTCCTCATTGGGGTTAGTAGACACGTGGTGGCATTTCTTTTCCAAATCCCGAGAGTATACTCATCAGACCTCCCACACAGGGGCTGGGCTTGGCTGGATTATTTCCTCACTACAATTAAACATCTGGGTGGTATAAATGATGTGAGCCATAGGCCTGTCTTTCTTTCTGATCATGCCCCAATCTACATCAGGCTGGTTTTGGGATCACAGAATAAGAGGACTAACTGTTGCCTTAATTTGGCCCTCCTCAGAGACACAGAATTCTCACTCTGATTCGGGAGGCCACACCCAGAATTAAAGAAGAGAACATCATCCAGGATATACCTCCAACTATTCTTTGGAACACCCTGAAGGCAGTCTTATGAGGGGAGATCATAACATTTGCAGCTAGGAAAAAGGCAAAGACATAGGGTTATGAATAAGATACAGGAGGAGATAGTGCACCTCAAAATTGGCCTGATCAGAAGGACTCCTCATTCGAGACCGCTTAAGAAAGGCAACGCTAAGGCTTCAAAACCTAGTGGATCAATCTATAGAACAGAAATTGTTCTATTTTAAGCTTAAATCCCACGGGGGGGTCTCAGAGCCTCGAGAGACTTGTCGCAGATTGAGAGAACAAAAACTGACTCTGCAAAACTAGCTTGGTGGATCCCACTACTGGTAGCATTTGCAAGAAAACCCAAGAAATCAGGACTATTTTCAAACAGTTTTATCAAGATTTATATACCTAGAAACTCACCGGTAATCTCACCATCTCAGCACGGGTTCAGGGCTAACCATGGATCGGACACTGTGCTAACTAAATTCTCAGCTGAAGTAGTGAGCAATAATGATGGAGGGGTCAACAGGGCGGTTCATTGACCTATCCAAAGCTTTCTGACCTGGTAAACCACAACCTCCCTTCTAAAAAATGTGTTCTCTTGGCCTTGATACTCACTCACTGGGATGGTTCAAGAGTTATCTCTCCTAACGCACCCAGAGGGTTAAGTGGGAGGATAAAGTTTCTAAGCTAGTTCCACTTAAAGAAGGGGTACCCCAAGGGTCAACCTCGCCCCTTCTCTTTACTCTGTTCATTAATGATCTGCACAAAACTGCGGTAGTAGCAGTGCCATTCAGTACACGGATGATGCAGTCGCTTATAGAGCCTCCCTAATTTACCCGGAGTTGCAGACAGCCTCCAAGAAGACATCCACTTGATGGAGGACTGCTCTCTCTGAACAAAATGGTTCTAAACACTAGCAAAACGAAGGTAATGCTCTTTGGCCCTAGATCCCTGGGAACAGAGAGGTCACACCACCTACAACTCCAGTCCAGGGGGTGTAAACTTGAGGTGGTCTCTCCACCAAATACCTTAGCCTTACCTGGACCAAGGTTTTACACTAAAGAATCATGTAGATCAAATAACAAAAGCCATCCATGGGAAATTAGGCATCCTTTATAGACTAAAGGACCAAATCATTCCTGAAGCCAGGGTAGCCATTGCCACAAGTGTACTCCTCCCAAAGCTCACATTCGGGCTCCGATCCTCCAGGGTGTGGCCGCAATGGAATTAGGAAGGCTGCAGACTCTGTACAATAAGATAGTCCACTTTGCCACCCTGTCTCACCCGAGACTCACCACTGTGAGGCCCAATCCAGGCTCAGGTGGTCGCCGCTGATGCTCGCCTAGCCTACCTTCCTTTTGCCTCACATTCAAGATACTGGGCCCCTCACCTCCCTGGCCTGGTTGGGCTTGTCAGGGTGAAACCCAACCCACGGCGCCTGCGCTCATCAGGCCAATCTTTCCTCGAGGTTCCTAAGATGAGGACTAAAGCCGGGTCTAGGTCCTTTTGCATACACCGCCTCTTCCACTTGGAACAACTCTCCCTTGGAGGTCCGGGAGGCTGAGACTGTTTCTAGCTTCCGGACTTTGCTGAAGGGACACCTGCTCAATAGGAGCATATGTCAATGTCACAGTACCTGACCTAGCTCAGCCTCTTGGGCAGCTCACTTGTCCTCCCAACAGCCATCTAGGCAGTATAATGGTCCTCTTCTGCAGAAGGGTGCACTTAGTCCCCAACTTATCCCCTTCCAATCCTGCAGACACAGCAGCTAACCCTAGGTCTACAGGCACTGCTTACTATTCCTGAGGACCTGGTATCTAATCTACTACTAGTGATGCCTAATTGTTTAATGTACGCATTATTTGTAACCGTCTGTGTCCATACAGCCTATATGTCTTCCACTTCCTGGCCTGTAAAGATATGTACTCTATTTTTAAAAAACTATGCATTCTCCAGACTGCACTGAACTGTTACCTGTATGTTGTTGTTGCACCCGGTCGCCCCTGAAAAAGGGACTCTTCAGGCCCAGTGGGCCTACCCGTCATCAAAATTCAATAAATAAATAAATAAATAAATAAAATATACCCAAGAACAGGAAGCATCCATAGAGGAGATTTAATCCTACCTGGATAACCTCCCTATCCCACGCCTAACAACACAACAAGCTGAGGCTCTCCTAGCTCGATTAGTGAAGGAGAATTATCACAAGCACTTAAAAAGCCCAAACCTTGAAAACTCTGAGACCAGATGGTTACCCTCAGAATTTTATTCTAAATTTAAACAACTTTTATTTCCAATATTAACCCCGCACTTCACGCAGTACAGGAAGGAGAACCTCCTCTTCATGGCAATATGCCACTATATCGCTGTCCTAAAACCCAATAAATACTCCAAGCTTCCTGCTTCCTATCACCCCATCTCAATGTTGAACTTTGATTATAAGTTATGTATGGCAGTAATGACCTCAAGAATAGATCACTTTCTCCTAACCCTCATCGACCTAGATCAGATGGGCTTCATTAGGGTCACAAGCCTATGATGCCATTCGTCGGGCCCATTTACCTATGGATTACGCTTAAAAGGAAAACACCTTCATTCTCCTGGGATTAGATGCTGAAAAGGCATTTGATCGGGTCAGCTGGGTTTTCTGTGGCAATCCCTGAGACACTTTGGCTTCCCAGAGTTTTTTTAAACAGCTACAAAACATGTATGCCAACCCTGAGGCTAATGTCAAAGTGGATGGGGCACTGTCTGACACATTTCAGCTCTTTAGAGGAACACGTCAAGTTTCCTATGTCCCAGTGCTGTTTGTGCTTATCTTGAACCCTAGCCATAGCCATTAGGACAACCAAGGAGATTGAAGGTATCCCATTGGGGCCGACAGCACAAAATCTCACTTTTCTAGATGACGTTCTCCTAACAATTATAGAACCTAGTTCATCAATCCCTGAAATTTGGAACCTTTTAAATACATATAGTAAACTATCTGGATACAAAATTAACAAAACAAAAACAGAAGTTCTATCTTCAATTTTACCACCTTCCCCAACTTAAAAAGATTTCCTATTCAAATGGTTTAGGCAGGAGATTAGATATTTGGGCATAAAACTTACAAAAATCAAATACATGTAGAATTATTAAACCTGGAACCCTTGACCCTGAAGCTCTCGGGCGAATCTGTCTCAGTGGTCCCATCTCCACTAATGCTTCTAAACAGAATAGACATAATCAAGCAGAATGTGTTCCTCGTATTTTGTTTTACCTCCAGACCTTCAAACAACATGAAGTCTTGCTGTATTCTGACAATATCAGTAAGTCCCAACCTTCGAACTGCCCCAGAGATGAAAGCTGTTAACTTTCCGTGCCAGGCATGGAACGCTGAGCTCAAGTTCAGTTGAGACTCTGTCTGTGCTGCTTGAAATCAAACCATCAGATTCTTTACTCCACTCACTGAACAGTCGCTCGGAGATTTCTCCTTTGCTCGGTTCAATTTGTCAGTTAAAGTACTGCTTTTCTCGGTTTCAACCGAATTAAACCACAACCTATCGGTTCAGTCTCTGTCTGTGGTATTCGTGAGTACTAGATAGGTTTACATTGTTTTTCTGTTCTGTGGAACTTGTAAATGGTTCATCAGTTCGATTTGAACCAATCCGTTGTTTAAAGATCTTTATTTCTACTTTTAGAGTGTGGTTACCTGTTCTTACGGGTTCTAAAAAACAGATTTTACTACGTTTTTCCACGACCCGTAACACGGATCAGGAACCGATAGAAGGTATCTTGCCTGGCAGATTGCCATTAAAGGTAAGTTTGTTAGGACTGGCACTGTCTGAGAAACCAAAAGAAAAACTGGGCCCACTGGGTTTCAACACTGTAGTGTGTGGAGAAGTCTTTGCTAAGGCTAACCCTCACAATACCTGTGTTATTGTCTGGGGTTTGACCACCTTGATTCAGACTGCCAGATTTGTAAAAATTTTCCTGCAGCTACCTAGAAAACAGAGTTGGCAGGCTCAGGAAAGGGAGGCCAAAGTCCACTGACCCGATGGCCAGCCTGGTTCAGTTCAAACCGAACCAGAAGGAGTGCCCTCTGACCACGGTGAAACTTCTTTGGGCAAAGGAGAACTGATTCTGAGGAGTCGGTTCCGTTAAAAGAACAAGGAGGATAAATCAGCTGGTGTGGATCCAAATGTTTCTTCTCCAACTGCTGATGAAATAGCCAAAGCGATAAAAATTATTCAGTCGCTATCCCCAGTTCCGACCGAACTGGCACCATCAGGAAGGCGCTCGGTTCGGCCCTTCACGGTTCCGGATTGTGATTTGGAGGAATTTAATGAACTGGAGGAGAAGGAAGGAGAGTATGAGGAAAGTGAATGTGATTATGAAAGTCTGGATGTGCCCATTGACCCGGACATCTCCCAGACAGACCTTCAGGAGTATCTCCTCCTAGGCTTACTGAGTCCCCTCCCATTTCATGTTTTACAAGAAAGTGGTTGAAACCCTTCAGCTTCCTATGGAAGAAGCTGTGGATGACCAGGAGGAGCCTGACTATGTGGAAATGATAGATATCCCAGAGTCCAGGAGGCTGTCTATTCCCTACACAAGTCTTTTGGGAAACATACATTTAAGATTTTAAAGACTCCTAATTCTATACCTCATGTGGATAAAAGAATGGACAAGAGGTATACTCTGTCAGGCTCAGATACAGAGTTCCTTACCCAGTAATGCAGCCATGTTGGGGTAGTGTAGGCTGCAGCCTGTGATAAGGCTAATATACCCTTGGCTTTACACCCCTGATAAGGACTCCAGGAGGATTGATGCCATGGCAAAGAAACAGTACATGGCAGCATCCTTGGGACTCAGGCAGGCCAATTTTATGGCCTATACAGCTAGATATAAGCAATCTAGATGGGACACTGTCATGGCTTTAGCTAAACAGGTCCCTAACCAGCTTATCAAGGAGCTGGAGCAGGTGGCTGCTGCTAGTATTGAGGCATCCAAGGTGCAATTCCATGCTGCAGTGGACTCCAATGATGTTTCATCTAGAGTCATGTCTACATCTGTGGATCTTTGCAGGATGGCTTGGCTCAGATGTACTAGCCTGTCTCAGGATACCCAGACTAAGGCCATGGATGTTCCTGTTGTAGGTAATTCTCTGTTTGGGAGCAAACAGAGAACTATGTGAAGAAAATGGATGAATACAGGACCACCTATAGGAGTGCCCAGGCCAAGGAAAGGCAAGCCACTCCTCAGAGGCAGCATCCCAGGGACAGGAGCAGGCCTTTTCATAGGCCTTTCTACCAAGCCCAGGCCTCCTTCTGCCTATGCTCAGAGGGGGTTCTTTAGAGGAGAGGCAGAAGGGTACAAGGCCTGCTTCCACCCTCAGCCTAAACCCCTGCCAAACAGGCACCTGATGGGTTTGCCAGGGCGATTCTCCACCACCTGTAGGGGCAGGCTTGCTTACTTTGTCCAGGACTGGAAGTCTTTAACATCAGACAAATGGGTCCCGGAAGTAGTAAGCTAGGGACTGGTTCTCAGCTTCAAAAAATTTCCAAAGCTGAGAATCAGATCCTTTCCACCTGCAAATCCTTCAGAGACACTTGCCCTAGAGGCAGAGGCCTTTTCCTCTTGGCTCTCAGAGCTGTGAAAGGGTTCCACCCCTACACAAAGGGAAAGGATTGTACTCCAGGTACTTCCTCACCCCCAAAAAGACAGGAGAATGGCAGCCCATCCGGGGTCTCAGATATTTAAACAAGCACCTTTTAAAGCCAAAGTTCAAAATGGTGACTTGGGAATAATTCTACCCTCTCTAAGGCCAGGGGACTGGCTAGTCTCCCTGGACCTCAAGGATGCCTATTTCCATATTCTCTCAGAAGCTCCCATTGAAAATACCTCAGGTTCGAGCTCCCTTCAGGCCATTACCAATTCAGAGCAATGCCCTTGGCCTAACTCTCTGCTCCAAGGGTGTTCACAAATGCCTGGCAGTAGTAGTTGCTTCCCTAAGAAGGCAAAGGGTTGCTATCTTCCCATACCTGGATGACTGGCTCATGTAGGCCAGTCCCCAGACCAAGTCAAGTTACACCTTCAGATAACTCAGCAACTGCTCACCTCTCTAGGTTTCCTTCTGAATCTTTCAAAGTCAGTTCTAGAGCCTGTTCAGCTCCTCATCTTCATAGCGCAGAGCTAGATACAGAAAAGGTAAGGGCCTTCCTTCCCTGGACAGGCAAGACCCTGTCACACTGGCTTTTCATTCACCCTACAGGTGTTTCGACCAGCAAGGCATTTTCTGCAGCTCCTGGGACACATGGCTGCTTCCACAGCAGAGGTGCAGGGAGCAAGATTTCAGATGAGGGACATTCAGTTCCACATGAGAGCCTTTGGTCTCAGAAAAGGACCCTTTGAACAAACTGATACCAGTGACTCGAACCCTGATCCAGCCTTTGCAGTGGTGGCAGGATCAGGACAATCATAAGAGTTCCTTTTGTCACTCAGTCTCACTCTCTAATCCTTACTACAGATGCCTCCCTCTTGGGGTGGGGGCACACTTGGAGACCTGACCACCCAAGAGGTGTGGTCTCTCAGGAATCTCTACTTCACATCAATCTGTTGGAACTGAGAGCAGTGTTTCTTGCACTTCAAGCTTTTTCCAAGTCTGTTCAGAACAAGGTTGTTCAGATCAGGACAGACAATACCACCACAATGTGGTATATCAACGCAAGGGGCACTCGGTCTAAGGCCTTGAGCACAGAAGCAATGAAGTTGTGATCTCTGCTTTTTCCTGAACACCTTTGGCAGCAGTACACCTCCCAGACAAGGACAATGTCCCGGCAGATGCTCTCAGGATATCCTAGGGCCATCACGAATGGTCTGGATCCCCTGGTTTTGGAGGTGATCTTCTCCAAATGGGGCACCCCACAGATAGATCTTTTGCAGCCCCAGACAATCACCAACTTCCCTTTGCTGAAGACCCCCAGTGTTGGGCTCAGTCCCTTGGATGCCCTGGTTCTCAATTGGGAAGGAAGTTCCTGTATGCTTTTCCCCTTCCTCTCCTGTTCAAGGTGCTAGTAAAAATCAGGTCTCAATCCTGTAAGGTGATTCTGATTGCTCCTGACTGGGCCAGACAGCCCTGGTACTCCTCTCCTGTTGTCCTTAGCAGTCCACCTTCCCTTGTCTCTTCCCAGGAATTACAACCTGTTAACCTGTGCTCAGGGAGGGTTTGGTACCAGAATCTCAAATCTCTCAATCTCAAGACCTGGCTCTTGAAGAGTTAGATTGATTTACACCTCTCCAGGGTGTTATGGATATTCTGAAGGCTTCTAGGAAGCCTTCCACCAGAACTACCTATAATTCCAAATGGAAAAGATTCTCCATATGGTGCTCTGGGAAGCATATTCCCAGAGTCTGCTGACCTGCCCACAGTCCGTGACTATATCGCTCATCTGAATAGCTTGGACTCAGACCAGCTACACTAGGTGCACCTGGCAGCTGTCTCTGCTTTTCTTTCAGCAGGTAAGCCTTCTTCTCTTTCAGCTCACCCTGTATTCTCCAAGTTTTTCAAGGGATTGCTTCATACCAATCCGCCATTCAGGACCCTGTCCTGCTTGGGACTTTTAATGTTTGCATTGCTCAGCTTATGCAACCCTTTTGAGCCTTTGTCCTCAGCAGAGCTTAAGTACTTGACTTGGAAACTGTTTTCTTAGTGGCCATCCCTTCTGCCAGGTGCATAAGCGAGTTACAAGCCCTGTCAGTGGAGCCTGATTTATCTCTTTCCATAGAGATAAGGTGGTCCTCAGGACTAAAAGGAAGTTTTACCTAAGGTGGTTTCAGACTTCCACCTTAACCAATCTATGTCTCTTCCTGTGTTCTTCAATGACCATTCCTTCTCTGGTGAGAGGAGGTTGCACAGTCTGGATGTGAAAATAACCTTAGCTACTATATAGACGTACCAAGGGTCACAGGTTTGACTCCTCCAACTGTTCCTCACTTATGGTGAGGTTGGTAAGGAAAACCTGCCACTAAAAGATCCATTGTCAGGTGGATTGTCTCTGCTTTCAATTTTGCTATGAAAACTAGGTAGGATTCCACCCTCAGGCCTGAGGGCTCACTCACCAGAGGTACAGTTGCCCAGGCTGCTGCCAGGATATTCCTATCTTAGAGATATGTCAAGCAGCTACCTGGAAAACAGTTCACACTTTTACCAAGCATTACTGCTGGATATCCAGGCTAGGAGTGATACTCGGTCTTGGCACAGCAGTGCTTCAGAGCCTATTTCCTAAGTAGGTTATGTCCCCTCCATGGAGGTATTGTTGAAGTTCGTTATTGGTCAGAATACAGCAAGACTTCATGTTATTTGAAGAAAAATTACTCACCTTAGTAATGTTTTTTTCTTCTGATGGAGTCTGCTATATTCTGACCCCCGCCTTCCTTTCAGAACCTTTGTTTTTGGGATGTGGGTGGGCAGTAGCAGTGTTGGCACTCAGGAGGTGCCCCACCTTGTTATTATCACCCTCTTTTCTTTGGGTGAGGTGTTGTGTTTATTTCATTTTTTGGGTTTCCTGACTTGAGTCTCTGTTTTGGGACCAAAAATATTTATTATATTTAGTAGCCAGTTGGCTAGTGTAGGTTTACAGCTCCCAAACAGGACCCTCAGTGAGTTTAGCTCGTAAAGATCTGACAGTTTGATTTCAAACAGCACAGACAGAGTCTTAACCGAGCTCAAGCTCAACATTCCATGCCAGACATGAGAAGTTAACTCTTTCATCTCCGGGGCAGTTTGAAGGTTGGGACTCACTGCTATTGTCAGAATATAGGCAAGACTCCATTAGAAGAAACAACATTACTAAGGTGAGTAATTTTTCTTTCCATTTACTCCTACTCGGACGTATTTCAGAGCTTGGACAAATTATCTCCTGCATTATTTGGAATGGCAAACCACCTAGAATTCTGATATTCTATTTTGCAACTCACTAGAGAAAGAGGGGCTCTGACCTGCTGGATCTCAGAAGGTATGCCCTGACATCCTAAATCAGAGTGGTCCTAAACTGGATTAACACACATTATGAAGCTCACTGGAAGAGAGTGGAATTCACCTGGGAGACCTATTTAACATACAAGAAACTCTCTTTGGTCTTCTTCCAGGAACAACGCATTGGGGAAATACTCAAAACATATAGGGGAGCCATTAAAGGCATGGTTCAAGATCCTTGATAAATATCGTACACCTCTGAAGAGAGTGGCATTGAGGCTAATAAGCCTGCATAGGGAACATGAAGGAAATCCCTAAATTCATATTTGGAACAGTGGCAGGGCTATGGGTGACATTTTTATCATCTGTCATGAGGAGGGTTTGGGAACCATATCCAAGGTGGGCGAGGGTGCTTCTAGCACTAGCATGCCAGTGCATATAAAATACTTAGCTATCCTGCATTCCACCCACCCAGGATCACTGGAAGAAGCTGACCCTGCAGGCTCTAGCTTAAGAGCATCTGATCTATACACTGAGGGGAGGGAGGGACTCTTCCATAGAAGCTGGGGGGGAATATCTGGATTCCTTGCCTGTGGCAGAAGCCATGATCTTACAGGAAAGCTTAATTTGACCGAGGAGAAACCCCAGACAGAAGGCAGTTCTGGATACTCTTCCCGTAGGTAACACTCTTTTAAGAACACCTGCGATACAAAGATGTACAGTACTTCCACGTCTCTTTATGTACTCTTTATTATATTGAATGTAGAGTATTTGACCATATATGTTATCCAAGTTATGATTCCTAAGTATTGTAATATCTGTTTTTTTCTTATGAAAACTCTAATAAAGATATAATACAAAAAGAATACTGATGCTATAATATATGCTGTTATCAAATCCTATCTAGAGGCTTGTAATATTTTAAAAATAGAAATGGGTTACACATGTGATCCCTCCCCTATTTTGCAGGGAGTGACCCACTGTGTACAGACATTTGTAATAACTGTTGTGTAGGGTATTGTGCAATAACTGTTCATATGATAAGTGTAAGGGAAATATTGTTCCTGGTGCTATAAGGTACTAATGATGCTCCTCTACACAAGAGAGGGATCTGGGGATTATAATTTCAGATAACCTCAAGGTGGGACCCAATGTAGCAGGGCAGTGGGCAAAGTGAATAGAATGCTGGCGTTCATAGGAAGAGTATAACAAACAGAAGGAGGAAGGTGCTGATACCACTTTACAAATCCATGGTGAGTCCTAACCTGGAGTACAGGGTCCAAGTCTGGAGCCCTCACCTACTCAAGGACACAGATGGGATTGAAAGGGTTCAGAGAAGGGCCACCAAGATGGTGCATGGTTGAATGGGAGGCTCTGTGAGGATAGGTTGAGGAGCTGGATCTGTACCACTGTAGACAAGAAGGGAGGGGGACATGATAGAAACATATAAGTATGTGAAGAGGATTTATAAGGTAGGGAAGCTTATTCACAAGGAAAGTAGGTGCTAGAACCAGGGATCATAGTCTATGATTACAGGGAGGAAGGTTTAGGGCAATGTGAGGGGACATTTCTTCACTGAGAGGTTGATGGAGCCCTGAAACAGTCTGCTAGAGGAGGTGATGAGGGTCAGAACAGTGGAGGGATTCAAGATGGTATGGGACAGACACAAGGTGTTGACCAGGGGGGAAGGGGGGATCCCTGGACAAGGGGGGCAAGTGGAGGGGGGCAGACTTGATGGGCCAAAGGGTCATTTTCTGCAACACATTTCTATGATTCTGTGATTCTATAAATGACTTGACTGCTTTTTTGTCAAAATAATGTACTGGTCTATTTAAACTTCTTTTGCGTGTACAACTTCTAGTCATACACTCATTACTTCCAATATCTTTGTATAAAGTTCGAACCATCCATTGCTTAACCTGATACAAAATGGTCTCCCAAATGAAAATGAGTTAGCAATAAAATGTGAACTTTGACTGGATGGGATATTGAGCCTTTTCATTCTGCCAATGTCTATGCTCTACGTATGTTCCATGATAAGACCTTCTTTACGTATAGCAGGGAAAGGAGAAAAACAAGTGGATAATTGAGAGGTTACAAAAGAGCAGGCATGGGCGGAAGAAAATGAGCAAAAAGATTATATTTTAAATGACTACTTCTCAGTTATCACAGCTGATGAGGAAGGGCTATTACTGGAATGTAACCTCAAAGTAGAGATGGAAGCTAAAATGACAATGGGGACTGTCACTGAAGAAAGGGCATTCAAGAGACATAGAGGACTAAAGGTGGGGATGTCTCTGAGACTGGATGGTTGCATCCATGGATGATCAGGAGATGCATCAAGCTCTGGTTTCCCCCTTCCCTGTGGACCTATTTAACTGTTCAGTTGAGATGGGAGTTGTCCTCAGGGACTGAATGACGATTGATGTCTTCCTTCTACACAAGAGTGGGGACAGTGGAGATCCAGGGAAGAACAGACTGGTCAGCATAACTTCCAATGTGTGGAAGCTCCTTGAGACTATAATAAGGGAACAGCTGGCTGACTTCCCAGCATTTTAGTCTCCAGGACAGCTAATAATATGGCTTTGTGAAGGGGAGGACCTGTCAGATGAACTTGTAGAATTTTTCAGTGCTGTGTCCCACTCACTAGAGAAGAGCCAAACACTGGGGGCTCAATTTTCAAAGGTTGACACAGGCTTGCATCACTTCAAAAATGACAAGAATCACCTAGAGTCAGACCAAAGGAGGGTGACCAAAATGATACACCCAACATGGGGGGACATTTGAGGAAAGACTGAGTGACTGGATTCCTTGCCTGACTTGTGACTTGTCCTTCCTGGAGACCAGGAGAGAGAGGTGGGGTACATGATTGAGACCTTCATGTGTCTGAGAAGAATAAACAGCATAGACAGCCAGTAACTGTTTAGGCTTGAAGAGGTTTCACTACAAAGCCATAGCTTATCAACTGGTAGGTGAAAATTTTAAAGGACGAGGAAGTACTTTTCATGGAAATAGTGATAGAGAAGTGGAACTGTGTACCAGAGGAACTGGTCAATGTTAAAAGTTTCAAGTTTCAAAACTGGGTGGTATGAACACATGGGTTTGGAGAAATTTATAGGGTGGAGGGGGAAGGAGCAAATGGGGCCACAAGACCAAGCAGAACTTCCAGATGAGAGCTCACACATAAGACATGTTGGTGCTGGACTGGTGAAGACATAGATAGGAACTGGGCAGACTTGATGGACTGGGTCTCTTTTTCTGTTTATACATTTCTTTGTTTTAGCATTCTAACAATGACATAAGTGCTCTCAGATTAGTTAAATTTATTTTTTGAAGGAGCCCAAGCAGTAGCCTTTATTTTTTCCTCTATGGGATGAATACCCTCTTGGTATTAATTCTGTGCAAGATATTACCTGTCCAGAATTGTGTGAGAGTTGTTCTTCTCCACAAAGAAGGAGTCCAAGCATGATCTAAACCAATATGAATGTATATCCAAACTACCTGCTCTCTCAAAGGTTCTTGAGAAGTGAGTCCATTCACTGCTGATTATCTCAACCAGCATCACCTTCTTGCATGCTTGCAATCTATCTTCAGGAAGGGGAATGCCACAATCTCTGCCCTGCTCAGTGTCATCAGTGATTTGAGCTCAGCCATGCATAGAGTTTCCTCACAGGGGCCATCTCCCTAGACCTCTCCAAGACCATTGATTTGGTGGAACATGTGCTTTTCTCACCAAACTCAGTAATTTAGATCTCAGTCTAATATCCATCAAGTAGTTTGAGAACTACCTGAGAAGTTCATACAAGGCACTAACTGGGATATAGCTGTCATTAAGATGGAGTGCTGCAAAGCTCTATACTTAACCCTCTACTGTTCACCATTTTAATAAATGAGCTTCCAAGGCATAGGGGAGGAATCATCTTCACACATATGCAGCAATACTATCCTAATACAGCATACCATTGATATCCCAGTCAAGACAGTCCTCCAATCTGACTTGGATATGATCTTCTCCTGGTTCTTCAACAAATACCTGATTCTATGAAACCAAACTAAAACAGTGGTAGTTGACTCCAAGAGCATTCTGAGGCATTCAGTAGAACATATCAGTATCAAAACACTGTAAACCCATTAAGCAAATCAATGTTTTGAAATATCTGTTGGAAATTGGGGGGGTCTGGTGGTGGACCATTCACCGTGCTGATTCCTGGAGGGATCAGGGCTTTAGTTCATTCAAAGACTTGCGCTGCCCTCATTCATCAGTTTACCATTCCTTACCATCGACCGGCTGCAGGTGAAAGCTACTGACAAGCTGAGGGACCGGCTGCAGGAGGGAGCTGCTGATAAGCTGAGGGAATGCTGCCTTACATGCTGTCTTAGATGGAAAACACTCTGGCTGGTGCTACCCAAGTATTTGGGACTGCCCTCAGTTACTTTCTATGTGGGACTGCATCATTGCACCTTATTACTAGCCGTAGACTGTGTGGGACTGCTTTTGCACATAACTGTTGACATTTGAGGGGTCCAGCAGCAGACCATTCACCAGTCTGATTTCTGGAAAGGCGGGCTTTAGTTAATTAAAGCCTGCGGCTGCCTTAGTATAGTAAAGTACTATGGCATGAGTGGTATCAGGAGGGAAAATTACTTAGAAAATTGTTCTAGTGAATACAGTTTTTGACAATTGTACTCAGTGTCTGAAGCATTGGTTGGATTGGTACCAGAATGCATACATTTACAGTAATGTGGGGTTGGCTATTGGTGGTATTACTGTGTTGAATTTCTGATGGAAACTCTGGGTAAGTAGCAACTTGCCCAGAGATATTAACTATCTTTCATTACAAGGTCAGATTATTACAATTGAAAGAAGGCTATCATACAAAGAGGTGCAATGCTTTTTCAAATGAGAGAAAGACTATTACAAGAAAGTTTATTTGGGCAAAGAAATTAACCTTTACAGGTGCCCCGGGGGGACAGGGATTTTATACTGCCATACTATTAGTACAGAGTGGTGATGTGGAAACAAATCCAGGCCCAGTAAGATGTCAGGGTATCTTCCTGATTCATGAGAATGTAGGTAGTATAATAAAGAAAACTGATGAATATAGAATATGGGTTACAGAGGAAAATCCAGATCTACTGGCAATTACTGAAACTTGGCTACACGAAGGCATAAGGAACAATGAAACTCAACTCAGTGGCTATGATTTACAGACAGTAGATAGAGAAGCAAGGGGGTGGTGTTATGCTATACACTAAACGTAGCTTAGGTCCATGTAGAGTCATGTTAGCTGAGAATATAGAGGGTATGGATTGCTTATTAGTAGAGATTATGTCCACTAAACTCATGGTGGGGGTAATTTATGCTCCCACATGGACAAAAGTCAGGCACTTTAACACTTTAGCAAATAAATTGGAGGACAAGAAAAAAAAGCAGAAGGTCATTTTAACAGGTGATTTTTAATTCAGACTGGAATCAAGAAAGAGGACAACAACTAAAATGTAGTATTGAACCCTTGGGATTGGAGCAAGAATTCAGAGCCCCACTAGATGCCAAAAAATAGTGATCAAGGGACTATTTTAGACTTGATTTTTGTTTTGCAGGATATCACAGTGCTAGGCTGGGAAATAGTGCCTCTGAATGTAGCAGACCATTACTCTATCACAAGTAATTTAGAAATGAAAATGCAGACTAAAACTCAATCAGATTCTTATTGGACTAGGGACTTTAGGCAGTTTAAGATGGATATTTTTAGAAGAGATCTGGCAAATATCAGATGAGATTGAATGCTGCTAATTCCTGATATAAACCAAGCAACCCAAGAATTCACTAATCAACCCAATGAGAAAATCTGCATGCTCCTAAGGTTTTAAAAAATGATAAGGGGAAAGACACGGTCTGGATAAATGAGAAACTGAGAACAAGAATTAGAGTTTGTAACCAACTATGGAAAAAGCAAAAAAAAAAAAAAGCTGATGAGGACAAATGTCATCTTAACTGTATAAATAAAGCTACAGGTACTGGACAATTTTGGGTGTGTGTCAAGAACTTATAAAATTCTACTAGAGCCAAAACATCAGTTAAACTAATAGAGGACAATAGCTTAATGGACAATCAAGTTAAAGTGGCTAAGATCTTCAACCACTATTTTGTGGACTTACGAGACATAATGGTTAAACCATCAGGTTTAAAAACCTCAGAGATTTCTATAAACAAAGTGGTAGAAAAGTCGAACAACAAGATTGAGAAAAGTCTAGATAGCCCCCTGGGACCAAACTTCAGATTTAAAAAGATTAAGATCAAGAGCATAGAGAAAGAACTAAGAAACTTAGACACTTCTGAGGTAGGGGGTTGGATGAAATAGAAGCAAGGTCCTGAAAGCTGGAGCAGACATAATGGCCCCTATGGTGATACACTTATTTAATTGGAGCTTATGCTGTTCTGTTTTCCCTGATTCCTGGAAAATGGGTATGATAATTTCAGTGTTCAAGGGAGGAGATACCTGCATTCCATCAAATTACAGGCCTATTGCCCTCCTGCCAATTTTATCTAAGGTCTTGGAAAAACTGGTACACGGTCAATTAAATCAATTTTTGGAACAACAGTTTGCTGACCAACTTCCAACATGGATTTAGAGACAGGCGGTCCATGAACAATGCACTAATAGACTTCAATAACCTTGTGGCAACATCACTAAATTTAGGACGAAGGACTGGTGCAGTGTTCATGGATCTAAGCAAGGCTTTCGACCTGGTGGACCACTGTAGACTGATGGAAAGACTCTGTGCAGTGGAAGTTCTTGAAGAACCCCTACATTGGTTTAAATCTTATTTATCAGGTCATCATCAGTGTGTCTCCATAGGAGCAGTTGTCTCAGACTTAGCAGAAGTTAGAAGAGGCATTCCTCAGGGCTCAAGTATTGGGTCCCCTGCTGTTTAAGATTTATGTTAATAGTATCACATCTAAAATATCAAAATTGATGTTCGGCTATACGCCGACAACACCGTATTAGTGTCATCTGCTGATAGTCATGAACAATTGGAGAACCAATTGCAGATGGACTTGTCCAATATGGAGGAGTGGTTCAATGATTCTGCCCTACAAATGAATGCAAAAAAACAAAACAATGTATGATCTTTACAGCAGGTTTGAAGAAGCATGAAACTCCATTGTTACAATTAAAACTAGCCAAAAGTATCCAATTAACAAATGTGAAGCCTTATAGATATTAAGGGGTACTAGTGGTCTCTGGAGTATCATATTCTGATCACATTCATTTTCAAGTAAATAAAGTTAACCAGAGATCGGGAGCCTTAAGGAGGGTGTCTGGTATTACAACCAAAACAAGGAAAAGATAGGCAAAACAGTTGTTGATCTCTGTTTTGGAATATGGCTCCTGTTTACATATTAATTCCCCTCAGCTTTATTTAAAAAAAAATAGATCAGGCATACTGCAAGCTTGGTAGATTTGCAACTAACATTAAATATGGAACCCATCATAGTAACATTTATGAAAAACTTGGTTGGTTACATCCAGACTTGAAAAGATTCTATTGTTGACTGACCTGGTGCCACAAGTTAATTTGCAATATAAAAACACATCCCCTAAATCAGCAAATTACATTAGGATCTGTACACCCTTTAAAAACCTCCTTAAGGCACTCAGATGTATCTATCCCCAAAACAAAATCTAGGAACAGGTTAGGAGACGTCATCTTGCAGAACAGCCTGGCGACTCATTGGAATAGATTACCAAGAGAAGTAAAACTAATCCATGGTCATTTTCAGTTTATAAAGACCTTGAAAGCCTACTTGTATGTAAATTGTACTTGTTTTAGATAGCAACTGGTTTCTGACTAGATACCAGACTGGTTTTTTTATCAATTTTATATGTAACTTGACTGTATGATAGTACGAATGAAGGATCAAATGTAAATTGTTGCTATTTTGGGAAAACGTTGTTATATGTTTTGTTTATTGCTGCTACATGTGCAGCAATTCACAGGACACTGTTGAAAATGGGCTTCAACCCAACAGTATGAATCTTGTATGAAAATAAAAATGTTATCAACATCATCATCATGGTTTGATTCTTCAGTCCCGTACAGTAAGCAAAGATCACATCCTTGTGACAGTGGGGTCCAAGTTCATCTCTCTCTCTCTCTTCAGGATCAAGCATTGCCCAGCATGCATGGAAGGAGGCAGGTGGTCTCCCTCTTCCTACTCCAGATAATCCACTATGTGGGCCATCATATACAGATTTAGCCCTAGATCATTTGTGCAACAAGTTATGCAGATTGATACTCTTGTGTGATTTGACCACCCATCACTGTACTTTACTAAGAAGCTCAACTTGCCAAATCCCTGAGGCAGATATGATTATCATTGGTTCTCTTTGATACACAACTGTGTGCATGGGAGAGCCCCTGATACTCTCTTAACTTACTTTACACAGTCTTGAAATGCCTAATTTCTCCACTCATCTGCAGCATCCAACTTTTTGGTTCCCGGAATAAAGTGTGATTCTGGTTGAAAGGCATTTGCATATCTGCCCTGGATTCTTGAAATAAGCTATCCCTTAAATTAGCAATGTCTCAATATACAAGTGTTCAAAACTAGTCTCTACCACCACCTGAGAATCTCTTGTACCTGTTTTAGTCCAGTGTTACCCACATACCATCACAGTAAATAATACATTTAAGGCTCATTTCTCCATACTACCTTTACTCCACTGAAGTCATCCAGTAATGAATTATATTTTGCTTGTATCTTATTTGCTTCTACATTGTATTTCTACCATATATAGTTGGGCTATATGCATTATGGTGTGGGTTCCCTACACAGAGGTGCATAGGCAACCCTAAGTTGGAATGCCACACTGTGAGGGTCCAGTAGATCCCCAGTGGCATTCACAGCAGGTGTGTGAGCTTCTTTCACACTCAGTCCCCTGGCTGCCCATGTAGCCATGCACCACAGGCAGTGTGGAGAAGTGTCAGGGGTATGCCCACACTCCATGCCATTCACAAAGGTGTGGAGTGCCAGGCACAGGGGTACACATGATGTAGCTGGGAGGACCATGCCGTACATGTTATGCGCCACTCCCCATGTGCATAAATAACACTGACAGGAATACAGTCAATCATGGGACACATATCAGGTTTGTGAAACTACAATTTGCTGCCCCTACAGGTACATACTTAGTGTTACCTTAGTGTCAGTGTTTCTTTCTCAGGGTGGGAGGCCAACCATTCTTTGATGTGTTGGACAGTATAGAGCAGCACATGCAAAGTTGGGACTAGGCATGCTTATACCATTAGGGCTGGTGGTATGGGAATATGCAGTAGCCAATATGCAGACTAATTCCTGGAGCCGGTGTGGCAACACTGGGATGACATGGCACAGAATGCAGTAGAAAAACAGCAAACCCTAGCTTTGTTGTAGATAGGTAAACCCATACAGGTAGTAATATGGTACTATACAATACAATTCCATAGGATGACAGGTATACATTGCCACATAATGGGGTGACAATGTCCCTTCAAATTCTTGTGATTCCATGCCTTCCCACTATCCCTTGCATAAGCTCAGCAGGGGATCCATGCTGGGACCCAGGATAGGCAGGATGCCTGCCTGTGTTCTGTGTTCCACAGCCCTCTGCCTCATGTGATCCTGCATGCTGGGGGGGGGGCAGGGCTATGGACAGGACACCAGCATTCATAAATACCACTTGGTGCTTGTCTGTCCATGGGTGTGGAACTGCGTGGACTGGGTACTTGCCTCTCTCACATACCCAGACCCAGTTAGGGCATAGAGCCCACTGTCTGTAACTGATTCTCTGCTGTGTTATATTGCTGCCTGCTGTTGCCCTCCCTGGACCCCCATAAAAATGAGAAGCCTCATCTCATGGAGTTATCCCAGTTGGAGAAATTTTAAATAAATCCATTTAAAATACTTGAATCACAGTGCAAATGTACTGAAGCAGCCTTGGTTTTAGAGCCAGGGTAAACATTACTTCAGTCCTTTTACACTGGGATTCTTGTTTTTTAAATTACTTTTCTATTTTTGGTTCACCATAACACAAATAATTGATACTACCTAGCTAGTTGGCATGCTTTCTGGTCTGATGCACAGCTATGACACACTGATAAGTCCTACCAAGGATGAAACACATTTCTGAGGTTTGCTGTATTCAGTCTTTCTTGCTTTTTTCTTGAAGCGTTTTGAACAAATAAGTAAAAAATAAACATACGATCCTGCTTAAAGTTGAATCAGCTTTAATTCATTCATGGTGATTTGCATACAGTATGCTACCCATGATACTCTGCACTAGTGCGTATCTGAAATGTTGTATTTCTTTGAAAATTGACTTTATTGTTAATGCCCTTCCAGGGTAACCTTTGCTTCAGTGATTTTACACTAAGGTTCTTGTCTTTAAAGTTGCTTTCCTATTTTGGCCTCACCATGACCTAAATCACTAGTATTTTCAAGCTGGTTCCCCCTCCTTCTAGGCTGATGTACTGCCATGACACACTGTTGATTCATAACAAGGGCAACACGTGTGTGGTCTGCTCTTTTCAGCCTTTGTGGGTTGTTTGTGAAGTCTTTGGGTACCATACAGTCCTGCTTAAAGCTGAGGCAGCTCTAATTCTTTCATGGTGGTTTGATTTTGCTACTTATGAATCTTAGCATTAGTTGATTTATGCAAGTAGTATTGTTTATATGTCCCATATAAAGCACACTGTTTAAAAATAATATATATATATATATATATATATATATATATATATATATATTTCTTGTTTTAAAGAGTTGTTGACATGTCCAGATGAACTTTAACAAACCATAATATATAGACACAGGCCAGCTTATATTCCCATTAGTTCTGTATTTCTCTTCCCCATTATTTATTACTGAGGTCTGCTCCTGAAGAGTTTATCTATTCCTGCTGCTTTCCCCCTACCTGAAGTCATAGGGCACTGCTTGTGACCTCACAGTTACTCCCATGGCAACAGACTGTGATGTCACAGCGGAGGATTATGACTTGGAGTAGGGAGTAAGCTATAGCAGCAGATGAACTCAAAGTAAACTCTGAGGGACATCGTTCACATAGTCATACACACTTCCTTAGTAATAAATTATGGGAAGGAGAAATATATAAAATATAAATGGAATGCAAGCAGATGTGTACCTAATTATTATGTTTTTTAAAGTTTTCTTTGAGGCGTCAGTAGCTCTTTAACATGTAGCACTGTTTACTGTAGTTTTATTAAAACAATATTTAGTTTGCGCAACTGTTGACTTTTTAGGGTCACCAATGATTAAAATATCTTAGAAAATGGGCTTAAGAATTTAAGAAATCTGATTGGTTGGCAGGGGTACATTAACTTAGAGTGAGAGCCCTGTAAGTAAAAAGTACCAGCCATATCAACTAAGTGAAGTATCATGGTGCCTACCCTACTCCGTAATTGGATAAAACACCTTCTATCAATTTCAAATTGCTGCCATTTTTTTTTCTCGCTATGCGAGAGATACTCTTCCCAACACCCCCTAATTCAGTGCCAGAGGTAGTGTGAGCCCCCCCCAATTCCTGGTACTGCATTCTCGACTAGTATGCCCCCCGATCTGCTGCCCAAAAAAAGAACAACAAACTTCCAATGCACAAATCGACACAGTCCCTTCAAGAAATAAGCAGCAGTACCTAATGGTTCCTGTCCACATACAGGTCTGTTCTTCTTTGCAGCTCCTCCGGCTCCATACCTTCCACAAAGAGACTACATCAATGAAACAAATGGTACACCCCTTCACACTCCCAGTCCTTACAGCAAGCAGCAAGGACTGGTAACCACTAAAAAAAAAAACAGAAAGAAGTGAGCCCCGGTTATCAACGTAGGTAGTGAAGGCTGGGAAACTGAAAAGAAAGTCACTATAAAAATCCCTAAAGCAAACAGAAGGCACTTCCTCTTTTCGTACCTCAGGGTCAAATAAGGTCATGCTGCATCATGACATTCTGATGCTGACATGCTATGGGAAAAATTAAATGCTGTTTAAAACCATGGCACAGAACACTTGTCTCTTTTTTCATTTCTGCAGTACAATAACAGTGAAGCAGGGTACTTGTTCCAGGAGTAGTAGTAGGTGGAGAACAAAAATACAAGGGAATAGCTCTGTGAAAGGGTAGGTGACAGGACATGAAATACCCCAGAAAAGAGGGACTGCTTTACAAGCAAATGACTTAAACTTCTCTTTAATTCTTTTCTTTTTACTTTCTTCATTTTTTTAAAAATCCCGCACTAAACTGCCACAGTTAGCCCATTTTCTAAGTGCAATAATACCCCCCTGGACTGGTGGCATGGGCAATACCAGACCTTCCAGGGGCTATAAGGGCCCTGCTGGGTTGGGTCTCTTTACACCCCTGGGCGGTCTGGTATTGCCAAATACCACCCACCCTGATGGGTATTATTGCTTGCATAAATGTAGCATATAACACCAGTAGGTCCATATAATAACTGGTCTGAAATCTACTGCAACAGAACAGGAACACTAGGTTACTATCCATATAGTAACTGATTAAATGTATACAAAGCAGTCTGTCTATTATTAGAAAAATATGGCTTGGATTTTTCATATAAGGCCACTTACTGATAAGTTTGTGACAAGAGTAACTTAGTGATTGTTTTCCCCCCAGCTGGCATTGTAAACTAATGTTGTGGTCTGTGAACAGGGTACTAGTTCACATCTCATCAAGGGTTTATTGTGACCTTGTATTCCCCACAAATCCGTGCCCGCTGTTTTGTTTTGTATGCACACACACACGCGCTGCCTTTACATGCACACACGCACACTTAGTGCTTTCCATGTACTGTGAACTTCTGTACTTCGGAAATTATGCCTTCTTGTTCCAATTTGCTCAGTTGCTGATTTATAGCCCCATGCACTGCATAGGGCAGAAAGGCTTACAAAAATGTGGGCACTGCACTGCTTTTTCAGGTACTTGTAGTTCGCTTCGGCAACCCCATTCCTGCTTTCAACACAGAATTATATTTTGAACACATCATTTCTGCTTCATATATGTGTATGCGCTAGATCAAGCCAGCTGTAAAGAGGACAGAAAATAGTTTCTAATTTTAGAGCTCTTACCCTTACCCTCTACCCTCCGACAATGGCCTTCCTGCCTGCATACCCCCTTCCCTCTCACCTGCAGTGCTTATTTCTAAGATTGCCCTTGGCTGGTATGTCATGCTACCTAACATTTGGCACATTCTGAATTACTGGAATTTCCTAAGCCTCAGTCTCTTACTTCTTTTTATTGTGTAACTATGTATTATTATGTTGAACTTTGTATGTATGTATACCCCATTCCTTCGACGTGGAACCTTTGTAAATGAGAAGTTCCTGCTCAAAGGTATTTGTAATCCTAGATTTCAATAAAATAAAAATAAAAAATAACTGGCTGCTGCCAATGTTCCTATTTTTAGAAATTATACTCCTACCCCTAAATGATCCATATTTAATGGTACCTGACTAAACAGTGATACGAGAACTGTATTTTGCATTATTTTTTATGGGCAGCATTCTGTTACAGCTCTCCTCATAGAACCAGTGATCTGGGGCTAGATATTCAAATATATGGAAAAGCAGAGCACAAAGGTTTGCACTGCACAGCACCTAACCCAAAGGTTGCCATATTCAGTTGGATAGTGCACTGGTGCTATCTGATTAAATATCAGCCCGTGTCGGTGCAGTGCTAAGTCAAGTGGCACTGCCTCGAAATGGACTGGGGCTGGATGTAGACCATAGGGAACTGCACCACCAGACCAGATAGTACCAGGATCCATGGTGCAATATTCGGACGTAAAATGCAAATGAGGTCATTGGGCATGCAAGGCACTAAGGGGCCATTAGCATGCTCATTATGGGCTCATTTGCACTGGAGCATCGACACATTTGTGCCTGTCCTGTGGTTGCCTGCCATGTCAGTTATGGCAGTGAGCAGCCTCTCCCAACCCCAAACACCCATCCCCTCAATGTAAACGTACTCCCTAGTGGCACCCTCACCCTCTGATCACCCATCCTGGTGACTAGCGATATATCCCTGGTTTCTGGTGGCACCCCCACCACCAATCACCCATCTGAGTGACTAGTACTATATCCCTGATGTCTGGAGGCAGCCTCCACCCCATGATCACCCATCTGGGTGATTAGTAGTACATACCTGGTGCTCAGTGGCACCCCTGCCCCTCAAGCACCCATGCCCCATCCCTCATACATGTCCGTGGTGTCCAGTGGTACCCCCTCCCATCGAGCACTCATCTCAGTGCTGCCTTTGAGGCCCCTGTGGCTAGTGGCCCCACCCCAGCCTCCTGACCCATATTGTCCCCTGCCATCCAGGTGGACAGTGACAGCCCCCTCCCAATCCCTGACCCAGGTAACTGAGCAATCCGTGGCATCCACTGGACTCTCCACCCTTCAGTTGCCAACTGGACTGTGAGAAGCACCATTAGCTAGAAAATAACATCTACTGCTGTCACTACCCGGGATTGCTGGTGTGATTCCAGCAGGTGTTCTGGTGTGACACCCTATAGTGTGGTAAGCATGTACACATGGGGATCCCACTGCCAGGGATTATCATTGCACTGACTGTGCACTGCAAGTACAGGATGCCACCCAACAGAGAGAGGTGGAACCAGTGAACACTGGCATGGCTGTGGACTCCACTTGCTCTGCCCACACCCAACATGCCACCCAACCAACCCCCCCATACCTAAACTGGCATGGCCATGTGGGGAGCCAATATGGCAGTCAATACAGCTCTCCTCTCATCTCCTTGGTCAGCCACCATATGGGATGACAGGAGTGCACGTACAGTACAGTATACAATATCCCACATGGGGGGGGCACTGGTTGCCAGGGATCACTCAGCTACCTAGGCCAGGGATTGGGAAGCAGATGCCACTTTCCACCTGGGTGGCATGGGACTGTGCAGACCATGATGCCAGGGCAAGGGGGGAGCTGCTAGCTGCAGGGGCCTCAGTGGCAGCACCGGGATGAGTGCTCGGTGGATGGGGAGAGTTCCACTGGATGCCACAGACATGTATGGGAGATGGGAAACAGGTGGTCGGGGTGGTGGGTACCACCGAACATGAGGAATGTACTACTTTTTATTTATTTATTTAAAATTGGTGACCTGGAAAGGCACACTGAACCGAGGCTTATTTCCAGGTCCGACCTGTGTGCGACTACTAATCACTTGCATGGATGATTGGGAGATAGGAGGTACCACTAGTCACCAGGGCATTCATTGTTTCACCTGGATAGGGTTCAGGGGATGGGGGGTGGGCAGCTGCAGTACTCTGTCCCACCACCAAGGCCTTGCACCCCATTAAGTCTAGGTTTGCAAAGGCAGTATCCTGCACCCACTTAGTTGGCATTTGTCCAAACCACTGAATTTGCCACTGCACCCCATGCGGGGGAAGACCCACTCATTTGCATGGTCACAGTGGTATGTTAGCACTCAGCCACTAATGAATTTTGTGCACACTGTGAACATAGACCCGACCCATGAATCAGATACAAAACCCAGTTAGTGTGGGCCAACACCCCTTAGCACCTGCATTAACATTTGAATATCTGGACCCTGGAGTTTAAACTGTAGCACAGTTTGTTTACAGAACTCTGAGCATTAGTCCAGCCCAGTGGTGCTGAGGGTTGAGGCACTAGACGGCACACCTAATGCTGCGCTGGTGACCCTGGTTTGGGAAAGAACTCGGGATATCAAGGATCAGCTGGGGGGAGAGGAGCTGGATCGAACTATCATCTGACAGCTCTCCTCTCCTGGCGCAGGATGGGCATTAATCTGGTTAGCGGACGGTGTTGGGAGGGGAGAACACTGTTTGGTGTTTGGCAGAAGCCGTGTCTCTGCATGGCTTCATGCTTGGACTCAGTCCTACATGCCAGTGCTCTCATGGAGGGGGGGGGGGTAGGGATTGAAAGAGTCACTCATGTAACCAAGCAAAATCCCTTACTCTACTGCCGTGCTAAATGATCCCTGAATAGGGAGAAAAGGTCATAATGCTGAGCCCTTGCCAGCAGGTGGGGGCGAAAAAAATGTGTAATAAAAAAAAAGAATTCTATGCATTGTTTTGATTGGTCAATAGCTCATGTTTAGGATTCTTAAAATAAACCATGACATAGTGAAACTCCAAATAATGGGTTCTATGAAGAGGACTGTGCAGAATGTTGCCCATAAAAAGTAAACAGTTGAAAACATAATTGTTCACATCAGTGTTCATCCAGGTACCATTAAGTAAGTAAGGTGGGTCATTTAGAGGCATTAATCTCATTTCTCTTAATATGAGCATTACTAACTGCTGCCAAACAATTCCCATCCACTTTAAATTCCTAATCCAGTATCAACCCACACATGCAGTGACACTCTTTTTCGATCAGGGAATTCTAAATATACCAGCTGATCACTGTAGTTTACACTCACCAGGATTTCCTATGACAGTTGCAATACTTGGTCTGTATGTTTCTAATGTGCAACTTACTGGTAATAGCTTCACTTTTCTAAATGTACATTTGCACAGTTTTTCAGGAATGCTTGACATGGCTGTGCCTGTGTTAGTTTACATTTTGCTTGTTACACCTTTAAAGTAAGAGGGTTTGTACTCTCGAACTAACCTGTGGCTGGTTATCAGCAGGTGCCCTGGTTATCGGTCCAGTATTGAACTTGTGATCCAAGGTTGAGGCTGTCCGTTGATGAACTTGTGAGACCAAGGAGAAGAGGACCAGTTGATGGACTTGGAGGACTGGCGGTACTTTGATCCGCATTCCGCCTGTGTGTTTGGCGTGTGCCGCAGTTTTGTTCCATATTGGATCTGTGCGCCATGGTGGAGGTGCTGCTGCTGTCCCGTTGACGGACTGGTGAGACCGAGGAGAAGAGGATCAGCTAATGGACTTGAAGACAGCAGCTTGATTTGTAGCTGGGTGGTGCCAGCCCCGATCTGTCGGGTGGACTGTGCATTAGTCTGTGGTCTGGGCCCTTAGCCGCCAGGGAGTCGGTGGTTGGAGCTTTTGGTCCCTATGGATTCCTGTGGAACCTACCAGTTGGTGGGTTCAGACGGGGACAGCTGCTGCAGTCCTGGGTCAGCTGCCTGTACAGATTTTTCGGGGCTCACTCCTGACTTCAGAGTGATTGTTTTATGGAAGAGGACTTTCGGGACTCCTTCCCCTACTTTGGGCTATGTTATGGCTGAATTCCCCCTGATGATGCAGTGGTAGACTGCTATAGTTCTATTAAGAAAGAAAGAAATTAAAGCAACGAACAAGTTCTACGAGTTTTAGAGATGACCGAGTTTTTGGGATTTGTTATTTGTGTTGGATTATTGAATTCTTTCGTTTGGATTTACATCGAACTGGATGTACTTAGTGACTCTCCTTCATTTGGATGACTTCTCTCCTGGTCTTCTTTTAGTTTTTTGTTTTGTGGTCTCCCGATGGTGAGAGGACCACGGAGTCCACATTTTATATTTATTTATTTTCTTTATTTAATGTTATGTTAATGTCTATTTTAGTTTGTGTTGATTAATTTATTTATTTTGGACAGTGCCTGGAACTCCCCTTTTCCCTGGCTGTGAGAGGGCTTGGGAGGGGGTTAATTTATATGTGTGTTTGCGTTTTACATCCTGTAACAGGGGATTGTAATATTATTATGTTTGGATTTGAATTCATCCAAACAGCCGGAGTAGGTAGTATTTTATGTTTATTTTAGTTGGTGGGGATTGTTGTTTAATTATATTAATGTTTTTTGGGGTTTTTAGGAATTTTTAATCCTAAATTGTAGCTCTGTTTTGGATTAATTCAAGAAATTTGGGTTTTGTGCTTTCCCCATTGTTCTTTGTAATTAATTAGTAGAATGAGTTTGCTTGCCCCCCTTGTCCTGTGCTATTCAGCTGCTGCCCTTAGTGCCCTCTGCCCATTCTCCCCCGCCTGTTCATACCTATCAGCATTGCCGAGCACTGGGGATTGCTACTGCAGAGAGGGACAGGGGGTGGGCGGAAGCGTCAGACAGCGGAGTTCCGAAGATAGTGGCGCTCTCCCATTGGGGTGGTTAGGACCAGAAGACACCCTGGGGCAAAATGGTGCCTGAAATGTGATGATTCAGTTCTGGTCCCCATACCCAAGGGCACCTCTTTTATGGGAGGGCAAGTAGCTGGGATGGCTCACCAACATCGTACAGCTTGGGTGCTGTTGTGCAGTGCCAGATCTATTTGGAACAAAACTGCTCTCATCGCAGATTTTGCTGGAACAACAGATCTGGTTTGCATTACCAAGACCTGGTTGGATGGGAATGCTGCCCCTATTTTGGAGGCAGCTATCCCCTCTGGGTACTCGGTTATACATCGCCCGAGATTGGACCATGGGGGGGGGTTACGGTCTGTTTCAAGACCGAATTGGGCCTAACTGGGGTACCAGTTGAGGAGGCCACATCATTTGAGTGTACTGTGGTAACTGGTGTGGGGTGCAGGATAGCACTCATCTACCGTCCACCAGGTGATGAGAAGCTGTTCCTGCAGGAAGTAGCAGACTTCGCTGCCGACATGGCATTGGAGTCTCCCATACTGATGGTTCTGGGCGACTTCAATGGCTGGGTCGATGACCAATTCTCGCTTTTTGGACAACACTTCCTCCAGTTGATGACATCACTGGGCTTTACACAGGTTGTTTCCTCAGCCACTCACAATGGTGGTCACTCTCTTGATTTGGTCTTCCTCCTGGGAATCCAGGCCTCCGACTTGGTGGTGGAACCTGTCGGTTGGTCCGATTACTATACCGTTGGGTTCAATTTCTCTGCCCCCCTGGGTAGGTTGACCTCTGTGGAGATGGTCAGTTATCGCCCTTTGTGGGACGTGGTCCCTGAAGACCTGGCGGTGGTGATTGACCTCTCGATGGTTGGCGAGACCAGCACAGATCCTGAGCTGTTAGTCAAGGCCTATAATAGGACCATTTCTTTAGCTCTTGATTTGTTTGCTCCTGTTCATGTTCGCCCCTTCTGCTTTGCCCCGGGGCCCCATGGTTTGACTGGACTCTGAGGGAGTTGCGTAGGTTGGGGCGTAGGTTAGAGCGCAACTGGCGGAGGTCTTCCTTGGATGCTAACCACCTTATTTTGTAAGAGCATTATAAACTCTATCAAACAGAAATTTCCAATAAGAAGGCAGAATTCCTGCCCAGGGAAATTACTGCTGCACGGCACTGACCGGCTTAACTCTCCGAATTGTGGACAGGCTGTGCAACCCAGCCTGTCTGCAGTTCCATCTAGCTTTTTCACAAATTGAGCATGATGAGATCACTTGTTTCTTTGCGAATAAGGTGGCCAACATCAGGCAGGAGTGCTGTCAGCTTCACTCTATGGGGGATGCGGTTGGTCGGTGCTTAGTCACAGAGACTGGAGTTTCCTGGAGTACCTTTGATCCGTCGGAGTTTGTTGACATTATGAGGTTCATCCAGGAGATGCATCCCACATACTGTAGTTTAGATCTGGGCCCTACTTCCCTGATTTTGGGTTGTAGTGATATCATTGGCCTGGTCTTAGCTCGGATTGTCTGGTGCTCTTTAGAATCGGATGAGTTCCCTAGCTCCCTGAAGGAGGCGGTGGTGACACCCCTCCTGAAGAAAGCTTCTCTGGACCTAGAGAACCTAGCAAACTACAGACCTATCTCTAACCTTCCTTTTGTGGGAAAGGTTATTGAGAAAATTGTGGCAGCTCAACTGAAGAACCATTTAACCATCCATAATTTATATGAACCTCTCCAATCGGGATTTGTAAGAGGCATAGTACTGAGACTGTTCTGGTTCAGGTGCTCAATGATCTCCGGATGATGAGAGATTAGAGAAACTGCTCCATCTTGGTACTCCTTGATTTGTCATCAGCTTTTGACACTGTGGATCATGGGGTTCTGCTCGAGCACCTGAGGTCCATCTGTGGGCTGTCGGGGACAGTTCTCAGATGGTTTACATCTTTCCTCACTGGTAGAACTCAGAGAGTTGTCTTGGGAATATTTTCTTCTGAGTCTTTCTCTCTGCCTTGTGGGGTACCTCAGGGCTCTGTGCAATCTCTCATATTATTTGCAGTGTATATACTGCCCCTAAGAGACATTGTAAGACGGTATGGGCTGAGGGTTTCACTGCTATGCTAATGATACCCAGCTCTACCTGTCTTTTGCCCCCAACCAGGTTAGTGCTATCTCGGTACTGAATAGCTGCCTTGTAGAAATCCAAGATTGGATGAGTTCTAGTGGTTTAAAGTTGAACGCAGGAAAGACTGAGGTTTTGGTGGTGGACCCAGGTTGTAGGACAGAGGGGTTGAGGACTGATCTCCCCTCTGGTTTAGTCCTGGGGGGGATTCAGATTCTTACCTCTGAGCAGGTGTGTGACCTGGGAGTGGTGCTTAATGATGGGCTGACCCTTCAACATCAGGTGTCGGCAGTCGTCAAGCTGGCCTTTTAGCATCTTAGGAACATTGCTAGAATCAAGCACCTCGTTCCATCCAGCGACCTGCCTGTTTTGATCCACGCCTTTGTGACATCGCGCCTTGACTACTGTAACTCCCTTTACCTAGGGCTTCCTGGGGTTGATATCTGCTGCTTGCAGCTAGTATGGAACGCTGCGGCATGTTTGTTGACTGGGGTAACCAGGAGAACTCACATTACCCCAGTGCTGCGCGATCTGCACTGGCTGCCTGTTCAGTGGTGGATCACCTTTAAGGTAGGTTTATTAACTTACAAAGCCCTACACGTACAGGGTCCTGACCACTTGAAAGAGCTTCTGGTTCCTTACACCCCCCTGTGACGGCTCCACTCGGCTGACGAGGGGTTGCTGGAGATTCCGAGGGTTAGCCTAAAGTCATCTGGTGCTTGTGCTTTTGTGTTTGTTGCCCCTACCCTCTGGAATTCTCTGCCCCATCAGCTATGGGAGTGCAGGACTGTGAGGTGCATTAAGCAGGCACTGAAGACCTTTTTGTGGGGTAAAGCCTACCCCAAACTTCTCTGATTCTTTGATTTTATTGATATTTATTGTACTTTCTGTTTTTATCTAATTGTGCAGCGCCTTGATTTTTGAAAGGCGCTACATTAAATACAATTTATTATTATTATTATTAATGGCTCCCATCATATAACATGGCTTTACATACTCCTGATCATCAGTCCCAACAGAGGATATGTTGTGCAACTAGGTGATGTTCCACATGTTGTTCAGAACTGCAAGAAGGCAAAGTCTGGTGTTCAGATGTGACAGGTACTGTAGTGATTCCTTGAAGGAGCTGTTTGTGTATGTGAATTTATGGCCAGTTGATGTGATGCAGTCTGTCTGCAGACCTGGGCCAGGTGACTCATCTGGTGGTTGAGACTAGACTAAGGTGACTTGAACCAGCAATGCTGTGGTGGACGTTTCATTTCATTACACTGCTAATGAGTGGCCTTTGAGAGCACTAACTGTGTAGTAGCAAGCACTGGCCTTGGCAGCTCCAAGGCATTTGTTGAAACTTACTTTATTTTGCTGTTAATCATTTTTATTGACTTTCTAGCATAACTGACACTATCCAGGTGAGAGAACCAAGTACATACCAACACTCAGGAACAGGAGATATATAATATACCAAAATACAAACATTGGTAGGAGGACAAAGCAAGTCAGCACTATCAACATGAGAACAGAAGTAGGGACAAACTCGGAGAAAGGCAGGCCAGGTTGAGTTGGGCTCACATCAGCAAAGGAGGGAGCCAACAAGGGGTAAGGGGGAGGGCAAGGGAAGGGGAAGGAGTTATAGTAGAAGCATCAGAGGGGAAAGTCCCCACTAATGGTGATGAGCTACAGATAACCCAGCTGTGGTGCTCAACAGTTTTATGGTACTAAAACAGCAGCCTGTAAGGAACCAAGGAGGGACCATGTAACACATCCCACCCGCTGGACACACAGAATCAACTTAGGTGGGGTGGTAGGATGAGGTAATGCCCCCTATTCCCTGACCTCTAGGGAAAAAGCCTGAAGGTATGTTTTAATTTAGTTCTGCTGTTGTCACTGTTGCCAGTTGTGCCTAGTCACTTCAGGGTTATTGCCTATATAACCTGCCTTATGCCAGGACATTTCAGTACGTGAAGAATTCAGTGAATGGTGGAAAAACTCTTAATTGATAATATCTCATAAAAAGAGATCTCTTAATTCTTCATCCTGGCTGGTTTACAATTTTCAAGAGGAAGCTAGCCACTTCAAATGTGTACTCATTTTACTTGGTTGCTGTCTTCAGCTGCGAAAGTTAGATCTTCAGCAATCACATTAGACTTTGACAGATAATAGTCTCTCAGGGCTGTGACAAGCTCTGAAAAGGAAGTCTTGCCTGGTTTCTTTGCAAATAAAAGATCTCTAATCAGGGTAAATCTTTTTGCTTTAACCACTGAAATGAGAAGGGCTAATTTAAGTTCATCCTCAATATCGCCTGCTTCTAGAAATTACTGTACTCTTTCTCCACAATTTGAGGAGCAATCTCTGGAGTTGTCAAAATTCATCTTACTCCTTGCTGGAACTTGACATCTGCTACTCTTGATTCTCTACTGCCTTGTCACCAAATACTGTTTCGTATGAAGAAGAAAAGTAGTTAGTTCTCACAAAACACAATTATTTTATTACTTTGGTAAATAATCAGGACATATACAGGGTGGAGACTGTCCAGAGGAGGGCAAATAAAATGGTGCAAGAGCTGTATCAGAAACCCTGTGAGGAGAGAGTAGAGGACCTGGATATGTACACCCTGAAAGAGAGGAGGGAGAGAGAAAATTTAGAAAAGCTGTGAGGAAGTACTTCTTCACTGAAAGAGTGGTGGATGCCTGGAACAGTCTTCTGGCTGAGGTGGTACGTGAGAAACAGTGGTGGGCTTCAAGTATATATGGGATAGGCACAGGAGAATCTTAGTTGGGAAGCAATGAAGGGCGGGAGCTGGAGATTAAACAGGGCCTGTGGTGACAGGATAGGACAGGCAGGGAAAACGGGAAGACTGCGTGAGCCAAGAGGATCTTCTCCGTTCTAATGCACAGTCTGATGCTGTACAAATAATTACTTCAGTTTTCAATCACATTTATTTATTTATTTAAACATTTTTTAACCGGGAAAGGCACGCTGAGCCGAGGCTCGATTCCAGGTAGAAAGTGTTCCCTACACAAGGCCCACAGCAGGTGATAGTCTCCTACAAGCAGACATGGGTGCGGGGTGCATATTTAAGTAACACAACACCAGGTTGTGCATTGGAGAAAGAGTATTATGAGCTCCTGGACAGCCCACGTTCCAGTTGCCTTGGTGTTGCAGCTGGTTAGCATGACCAGAATGGTATTCTGGGTGGCCTGGGTTCAAATTTCAGCTGAGGCTCTTACTTCTTTCTCTCCTCTGATTGTATGTATTTCATAAATATGCATACCCCACCTATGTGATTGAAAAATGAAGTAATTATTTGTGCAGCACCAGGTTGTGCATTGAAGAAGGAGTAATGTGTGCTCTAGGACAGCCCAGGTTCCAGTTGTCTTGGTGGTGCAGCTGGTTAGTGCGACCGGAACGGTATTCTGGGCAGCCTGGGTTCAAGTCCCAGCTGAAGCACTTACTTCTTTCTCTCCTCTATTTGCACGTGTTCCATAAATATGCATACCTCACCCATGTGATTGAAAAATTGTAGAAAGTGTTCCTTACAGAAGGCCCACAGCAGAGGATAGTCTCCTACAAGAAAACAGCTCGCATCCTAGGTCGATTATAAAAAGCATCCTCTATGGAGAATTTCTCTGGCTCAGATGTAACTGCATGTTTGATGCAATCTCCTAAATAGAATCATGATTGATGGCCCTGAGGAGGGGGACTATGCACTAGATACAGTACAGAGTGCCCTTGAGAAAGTGAGAGTCCAACCAAGGAGGAATTTATTTATGCTGAAACCTGACAAAAATCCCCAAGTACAGGATCAGCCAATCACAATGGTGATGGGCTATCACAACAGGGCAAATGATATTAAACAAATAATCCACTAGCACCGGACAGTACTAAGTGCTGATGACAGCCTCTGTCCTCTGGTAGGAACCTCCTCCCAAGTTGCATTCATGGAAGGTAAAATGATAGGTAGCCATGTGACTAGTAACCTCTATACAGCAAGGAAAACCACATCAGTGACTCAAAGAGCAGGGTTTAATAAGTACAGATTTTGCAGTGTCGGCAGTTGAGAATTCACTGGCAATAGATCTGAACACCTGATGACAGGGGAGAGATATGTTGGTTAAATGAGTATATAGATTGCCAAACACATTTTGTGTGTATGTATGCTGGTACAGTACCCATGCAGACTCATTTATGCTGGACATACCATCCACCCCCAGAATTGCCACATCCAGGAGCGTATAAGAGCCATCATCAATAAACATGAGAATAGGTCAACAGATGATGCTAGATTGAGGCCTAACAGACCCATGGTGAATGTTTCATCCCAGGGACCAGGACTATACCAACATTTCCATGGTTCACAGATCCTATAGTCACTTAGACCTTCAGTTGATATTCCCACAAATAACTCAGGCTGCTCTCGATTCATCCATTCTCCCTATGGTCATATCTGACCATGCTCTGGTCCAACTCCAAATATCCTGGGGCCCCTCAGTAACTACCTCTCCCTCCTGGAGGCTAGACCTCTTCATACTCAGAGATCCAGAGTTTATTCCTTGGGCTAAGAAGGATGCCACTTCTTTCTTCAAGGAAAACCTTATAGAGGACATCTCGGCTGGCAATACTTGGGAGGTCTTTAAGGTGACCATGAGGGGGTAAATCACTGGGTATGCAGCAAGCAGACACAAAAAAAGTGAGAAACAACTTCAGAAGTTAGAGACAGATCTCAAAGCAGTGGAGACACAATTTAAAGCCCAACCTAACCTCAATCCACATTCTACCCTAGGATGTAAGGTCATGGAGCTTAGAATGAAGAGCAACATATTATTATCCAGAAAAGCAGGGATCTCAATTTTAAGACTGTGGTAGGGGTGGGGGGTTCTGGCCAATCAGTTGCGGAAGCAGCAATCTGAAAGGTATATTGCTGGCCTCAAAGGGCCTAGGGGACAGGTTCAATGCAAACCGCAAAGGGTTAATTCCATTATGAAATATTTCTACGCGACTTTGTACTTAACCTCTCATCAACAAACCCACAAGGGGATTCAAACCATTTTGGATGAGGTCACCTTGCCAAAACTGACCACACGGCAGGTAGCCCTGCTTGACTCCCTCTTAGTCACGCAAGAAGTTGCACAAACCCTGAACTCCCTGAAAAGGAAAAATCCCCAGGAGGTGATGGATTTCTGGTTGAGTTTCTACAAGCTCTAGCCCCAATAATATCCCTTATACTCTGCAAGGTCTATTCTGAAGCAGAAGACCTGGGTACCTTCCCACCTATTCTTAGAGAAGCAGTAGTAACAGTCCCCCCAAAAAAGAGAAAGACCCCACATTACCCATAAGCTACAGGCCCATCTCCTTAATAAATATGAACAGTAAATTGTATGCCAAAGCTTTGGCCTCAAGATTAAACCTGCTGCTCCCTTACCTAATACACCCTTCCCAGGTGGGATTTATACAGGGCAGATACAGTGCAGACCATATTTGCTCTCTGGTCAACTTTATGCACACAGCAAATAGTTTACCCTCCCATGCGCTGTTCTAGCCATAGATTTTAAGAAGGCCTTCGACTCCATTCTTTGGGACTATTTAAACCAAATGCTGAAGCATCTAAGAGTTTGGGAAATGTTTTCAATCTTGGGTTCATTCCATTTACTTCCTCCCTACCATCCATGTTCTGATGAACTCCCTTCTTTTCGACTCCTTCCAACTGGAGAGAGGAAAACCAGGCAAGGTTATCCATTGTCCCCTCTGCTCTTTGTCCTTGCCATTGAGCCATTAGCAGTAGCTATCAGGCAACATAGAGACATACAGAGAATGAGACTGGGAACCAACAATATCCTACCTTTATGTATGTGGATGACTTGTTAGTCCCCCTGGCCAACATAAACAAACCACTACAACCCCTCTTACTCCTGTTACAATGTTTCATGGAATGTTCAGGGTTGATAGTAAATCAGACAAAAATTGAAGTCTTGCCTCTTAACCAACTCTGTCACCCCAATGCAATACCCCTGCATGGTTTGAGATGGGCCCTGAATGGGATAACATAGCTGGGAATAAGAATAATCCCTGACATCAGTTGCCTGTGGAATATCAATCTACAACCCCTTCTGGCAACTTGTAAACAGAATTTGACAGGTGGAGACTACTTAAGCTCACCATTGCTGGGAAAATCGCCACCATTAAGATGGTGACAGCTCCCAAACTGTTTGACTTGCTGTCTCATCTCCCACTGGATGTCCCTGCAGACTGGTATAATAAAATAGATAAAATAATTGGAAACTTCTTGTGGGAGGGGAAAAGGCTGAGGTATAGTCACAATAAACTAAGGGTCCACTGGAAAGAGGGGGTATGGTGTCTTCCATGGACAGAAGAGTACAAAGTGGCTTTTCAGACAGTGCAAACTTTACACTGGTTTAGACCTTGATCAGAGGAATACCCTCAATGGGTACAGATGGAACAGGTACAGAGTGGAGTAAACACATTCTTCTCATTATTATTATACTCTGTTTCAAATAAACATGTTAATATCACCCCACCATAAGGCCTACAACTCAGTACTGGTACCAGCTTCACTGTAAGCTGGGCACTAATCCACTCACTACAAAATATGCTCCGCTATGGCACAACTCCAGTATTTTAATAAATCATAAGCCTGTCTTCTGGCCTCAATGGGTTGTCAAGGGCATACAATACTTAAAAGACATATTAGTACCCGATAGCTTGATGATTGCCACCTTTCAGACACTATAAGCCCGGGGTCCATCTACAGACATTTGGAGATACAGTACCCCCAAATCAGAAATGCAGTTAAAACTCATCTTCACTCAAGAGACGGTGTTACCAGACCTGCTCCCGTAACCACCTGGTTACTCTTACCTAAAGGGCAGGCCAGCAAGGTGTGCTCTGCTCTCAGAGACAAGATACCTAGTCAGTCACTGGAGTCCAAGACAAGATGGGAGGAGGCCATGTACATTATAATAACAGAACAGCAGTGGAGCTGATACTGGAAATGTAGCCATAATACCTCTACTGATGCCAGAAGCAGACTGATTCAAAATAAGATACTCCACTCCTGGTACAGAACTCTGACATTTCTCTATGCAGCTCAACTGCTTAACATTGACAACTGCTGGAGGTGCCAGAAGTACAGGGGAGACCTGTACTCCCATTTTAGGGTCCTGTCCCATGCTCCAGTCTTTTTGGAGACATATATGTCAACTGGGCACGCAAATACGCCACATAAAAAACCCAATCAGCTGCTCTGTTATTATTAGGCATCACATCTGAAGCTCCTCCCTTACCCTTCCATGAACAAAGGTGGCTAGCACTGCTAAGCATGCAGGCTAAAAGTTTGATCCTATGCAAATGGTTCAGTATTAATGTCCCCAACATTCATGAAGTTCTCACTTCTCTATCGCAAATTGCAGAAATGGACAAATTAATTCAGGTGGCGTCCAATAATCTTTCCTAATTTCAAACCTGCTGGCAGTCTTTTATGGCATTTACGAAACCAAGAGCAGGTATAGGTTACGTTTTCCTAACTTTTCCCTACCCTTAAGTTATAGTAATAGAGATGGACTGGCACCACACACACATATATATGATACACCTCATATGCTATCTTCTGTATTGTACATAGTTGTTTTAGTTTATATTACTTTACTTATTTTATTTAGTTCTCAATTCTTTGTGGCTGTATGTCTGTTTCCTTTCCAGGGCAAGAGGCCCCTAGAATTCAAATACCGATATAGTATTAAATGCACTGTTTAAGCACACATGTTACAAGTTAGCCTTGTCCCCTGAGGAAGCCTCTAGTCAAGGCAATATATAGGGGTAGCTGGTCAGTGTTCCTGGAATATGCACATTAAATACATTTTTGTGAGTTTATGGTCCTCAACAGTTGTGCGTGCTGTTTGTTTTTTGTTTTGTCCCTGTCAGTACAGGGCAACATATAAACATAGAATGTGATGGCAGATAAGGACCGCTTGGCCTACCCAGTCTGCCCATTTTGCTACCTAATGGATAAGCTGCAGATCCTAGTTAACCAACAGCCTACTTCCTATTACCCCTACCCCCTAGAATTGCCTTATGTCTGTCCCATGCATTCTTGAATTCCTCCACTGTTTTTGACTCCACAACCTCCTCAGGAAGGCCATTCCATGCACCCACCACCCTCTCTGTGAAAACATACCTCCTCACATTACCTCTGAGCCATCCTAGCATCTAATGGACTGTGGAGTGCTTCCCCCGCTTCTTCTTCATCTACCATCATAGTTGCCTTTTGCTATACTGCCACCACCTTGTTGCAGTCTTTCCTCAGGTATGGGCTGCAGTACCTTGCACAGTATTCCAATTGCAGGTGACCTTTACAGTGGGAGGATCACCTCCTACCTTCTACTACTTATACCCCTCCCAATGCATCTCAGCATTCTGTTTAATTTGCTCACTGCCCTGTTGCAATGTGCTGCCATTTTTAGGGTCTCTGATAACATGAACCCCAAATCCTTTTCTTCCAAAGTGCTATACAACACCATCACCCTCCATTTTGTATTGCACTCTTGGGTTTTTCCCCAGTGGGCATTACTTTACATTTTTTATCATTAAAGTTTACCTACCAAGTGAATTTGTGAGGACTAAAGGATCCTGCAGGGGAAAATCATGGGTACTGCTTAACATGTATGCCTCCAATAATAACAGGGAGAGATTCACCTTTCTCAAACGGTACCTGCTTTGCACGTCAGTAGATCAGAGGGCCCTTATTTATAGTGGGTGGTGATTTCAACTGTGCCCCCCAACCCGAGTTGGACAGGAGTGGTTCAGGGAACAGGGATCCCCAGGGGAAGGTAGAAAATTCAGGAGATTGCTGACAGAGTTGGGTATTACAGATGTATGGAGATATCGCCACGTGAGGGAATGTAACTATGCGTTCTTTTCATACCCAAACCTCACAGTATTCCTGTATAGATTTTTTCCTGCTGCCCACAGAGTGGCTTCACCTAGTTCAGCATAACAACATTAAGCAGATTACAGCCTTGGACCATGCCCCGGTGGCCTTGGACCTAGTGGTGGAACCCATTTATAAAAATCCTTTCTGGAGACTTAACGTCTTCCACCTCAATGACGTGGTCTGGGTCAAACTTTAGCCATAGTAGTACAAAAATACCTTAGAATAAAGAGGGAGGGGATACCCCTGAGGCTAACCATTCAGATGTGCTCCAGGTGACGTTAAAGGGCCTCTGCATCCAATATGTATCCCATTAAAAAAAAAAAAGGAGAAGGAACATCAGAGAATAGACTTAGAAATTAAGATATTCGATGCTGAGGCAAAGCATAGGATCACCCTAGACCCACGGGTTAAAGATCGAATTAAAGAGTATCAAGATAAATTAACTAGGTGAACTTAACAAAAATAGAGGGGGGAGTGCGGTATACCCAGCAAAGATACGATGAGGCAGGCAACGAGGCCGGAAAGCTGCTGGCACACAGCTTAGGCAGCAAACTATCAGTAGGGCAGTGTTAAAGATCAAGTGAGGGGAGCACACAGACATAACTTACACAAACCCAGCAGATATCTCCCACACATTTGAGTCTTACTATACAAAATTATACGCAGCCTTCTGGGGGGCAGAAGATGACAAGGACTTGCAGGAATTCTTGTCTTCTGTCAGTTTGCAGCAGCTCACAGAGGAAGATGGGGATGGGTTAAAAGCTCCACTCTCTCAGTCAGAGATTTTATCTGTTATAAAAAAACTTAAAAAGTAATAAGACTCCAGGGGTGGATGGCCTTCCAGTCAAATTTTTATAAAAAATTTGGGGAGCAATTGGCACCGGTTCTCCAAGCAACCTTTAACAATATACTAGACGGAGAACAGGCACCAGACTCCTTGAGACAGGCACAGGTCACGGTTGCCTAAGCTTGGGAAGATCCCCAGCTTTGCAGTTCATACAGGCCTATATCCATCCTCCCGGTTGATATGAAATTATTTATATCCATTCTGGCAGGCAGGCTGCAGAGCTGTGTACAGAGTTTGGTGGGCCTGGACCAAACTGGCTTTATAAAAGAAAGGGTATTACAAGACAATATCTGAAGGGTCCTTAATATATTTTCATCCCAAAGGAATTCTGAATTGCAATTAGCATTTTCCGTAGATGCCAAAAAGGCATTTGATAAGGTGTGGTGGGAATACCTTACAGGGGTTCTCAAATTTTGATCAGTCATCCACCTACTGTATGTGACTAATTTTGGGTCGCCCCTGAAGAAGGGACTTTCTTGTCTCAGTGGACCTACCTGGTCACCAAAATTCAAATAAATAAATAAAATAAATAAATAAATAAATAAAAGGTAGATTGGCACAATTTGTGCTCATTGCAGCATCCTGGGTGGCACTTTCTTTACAGAAAGTGAGACATGCATCACTTTTTGTCACCAGCTGCCGTAAAGAAGCGACACTGCTGTAAATACATCAAAGCTTTAGAAAACAGCATCTAAACACTTTGGGATCACACAGGCTTCACCCACAATTAGGAATTCTGCCTGTGTCATGCCGTGTGTTTACTTTTTGTTTATGCACTCATTTCCAGGTCATGCTACTACCCAGCCCAGAGCCCTGGCATTTCTGGCACCTGCAACCCCTCACCCTTTTAATCCCTCATCCATTTTATCCCTCGACCATTTACCCCTCAGCTTACTCCTGGAGGCAGACCCCCATAACTGGGGCAGTGTTCAGAGGAATGGTTGGCCACTCTATCTAGGGCCCTCCAAAGTAGGGGGAAGGGGATGACTAGTCACTGGAGCACAGGCCCAGGTATACCTTCTTCATGTCACCCTGGTGTTTTTCCTCTTTATTTCCACTAGCAGGTGCCAGTCCCTTCCCACACAGATGTGGCGATCAAGGAACGTCAAGTGTGCTCAAGCACTAACACTGCACCATTGCCTGTAGTCATCCAGAAAGAGACACAGAAACATAAAACTTGCCAGCAGATAAGAACTGCTTGGCCCACCCAGTCTGCCCATTTTATCGCTGCCTATACTATCACCTGACATCCTACCTGATCTCTGGCTACTTCCCACCTGCTGATTTCCTAACAAGATTCCTTTGTGTCTATTCTATTCCATGCATGCTTGAAGCTCACCACTGTTTTCACCCTTACTACCTCCACTGGAAGACTGTTCCAGGCATCCACCACTCTTTCAATGAAGTAGTTTTTCCTGACATCCCTCCTAAATTTCTCTCCTTCCAGCTTCCTATATCCTCTTGTCCTGGTGCACCTTCCCATCTGAAAAATACTTTCCTGCTGCACCCTGTTCACTCCTGTGAGATACTTGTAAGTCTCTATCATGTCCACCCATTCCAGGGTGTATATATTGAGATCCCACAGTCTCTTGGATGGTAGTGTTATATCAGGGACTGCAATCCTCCCTCCCCATGGTATGCAAGCATCTTGTGGGGGTGCTTAATCCTTCCTCCCCCATCACCCTTCGATGACTCAAGTTCGTTCTCGAACCCTGGTCACCTGCATCAGGTGTGGTAATGCTACCTTTGCATCACGGCTTTTAAAAATCCTGCCAATGTGTATGTTAAAAGGTTTTTTTAGCACAGCAGCCCCTCTTTGAGTACTAATCTGTGCACCATAGCTTGTGTAAGTACAGCTGTCACCACTGCTACACCCTTCCCACCCTCACTTCCAGCATTATGAATAACATGCCACTGTCCGCTACTGTATTGCCTTTTGTGTGTGTGTGCGTGTGTGCTGTGCAAAAGTCTCTGTTTTTGAAATCAGTTTGGAGAATTAGCCAAAGCAGATCTCTAACAGAAGCACTGTCTGCTCAGATCAGGCTCTGGCTTCATTAAAATGCACCCAGTACATCTGGAACCAACTTCAGTCTTTTGAGCTCAATCACCGAGTAGACGGCATTTCATACATTTTAAATGAACGCAATTTATTGCCAACTATAAAGGCTTAAAACCCAGGAGAAGAAAGAGCAGAGAAAGGAGAAGTTAAACCCAAACTATTTCCCATTTTCAGTCTCTTATATAGGGCTGAATTCCAGTCTCATGACGGTTTTTTTTTACGATGCCAGAAATACAGAGAGACTGAAACTACATTTAGCACCAGGACTGAGGTTAATAAACTTTGAATAGTATGCTCACCCCCACCTTAAAACAAAGTCAAGCACCAGTGAGGCTAAAACAAAAACACACGTTATTCTGTAAAATTGCCAGCTTGTCCTATTTAAATTGCTAGGATTTTATCATTCCGATTATTATTCTTTTTTTATCTCTTGCAGTATGGTCTTAACCTTATCCTGACAGGCTTGGCAGTCTGCGGTAATCCATCTCTCTGGCTTCCCTATGCCATGTGGTATAGCAATGCGCTACCGTGAAGGTGATCCGGGTTCAGTTTTAAACATGGTCTTTATGCAGCCTGATACCTACGTCAGTGAAGCTGGTGAATGTGGTATTTTGGCTATAGGAGCTTGAAGAACTGCATGTTGGGCTGTAGTGCCCCACACAGTAATGATTTATCTGCCATCAGCACTATGACCACATGAAGCACTGTCACCAGTTCGCAGAACATAGTCCACAGCTGGGGGAGAAGGTCGACAGAAGAGATCTGGCCTTTGAGGCACAGGTCTTCATGGCCACATCTGCATGTAGCATCTCAGAGAACAGAAAACAGGAAAATGAAGGCCATCTGGTTTTATGTCACACTTTGCACACAAACTGTATCCCAAAGCACTTTGCAGTCAAGAAAGGGAAGGCGGAAGCGAATATTGTTGCCATTTACATGCATAGGGAGATTCAGAGAGCACAGAGAGAGAGAGATATTACAGACAGGTTAAACACAGGGAGGATAAGGGATTTGCTAAGGGGCAAGCAGTCAGTATGCAGCAGTTGTAGGATTCAAAAACCTGCAATGTCAGGTGCTCTCCATGTTGTGGTTCAGCACATCTCACAGAGAGCATAACTCTGTTAATATTGTGAACAGACAAGTCGAAGGCACTCAAGCAGCTTAAAATGACACACTCACTAAAAAATAGGCACATCACCTCTGTTTATTTAGCAAACCAGCCAGTGAAATTCACAGATGCAGTACTCACAGAAATCAGGACTCCCACCATATCTATAGCAGCTTTGTAATGGTCTGGCACTTCCTCTGGATTTCTGTGAGAGCTACAGTTGTGAATTTCAGTGGCTGGTTTGCTAAATGAAATGGAGGTTGAGTTTGCAATTGTTATGCTACTGTACTTGTGCGTCCTCAACTTCTGACTGTTCGTTGTAGTATTCAAACTTGGGTCTCCTGGTTCACATCCCTGTGCTCTAAACACTAGGTAACACTGCATACTTAAAATGAGAGCCCTACCAGGGCTAGCCATCCAGGAACAATCTGGTAAGGTAACCATTACGAATTATGCCTGGCCCTAGTAAATTCACATCCTGATGTTTAACCCCACTGCTATGGACCCGCCAATTAGGTAGAAGTCTAAAATGACTGTCTAGATAATTGCCAATTTTTAACAAATGTATGAGATGATTGTATATTTTGTGTTGGCGTTACATAAAATGAATGCCTAAATCAACTTGAGCTGCTTTGGGTAGAAGCAGGGCCCTCAGTGAAACAAGATTTTTCATCTGATTTGGGCAGTCCTGGGTAAGAACATTTTAAAGAACAAAAAAAGATGGGACTACATACATACATTGTACAATACCATACATCTTTAAGGTGGAAAGATGACCATTGGTTCATCAGGTTCCTCCTTCCTGCTAGATCAGTAGGAATACCTCATCACTGCTTTTTCTTCTAAGTACTTGTTGAGTCTAAACTTAAATGTCGCTAGAATAGCACCTGATTCTACCTGCCCTGGAAGTTTATTCAAGTGCCCACCCTCATTCTGTGAAGTAGTTCTTCTTGACATCCCCTTGAATGTCCCTCCTTTTAGTGATCTTGTGTGTCCCTATGTCCTTTCATCTTCATGACCCCTGAAAAGTTGCATTTGGTCTGATGGTGTTCTCTCTAGCAAGCGTTTGAAGATCATGATGATTACACCCCTTTGGATATTTCTTTTCCATGGGAAACAACCCAAAGTCTGTTGGATGGTCTTCATAGTCCATGTCCTCCAAACCTTCAAACACTTGGTTGCTCTCCCCTGTACTTTTTCGATTATATCAGTACAGTGGTAGCCAAAGTCACCAAGAAAAATGACACATGATTGCATGTCATTGCATCTGCAGACATCACACGTCGCATTCAGCTGAATGCAGCCTTTGCAAATGGCAATGCGATGCAGAGCACTATTGCAAGCAAAATGCTTGCAGATGGTGTTGACTACCCCAGTATCTTCTAAGGTATGAACTGCACACAGTATTCAAGGTGGGACATAACCAGCGATTGGTGTAGAGGTATTATAGCATCTCTTGAACTGTTTATAAAGTCCATCTTGATGCATGCCATGACTTTGTGTGCTTGCTAGCTGTTACCCCACACAGTTGCTTCCATCAAAAGGTCCTGCTGATCAATGCACACCTGTCTCTTTCCTACTTGGGTTCAGCAATCTTTGTGCCAAGTAGTATTTTGCCCTCATGCTCTTCAGGTAAATCACTGTGCAATTCTCAACACTGAAGTACGCCTGCCATTTCCCAAGTCTGTCTACATCCCCTGCACTGCCTCAGTCTCTTTTTGCAATGTATAACTAGGTTTCCCATCTTGGTGTCATAAGTAATTTGGCAATCCAGCTGTTGGTGCCTACCTCCAGGTCACTTAAAAATATATTGAATGATATACTGCAGATCCAAGGACAGGCCCTTGTGAGTCCCTGCTGACTACTTTTAAATATATTAAATGATGTATTGTAGGTTCCAGGATGGGCTCTTGTGGGACCCCACTGGTTACTTATAAATATATTGAATGATGTGCTGTAGATCCCAGGACAGGCCCCCGTGGGACCCTGCTGATTACTCTGAAATATATTGAATGATATACTGTAGGACCCAGGACAGGCACTTGTGGGACCCCACTGGTTACTTATAAATATATTGAATGATGTATTGTAGGTCCCAGAACAGGCCCCCGTGGGACCCTGCTGATTACTTTTAAATATATTGAATGATGCATTGTGGGACCCAGGACAGGCACTTGTGGGACCCCGCTGGTTACTTATAAATATATTGAATGATGTACTGTAGGTCCCAGGACAGGCCCCCGTGGGACCCTGCTGATTACTCTGAAATATATTGAATGATATACCGTAGAACCCAGGACAGGCACTTGTGGGACCCCGCTGGTTACTTATAAATATATTGAATGATATACTGTAGGACCCAGGACAGGCCCCCGTGGGACCCTGCTGATTACTCTTAAATATATTGAATGATATACTGTAGGACCCAGGACAGGCACTTGTGGGACCCCGCTGGTTACTTATAAATATATTGAATGATGTATTGTAGGTCCCAGGACAGGCCCCCGTGGGACCCTGCTGATTACTTTTAAATATATTGAATGATGCATTGTAGGACCCAGGACAGGCACTTGTGGGACCCTGCTGATTACTCTGAAATATATTGAATGATATACTGTAGGACCCAGGACAGGCACTTGTGGGACCCCACTGGTTACTTATAAATATATTGAATGATGTATTGTAGGTCCCAGGACAGGCCCCCGTGGGACCCTGCTGATTACTTTTAAATATATTGAATGATGCATTGTAGGACCCAGGACAGGCACTTGTGGGACCCCGCTGGTTACTTATAAATATATTGAATGATGTATTGTAGGTCCCAGGACAGGCCCCCATGGGACCCTGCTGATTACTTTTAAATATATTGAATGATGCATTGTAGGACCCAGGACAGGCACTTGTGGGACCCCGATGGTTACTTATAAATATATTGAATGATGTACTGTAGGTCCCAGGACAGGCCCCCGTGGGACCCTGCTGATTACTCTGAAATATATTGAATGATATACCGTAGGACCCAGGACAGGCACTTGTGGAACCCCGCTGGTTACTTATAAATATATTGAATGATATACTGTAGGACCAGGACAGGCCCCGTGGGACCCTGCTGATTACTCTTAAATATATTGGATGATATACTGTAGGACCAGGACAGGCACTTGTGGGACCCCACCCCACTGGTTACTTATAAATATATTGAATGATGTATTGTAGGTCCCAGGACAGGCCCCCGTGGGACCCTGCTGATTACTTTTAAATATATTGAATGATGCATTGTAGGACCCAGGACAGGCACTTGTGGGACCCCGCTGGTTACTTATAAATATATTGAATGATGTATTGTAGGTCCCAGGACAGGCCCCCGTGGGACCCTGCTGATTACTTTTAAATATACTGAATGATGCATTGTAGGACCCAGGACAGGCACTTGTGGGACCCCGCTGGTTACTTATAAATATATTGAATGATGTATTGTAGGTCCCAGGACAGGCCCCCGTGGGACCCTGATGATTACTTTTAAATATATTGAATGATGCATTGTAGGACCCAGGACAGGCCCCCATGGGATCCTGCTGATTACTCTGAAATATATTGAATGATATGCTGTAGGACCCAGGACAGGCACTTGAGGGATCCTGCTGGTTACTTTTAAGCATATATTTACTAAGTCAGTGTATGGTCTAAAAAAATTGACCTTATAATGAAAGAATGATATCCCATAACTTATATTCCCTATACTACAGTAGGAAAAGGGGAGATCTATGTCTGCTATACAGACTACTAGATGATGATTTACTTATGGCTGAGATGGGATTTTAATATAATACAAGTTGGACAAGTTCTAGGAAACATAATAGACAGCTTTTATGTGGAAAATCGAATCGGAACCAACGTAGGTTTTGGTATAGTCAGAGAATGGTAACATCTTGGAATGATCTTCCAACAAATACTGTTAGTAGTTCTAACATGAACATATTTAAGAACAGTTTGGATACGTGTTACGGGAACAGGGTATTTCAGTTTTCAATTAAGGACTGCAATCCTGGCAAGCTGTTAAGGACCACGAGTCTATTAGCTTGATACTACCTATGAAACCTATGAACCCTATGTACTTTAGGACCTGGGACAGGCCCCTTTGGGAACCTGCTGATTACTTTTAAATACACTGAATGATGTACTGTAGGTCCTGGGACAGACCCCTGTAGGACCCCCGCTGGTTACTTATAATTATACTGTGTAATATACTATAGGTCCCAGGATGGTCCCTTGTAATATCCTGTTGATTACTATTAAATACACTGAAATATGTACTGTATGATCCGGGACAGGACCCTGTGGGACCCTGCTGGTTACTTATAAATATACTGATGATGTACTGTAGGACCCGGAACAGGCCCCGGACTCCATGGACACTTATAAATATATTGAATGATGTACTGTAGAACCGGGACAAGGCCCGTGGACCCACTGGATACTTATAAATATATTGAATGATGTACTGTAGGACCTGGGACAGGCCCTGTGGGCTTCGCTGGATACTTATGAATATATTGAATGATGTTTTGTAGGTCCCAGGATGGGCCTTTGTTGGACCCTAGCAAAACACGTAAAGGAGGTGGTCAATGGTGCACTTTTGAAAGTTTGGCTAATAAACTGTGAGTATTTGTATGGCACTTTGGACTTCTGTTGATTACCTGGGACTGAATGCAGTTTATATGTATTGCTCCTGTGCCCTGAACTTCAAAATCTCACCAGTTGTAATTTGCTTGAGGGCATGGAATCCTCTGCAAATTCTTGTGTGACCCCACTTGTCACTTAAAAATATATGTAACAATGTTGGTCTCAGGACAGATGCTTGTGGGACAATTCCTTGTCACTTATAAATATATTGAACAATGTTGGTGCCAGGAGAGATGCTTGTAAGACCTCACTTGTCACACACACACACACACACACACACACACACACACACACATATATATACTGTATATTAGAGGCAAAAAACTCCATTTAATGCATCAGTTAGGGTTGTTCCACAGCGACAAAAGTGAGGAAATTCGGTGTTAGGGTTGAAAATCCCCCTTGGACCCCCAAGCCGACCCCCCCAACTGGCATTGGGGTGCGCATTGGGGTGATTGGCCCTAACTCTCACCCCATCACATGTGTAAAGAAGCAGAGGTATAGGAGAATGGGGTGAGAGTTAGGACCAAGACCCCCAATGCACCCCAATGCCAGTTGGGAGGGGTGGGCTTAGGGGGTCCAAGGGATTTCTAACAACTTTAGAATTCCTACTGTCTGTCAAATAACTTAACTGATACGATAATGGAGTTTACCTCTAATTTCCTTTCTTTTGAGAATGATAACGAGAAATAGTGAGATGTAATGTGGCGGCAGGAGGTGCTTTCCGCCACGTGATGTCTTCAAGACATAGTAACAGGAACAGCAACGCAAACAGAAGCGCTAACAGTGGCGCACATGGTAACACCAAGCGCGAATGAGAACAAGAAAGGGTAACAGCACATGGTGGCGTAGATGGGAACAGTCTCCACGTGATGTCTTGTCACATAGTAACATGGTGCCCACAAATGCAAATGGCAATGGGCATGGTGACATAAGCGAAACAGAAAGAGAAACAGTACTGTAGACACAAATGGTAAAAATAACAGAAGCATAAGCGCAAAGGATAAGGCACAGGGTGGCGTAGACATGAATGGTAAGTGAACGGGTATGGAACCGCAAGCAGAAAGGGCAACGGTAACAGTAATGTAAGTGCACAGGCTGGTTTTCCCCAAAATCTTCACAGAGAAAGACAGTGAGTACAAGAATGTATGCATAATAATGGGTCTCGGAGCAGAAAATGAGGAGTTGGAATACTAAATTGCTTATATCTCAGGAACCGTACGACGTAGAAAAAAAATTTGAAAGTCATATGATTTATGACTTTCCTGTCTAGTTTTGTACTTAGTATTTTATCTGACAAAAAGTCCGTATCTCGCACCGTTTCTGAGATGGGGCCCTGAAAGCATGGGGCGAACGCCAGTAATGTTATCCTAGGGAAAGAGAAGTTCGGAGTGCCATAACTTTATCTCCTGTAATATTTTTCACCAAACCACTAAAAGGCACATCTGTGGGATGTTGGCTGTCTTCCCTCAAATTTCAGCCCAAAGAGCAAACCGTTATTTTGCAGCAGAGGCGCCAAAGGATTGCTGCAATGCGTCGGAAACCGTAATGTTATCCTATGGGAAAAAGCATCACATTTGGAGTGCTGTAACTTTTCCGCCATGTAATATTTTCCAATAAAATACTGAAAGGCACATCTGTGAGATGTCGACTGCGTTCCCTTCAAATTTCAGGGCAAAGCACCAAACCGTTCTTTTTGCAGCAGGGTGCCAAAGAATTGCTGTTATTTTCCCACAGCCTAGAAAAGTACTGATGCAATTTGCGAAAGCTTTCACAAATTCATTCTACAGTGTCGCAAGTGTGACAGTACTTTGCGAAAGTACTTTTTCCAGAAATTTGAAAAACGTATTTCTGGGGTGTTTTACCCCAAAATAAAGACATGGCTAGCATCCTCAGGGCCTGACTAGGTGAATACAAAAATAATTAGGTTGCTAGAGGGTCCCAATTTTAAATGCCAAGCATTTTTCTGATCACTAACTGAAAACAAAATGGTGGATTTGCGACAGTAAAAGGGCCATTTGCGAAAGTAAAAACTGCATTTGCGACACTGTCGAACTTTTTGTTAACTTTTCCCATTGACTTATAATGGGAGCTTGTTTTTTGAATAACTTTTGAACCGTTTAATATTTTTTCACGAAATCTTCGAAAGGCACATCAGGGTCCCCAGCTGCATATTCCCTGAAAATTTTGGACCAGTCGCACAAACTGTGTGACCTGTAGGCGTGACCATAGAATTCCCAAAAAAGCGTAAACGCACGTGAAGATCACACTTAATAACTCCGCAGCCGTATATCCAACCAGTACAAAGCATGGCAGATCCCCAGGCATATGGGTCTTGATTACATATTCCAAATTTCAGGCAAATTCGTCAAATGGTTGCAAAAGTTATTAAGGTGCAAAATTTCGGGTTTAACATGTAAATGGCTCCTCAACCTTAACTATGGTAGCAGTACCATGCTACCATAATATATATATATATGATACATGATGGGCAGGAGTGGGATATGGAAAATATTCTCACTCCTGCAGAGTAACTGTGTATTCTCATGAGTGCTGAAGGCACAAGTGAAAATGCACACAGCTTACTCGGCAGGACTGAGAATATTTTCCATATCCCATAATCTGACCATCATGTGTGCAGTTATACCACAGGGGTGAGAGCTTTAGGAACATTTTCTGTTTCTGCCCTGGATATTCAGACTTTGCCTGGCAGGGGTGCAAGTGTGGTGCAGCACAACTGGGATGTGCGGGCCAGGACCAGGACCAAGTGATATTCAATGGTGATGCACATGATGCAGCACCATTGAATATGGCATGACAGCGCATGGTGCAGTGGCACTGCACTGGCACAAGCCACAGATAGGGAACATGGGAATGTGCCAGTGCAAACACAGTTGTGCTGGGTGTATCACCCACGATATTCAGCAGAGGGCATGCAAATGAGGCCATAATATATGCAAGGTGCACATGGGGCCATTTGCACATCATTATGGCCCTGTTTGCATGCCTTGCACAGGGCAGCCCAGCAAATTGCACCTGGTGCCCTGCACAGAATGGCGTGTGCACAGTGGGGGTCCCAGGGCATCCCCCACCCTGTAGCCATGATCACTGGTAAATAGCTGTAAAACAAATCCCTGGTGATCTAGTGGTACCCCTCTCTCTCCCATTGCCATGATCGCCCTGAAGATGTCATTCCTACATGCCCTGGTAGTCTAGTGGTAATCCCCTCCCTCCCATTGCCATGATCACTGTGAGATAGTAATGTGTACAATTCCTGATAGTCTAATGGTACCCCCCCACCCCTAGCCCCAATTGTGGTAAATCGCTGTAGAAAACTTCCCTGGTGATCCAGTGCACCCCACCCCTCCTACCACACAGAACCCCTTGCCGCCCAGCCCCCATCATTGGCGGGCGGATGCAACTCCGCCCACATACCACCCGGCCACCACTGCAGAATGACAGGTACAGTATGGGCTGGCAGGGCATACTGTATTAGACAGTCCCAAATATGTGAATGACTTCATTCACATATTTGAGACTATCTAATACAATATGCCCTGCCAGCCCATACTGTACCTGTCATTTGGCGGGCTGCCAGGCAGTATGCAGGCGGGTTGCAGCCACCCGCTGATGACGGGGGGGAGCGGAGTGGGCAAGGGGTCCTGTGTGGGTGGGAAGGGTTGAGGTGCCACTGGATCACCAAGGAAGTTTTCTAATCTGATTTACCACAATCGGGGCTAGATGCAGAGGGGTACCACTAGACTACCAGGGATTGTGGACATTACTATCTCACAGCGATCACAGCAAAGGGAAGAAGGGGGTACCACTAGACTACCAGGGCATGTAGGAATGACATCTTCAGGGCGCTCACGTCAATGGGAGGGAGGGGGTACCACTAGACTACCAGAGAGATGTGGGTGCTGGTGGATGGTGTTCTGGGTGGGCGGGTGGCTACCCACGGCTGGCAGCTGCTGTGTTGCATCCTACAATACAGCAGCCCATCTGTGGGTGGCCAGGAGTTGTTTCATCAATTCACAGGCTCCACTTTGAGCCCCCCTATGTGGCGCAATGCAGGGTTGTGTCCGCATATGTGCCGCACATCCCGGGCTAAATATCGGGAAGTGCTGCATATGCATGGGCACGCCCTCTGCATCTTCGCTGCATACATTAACATTGCACCCCGGTGCATCAGGATTTGCACTGCACCTGGCAACCTTTTCAATATCCCACTGGGCTGCAGGGCGGGGTTGTGCCAGTGCAACTCTGTTGCGCCATGCACAACCCCTTTGAATATCCGGGCCTTTGTGTGTTTCCTGCTCATTCTGTGTGTGCTGTCGGTGTGTGTGTGTGTGTCCTGAATGGACTGGGAGTCAGAAACACAGGAGTGTGTTTTGCAAAGCTAATTGAATGAGTCAGAGGCTCAGTGAGAAAGACAAACTGCTGCAGATAGCACTAGAGAGAGAAACTGCTTTGTAAAAGGGTTTCATTTAGAATGCAGGTTGTTTTGAAGCTGAGATCAGCACAGTAATGGGCTAGGAGTGTTTGAAATACAATGGGACACAAGTGAGTGTGTTTTGCAAAGCTAACTGAGTAAGCTGCAGCTTCAATGAGAAAGAGAAAGTGTTTTCAGAAGCAGTTTCCTTTAGAATGCAAGCTGCAGTATGGATATTCTCACTCTGGTGACAGCAGGGTGTGGATAAATCTCGATATTCTCACTCTGCTGATGTCATCAGGATTTATCCTCATTGCAGTGTAAATAACACAGGATATCCCACTGAGAAAGCTCTCACCCCTGTGGTGTAAAATATATATATATATATATATATATATATATATATCATCACAGTGTTGGACAAATACTTGTGGGACCCTGCTTCTCACGTATAAATATATTGAACAATGTTTGTCTAAAGACAGATGCTTGTGGGACCTCGCGTGCCACTTATAAATATATGACAATGTTGGTCCCAGGACAGATGCTTGTAGAACACTGCTTGTCTCTTTTAAATATAATGAACAATGTTGGTCCCAGGGCACATGCTTGTGCATCCCCGTTATAATATATAAATACATTGAACAATGTAGTTCTCAAGGCAGATGCTTCTTGGACCCCGCTTGTCACTTACATATAACAAATATTGCTCTCTGAACAGATCCTTGGGGTCTCTGCTTGTCACTTATAAATATAGATAATAATTTTGCTCCCAGGACAGATGCTTGTGGGACCCTGCTTGTCACTTATAAATATATTGAGCTATGTTGGTCCCAGAACAGATGCTTGTGGTACCCCACTTGTCACTTATAAATATATTGAGCAATGTTGGTCCCAAGACAAATGCTTGTGGTACTCCAATATATTGAACAATGCTGATCCCAGGACAGATTCTTGTGGGACCTTGCTGTCGCTTATAAACATGTTGAGCAACATCGGTTCCAGGACAGATGCTTGTGGGACCTCACTTGTCACTTATAATATTCAATAATATTGGTCCCAGGACAGATTCTTGTGGGACCTTGCTGTCACTAAAAACACGTTGAGCAATACTGGTCCCAGGACAGGCGCTTGTGGGATCTTGCTTGTCACTTACAAATATATTCAACAATGCTGGTCCCAGGGCAGATGCCTGAGGGTCTCCTCTTGTCACATTTAAATGTATTGAACAATGTTGGTCCCATGATAGATGCTTGTAGGATCCTGCTTGTCACTTATAAATATATTTAACAATCTTGGTCCCAGGACAGATGCTTATGGGACCCTGCTTGTCACTTATAAATATATTGAACAATGTTGGTCCCAAGATAGATGCTTGTGGGACTCTGCTTGTCAGTTATAAATATATGTAACAAATGGTCCCAGAACAGATACTTGTGGGACCCTGTGTAGTTACTTATAAATATATTAAACAATATTGGTTCTTGAACAGATTCTTGTGAGACCTTGCTTCACACTTATATGGAACAATGGTGGTCTCAGAACAGATATTTGTGGGACTTTCCTTGTCACTTACAAATATATTGAACAATGTTGGTCTCTGGACAGATGCTTGTGGGACACCTCTTGTCACTTATTAACATACTTGAACAATGTTAGTCCCAAGAGAGATGCTTGTGGTACCCCTCTTGTCACTTATAAATATAGCGAACAATGTTTGTTCCATGAGAGATGCTTCTTGGACCCTGCTTCTCAGTTATTAATATATTGAAAAATACTGGACCCAGGACAGATGCTTGGGGACCCGCTTGTCACTTACAAATATATTGAGGGGCCTAGATGGCAGTGATCACAGCTCCAGAGCAGGAGCACTCCAACCCTCTGTGCTACTAGGCACTAGCAGGCAGGTCTTGTCAAACAAACCTGATAGACTTCTTCAACTTGGTGACAAGGAATTTTAGCAAGGCCTTTGATACCATCCCACATAAAAGGCTAACAAACAAGTTGAGCAGCCTGGGGGTCAGATTCAGGGTGGTAAACTGGGTTAGAAATTGGCTGGGTGGTAGGACATAAAGGGTGGTAGTGAACGGAGTTCAGTCCATTGAGAGGGAGGTGACCAGTGGGGTGCCTCAGGGGTTGATGCTGGGCCCAGTCCTCTTTAATGTCTTACATAAGCGACACTGTAGAGGGGGCTGGAGGTGAAGGTGTGCCTCTTGGCAGATGATACAAAGATCTGAAATAGGGTCAACACACGGGGGGGATGAGAAGGGATCTGGGCAAGCTGGAGGAATGGTCAAATGTATAGCAGCTGAAATGCAACACAAAAAAATGCAAAATTATGCACTTAGGACACGGGAACCCAAGGGAAGAGTACTCAATGAGGGGGGAGGTACTGTCAGTAACCAAGCAGGAGAGGGATCTATTGGTAATTATATCTGAGGGCCTAAAAGTGGCCGATCAGTTTGAGAATGCGGGTATAATGGCCAGCAGGATGCTGGGCAGCATGGGAGAGGCATCACCAACAGAAAAAGGAGGTGGTGACTCCACTATACAGATCATTGGTGAGACCTCACCTCAAGTTCAGTATTCAGTTTTGTAGGCCATCTCAGGAAGGATATAGACAAGGTGGAGGCAATCCAAAGAAGATCTATAAAAATGGTCACGGGCTGCACCAGAAGCCATATGAGGAGAGGCTGAAAGAACTCAATATGTACTCTCTGGAGATGAGGAGGGAGAGGGGAGACATGATAGAGACGTTCAAATACCTTAAAGGGATAAATAAGATGCAAGGGAGTAGCATCTTTCAGGAAAGAGGGTGGACAAGAACTAGGGGACATGATATGGAGTTGAAAGGAGGTAGTCAGGGTTAATGTGAGGTAGAACTTTACAGAAAGGGTGGTGGATGCTTGGAATAGCCTCCCTGCAGGGGTGGTGGGGCAAAATGGTAGAGAAATTCAAAAGGTGTGAGACAAACACAAGGGAACACTGGAGACAGGTAAGAGGGAAAGCCACAGATCATTTACAGTCTTCAGCATAAGTAAAAGGTAAAAATGAGCAGACTAGATGAGGCCTGGTGGTCCTTATCTGCAGACAAATTATGCATCTGTGCATTTAGCCATCACTGTTTTGGGCACAGTTTTTTGTTTGTTTGTTTTGTTTTAGACAAATAAGCAAGAATAAATTGTTTTAAAATGTATTTTTGCTTAAATATCTTCTTGTCCCTTTGCAGTTCTTTTCACTTGGACTAGTTTCAGTTCCAGGAGTGAGCATTTGAAATTACTGTACTTTTTTCACCTGTTCTCCACATGGAGCTCTTAAACCAAATCAAGCCGAGTGGGTGAGCTACGTCATGTGGCGTTGAGGTGTGCTGCGGCACATCGAGTGGGCACTGAGGCTAATAGTTTAAACCTCTTAATTGTTTTTCATTCTTGGACTGTTGGGTGTGTTGATAAGGTCTGACCTAGTGATTGCTTGGTTTTAACATCTGTGGGATAGATGGTCTGAAGGATAAAGGGTGGCAGTGGTACCATTTGGAGGACTAACAATTGGTTAGGCCTCCTGATCCTGCATTGGAAGGCTTTAGTTGAATCATCAGTTTGGAGAATTGTGCCATGTTGAAACACCTGAAAACTTGGATGCCTATTCTATATGGAGCCTGAAGCCGTTCCCAGAAACTGAAAGGAAGCTACAGTATGTGCAGATCATTAGTTTTGAATTTATCTGATACCTACTTAAAATTTCTCTCATTTCTCTTACTTTACCAATTCTCTGACTGCTGCTAGGAAGGGTATGACCTACAGAGATACAGTACTACAGAGAAGATAATGAGCTTGAAACCCTGTGGGGCTCCTGAGACTACTTTATTTACTGCTGTGCTGTGCAAGAACAGTGAAAGCACCTGGTGTTTCCTGGTGTTTCTTTCTACAGCCTGGCTCTGCAACATCTTTAAATGGAAATGGAAGGTAAGTGGTTATACATATATTTATTTATTTAGAACACTTCATAACATTTTAGCTACCTTCCATAATTTGATGATTTTTCCTAGGTTATGTTTCTGTAAGTTTTTTGCATATGCTTGTCTACTTAGGTAGATATGTGGTCAGTGCCTGGTATTTCAGCTATTTAAATGTCAAAGAACTTTAATTATGTCAGTGAGCTAAGTGAGAGACTGTTTTATGACAATAGAAGAACAAAGCAGAACAAACTAGCATAACTAGTTTTCACTTTGTTCCTGCCTCTTGTTCTAGTCCCCCTTCTCCAAAGCAATAAATCAAGGGAAGTCAGATAACAAAGATAGAGGCTGTATTGGCCAAAGTAAAGAGCATGTAAATAATACAAGTGAAAGGGTAAAGGGAGCGTCATACAGTCTTGAGCCAAGAATGACATCTGTGCAGTCAGTAAAATTAGATCTATCTGACCAGTATATCTCAGAAGCTGAGGTTGAAATAATATTGGAGAACACACTAATATGGCTGATGGTAAAGCCAAAAATATAGTAAAATGGAAGCAAAGCTTCCCAAGCAACAAGAAATGATTCTTCAAGAAATTATGCAAGGTTTTGCAAATACTAATAGCTCATTCGAAAAATGAACTCTCGGTTTATCTTACTAGTAAAGTTGATACTTTAGCAGCTATACTAAGGAAATGAAAAAGGGTATCAAACTTGAAGAATGAAATCAGACCTGGGAGGTTTGTTAAATCAGTGCTGAAAGAACTTGAGCTCTTACAGACAAAATGGAGGAATTGTAAGCAGTCTCTTCTTGTAATAAGAACTTTCTTGTGCACCACAAACTGTATATACCAAACAGCAACAGCATAAGAGTCCAAAGATCTATATAGAACTTTAACCAGATCTGACCTGGTTAGTTACAACCCACATCTTTGGCCTTCATTGCATCAAAGGGGCACTCTTAAGCTTGTCGGTTTCAATGAAGGGGTAGAGGGTTTGAACCCCCTACTTTATTTTGACTGAATTCTAGCTGAACTACTAGGTGAAAAAATTTCCTGATGACAAAGTTGAGCTGGATCGATCCCATAGAAGTCTTTTAAATTAAAATTATAAGGGGAAGCTACCTCAGTTTGTTTTCCTAAAACTGCACCATTTTGCTGAGTGAGGAGCTAGTTTGAAAAGCCAGGATGGAAAAGGGTCTTCACTATGGAGACTTGCTTATACAAGTTTTCCCTGACTTCCCACCCAGTGTCATTGCAAAACAGAAATCCTTTTCCCACAGCTAAAGGGATACTTCTGAATCTTAATATTCACTTCTTAATGTTGCCACTAGCTAAATTATGAGAGAAGTTGTCTGGTAGAATGAGAATTTTTGTTTCACCAAAGGAAGCAGTGAAAGAAATTAGGGAGACTTTAAAATCTGGCTCTGACCTAACAGACTTGAATCACTCTCCAAACAATGACCACAGGTGTGAACATAACCCTAATGTAGGCTTCTTGAATGAAGCTACCTTTGGTCAACAATCTAATGATAAAGACACTCAAAGTAATACAGAAGGGGAAGTTTAGAGGAGAGGCCAATAGAAGAAAAAAAAAAGAAAGAAAGCAGAAGAAAAAAAAAAGTAAAGAAAGCAGTTTAGATAATAATTAAGAGGATGGGGGGTTGACTAAAAAATTAAAAAATAAATAATACAAGGGGTTATATGTACTGAGTCTGAATTTGAGAGTCCACATTTATACAATGTAATATAAATTGCAGGGTAGCTACAAGGGGTAGGATTAACTCACTCCAGACTCTAGGAGGCAGAAGACATTTGCCCTTGGACTCATTTTGCTTTTTGAGGGGGTGAAGGCAACTTTATGAGTCTGGTTATGTCTATGTTTTTTTTTTATTTTGGGTCTTAAAGAACACCTTTCTTGGTGCACTGCAAAATAAACAGGAGGCTCCCTTACCTGAATGGGAGTTCCTCCATAGCAGTTGTAAAATGTTATGTTTACCACCCTATGGAAGGGATTATATTTTGCCTATGAGGGAGCTAGCCACTCAATCCCTTCCACTTCCTGTTCTCCAATGCCATCTCTCTGCTCTGACATTTTGTGATGTCATTATATGACTAGCGTGGGAACGTGCTCCATGCAGGTCTATGGAGTGTCATTTTAAAAATTATTTTTACAATTTTAGCCTGACTTTTAGTACAAATCAGAGTCAGTATTCAAGTAACAAGAGACTCCCTTTGTAGGAGAACAGCAACCAAACTGTCAGCATAGCCTTCTTAATACCCCACCTCATAAACCTGGTAGTGAAAATGTTCAAATCTCTCCCATAAAATGATTCCATGGCACCACAACATCATTCCACACCACAAGTATGAAAAGACAGCTTTGCCAGAATTTGAAGAATGACACCTGTCATGTTCATGAGGTGGTGTAAAAAATGGCTATGTTGAAATCTGGGGTCAAAATGTTTAAAATTACCAAACTTCGAGAGACCGTAGCAAAATTTCAGTGGATATGCATAACTTTGCCATTTTCATATTTTGACCCTAGATTAACATACCTCTTATGGCCCCCACCTCATGAACAAGGGTGAAGAAAACTTCAAATCCTGCCTGAAAGATGATTCTGCCAAGTGATCACAAAATCATCTTTCAGGCCAGATTTTTGTAATTCCACCATAATTGTTCATGAGGTGGGGTCTCAAAAAGGCTATATTGCATAAGGGAGCAATACAAATGAGTATGAGTAGATAGGCCACTGACAGAGCAAAGGCCGATGGCACATTTATAAGGTAGAAAAAGAAATGGGCAGACTGGATGGGCCTTGCGGTCCTTATCTGCCATCAACTTCTATGTTTCTATGTAATTTGGTGTAAAAATATTAAAAAATGAAAAAGTTATGAATAAACATTCAAACCCCATTTAAATACATTAAACTACACTTACCTTTTTTCTCATTTCACAGTCACAGTTTCCAGCTGTTAGAAGATATACAAAACATGACAGTTAAAGGGGAGGTTCTGATAATAGGAGAATTCAACATGCCAGATACAGATTGGTCAATACCAGCAGGAACATCTGCCAGAACTAGACACATAGTGGATTCCCTACAGGGGGAGGGCCTCAAACAACTGGTACAACAACTCACAAGAGACAGGGCTATCCCAGATCTAGTACTGACTAAAGGGGAAAGGATCACAGATCTCCAGGAAGAAGGTCACCTGGGGGCCAATGACCATCACATGGTATTGTTTGTTTGTTTGTTTATTCGCTTAATGGGTAAGCACATTGGAAAACTAGTTCTTTTTACAGGTGCGACCCACATAAAAAAACATACATATACAATACAATTATATCGGACCAAAAAACGTATTTGTTACAAAAGAAAATAAATAATCATAAAAAACATTTACAATTAGATTGTAATTCAAAAAACATCCTTAATTCATTTGCAAACACCTTAGCAGAATGCAACTGAATCTTATATCACAAGGAATTTCATTCCAGATAAATGGAACAATATAAGCAAAGGTTCTCTGTCCACATTTAGTTCTCATAAAAGGTATTTTGAGAACCAAACCATCTGTCCTATGTCTGGAAAAATAACCCTCATCATAAGACCTCAACAGATTACACAATTTTTGTGGGATTCCAGAATTAACAATTCTATGTGTAAATTTGGCTATGTAATAATGAAAGTTCAATGAAACCGGAAGCCAACCTATCTCTTTCAAAATTTTGCAATGATGGGACAATTTAGGATAGTTTAAAGCAAATTTAGCAATCAATTGTAGTAATGTAGATTTCTTAGAAATTATAGTAGCAGAAGCAGTTTCGGTTATGATGGCAGCGTAATTTACAACAGGAGCTAAACAGTAATTGGAAATAGCTAACCTTGACTCCCTAATAAGAAACAAATGAATTCTATATAAGGGGGCCAATTTACAATGAATTCTAGAAGTTACCCTCGTAAAATGAGGTTCATAACTTAAATTAGAATCTACTAAGACCCCAAGATACTGAAATGTATCCACTTGCTCAAACAACGATCCATCAAGGGATTTAACCTGCAGACAATGATCCACAGTTCTTAATCTCACTATAGTTCCAAAAATCATCACTTTTGTTTTTAATTTATTTAAGACCATCCTACTAGAGATAAGAGATGATTGAAAGTTGAACATTTCTTTTGTTAGAGAATCACTTATATCACCAACAGAAGAGCCCTGCATATATATTACTGCATCATCTGCTTAAAGAGTTAAAAAAGCGTAAATTACTTTCACTTGCTGATCAAAAAACAAATAAAACAAAAGTGGTCCTAGTATGGTGCCTTGAGGGACCCCACACTTTACCTTTTGCAGATTCAGAAATAGCACCTCCATATTTAACCTTTGAGACCGATCCTTAAATAGTCCCCTATCCAAGCTAATAAGGATTGTCCTGCTCCCAAAGGCCCTAATCTGGAAATTAACAATTGATGGTTTACTGAATCGAATGCCTTGGTCAAATCCATGAACACGGCCCTAGTCAGACAACCTTTATCCATGCCATCCAGGACTGTGTTCGTGAACTCGACCAAGGCAGTCTCAATGCTTCTACCTTCACGGAAACCATGCTGGTTCTGAGACAACAGGCCCAATGAATCTATATATTCAGGTATAGTTCAGTTTGGCCACTAGAACTAAATCATCCCATTCCAAGGCAACACTATGGGACTTCAGAGGAGCTGACTTTGATAACATGGCCAACAGAGTTAAGCTAGTCCTGGCAAAAGAAACACAGGTGAGGGGTACAGGCAAAGTGGGCAAGTGTTAATGATGCAATACTTGAAGCAACATTCCACTGTGTTAGAGAGAAAGGAAGTGCAAAGAAGAAGGAAACCACTTTGGTTCTCAAATACAGTAGCAGAAAAGGTCAGAGCCAAAAGGCTGGCCTTCAGGAAATATAAGGGAACACAGCGGGATGAAGATAGGGAGGCATACCAAACTGCTCTAAGGGAAGCAGGGAAGGCAGTAAGGCAGGCAAAGTCCCAAATTGAGGAAACACTAGCATGAACAGTAAAAGAAGGTGACAAGACTTTCTATAGATACATTAGTGAAAGAAGAAAGTCCAGAGGGGGTATTGCTAAGATCAAAGGGGATAAGGGTGTGTGTGAGGAGGAGGACCCTGTAAAGGCATCTATCCTAAATAGATACTTCTGCTCAGTATTTACTGAAGAGAAGGTAGGGCCGGGCCCACAGCTCAGCATCATGGACACAGGGGAGAGGGAGGCGTGCACTAGTCCCTTCACAAAAGAAAGGGTCCTACAAGAGCTCAGTAAGCTCAGGGTGGACATGACAATGGGACCTGATGGCATACATCCCAGGGCACTAAATGAGCTAAGGATGGAACTAACAGAGCCATTATCAGAACTGTTTAGTAAGTCTCTGAGCACAGGAGAGGTCCCAGAAGAGTGGTGAAGGGCTCATGTGATCCCGCTCCACAAGAGTGGTAGCAGGGAGGAGGCAGGGAACTACAGTCAGTCAGTCTTACCTCAGTGGTGGGCAAGATTATGGAGGCACTCCATAAGGAAAGGATAGTGCAACACCTGGAATCCATAGGAGCACAGGATCCAAGATGGCATGGGTTTACAACAGGAAGGTCCTGTCGAACTAATCTCATAGATTTCTTTGACTGGGTAACCAGAGTGGTAGACCAAGGGGGAGCAGTTGATGTCACCTACCTTGACTTCAGCAAAGCTTTCGATACTTTTCCACATAGAAGATTGATTAATAAGCTGGGTAGGCTTGGGTGGGTCAGAAGTTGGTCAACTGGGTGGCAAACTAGTTGATGGGCCAAAAACAGAGAGTGGTGGTAAACGGTATACAATCAGAAGAGATTCAAGTCACAAGTTGTAGTTTCTGTCCCAATTGACACGAACTACACTCAATGGGAGGGACTAAGTGTTGTTTTTATTTATTTTAAAATTACTAGTTGCATTATCCTGTTCTCTGACTCTCAGGAGGGTGCTGATTGCAAACCTGGAAGTGTTCAGCAGTTCACCACTTGCTATTTAAAACCCAAGCCCTGTGGTGAGCAGCAACGTGCACAAAGACACACGCATCCAGTGTGTGTTTAGCGTGTTTAACGTTTAGCAGTTAGCCTCTACATACAGGCTGTGGTCATTCAATTACAGGAAGTACTAACAGGTACTGTGTATAGGTAGTACTACAGCCATTGTAATAAACCTACTGATATAGCACTATACAGTATAGTGAGCACATAATAAAATACAAGATGGAACATTGTAATGCAGCAAGAGTGCAGCTAGGCAGTAATGAAACCATGCCTGCATTATTAACATTTATGACTTTGGATGATGAAGTGGGAATCAAATGCATGACATGCTGCATGTATCAGTTGGTTGTATCACCACAGAACTCAAATGTTAATTTTATTTGTGAAAAATGTTTAATAAATAAACAACTAAATGAGGAAATGGCATTATTTTCTGAGAGACTATATCAGCTGGAAAAAAGCCAAGCTGACATGTATATACATTTTCAAGCACTAAATAATCCAAGTCTTCCTACTGATATTATTATACAATCCCCAGCATCCCATTCTCCCCTTAACCATTCTGTATCCTACTCTACCTCACACCTTATTAATGTTGATGTAAATCACATGCCTAATTTGGAGATTAATGTGAATAAATCCACATTGAAAAAGCAGGCTAGAGAGGCTGAATCTTATGATACTGATGAAATGAAGATTGGATGTTGGTAACCAGTTCTAGGGCTTGTAAAAGGGCACAGAGCTGACCAATTTAGCTTACCAACCCATAACTTATACTCTGTCCTATCCACCATAACAGACCTTATTCACAATGATGATACCACAGTACATAGTGTTCAGCATGAAGATCTTACTAATATCACAGAGCCTTTACCAATGGGTCTTATTGATTTAGGGTCCCATTTCCCTCAATCGGATAACTTTTGCCAGTCAGATACCATTCAGAACACAGTAATCCCTGGAAATTCCTTAATTGAGGCCGATTTAGCTTTAGCTCCAACACTAACTGATAATTCAATGGAAACTTCAGATTCACTCCCATCCCCCAGCTCAGCCTCATCAAATATTTGTGCTTGGCGACTCCATTATTAAGCACCTTGACAGGGTTATTTGTAACCCTGACAAATCATCAAGAACTTGTTTTAGTTTTAGGGAGCTAAACTTTCAGATGTTACGGGAATGGTTAATGACATTCTTGTTAATTCAGGCCCAAATCCATTGGTCATTATACATGCAGGAACAAATGATTTAAAACATACTAAACCCTTACAAATAAGGAAAGACTATGTGGCACTACATAATTTATTAATTGAGAAAGGCTGCACTGTATGGTTTTCCAAGATACTACCAATTCTAGGGCCACATACAATATAACGCTTTAATCAAAGAAACAAATGAATGGCTGAGAAAGTGGTGCCTTCAGCAAAATATTCTTTGCATTCCACATTGGGAAAACTTTTGTGATAGGGATTCACTCTTCTGCTGGGATGGCCTACATCTGAGCAGAAGAGGGAGTGCCCTGTTGGGCAGAGCTATAGTGACAGCAATTAATAGTCCTTTAAACTAAATGGTATGGGGGAGATTAGGAAAATTCCTAAATCTCTAAATGGGGAAAACAAAACTCACCATAGAAAAACCTGTAATGTGTTGTCATTTAATGCAAGAGCCCTGAATTGTCTCAAAATGTCAGAATCGAAGGCCAAATGTATTTTACTTGATATAAGTATAATTGCAGTAACCGAGACATGGTGGGATTGTTTGTCAGTATGGTCTAGACACATTCCTAATTTCAAACTATATTTTAAAGATAGAGTAAATAAAATGGGTGGGGGTGTGTGTCTTTACATTAGAGAAGACATTCCCTCTTACGAGATTCCAGTTCAAACACTCACTGAATCACTTTGGGTTTCCATTCAACTTAAGGGTCACCCTAAACTCTCAATTGGGGTTTTTTTATAGACCACCCTCAGCAGACATTCAGTATACCACCGATCTGACGAGTATTATTACAGATATTGCTGCCACTATAGCTCTGCCCAACAGGGCACTCCCTCTTCTGCTCAGATGTAGGCCATCCCAGCAGAAGAGTGAATCTATCACTGCCCATTTCCCTACCTACTGGATAAGCTGCAGATTCTAGGCTGTTGGTTAACTAGAATCTGCAGCTTATCCAGTAGGTAGGAAATGGGCAGACTGGTGGGCCAAGTGGTCCTTATCTGCCATCAAAGTCTATGTTTCTATGTTTCTATACAGCCCATAAAGGTGACACCCTCATTCTAGGTGATTTCAGTATGCCTTGTATTGACTGGAATATTTTTTCTGGTATTAATACCCAAGAGAAACAGTTTCTACTGTCATTAATGGATTTGGGACTAGACCATTTAGTTTGCCATCCAACCAGAGGAAGTAATACTCTGGATTTGGTTATATCCAATGTGAGTTTGAAAATTTCTGATGTAGACATCATGGCCCCATTGCGAATAGTGGTCATGCTACCTTATTTTTGAGCATTGTTGTACAAACTCCGAAGAAAATTAATAATATAGAGTACAAGGATTATAATAAAGGAAATTTTGAGCAAATCAATGTTGAACTAAAGAAAATAAATTGAGTTGAACTATTTAGGGGCAAAACAATCAATACTGCATAAGAAGACTTACTACAAATAATACATCACCTAGAAAGTATTTATGTCCCAGTAAAATCAAAATATAACAACAAGGGTAAAGTTCCTGTTTGGTCTAATAAAACTATTTATAAACAAATTAAAGCTAAGGAACGGCTTTTCAGGAAGTATAGTAAAAGTCCAGCCACAAGGCTTAAATATCAAATTACTGTTTCTACTTTAAAAATCTATCAAAATGGCTAAACTTAAATTAATTTAGCGCACACAAAAAATAATCACAAATCCTTGTACTCTTATATTAATAATAAAAAAGGGAACACCACACAAAATTGACTCACCCCTTGACAACAGAGACTGGAGAAAACCATGCAAGAGCTTGGTATAGTTGACAACGTACAACATGGTTTTAAACCAATGTACTCTTGTACTACAAACCTTATTTCCTTTTATCTTAACATAAGTAAATCTATGGATAACAATATTCCAACTGGCGTATTATTGTTTGATTTCAGTAAAGCTTTTGGCAAAGTATCACATGCCTTGTTAATTAATAAACTCTCCAGTTTGGGGTTTTTCACCTTACCTGGTTAATTGGATTTTAAATGGCTCTCTGACCATACACAAATGGTTAGAGTAAATGGTGTGTATACTCTAATTCTGGCAAGGTTACTAGTGGAGTTCCCCAGGGCTCTGGGTGGGGCCTACTCTCTTAATCATTTTATTCATGACATGAGTATTGATTCTAGCAATTTTCTCTAAATTTGCTGATGACACGAAACTGGGAGGTAGAGTAGATACTGAGTCAAACATCATATTGCTTGAACGTGATTTGTTCTATATTGAGCAATGGGCAAAAAATAATCAAATGGTCTTCAATATCGATAAATGAAAGTTCTGCATTTCAACAGGAATAACACACTGCATGTAGATTATCTGGACAATATTCTACTTAAGTCATCCACCAATGAAAGAGACCAGGGTATTATCATTCATTTTGTATTTTGTAATTTGTGTGATTTTGTATTTTCTTGAAACTTGGCTTCCCAGCCAAATGCTCTTTAGGGTAACCCTTGCCTCAGTGTTCACGCACAGAGGTTCTTTGTCTTTTAAATAGTTTTTTATTTTAATGGGTTCACCACAACATACCCAAGACACACTGTCTTAGGGTAGCTGGTCCATTCCACTGGGGTGTCAAACAGACGAGGCATACTGATGAGTCCTGGTAGGATGAAACACGTGTCTATGTTATCTGTTAGCACCCTTTGCAAACTGTGTGAGAGGCCTTTCGGCACCATGCAATTCTGCTTAAAGTTGAACCAACATAACATTCTGTGGTGATTTGCATATGCAGCCCATGATGCTTTGCATTGTGTGGGCATGTGTGATTTTGTATTATCATTAATAACAAATTAATGTCAAGTGATCACTGTAATAAGATGTCTAGAACAGCAAATGTTATCTTAGGACAGATTAATAAAACCTTTATTAGTAAATTTGAACAGTGCTTAGTTCCTCTATATAGATCCTATATCAGACCTTATTTGGATTATGGATCTCCATTTTGGAGTCCATACCTGAAGGCAGATATCAATCGGTTACAGCAGGTCCAAAGAAGGCTCACCAAACTAATTCCAAGATTAAAACGAAATGTTATGACACCAGACTTAAGAAACAGGACTTTATCCCTTGCATTTAAGAAGGCAACGGGGTGATCTATTGCTTATGTATAAACTAACATGCATACCATCGTTACTTGAGTCATGTGGTTTATCATTTTCTAATAAACAAATAGTGGGAAGATTGCATACAAAACAACTAAATGTTGATTGGGCAAATACAAATAAGTATGACAATATCTTTACTATAAGAGTAGCAAAACAATGGAATTCCTTACCACAGGATATTATAGACTCAGCCAGTTTTGATTCAATTAAATTTAAACTTGATACATGGCTCACTGCTTCTTAAATTCTTGTAATATCCTACTATTGTGGGGGGACAATCTCGATGGGCCTTGTTCCTACTTTTGTCCTATACCATGCAGTAAATCCAGTAAGTGGGGTACCTCAGTGATCAGTCCAGGGCCAGTCCTCTTCAATACCTTCATCAGTGACATTGCAGATGGACTGGAGGGTAATGTTGTATGTTTGCAGATGACACCAAGATCTGCAACAGAGTAGATGATCCAGATGGGGTGGGCAGAATGAGAAGAGATCTGGATAAACTGGCAAAATGGTCTGAAGATTGGCAACTGGGGTTTAATGCAAAGAAATGCAAGATCATGCACATAGGGAAGAGAAACCCTGAAGCTACCTATAGGCTGGGAGAGGAGTTGTTGGTAGTCACAAGGGAAGAAAGAGACTTGGGCATCATCATCACAGATGACCTGAAATCATACAAGCAGAACACTAAAGCTGTCGATAAGGCTAGGGGGATGTTGGGGTATATTAGTAGGAGCATCACAAGTCGTAAGATGGTGGTAATAATCTCTCTTTACAAGACACTGGTTAGGCCCCATCTGGAGTACTGTGTGCAGTACTGGAGGCCACACCTTCACAAGGACATTAACCAAATTGAGGCAGTCCAGAGAAGTGCAACCAAAATGGTACAAGGACTGCATCAGAAAACATATGAGGACAGATTAACTGAGCTCAATATGTATATACTAGAGCAAAGGAGGAAGAGAGGTGATATGATCAAAACATTCAAACACTTTAAGGGCATTAACAAGGTGAAAGGATCTAACATGTTTCAATATAAGAAACATAGCAGGACAAGAGGACACAGCATGAGATTAGAGGGAGCTCGATTAAGGGGTAATGTGAGGAAGTTCTTTTTCACAGAAAGGGAGGTGGATGCATGGAATGGCCTACCGCAGAAAGTGGTGGATATGAATGCAGTGCAGGGCTTCAAACAGGCATGGGATAGGTGTAAGGGAGCAATACAGATGAGTATGAATAGATAGGCCATTGACAGAGCAAAGGCCGATGGCACATTCATAAGGTAGAAAAAGAAATGGGCAGATTGGATGGGCTTTGTGGTCCTTATCTGCCATCAACTTCTATGTTTCTATGTTTCAGCAGCAAGATGTGTCTGATTATAGAGTGGATCCTTGCTGTGGGACATGTTCTTGTGTGTGAGGGTGTGTGAGGGTTTGGGGTGGTGGGTGCTGAGTGGGAGATCAGGGTGGGGTGGGGTGTATGTGGGGGTCAGATCAGCAAGGGACTGTTTCTTTTTACATATTTGAAAAAATCATTGAGGGGCAGTTTTCTTTATTTCAGCTCACATTCCAACACTGGGGTTTGGGCATCCCAGTGTTGGGCTACTGTTTGGGAATAGGATGGCAACCGGAGGGAGGTGGGTCAAGAAAAGTGGTGCCAGAGGTGGGAACCCTGGTCCACTTATATTAAATATAAAATACATAAATACTGTGAAGGTTGGGTGGGTGACCTGGAGGGAGGGTGGAGAAAGAAGCAGCACTGTTGTTTGGGCACCTCAGTCCATGTAAAAGTATTTAAATTAGTTAATTAGATATATTCAGTATATATATATATATATATATATATATATATATATATATATAGAGAGAGAGAGAGAGAGAGAGAGAGAGAGAGATAGCAATAGTCAGATAGATAGATAGATAGTTAGATAGATAGATAGATAGATAGATAGATAGATAGATAGATAGATAGATAGATAGATAGATAGATAGATAAACAGATACAGTAGAAAGAACAGGGGATCGTTGGCTCACTGCCTCAACTGAAGCCAGCAGCATGACTGCAGCTGTAGCTTAAACATTCAAGAAAGTCCTGCTGTTGTCACACAGAAAATGCTGGTGAACGGTTTATCTTACTAAGCTGGACACCCTGGATTTTGGGGTACTCAGAAAATGTACTTCTGGCCATTTTAAAACAAACACCAGAATATAGCTAAACAGACCTTGTTTAGCGAGTTCAGGTATTTATTTTTCAAAATTACACATTTTGATGTATATTCCATGTTTTTATTTTGGGAGACAAGATGGTTGCCATCATGATATGAACATTTTTTTGTGCTGTGAGAAGCAACTGGTGACAAAACAAAAATGGTCTGCGACATGGAATTTTAACATTATCTCCAAAACCCTACTGAGTATGCTCAGAACAGCAACAACAATGACACTTAAATCCTTATAACTCTGTAACTGTTCAGTATTTTGTCATGAAACCTTCCAAAGGCACTACCTTGGCGCGGCATGCTTCTACCCTGAAAGTTTCAGAGAAAAGTTCTATTTATTGTAGGCTTTAGGTAAGAGCCAAACCAAAAATCCATGTCGAGTATAGAAAAAAAATAGACATCTACAGAAAAATGGCATATGCAGATCTCAGAAACCACACGAGCTGCCATCATGAAACTTTTCCACATATTTAGACCTAGGCAGCTAGACAATGCATACACAATTTCAGCTAATTTTGTATATGCCCTTAAACTATTGGAGTGCAAAGTTACGGGTTTTACATGGAACCTGTGGCTCTACCCCAACTATACTGCTGCTACTGTGCCAGTATAATAAGAATGTTTGGCCCTGGACAGATAGTTGTGATCTTACTTATGGCTTATAAATGTATTGAACGATGTTGGTCCCAGGTGACAGATGTTTGTGGGACCCCACTTGTCACTTATAAATATTCATAACACTGTTCATCCCAAGACAGAGGCTTGTGGGACCCCACTTGTCATTATAAAGATATTAAACAATGTTGGTCGTGGGACCCTGCATGTCAGACACACACACACACACACACATATTATATATGTATATGTGTGTATATATATATATATATATATATATATATATAATATATACCACTGGGGTGAGCTTTCTCAGTAGAATATACTATGATATTTCCACTGGAGTGAGGATAAATCCTGATGACATCAGCAGAGTGAGGATATCGACATTTATCCACACTCTGCTGATGTCACCAGAGTGAGAATATCTTCATTGCAGCTTGCATTCTAACGGAAACAGCTTCAGAAAACAGTTTATCTTTCTCACAGAAGCTGCAACTTACTCAATTAGCTTTGCAAAACACTCTCACCTATGTCCCATTGTGTTTCTAACACTCCTAGCTGATTGCCGTGCTGATCTCAGCTTCAAGACAACCTGAATTCTAAATGAAACTCTTTTACAAAGCAGATTCTATTTCTCCTTCTCAGTGCTACATGCAACAGTTCCTTTCTCACTGAACCTACAACTTACTCAATTAGCTTTGCAAAACACACTCACCTATGTTTCTGACTCCCAGTGCATTCAGAACACACACACACACACGCTGACAGCACATACAGAATGAGCAGGAAACACACAAAACAGAAACAGTGTTCCTAAAGCTACCCCTGTGGTATAATTTACACATGATGTAGATCATGGGATATGGAAAATATTCCAGTCCTGCAGAGTGAGCTGTGCATTCTCAATGAGTGGCAATACAGAGCTCACCTGCAGGAGTGAGAATATTTCCATATCCCACCCCTGCCCATCATGTATCCCATCTATATATATTTATATGGCAAAGTTGGTGTCAAGATAGATGCTTGTGGGACTCCACTTGTCACTTTTAAATAGAGTATATGTAACTTTATTGGTCTCCGGAGAGAGGCTTGTGGGACCTGCTTGTCACTTATATTGAATAATGTTGGTCTCAGGACAGAAGGTTGTGGGACCCTGCTTGTCACTTATAAATATACTGAATGACGTTTGACCCAAGAGAAAGATGCTTGTGGCACACAGCTTGTCACTTATAAATTCTGTTAATAAAACAATGTAAATTCTGTATATATAACATTGTTGATCTCAGGACAGATGCTTGTGGGACCCTGCTTGTCGCTGATAAATATATTGAACAATGTTGGTCCCGGGAGGGATGCTTGTCGGACATTGCTTGCCAATTATAAAGATATGTATCCCAAGACAAATGCTTTGAGGAACCCACTTGTCACTTTTAAATTCTGTATATACAACAATGTTGGTCCCGGGATAGATGCCTGTGGGGGACACCGCTGGTCACTTACAAATATATTGAACAATGTTGGTCCCAGGATGGATGCCTGTGGGGGACACCGCTGGTCACTTACAAATATATTGAACAATGTTGGTCCCAGGATAGATGCCTGTGGGATCCCGCTGGTTACTTACAAATATATTGAACAATGTTGGTCCCAGGATGGATGCCTGTGGGGGACACCGCTGGTCACTTACAAATATATTGAACAATGTTGGTCCCAGGATAGATGCCTGTGGGGGACACCGCTGGTCACTTACAAATATATTGAACAATGTTGGTCCCAGGATGGATGCCTGTGGGGGACACCGCTGGTCACTTACAAATATATTGAACAATGTTGGTCCCAGGAGAGATGCCTGTGGGACCCTGCTGGTCACTTACAAATATATTGAACAATGTTGGTCCCAGGATAGATGCCTGTGGGACCCCGCTGGTCACTTACAAATATATTGAACAATGTTGGTCCCAGGATGGATGCCTGTGGGGGACACCGCTGGTCACTTACAAATATATTGAACAATGTTAGTCCCAGGATGGATGCCTGTGGGACCCGGCTGGTCACTTACAAATATATTGAACAATGTTGGTCCCAGGATGGATAGATGTCTGTGGGGGACACCGCTGGTCACTTACAAATATATTGAACAATGTTGGTCCCAGGATGGATGCCTGTGGGGGACACCGCTGGTCACTTACAAATATATTGAACAATGTTGGTCCCAGGATGGATGCCTGTGGGACCCCGCTGGTCACTTACAAATATATTGAACAATGTTGGTCCCAGGATGGATGCCTGTGGGGGACACCGCTGGTCACTTACAAATATATTGAACAATGTTGGTCCCAGGATGGATGGATGCCTGTGGGATCCCGCTGGTTACTTCTTTCTGCCTTAATATATTACCATTTATTTAACCCTTTGTTTTGTATCATACAGACAGTTTTAAACCCATTTCAAGGCCCACATTTGCAATTGTTAATTAATATCCTTCTATGTTGTAAAGTCTGATAAGTCCTGTACTTTATATAGGTTTGATGGTACTTTTTTTTATAATTTTGTTATATTGTTGCTGTATTAGTAACATTTATAGCTTTATGTGAATGTGCTTATGTTTGTGTCATATTGGAAGTTTGTGTGTCTTATGGCATATCCTAGCTTGATGTTATAATTATAGCCTGTATTTTTAGATAGGAATTACACAGGTCTGTCTTGTAAACTGGACTATTGGTCCAAATAACATGCATTACCTGTATAAAAATAAACTTTTGCCTACCTACCTACCTACCATATCATCATGCCCCTGGTTAGATCTAGGTTCTCTTGTTTATGAACTAGCCTTCTGTGTGGCACAGTATGTCCCTAACAGCATCCCATAGGTGGAAATCATTTTTGTTAACAAACAAACAAACAAAAAATTGTTTGACTTTTCATTGGGCATTATGGTGGTTCTACAGTGACAGCAAGATAGTGAATCATCTTTCAAATGACCCCCAAAATGCATCGGAATGCACCAAAACAGAAAAAGAAATTCTAGGGGCTTAGACGGCCCCCCCAGAGCCCCGGTCTATAGGTTATATTTTTCACTTTGTGCACAGATTTTATTGAAGGCCGGTTATTCCACTGAGTGAGGGGCAACGTGACTGAGACCTACAAATACCTCACAGAGGTTAACAAGGTGCAGAAGGGAAGCCTTTTCCAAACAAGGATAAGCTTGAGGACTAGCTGGCATGCCATGGAGTTGGAAGGGGAGAAGTTCAGGAGGGATGTGAGGAAATATTTCTTCACTGAAAGGGTGGTGGATGCATGGAACCATCTGCCAGCCAATGTGGTGGAGACTAGAACAGTAGAGGACTTCAAGCATGTGTGAGATAAATGCAGAGCTGTAGTAGAACAGAGGCAGGGAGGGGGAAGGATTGGCAGAGACTAGTTAGGGTATGTGGAGGCAGAATAGGCAGGGAACACTTGGGCAGACTGCATGGGCCAAGTGGTCCTTTCTGCTGACAGAGTCTGTGTTTCTATGTTGGGATACCCATTTTGGTAGACTACATAGGCCATTGGTCTTTTGCCAGCAATGTCTTATGTTTCTATGAAGACAGTGGTGCAAATCAAAGCTGAACGAGGTTACCAATTTCCACATTCACTCACCCTACAGTGCAGTCATAGATACATTCAATAAAGGAATAATGCATGACAGGGTGTGTGTCGTGGCTGACAACGCCACGCCTGGGGGATTGGCACGAGGTCACAGGCCGAAAAGGCCCCATGCACCAGGCGTGGTGCATTATCCCAAACGACACACACCCTGGAATGCATTATTCCTATTATACAATGGCTTGTTGTCATATATAAAATAAAAAAATAATTTTAAACAATGTTTTTATTAGTGTGGAAAAATATTTTGTTTCTTAAGAGGAGATGCAAAAACCAAAAGGTGGTCCATATCCATGTCATCATCCATATGGGTTCACAGTGAGGCTGAGACTAGACCTGTGGCATCGTGCTGGGATAACGCCATGGGTCCAGCCCCAAATTGACCAATCACAGTCCAAGATTCTTTCTTGCCATTATATAATATAGCATAAAGTATGGGGAGGTGTGTGTAACAAGAAGTTTACACACTCACAAAGGGTTAGATGCTACATAAATCCCGAGAGGGAAGCTCGAGGGATTTGTAAAAGCATCTAACCCCTTGGGTGTGTGTAAACTTTGAGTTTGCACACCATTCCATATTTTATTTTATATAATTGCTGGGTTTCCCTTTTTAACCACATTAATGATATAAAATAGCATAAGATTCCAGGGCTACTGCACTCCGTTTTTGTCTTCGCTCAGAAGTGAAGTGGTCCAAGATTTTTAAAATGTTTTAAAATGTTTATTTGGCCCCATAAATGTGTAAAATTAGTAGAATAAAAAAAAATAATAATAGTAATAACTTACCGCTGAGTTAGCCTGTTGTTTACTTTCTGGCAAGAAGGCAAGTGGCGTGGTCAGAAGAGAGAACTGCGGCAGGCACATGCACAGAGTGAGGGAAACCGTGCATGTGTTTGCCGTAATAAACACTCCTTTATTACGGGCAAATAACACCACGGTTTCCCTATGGGATAAAGGAAAAGTCAGTTATTATATATAAACTATTAGGCCAGCCCATTGGTGCAGGTGTAGAGGTTCCACTTGTGATGCCTGTGAATGGGTTTGGGAACAAGCCAGGGTCATCAGGGATATGACATGGAAGGAGGATTAAGTGTCCTGGTGGAGGCTGTCCTTCTCCAGGGAGGTTGGGCAAGTGTGCATTGCTGTGCTACTGCCATCTAGGTAACTAAAGGTGGTAGTGCAAGCTGGAGCCACCTTGGGGGAGGGCTGTTAATCTGCATAACATCTGCATGTGCAGAAATTATGTGGGTGCATCAGGTATAGTCTCATTGACGATGTCCCCGAGGGCAGGGCAATGAAAAGGCAGGAAACTGTCCTGGCTGATGCAGGATGAAGCTGCGCTCCTCCCACAAGTTCCACATTGCTGACCAGGGCCCTCACCTGCACCGTGCAAAGAAGATGGGCTAGTGAGGGGGCCTTGATGGCCCTGCCATAGTGAGCAAGCCCTGAACTCCTGCAGGTAGGATTAAATTCCTGTTGAAGACAAGAGATTGGGTGAGGAGAAGCCTACTGAAGACAGCAGGCCAGAGTGGCAAAGGAGTCACAAATAGATCATCAAAAAATAAATACAGGATATTTAATATTTACAGAATGTACAAAATATACAAACAACAAATGGGGAACTACAGAGCTGCATCAGAAAATCAAAAAACTTAAGGATTTAAATGAAGGAGCTGCAAACAAAGGAAACAGACTGTCTGGACTAAATGCTATATTTGTCTTACATGTACAGTACCTCACAGGCTTTCCAAGGCAAGAACTTCCTCACAGGATTCAGTCCCCAATGAAACTACTCAGTGGATTTGGAAAGGGCTCTGTCTGTGATGCACATAGCTTTTTTGTGGGGTTTTCTAGCCGTCCAAGTGCAGAAAAGAGAAGAGAAAGAGAGCTGCCCCTTGTCTGTCCATTCTAGTTAAAGTGTACCTTGAGCTCTCATGATGCCACAGGAATAGCAAAATAGGATGTGATGGCAGATAATGGCCGCTGGGCCCATTTTTTAAGCTACTTTTTTTGCTGCAGGCCACACTTGATCAACAGTGCAGTCTCTTCCCCCCTTCCCTACAACTATGATTCCCCTGTGCCTGTCCCAGTCATTTTTAAACCTTACCACTGTTTTTGCCCCCATCACCTCTTCTGGAAGGCTGTTCCAGGTGTCCACCACCCTTTCTGTGAAGAAGTACTTCCTCCCATCCCTCCTGAATTTACTACCCCTCCAGCTTCATTGTATACCCCCTTGTTCTAAAGCACTTTTTTCTCTGAAAAATACCCCCCTTCTGTACCTTATTTACATTTGTGACATATTTAAAGGTCTCTATCATATCTCCCCTCTCCCTCCTCTCCTCCAGGGTGTATATATTTAGTTCCTTTAACCTCTCCTCATAGGGCTTTTGATGCAGCCCATGCACCATTTTGTTAGCCCTCCTCTGGACCACTGCCACTCTGTCTATGTCCTTCTTGAAATATGGTCTTCAGAACTGGACACAGTACTCAAGGTGGGGGGGCTTACCGGTGATCTGTAGTGGCATCACCACCTCCATCTTCCTGCTGATGATACCCCTTCCTATGCACCTCAGCATCCCACTAGCCCTTCCGACTGCCGTTTCACACTGCCTGACCACCTTTATGTCATCTGATATGCTTACCCCAAGGTTTCTTTCCTGCTTAGTCTTTGTCAGTATCACTATGCCCATTTTGTACTCCCCTCCTGGATTTCTATGGTCAAGTGCATTATTTTTCACTTTTTGCATTAAAGCCCAGCCACATACCTGTGACCACTCTTCCAGCCTCTTAAGATCCCTGCCCATCCTATCCACCCCTCCAGTTTCCAGTCTGTTGCAGATCTTGATGTCAACACCAGAAAGAGGCAGACCTTCCCTTCCCTTCCAGTCCCTCTGCTATGTCACTTATAAAGACATTGAAGAGGACTGGTCCCAGCACGGATCCTTGAGGTACCCTACTGGTCACTCTCCCTTCCTCAGAGAGAACTCCATTTTCCACTACCCTTGTATCCTATCTGCTAACCAGTTACTTACCCAGGTTACCACCTTGTTACCCACCCCACGCTACCAAACATACATACCAGTCTCCTATGTGAACGATGTCAAAGCCTTGCTGAAATCCAGATAGGCCATGTCCACCACTCATCCCTGATCCAACTCCTTTGTCATGCAAAGAAATCAATAAGATTCATTTGGAATGACCTTCTCTCTGTGAAACCATGCTACCTTGGGCCCTGTAATTCATTGGATACAAGATATTTAACAATTGTTTCCTTTAATAATGTTTCCATTAACCGATCCACCACTGATATCAGGTTGACAGACTTTCAGTTGCCCGCCTCCTCCTTGCTACCACTTTTGTGAAGTGGAACTACATCTACCATTCTATAGTCCTCTGGAACCAAGCTGGTCTCCAGTGATCTGTTAAATAGGTCTGTCGGAGGTGCACCTAGTTCAACCTGAGCTCCCACAGCACCCTTGCATGTACCCCATCTGGCTCCATAGCTTTGTCCACCTTCAAGTTAATGAGTGCTTTCTGGACTCCCTACACAGAAAGAAGCTCCTGGCACCTTGTCATGGTCCCTCCCCTACCTTTTATACTTTGAACATTGAGCAGAAGTATTTCAATCAATCAATCAGTCAATCAATCAATCAAACTTTATTTAACCAGGCAGTTACATCGTTGAGCAAGCTAATTTTCAAGATGGTCCTGGACACAGAGGACACATGCTTGCAGTAGACAACATTTTATACCATAATAGACTTTGGTACAGGCAGTTACAATATACAAAGTCAGTGATCGGATGAATCAGAACTTGCAAAGCAAGTGCAAGTACAGACATTTAAAGTGCAGCGTTACAGGATGTAGATTGTTGAGTACAAGTGAGGACAAATGACAAGTCACAATGACAAGTGATAATGACAAGTGACAAATACCAAAGGTGAGTATTTGTCCAAGATGTTTGTTTTTCTTGATCCCCTCTGTACAGTCCCCCTCTGTAACCGCACAATCCCTCCTTTCGTATTCCTTTCTTCACTAACTTACCTAAAAAATGTCTTGACCCCTTTTGATACTCCCTGAGGTATACTTTCCTCAAGTTTGCACCTTTGCGCCACTTTCTGCTTTGCCTGCCTCCCTCTGTTTTCTGTGATAACACTTCTCTATCCTTTTCTCTCTGGGTCTCCTTATACCTTCTGAATGCCACTCTTTTAGCCTTTACCTCCTCTGCTACCTCTTTTGAGAACTGTAGCGGTCTCCTCTTTCTTTTACTTTTGTTTACCTGCTTGACACAGAGGTTTGTTGCCTTTACTATGCCCTCTTTTAGTGTGGCCCACTTTTTGTCCACCCCCCCAGGTCATCTCCCTTTGTCAGGTCTTTCCTGAGTCATTCTCCCATCTTATTATGATTAACCTTTCTGAAGCTTCTGATGTCCAGGACCCTTGTTACTGTGCTGTTGAAATGAGACATGAAGTCACCATTAACAACTAGCTTTTATTTTTCAGTGGTATCCAATCAGCTCCATTCTATCCCTGTCCAGTTGTGCCTGGCTCTGGAGTTTGCTTTTCTATGAAGTAAAATAAGTTAAACTGCCCATTCGTATGAGAACAAGGGATGACATTGGCTTTTATCTGAAGGAGAAGTTTAATAATTCCCGCATGAGACATTAACGCACGTATTAAGCAAGAGTGATGCTATCTCCCTAACTCAATATGTGATCCCTTTTGCTGTCGCTTTACAAGTGTCAGATTGACACACAGAAGCAACATTTTAGGAAGACCCTTAAGATTGTGCTGCCTGGTAGTTATGCAGAGATCCTGTACATACACTAACCAACTCAAGGAGTGATGAAGCTGAGAGGGGTGGAACTGGCTGTTAAGCCTCCAATGAAGAATCATAGGCTGACAGAAAAACAATTGAATAAACCCTCATCTAGAAGTGAACCCACAAGATTGGGAATTGCTGCCTACCCTGAGAACTAAAAAACAGCAGAATTAGGGCAGATGCAGAGGACCGTGTTCCGAAACAGTGGACTTTGACAAAAGTCACCTTCCGGAAAGGCAAAACTTCCTTGATTTGTGGTGAAAAACCACTCCCAGGCCGTACAAGGTCTGAGATGGCTTGGGGGAGCTCTGCTCCCGGTCACCCTTAGCAATGTGACTCTAGTAGATCTAGAGTGCGGAGAAATGACCTCTTGCCAGAGACAATGTCATTGCATGAATATTCAGTTCATTCAGACAGGATAGACAATAAGCCACCAGGACTATCAACACCTTTGAGGAACTTGGTGAAGTTGATGCAAGGGTAAAAGGATGCTTGGATGTTGGTCCAATATCAAAACCTGAGGGACTTTCAGTAGGACTGAGGAATATGATGGTAGACATATGAAAACAGCTGAGAATACTGATGGAAGCCTTGTCCGAACCATATTAAGAGGAGCACTCTTTTTATTATTTCACATGTGAAAATAAGTGCTAAGAGAGACTCAAACTGGAGAAAGACGGGTATCATATAAGTCATAAGATGGGGGCAATCTAAAATAGAATAAAAAGCATTGGTCAAAATGTTCACTGCTGTCATGCACAGCGGCTTTAATTAGTTTTACTCTCGCACCGTGCCAGGGTTTGTAAAATATCTCTGAAAAAGTGGTATCATGCAAGTCAGGAAGTAAGAGGAACTCTAAAATAGAGTAAAAAGTATAGGTAAAAGTTTCACCACTACTATACACTGCTTCTTTAAGATTTGTGCAGTATGTTTAAAAGACTCTTAACATCCAATTTCTGAAAGAAGAGTAACTGAAATATTTTTTTCTCTCCTGTTTTGTTTGATTATCTGAATATAGAACCCCATATGAACCCAAACAGAATGGCTCAGAGTCTTAATTCACATCTAAACCCAAATATCAGTGTCCAGAATCATCAAGAACTCCTTCTGAATTTCAAATTCAGGGCCCTGAACCAAGAACCTCATCAGTACCGAAGAGCAGGGCTCAACATCCAGAACCCTCGCCTGAGCCCACAAATCAAGATCCCAAATGCGGAACCTATCTGAACCTGAATATCAGTGGCCTGAATCCAGAAAACCCTGTCTGAACCCAAGTATCAGGACTCAAAAGCTAGAACCTATCTGAGCCTAAATGTCAGGGACCCAAATGCAGAGCTCCCATTTGAAACTGAATATCATGGCTTCAAATCTAGAGGCCCTGCTGTATCTGAATACCAAGCCTTTGAACCCAGAACTCCATTAATACATAGATACATATCATTTGTTCATGAAGGACTACTTGGTTCACCTAGTCTGCCTATTTAACCCTACCTACAGTATCCCCAGATCCTACTTGATCTCCAGTTTCTTCACCTGTCCCTTGTTCCTTTCTTCTCAAGATACTGTTGTGCCTATTCCAAGCTTTCTTAAACCCTTCCACTATTTCTGCCCCAATACCTCAGCTGGTAACCTGTTCCATGAATCCACCACTCTTTCTGTGAAGAATTTTCTTATAGATCTCCTGAATTTACTCCTCTCTAGCTTCATATCATGACATCTCGTTCTTGAGCACATTCTCTTCTGAAAAATATTCCCAACCTGTACCTTTTTTATCCCCTTTATGTATTTAAATGTCTCAATCATATCCCCCTCTCTCTTTTTTCTTCCAGGGTGTACATATTGAGTTCCCTCAGTCTCTCCTCAAAGGTTTTCTGTTGAAGACCTCACACCATTTTAATTGTCCACTTCTAGTCTGCCTCTACTCTGTCTATGTTCTTTTGTAGACTATGTGGTCTCCAGAACTGCACACAGTATTTCAGAAGAGGTCTCGCCAGTGACCCACAAGGAGGTAACACAATATCCCCGACTTCTTCTGGTTATCCAACTCCCTGTGCAACCCAGCATACCACTAGCTTTCTAAACTGCCTTGTCACACTTCATATCAGGGCCCTGAACACAGATCTCCTTCTGAATCCAAATAAAAGGCTTGAATTCATAACCCACATCTAAACCCAAATAGCAGTGCCCAGAATAAAGAACTCTTTCTGAATTTCAAGTTCAGGGCCCTGAAACTAAAACCTCATCTGAACCCAAAGAGCGGGACTCAAAATCCAGAACCCCACCTGAGGCCACAAGTTAAGATCACAAATGTGGACTCTGTCTGAATTTGAATATCAGTGACCTGAATCCAGAAACCACATCTGAATCCAAGCATCATGACACATAATCTAGAACATGTCTGAGCCTAAATATCAGAGACCCAAATACAGAGCCCCATATGAATCTGAAAATTAGGGGTCCAAATCTAGAGCCCCTTCTGCATCTGACTATCAAGCCTTTAACCCCAGAACTGTATTAATATTAGAGCCCTGAACCTAGAACTCCATCTGAAACCAACAGAAGGGCTTGAATCTGTAACTCCCATCTGTACCAAATAATAAGGCTCTGGACCAAGAACTCTGTCTGAATTTCATGTTCAGGGCCCTGATCCCACAGCCTTATCTGAACACAAATATGAGGGTAAAACCCAGAACCCATTCTAAGCTTGGATATCAAGGCCCCAAATGCAGAACTTCATCTGAACCCAAATAGCAGCTTGAATTCAGAGACCCACATCTTAACCCAAAAATCAGGACCCCAAGTCTAGAACCCATCTGAGTTAAAATCTCAGGGTCCCAAAATTAGAGCACAATCAGAACCCGAGTATCAAGACTTGAAATCTAAAACCACTTCTGTGTCTGAATATCAAGTCTCTGAATGCAGAATCCCATGAAAACCTGAATACTGTATATTGCCCCTGAACCCAGAACTCCCATTGCACCCTAACAGCAGGGCCCTTAATCAGATCAGAACCCCCATCCAAACCTAAACGACAGACCTGGTGCTCACTGCTCATGCTGGGTATCAAAGTACAGTCTCTCACTGCAGTAGGTTGTACTTGCTTAATTGTGCTGGCCAACACACAATCCTCAGGGGCTGGCAGGGATTAACATTTTGCTACAGAAAGATTGGATTAAACTTTTCCTTATTAATCTAACAGTCTGCCAAATGGTTTTTGTTGAATGCCCTCCCACGCCCCTCCTTTTTGTCCCTCCGGGGTTACTTCCTTCTGTAAAATGACCCTGCCAGTGTGTTTGTTCACTGGCTTTCTTCCTGCTAGACAGGTGCTTTGATACAGTAGGCTCTTACCATAAGGACTCTCTGGACTCGTCTGGCAGTGCTTCCAATAATGAAATAAAGAAAGCTTAGAATAAGTAGACGTGTCAGGTAGGGGAAAAAAGTCAGACAAACACTGAAACATATTTCCTGGCGGAAGACCAGAGAATTAATCACAAAAACTGAGATCACTGCATTTGGGATATAAAATTATTACAATGTTTAGGAACAGGAAAAGGTCATCAAGCCAAGTATGCTGGACTGTTTCTGTCTCCTTCATCTGCATTTTCTTACTTTCTCCCTCATACAGCCCCCCCCCAATCTCGCATCTGCTGTTTCTCCCAAACCCATCTTGTTCTTTGATCACATTGGTGCTCCCTGCTTCAATGCCCCTCCTTGGTAAAACATTCCACACATTTTTCCTGCCCTCTGTGTAGTGTAAAGTGGCATTGGTTAAACCCGATTTTTATTCTTTATCTCTATATAGAGAAAATTTCTTTCTTGATTTGCATTTTTTTTCTAGTGTGAAATGTTTGTCTTGATCTGTTTTTCTCGATCCTCTTTGCTAGTATTGGAAGTCTGAATTGGATCACCACCTAAGCATCTTCTTGTTTCAATGAATGGAACAGAACAGAGTGGAATTTCATTTATATAGTGCCTTTCACACATAGCAGATATCTCAAGGGATTAAGAAAGCAGTGAGATTGGTAACAGGGACACAGTACTATATGAAAAGATATACAGTACATCAGCCACTATACTTGAAACCATATAAGCACATCCATTGGAAGCAGTGTGCTCTAGTGGTTAGAACACCTGCTTGGGAAGAGGAGTTCCCAGGTTCAAACCCCACGAGTGCCAAAATACTCCCTGTGTGACATTGGGCATGTCAATTCATCTCCGAGCTCAATCCATCCAGCATTGGAAATGGGTAGAAGCAGAACTCCATGGTGAACAAGATGTTGCATCTCAGATGGCTTTTCCTAGGTAAGCACGTTGAGTAAAATTGATGTAAAGCCACAGAAAATCTGCATTAGAGAAACTGTTTTATTCAGCGTGCAGGTTTGAGAGGATGCCAGGGATACCCCATTCTTCTGCAACTACCGCCATGGCACTTTAACCTTCAAATGGACAACTGCCAGAAAGGGACAGAAGTGACCTCATCTTAATATCTTTTCCAAACAATGGAACCTCCAGTGGAACAGCGACCCATAATCATGTGCTTTAGTGTCAGTATTGAGAATATGTGCCCAAATGACGTGTAGAATGGGAACTCACAGTCTTTGTGGCCTAGATCTGAGACTGCTACAGTATTTACAGACCTACTCAGCATCTCACCATCAGTCCTGTCCTTCAGAAGCAGCATGGTATAGTGGCTGGAGCACAGGACTGGTAACCAAAAGATGCAGGAGTCCCAGGTCCAAATCCCACCAGAGCCACATGCATGCTGTGTGACCTTGAGCAAGTCACTTAACCTTTCAATAACATAGTATTGTGATGGTGGAAGGAAGTTGGGTCCATATGGTCCTCTCTTCCTGATGCATGGCAGTCGCTGTGTTCAATTTGGGCATAGACACACACCATGTTTTCAGCTGTAATGTTACCCCAGCACATGATGTGTAACCTTCCATAACATTCTCTCTCAGGAATCTGTCTTGTCCTGCTCTGAAATACTGAACAATGCTTGATTTCACAATGCAGCCTCAGCAGATAGGCTTCTTTGCATTAAACACCCTCTGTGCAAAGCAACATTTGCAACTGTTTCCCCTTATCCCACTGCAGCCCCTCAGTTTGGGGTCATGTCTCTTGGTTCTTCTTGCACTCACTGGCTCAAGCATTTGTGTATATGACACCCTGTCCATTCCCTTCAGTATTCTGATCACAGTGATCATACTGTACCCCATCTAATCCTTCTGTTCTTTAGGCTAAATAATTTATATTTATTTTTGTACATGATTCAGGCCAGGATGGCACACTGAGTTGAGGCTTGTTTCCAGCTGCAACCTGGTGCGCTGCTTATGTAGGTAGAGGGGTTATAGTGGAATAGGAAGGCAAAAATAGAAATACAGTGCCATATTTACAGTATATATATAATGCACTAATAAAGCATAATAAATCAAAACGACATGCAGAAGCATTAAGAAAAAGCAACCATAAATTATGTTAATTAGTAGCAGCCAGTGGCAGATGGAAGGAGATAACAGTTGCAGGTACAAGCATGAGTAAAGAGAGTTCAAAGATCCGGGATTTCAGGGAGGAAGAGGCATGGTGGGGTAACTATTTCAGAGGTGGAGGAGATGGTAGAAAAAGACTGCCTGACCAGCTAGGGATTATCAGTGTGGGGTGAGAAAGGAGTGAGGAATCATTTAAGTACGTCAGATTTTTCTATGGAACTGTGACCCCAATAAGCCACTAATCAGCTGATACCCAGTTCTGGACACTCTCAATCAATTTAATGTCCTTCCCCTACTGCAGTGAACAAAACTGGATGCAGTACTCCAGGTGTGGTCTAACCAAGGTCTTGCACACGGGGAGGATCACCTCCTTTGACCTGTTCCTCCTTACCTCCATCCTACGGCAGTCAAGAGTTGCACTGGTTCTTTTGATAGCAGTGGCACACTATTTGCTCGACTTCAGCTTACAGTCTACAGTTATCACAAGAGCCTTTTTCTTGGTTGCTTGGCCCACTGTTGCACCACACAGGATGTTTGCATGACCTGGACTCTGTGCCCCTTGGTGTAGCACTTTGCACTTCTCCATGTTTAATCTCAGTCCCTGTTTCTTGGCCCACACCCATAATGTGTTTGGGTCTCCCTGTATAAATTTCCTCCCCCACTGTGTCCACTCATCCTGCCATTTTAGTGTCATCAACACACTTCACCAAGTCAAATGAGGTCAGTAGACAAAGTAGAAAAATTACCTTACAGGGAACCAGGATCAGATAGGAGAACAACAAGGTACTCTTTTCAACACCTTACACAATATACAGCAAAACAGTAAGGGATGTAATTTACCAATACTGGCATGTATTACGGGGGGCATAAAGTGCAGAGTTAATGAAAAAACCTATATACATCAAAAAGAAACCTGACATTGAGAGACAAGTTGTTCCACATCTGTCACTCAGTGCCAGACCCACCGAAAGTACAATTGTTCTTGGGACAACTAAGAAATGGGATGTATCCATGTGGTAGATGTGCAAAATGTGGAAACACCGGAATAAAGCGGACTTTTGAGCACCCACACACAAATTAAACTTCACCCATCAAAGACCATATAACCTGTTCCAGTGACATGTGATATTCGTATTAAAATACCTATGTCATAAACATTCTATAGGGAAGACCATGAAAGAACTAAAAAAACTGGAGGCAGTATAGCGCAGTGGTCTAAGGCTCTGAGCTGCAACTCTGGTGACATCCAGCAGACCAGACCTGGGTTTGAATCCCACAGCTTCCACTTGCATACTGTGTGACCCTGAGCAAGTCACTTAACCTCCTTGTGCTCCCAGGTTGCTCCTGTAAAAAAGCTTTCAGCTTAGTGTGCTATACCTGGTTAAACAACTAAATAAAAAAAAAATGAATCATGGAACATCCAGTGATGACTCAGTGGGTATGGAGGGCTAGGACATGAGCTCCACTCCTGACCTCACTAAAAGCTTCAAAACTGAGAGTATTGCGAGACAAAATTCATACCTGGATTGCCTTTGGAATGGCTTGTAATGATGGGAGGATCCAAAAAGAACAAAACCAATGAGAATTCTAACGGTCACACCAGATTGCTGAGCCAGGCAACAGAAGGCAAAACTGGAGTTTGTTTTTTATTTATTTTATTTATTTATTTGTATTTCGGATGACACCTTTGAGCCGAGGGCTCTTTTACAAAAGTTCCACGTCAAGGCAATAAGGTACAAAACATAACATGATCATTACAATGGAACTTACAAAAAAAAAGACAAATAAGGTTACAATAAAAGCAGCCAAAGGCATTGTCAAGGAATTGTGTTGCGAGTTAATTATACAGTACAAGTCATAGGAGGCTCAGTGAAGCTTTGTTAGGAGTGGGTTAGTGGGAAAAAAGAAAGAAGAGTGGTGGTGAGGGGGTGGTATGGGAGACAGACAGAGGGAGGAAGGGAGAAATGGGGAGGGCGTTGCGTTGGATGTGTGGTAGATGGGAAACAGCAAGGGAGGAGGAAAGGGGTGGATGAAAAAGAAAAGGAGACAGGAGTAGAAAAGACGGAGGGCACAGCTCTTTTCCTTGTTTTCACAACCCACAAACATGGCAATCCTTGCAAAACTCTCACTAATTTGGATTGGAGATTAAAATGATCCTTACTGAACTAAGGACAATGTAACAATTCTGGAGGTCAAAGTCACAGAGCTGGAGGGCTATGCCAGTATATCCAACACCAGCTGGAGGGCTATGCTAGTATATCCAACACCAGCTGGAGGGCTATGCTAGTATATCCAACACCAGCTGGAGGGTATGCTAGTATATCCATCACCAGCAGACTTGAGCAGGTATTCCTGCATGTTATGCTGGGATACCACACCACCTGACTGAAAAATGCGATGACCTAGAAAACAGGTTGCGCAGAAATAACATGGACTTATTTGGAGTCATGGAGGATGAGGAAGGCAGGGATATGATCGCTTTCCTGGATAACTTTCTGAGTTTAGTGTGGTATTACAGCTATGTATGACCTGATTAATGACTTGTTTACTGTATCTTGTACCTTATAGTAACTCAGTTTATGTATTGTCCCTATGTACCATGCTTTATTTTACCGAATTTACCGAATCTGTGTTCCTGTTATACTATCATCCTACCCTATATGTGACTTACTCCATGTGTCAGTGGACCGGTTTGTGCCTGAAAATGGTCCATTGGATTAGTGCACCCATCCAGTTATCAAATACATACATACGTAAATAACTAAATAAATAAATGAAAACTACCCTTCAGCTTGACAAAGAGTTCCCACTGTGTGGTGAGATGGTCCCACCAGGGACTTGCACCAAAACCACTGGGACCAGATGTGAGGCTTAGATCCATAGTCTTAAAATTTCTCAGCTATGCCATGTGAAACACCCTCTTATGGTTTTAAGAGTAACTGGAATGATTAGAAATGAACAGTTCTGATTGGCTAAGAATGATGTCATGATGTATAATGCACCATATAAGACACGCATGAGGAGGCGACCGCCACTCCCTGTAGTCGCAGGAATCAGCAGCTGGCACACTTGCTCATGTAACACTGGAGGGGGTTGAAAACTTTTTTTTAAAAGCCCACTTTAAAAAAAATAGATATTTCACTTTTAACTTCTGAAGTAGAAACAGGACAACTAAGTTGCTCATTTATGTTATATAGGAGGAGACCCCTTCCCCCTGGCAAATCTATACAGGAAACTCTGGCTGTTTTGTGCGACACTAACTCCATAAAGGGTAAAAGGTGACCTAGGTATAATTACTTAATTGAAGAATTAATTATTTTATGTACTCTGCATCCCTGTGCCTCCATGCACAGCAATGCTCAGAATTATATTACATTTCTGCAGGTGTACTCACAACTACTAGACAGTACTCTGCAAGCTAGATAGCTGAATTTAAAAGGTAAGGTGAACACTGCTAAAAAGTAAGAGAATATGAATGCTTGAGTGAGTCATACTGCAGAAAGTATATGGGGGCATTATTGAAGCGTAAACAGAATACATATTCTGTGCTTAACAAACAGAAAGCAGAATGAATGTGGGGACTGCTAAAGAGTATATAGAAAATTAATGCTTAAGTGAGGGAAGCATGAAACAGCTACCAAATAATGAGACTGCCAGATTAATTGAGCTCTGATTACAATGAAAAGACACTAGAATACTGAAAGGGAATTAGAATGTCGTAAGCAGTAAAATATCTCATAAAATGAATGAATGGAGAAGAAAGTAGTGGAAAAAATGATCTCAAAGCACAGAGTTTCTTATTTAAGTTTCATTCTAATCAGTCTCTAGTGTGCATAGCTATTATAAATTGGAACAAAGTAGTTAACACTAGTTTAGACACTAAAAGTTTTATAGTAACTTAAGTCTGGAACACACCAACAGGGTAGCATGTGGTTGCACCTGGGTGCTGTAAGATATTGTCTGATCGATACTGTGATAAAATAAATTTAAGGTATATCATGTTTGAATGGGTGATAACAGCAACAAGAGCCTGATGAATGGGTGGAGCCCTCAAAACATTACCCTCAAGTGTTGTTTTGTGGCATGGAATAAAAATGTGAAGTTGTTTTCAATACTGGATTATGCTGTATAAGCCCACCTTCTAGGAGTCTAGGAGTATGATGGTGAATGTCCATGGGGAGGGGGTGGCCACAGCAGCATGACTGTGTTCAATCAAGTCCCTGACAGAAAAGGGTGCCAACTCAACCTCTCTGGTGCTGGGCTGGAAGGAAAACAGTGGTTAAACAGCATCAACAGTTCAAGAAGAATGAGATGACTCCTTCTGATTTAAAGAACAGCGGGATCCCAAGTTTAATAAACATGGAACAATAAAATACAGCCACTCCATGGAGTAATTCATGTCTTAACACAAAGGGGCAGCATATTATTTCTTGACCATAGAGGTTACTCAACTGACTGAGTCCCTTTACATGAAGTCCATTCTTGGGGCATGTCTAAACAACCCCAAATCCTACGGCAGCTCAGTTCATACATAGCAGGAAAAAAAGCACACCTCCCTTCAGGGTTGCTCTCCTCACAGTCCCAAAACACCTTGGGCAGGATTCACAAAACTCAGAGAAATACCTGCAGCTGTGGGTAAACCATGGAGCAAGTCGGGTGAGACTTGCGGATCCACAGGTTACCCACAGCGGCGGGTATTCACAAAGGTGGAGCCGGATTACGACCGGCCCCATGATCTACGGCTGCCTGCGGATGGTGTTGTCAGGGTAACGGCCGCAGCTGCAGGAATGGGTTATGGTTGCTGGAAGCAGCCATAACTCCCTCCACAACTGCTGTGGCTGTGAATCGGAACTGCCGCAGCTGTGGAGATTCCTGGTCTGCAGCAGCAGTTGTGAAGGAAAACTTTGAAAGAAAACGTTTGTAATCCTGCCCTGTTCCCATCTCCTCAGCTCAGCCTGGCTTCTCAACTTGGGGCCAATGCTTCACTATCCCATGGGTCCAAATCACTCACTGGGGCAGTTCTGCTAGCCTCTCACCTCGGAGCTACTGTTCCCTCCTCCCACTGGTCCAAACTTCAGATCAGAGCATGCTACATCCCACACTGGCTACTACCACTCCATTCCATACTCGCCAAGATTCTCTGGTGATGGCCCCACAGAACCTCATGGTGACCTATCCCTGTCTCCACTGCCACTCCGCTCTCCCTCAGATCTCATCTCTCTCCCATCCTTCTTCCCACCCCAGGGTTGCTCTTCACTACCCCGCAAATGTGGGGAGTCAAAATCGAGCAGGTGCCAACACGTTCCCCAGCTGCAATCTCAGTTTTCTACTCAACAGAGAAAACTATCCTGCCACTCAAGTAGGCAGCTGCCCGGTTTGATCTCGGTAGCACTCACCATTTCTCTTCTTTTCCTGAGCTCTCCCTTTATATCTCGGACCACTCCGCTGCTCCCGTGCAAGCAGCTCCCCTAGGTGTCAAAACTATTAACCCTCTATAGGGACAAAAAGTCCCACAACATGTCACAGTGATGCACATCCAAGTGCACCGGTAAGGTGCCTCTAACCTCAAAAGGGGATTACAACTCTCCCCTGTCTACACACTTGCTGTCCTAGGTGAGCTTAGAAGCACCATCAGCCACCCTTCCAGGGGCCCAAGCAAGCGGGATATGTGCACTTCACTTAGCTAAGCATCAGAATAGCTTTAGGCTGCTCACTATGAAGGTGGAAACTACAGAAAACAAAGAACACAATGTTTCTAGCTCCACACTCCCATACGCCCAAGCCTACCTTCCATGCCACCCATTCCCCAGGCCTTTTGGAAGGGTTTCCTATGGTTAGGGTGGTGTCCCAGGTCAAACACTAACCTACACTATCTTCCCTTACTCAAACCGCTGCCTGTCATCTATCAGGGACCCTTCTTATGTGGTCCCCTCAAAAACTATATTAAAACCAGAACACTGCTGTCCCAATGTAATGTGGAGACATGGGGCACCAAAAATCAGACACTTGATCTTTCAGTGATTGGGTCATACAGCAACAATGATGCATGCATAACAGTAAAACAATTAATTCTCATTTACATAAACATGATCAACATGCACATTGCTTCAAACCCAATGACTAGAGCAATAATTATTATAAACTGTATGGGAACAATCCCCCACAGTCTCAGATAGAGAACTCAGACTACAAACAGTCACAAAAAGGGTTGATCTCACCAGGGAAGTGAAGTCCATGGGGCATTAAGCAGTACCACTCTCTTGAACTTTATCATAGCACCATTATTCCATGCTGTAGTAGTAGTCAGGGTGGGGCTGTTGCAAGATCGGCCATAGGAATCAGTGGCCCCCTGACAGTACTTAGTACGGTCAGTGTTGATGTCCTTCAGCAGGGCATAGTTCTTAAACAAAGTAAGTCCCTCAAATGCATTCCGGGAAGCTTGCAATCATCTGGGCCTTCTGCAGAGAAGATGTGGGACTGCTGGCATGCAGGTTGTGCTTGTGGTACAGTTTCCCCAGAATATAATGTAACACCCAGTCAGACCTCTTCTTCTCCATGATGTCCCTAACACATTCAGGGAGGTAGGAGTAATCATACTGAAGGAAGTCCTGCCACACATGTCACCGAACATGTCTTTCAGCCTGCGACCACCAGGCAAACGTGAATGGTCATCCTCAGGGCCAGCCCTTGGGGGAGCCACACTCCATTATTGTTCTCTCACTCTTGTTGCTGATGTTCTTCAGCAAGTCCCTGGTACCCCTTGTTTCAAGAATGATGGGGGGAGCACCCTCCCCCATAGATTCCTTTGGGGCATCCTCCCCCATAGATTTGTTTGGGGGCAACATCACCACTGAAGAGTAAAGGGATGCAGCTTCTCTTTTAGAGTACCAGTCTTCCTCCTTTTCACTCTCCATTCAAATTTTGGCCACACCAGCCTCTTGTCTTCCATGCTAGGCACTCTCCGATCTCTCTGCTGGTGGGCTTCATGGTGGGGTGCACGAAGATTGACAAGGGATCACCAAATCAGCAGGTTCACATTTTTCTCTGACTTTGGGGCTAAACCAGTCTCCAAAGGCTTGGTTTGGGCCACTTCACTTCACTGCCTTGATGTGTTGAAATTCACTGTGGTCCACAGTCAGGTGAGGGACTCAGCAATTGGGGCTGCTTGCCTCTTCCCACATCCATGGCCCCAAGCTGTACTCTCAGGTTGGGTAGGTTCTTGCTTAACTGTCACAGCCACAGTTTCAGTACTACCAGTGGGGTTCAAACGAGCAGCCAGGTCTTCCCAGCCTCCCATGCTGGTGTCATCTGAAGTCAGGGAGGTGATGGACAAACTGGGTACACACTCAGATGAAGTAGGACCTTGACACCCCTAGCAGACAGGGAGAAGTGTTTCTCCATTGTCCTTACTGTGACACAGGGCACACTCTGCTGGCATGGTCGACTTTCCCACAAGCTCCCACATCCGCTGGAACATATCTGGGGGTACAGTAACACCTGATGACGAGGATTCCTGTGCCATTCTGTCACAACTCAGCTCACATGGTTCACACAGCCCAAAGACAAATAGAAATGCCAGTTGCAGTAGCCAAATCTCCAACAATCACTCACTTGCACCATGATTCTTCTGGCAAAACACCCGCATGAGGCAGCAGGACACATGGACCCCACCAGAACCAAGCAGTCCAATCCATAATGCTTGCCCTGATCCATTTGCATAAGATTCACATGGGCAAGGCATGGAATCCCATTCAGCAGACTCTCAGGCACTCCACAGTCCAGGAGAAGGCACGAATGATCACATTTCACAGCGACATGTTTATTGCACAATAGTTCAAAGCAAACTCTCCAACTCATTAGACGTCTTCACCCAGTACAACATTCAGGGTCCAGAGGCATCACAGACACCCCAGAACACATCCCAGATGAGCCCCCACATATAAGTCCACCCCCTCCCCGGTGTCTAGGAGTATGTTGGTGATTGTCCATGGGGAGAGGGAGGCAGAAACAGCAAGAACACCTTCCAGGATGGATGTGTTCACCTAAGTCCCTGATAGAAAAGGGGTGCCAACCCTACCCCTCCGGTGCTAGGCTGGAAGGAAACAGTTGTTAAACAGCATCAACAGTTCAGGAAGGATGAGATGACTCCTTCTCACTTAAAGAATGGCGGGATCCAAAATTTAATAAACATGGTTTAATAAAATACAGCCACTCCATGGAGCAGTTCATATCTTAACACAAAGGGGCAGTACATTATTTCTTGACTGTGGATGTCACTCAGTTGATTCAGTCCCTTTACATGACATCCATTCTCGGGGCATGATCCAGACAACCCCAAATCCTAAGGCAGCTCAGTTCATATGTAGCAGGAAAAAAAAACACACATTGCTGCAGGGTTGATCTCCCCCATAGTCCCAACATACCTTGTTCCCATCTCCTCAAGCTCAGCCTGGCCTCTCACCTTGGGACCAATGCTTCACTATCCCACAGGTTCAAATCACTCACTGGGGCAGTTCAGTCAGCCTCTCACTTTGGGGCTACTGCTCCTCCTCCCACTAGTCCAGGCTTTAGATTGGGGCATGCTGCATCCCACACCAGCCACTGCAACTCCATCCCATACTCATCAAGATTCTCGGGTGATGGCCCCACAGAATCTCATGGCACCCATTTCTGTCTCCACTGCCACTCTGCTCTCCTCAGGTCTCTCTCTCTCCCATCCTTCTTCCCACTGTGGGTTGCTCTTCACTAACCCCAAACTGAGGAGTCAAAAATGAGTGACCTCCACCACATTCCCAACTCCAGTCTCTGCTTCCTGCCCAAGAGACAAACTATCCCGGCTGTTTAAGCGGGTGGCTGCCCCACTCGATCCCGGTCAAACTCACCAGTTTCTCCTTTTCCCTGCACTCTTCCTTTATATCCTGCACCACTACCAGGGTGCTCCCGCACCAGCAGCTCCTTGAGGTGGCAAAACTATTAACCCTTTATAGGGACAAATGTCCCACAACATGTCCTAATGGTGCACATCCAAGAGCACAAGTAAGGCGCCTAACACCACAAGGAGTTACAATGACATGATCCTTATTTTTTTCACATTGACATCAACAAACATCAGCAGCTTGCTACTGACATCCTCATTCAGATCACTAAACAATAGTAGGTGGTGGTGCTGCTGATGAGAATGAACAAGATAGCAGCTGCATTGCTTGATTTGAGACATCTAAAAGACAACAATAGGTCTTACACTTGTTTTAAAGTATATTTTCAGTGCCATTCTGTGTGGGAAGTGTACTGGAACTACACAGAATGTAGAAACATAGAATTTGACAGCAGATAAGGACCGCTTAGCCCACCCTAGTCTGCCCATTTCACTAACTGTTTCATATACCGTAGATCCTAAATGATCTGCAGCTTACCCTCTCTTTTCTATCGCTAGAGCTCCTTTATGTCTGTCCCATGTGTTTTTGAATTCCCCTACTGTTTTTTCCCCTACAACCTCAGACATGAGGCTGTTCCATGGATCCACCACCCTTGCCATGAAAAAATACTTTCTCAGGTTACCCCTAAGTCTACCCCACTCTGTATTCATATCATGGCCCTTTGTTCTTGAACATCTTTTTCTTTTTTTTTTTGAAAGATGCTACTATCTTGTACCTTATTTGCACCTTTGAGATATTTGAAAGTCTCTATCATATCCGCCTCTCTACTCTCCTCCAGGGAATACATATTGAGATCCTCTAGTCTACTCTCATATGACTTTTGGTGCAGCCCTTCTCTAAACCGCTTCTACTCTGTCTATGTCTTTCTGCAGATGTGGCCTGCAGAATTGGACATAGTACTCTAGATGAGGTCTTACCTATGTTCTATACAGTGGCATCACCACCTCCTTTCTTCTGCTGAAAATAACTCTCCCTGTGCACCCACCCAGCATTCCACTGGCTCTCCTCACAGTCTTCTCACATTGTTAGATAACCTTTAGATCATCAGATATGATTACTCCCAGGTCTCTTTCCTGTTTTGTGGCCATCAGTACCTCGTCCCCATCATGTACTCGGCCCCTGCATTTCTGTGCTCCAAGTGCATGATCTTGCACTTCTTTGCATTGAATCTTAGCTGCCACACCCTTGACCAATCCTCAAGGTTGCTTAGGTCCCATCTCATTTTCTACCCCTCTGGGAAGTCAACCCTGTTGCAGATCTCTGTGTCATCTGCAAAGGGATTCACCTTCCTTTCCAGCCCGCTCTGCAATGTCGCTTATGAAGACATTAAAGAGGATTGGTCCAAGCCCTGCTAGTCATCCAGATCTCTTTGAATTGAACTCTGTTCACCAACACCTCTGTGTCCTAATGCTCAGTCAATTTTTGACCCAGTTTACCACTCTAGGACCCACTTCCAGGCTGCCCAGCTTGTTTACTAGCCTCCTATGTGGGACAGTGCCAAAGGCCTTGCTGAAATCCAGGTAGGTCACATTTACCACCCCTCCCTGATCCACCTCCCTAGTCACCTAGTCAAAGAAATCTATCAGATTTGTTTAATAAGATCTTCGCATTGTGAATTCATGCTGCCTTGGATCCTGTGCTCCATTGGAAATGAGGTATATCACAAACCTTTCTTTTAGTAGTGATTCCATTAGTTTCCCCACCACTGAGGTCAGGCTGACTGGCCTATGATCGCCAGCCTCCTCTCTGCTTCCACTTTTGTGGAGAGGGACTACATTTGCCTTCCTCCAGTCCTTTGGTACCATACCTGGTTCCAGGAAACTGTTGAACAGGGCTGTCGGTGGTGCTGCCAGCACCTCCCTGAGTTCTCTAAATACTCTGGGATGTATCCCATCTGGCCCCATTGCCTTGACCACTTTCAGATTAGCAAGTTCCGTTAAGACTCTCTCCTCCTTAAATGGACTGGTGTTCACCTCCCACCCAGTGGTGCTTCTGTCGCCTAACTTTGGTCATAGAAACATAGAAACATAGACTTTGACAGCAGATAAGGACCGCTAGGCCCATCTAGTCTGCCCATTTCCCTACCTACAGGATAGGCCGCAGATCCTAGTTAACCAACAGCCTATCCTTCCCCTTCTTTTGTGAATGCTGAACAAAAATACTTGTTCTGGATTTCTGCTTTTTGTTGGCCCCCCTCTGCACACTTCTCTTTCCTTTTTGGTCTCACAGTCCACTGCCTGGGTGCATTATGTTGAAGTCTCAAAGATATCAGTGATCAACACTTGTGCCCTCCGAAGGCAAAGGTAATGTGGAAGCCTCAGCCACATGGTCTGGAATCATGCAGCAGGGTACTTCAGCTGAATCAGCCCCTGAAGGGACTCTTCAATCCCTAGGGTAAAGATTCACTGCTTGATCAGCTCAGTGTTGGCCCTGTGTGATAAACATGCCAAGATCAATGATCAGGTACTGCTGTGGAAGGAATAAAGCCTGAACTGTTGGAGAGTGGAGACTCATACGGTTGCAGCCACTGACATGCCCAGATATTTCCTGAGATTTCTGGGATGTAGCGCTAGAAATATTTCCTGCCTCTTGTAGTACCACTGTAGGTCCACTAGGAAGATTTCATTTAGAAAGATCACAAAATATCTGAATATATCATGATAGTTTGATGGCTACAACTGCAAGGCAACTGATGTTATGGGCTGTGCAGCTGAACTGCTTGTTATTTATGCACACCCCTGGACCCAGTTGGAGACACTTCAAAATCAGGTCTGTTCTGATATTGTTCAGCTTCTTGGGGTTCTAGAGAGGGCAGAAGGGTATCACACTTTGCTTTTTCTCAGGTACTGGCTGGTAGAGACTTTACTGGGAGAGTCAGAAAGAGAAATGTTCCCTTTCAAAAGGTGTACAGAATTGAAAGAGGAATGTTCCCCTCCCAAACGTGTTCAGAATTACCCCACTCTGCAAGCAGGACAATGCAAGCCTGCCCCAGATTTTTCTTGTGGTAGCTGAGGTGTCAGCACCAGATACCTCGTACTACAACTTGCAAAAAGGAGGGACAATTCTGTTTTAGGGTACCCCAGTCCTCTTTTCCCAAAGATTAATGACATCACCCATCAGAAGTAGAAGATGTACGACTATGTTCATTGGACTTTGAGAAATGCAGGTGTCAGCCATGGCATGATTTTCCTGGTCCACCCCGTGCCGTTTATGATAGGACAGTGTACATATAGTGTAACCTCCTATTAATGGGGGGTTCCCAAAAAAGTCTTCCTAGAGCTGCCTAAATGCTCGTTGCCAGGTTGGTGTTCGGCGCTATAGCCGTTTAAATGTTGTTGCCAGTGAGCGCCTTTAAAGCCTCCATGTGCTGTCTCTTTAAGTGCTGCCCGATTGCAAATATAATTAATCTGAATGGGGGGACTGAGTGCTCCATGCTCAGGTCCCGCCCGGGCTGCCTGCTAATTGCTCCGTTTCTGCCATCACTAGTCATGCAGAGGGAGTTCTGCTGAAAGATGTAAATATTTGCTGGAAATCGCTTAGCGTAATAATGATAATGTAGTTTATTCTAACCTGCCTTCTTTGCAGCAAGGACTGTTCTGCTTGGCTCCACCATTTTGGTCCCGAACTGCCGAATTGGATCAATCGGTAATAGGGGACTCTAAAATGAAGCCTGCTCATAGGGACTGTGTGGGCCCAAACCTGTGGGATTTGTAGTTCTGGATGGTTGGCACCTTTTGCTACAGAAAGGGGAGCTCTTGTATAATTGACAGTCATGCCGGTCAACCAAACCATCTGGATCTGGGAAATACCATGAGCTGTCTTTTGGCAAGCCAGATCGAAGTTGGGAGTTGAGGAGAGAGACAGCTTGTGATAGCTGAGCAAGTGTTTCATAATTCGTGTAGGAGAACTGTGCGAAGGCTAGTTAGTGGCCTGCATTTTGGCTCACTGTGTGAAGAGAGAGAGAGAAAGAGAGGGAAGAGTACTTTTCAGACTGGATCTGAGTCGGAGAAACCCAGCGAGTAACTGAAAAGGGATCAGGCTTCACCTGAGGAGGACTGAAGATTGTGCTAAATGCGATCGGCCTGCCAGAAACCCTTTTCTCCTCGATACTGCTGGGGAGTGTGGATAGCTTAGCGACTGTGACCATAGAAACATAGAATTTGATGGCAGATAAGGACTGCTTGGCCCACCTAGTCTGCCCATTTCCCTACCTAACGGATAAGCTGCAGATCCTAGTTAACCAACAGCCTACTTCCTCCTACCCCCACTAGAATTGCCTTATGTCTGTCCCATGCATTCTTGAATTCCCCCACTGGGGAGTGCTGTGCCTGGTGCAGTAAGTTCCTCCCAACATACAAGTGTGCTGTAAACTGAAGGGGTTAGCATCTGGTTTCCCCGTTGCTGTGTGCTGAGGGCTGGAAGCTGCTGCCAGCTCAAAATGGACTGAACTGATGCTATCTAATGCAGCTGACCCTGCCACAAGGGCTCTGTCACCCCACCCTGCTGCACAGAGAAGATCCATCAATGAGAGACCTGCCAGGGATCAGCCCCTGCTCCATGCCTGAACTGGAACATCGCTGTAGCGAATCATGTGGGCCCTGCCTCTTCTGGAAATCCAGAAAATTCATCTACTGCCTCAACCATCGTACATCCTGTGTTCAGTTTTGGGTATCGTGAGTAACCATCAGAGTAGCCCCCTGCAACATATAGCTAAATCAAAATTGTGTCACCTGATTGATTGTTATTACTTTTCTTCTGTACGAACTGAGCCCTCCGGCTCTGGATTAAAATTAGGGTGTGGTGCATGTTGTTTCTTTTCTTCACATGGCCCGACCAGCTGCAACGCCGGTCTGCCCCAGGCAACGGTCCTGGCTAGCCCATCTTTCATCCCCCTGGGTACCCAGAGAGTGTAACTGTCTTTGGGACTTTAAATGCTCACACTGTAGAGTAAATGGTAGATTATTCAAACCAATTACCCTGATTGTGCCCCTCCTGTGTTACTACCCCCTGAATAAATCAGATCTACTTTTTCTGCAATTTACATCGATTGTGGTGTCAGTTTGTGCTCAAGGTATTGTACTGTTGCCTTGTGTTCTGCCTAACCTTGTTTTACAGGGGGTCCCCAGAGTCATGCTGAGAAAACCAGTCCTGGGGGTAAATGCCAAATGTATGTGTATTTGCAAAGCTTATCAGGGGTATTGCGGAGGTAAATATTGTGTATTGCATGTGCCACTAGTAGGAAAAGAGGGGGTCACAGTGTCCCAGAGGGCTGTGGCCTGGTTAGCTTGACCAATACCAACCCCTGACCTTTGGGTGGAGGCACCTATTACTGAACCTAGGCCCCTTCACCTGCTACTAGCCAATCAGGCAGGGGTAGTAGCCCTAGGGATAGTGCCACCTAGGGGTTACAATAGTATATAATGACACATTAGATGGAGGATGGCAGGCTAACAAGACTGGAGCAGCACAGTGCCTTAGGAATCATGCAGAGGAGGAAAGCTCAGATGCCGAGGAACTCACCTGAAGGATAACGTATTTTTCACTTTGGAAGGATACAACTGAGGTTTGTGACCTTTTAGAGTGGTAAGCTCTCTCTATTATAATCTCAATGGGTTTAACCACGAAACTGGTAACTCTTGGCTTCTAAGGGAGAGCTATCTCCAATTGTACCGCTGGACATTTATGACAGATTACTTTTTTCCATTATCCCATTCTCTATTATTATTTTCATATACCATTTAACAAAGTAACACAGTAAGCCTGAAAAAGTTTTCCATATGAGAAGGGAATTACTGGACACCCTGGGAGGTACAGTATGTAGAGAACCCCTGAAAGTTAGTTAAATAGAGTATTAGAGCCACAGAACCGCTTACTAGTTAAGGCAGTGAGTGCAAAAACATTAAGGTGTTCAAGCAAGGCTGGTATAGAGTAATGGGCTTAACAGTTACTCGGGGAGGTAACAGTAAGGCAGGGAGAAAGTAGGGGGAGAGGTATAAAAGATACAGGGAAGCATAGGGTAAAACAGGGCTGATTGTCTTTTCTGTCAACACTGTATGTGTTTTATGCTACTTCATTTTTATGTTCACTGTTAAAGCATGTGGACATATTGATATCAATCTAAGCTGTGAGAAGACTTTTGGGGAGTGCCCTCCTTCACCCTATCACAGTTTCAGAATACTGAATCTCCTCCTTATTCCACCCACTCTCAACCTTTCTCCTTCTTTTCCCTTTGAAGTCCTTGTCCAATCACAAGGCTGGGAAATGCAAGGTGGAAGTGGTTTTCTTGTGTAACTCATAATTCCTGCTTGAAACCTTTTCCTTGTTTTCATTCCACATATGTGCTGCTGTTTACTACTTGCATATATTCTACTATTTAGTACTTTATTTCTTAGGGAATGGCAGAGAGAGACTTAAACGTGGTCCAGTTAAAAAGTATTTTATTTAAACAAAGTATGGACAACAGCACACACGTGAACCATCAACCATGGGCCCATGGTTTATGTGTGTGTTATTGTCCATACTTTCTTTAAATAAAGTACTTTTTAACTGGACCAAGCATTTGGGTTCTTGTACAGTCAGATACCAGGAAGCCTGACTTCCATTGTTGCTGCTTTTGTGCTTTTCTACGTCATGGCTCCTTGGTTAGGACTCAGGAAGCCACCTCCCCTCTGCAATTGCTCTCAAGCAATACTATGCAGCACACAAAAATATGGTTAGGAATCAATCACAAGGGCATATCATTTCAAACAATGTATAATTAATAACGTAACAGTCTCTGTGGCAATCTTGCAGTCAAAAAAATGATGATAATCTCCAGGTAAAGCTTTCTGAATTAAATAAAAAGAGAAATCAGTGTACAGCAGCATACATTCACAAATTCAAACAAGCATTTGTCAATGCTGAACGTTCGCTTGCAGGTATTTGCAGTGGTGTTTGGCATGTTGGTGCTTTACCCTAATGCCCTGTGCGATTGCTGGTATTTGCACAATAAATTGTCAGCATGACCTTTTGTTACCCCTATGCGCTACATAGCGGAAACACATTTTGGGCAGGATGTGAAAAATGACAGCTGTACTGCTCATAAGGAAGTGTGGTAAAATGGCAATGTTGAAAATGTGGAGTGGAAATATTGAAAATTCGCAAACCTAGGAGCGTGCGTGGGAACTGTGCAATGCACGCTCATAAAACAGTCATTGTTAGGGATTTTTTCACCAAATTGTCAACATTGGCATTTTAAAACCTCTGCTAATGAACAGTGTCACTGTGATTGTCTTACTGTGTGCCATACATTGATTTTGCACACCGACTGCGCCATTGTGCACTACATGGCCGGAAACACGTTTTGGGCAGGATGTGAAAAATAACAGCTGTACTGCTCATAAGGAGGTGTGGTAAAATGGCAATGTTGAAAATCTGGAGTGGAAATATTAAAAATTAAGAACTTACGTAGCGCATGAGGAACTGCACAATGCACGTCAGAAAACAGTTATTTTAGAATTTGTTCACCAAATTTTCAACATAGCCATTTTAAGATCTCTGCTCATGAACAGTGACACTGATTTTCTTAATGTGTCCCATACACTGAGTTCACACAGCGACTGTGCCATTGTGCGTTACATGGGCTGAAACACATTTTGGACAGAATGTGAAAAATGACAGCTGTATTGCTCATGAGGAGGTGTGGTAAAATGCCAATGTTGAAAATCCGGACTGCAAATATTGAAAATTCGCAAACGTACGAGTGTGCGTAGGAACTGCGCAACGCACGCTCGTAAAACAGTCATTTTTAAGAATCTTTTCACCAAATTTTCAACATAGCCATTTTAAGACCTCTGCTCATGAACAGTGTCACAGTGATTTTCTTAATGTGTCCCATGCATTGATTTCGCACACCGACTGTGCCATTGTGCGCTACATGGGCGGAAACACGTTTTGGGTGAGATGTGAAAAATGACAGCTGTACTACTCATAAGAAGGTGTGATAAAATGGCAATGTTGAAAATCTGGAGTAGAAATATTGAAAATTCACAAACCCACGCATGCGGTAGGAACCGCGCAAGCACGCTAGTAAACAGTATTTTTGATGATTACTACCATGGTTTTGGGACTCATGAATGATGTCACGTCATGGTGCTATTCAGGTTCGAAGGGTGATTTCGCCGCAGTGATCATGCAAATCACCCTTCGCCCGGACAACGCCATGACAGTGACATCATTCACGAGAAGGGTCCCAAAACCCCATGTTGAAAATTTGGTGTAAAAATTCCAAAGAATGCCTGAGATATGCAATAAGTTGAAACCCCTATCTAGCCCATTATACAGCTCACCGGGCATTTCCTCAGTTCGGGCGCTTTGAAGAGTGCAGACATGTTCCCGGTCCACCAAGATCGCCGCTACGGAGTCTGGAGGTAAGTATGGGGTGAGGGGGGTGGGGAGGCTGGGTGCGCAGTGGGTGGGTGCGGGTTGTGGGGGCTGGGAGACGCGCCTGGGGACCGCTTTATTTTACAGGTTTAAAAAAGACGACGACGGGACATTTGCCACGCTAGTGGGCTCCCAGCATGGCAGAAGATGGCTGGGGGCGAAGTCAGGGGATTGGGCACCCAGTCGGCAAAAGAAACCGAACGCCACACGCCTGGGGTGGGCTCTAGCGTGGCACCAAAGCTTGGGGCGGTGTGATGCACGAGGGGGAGCCTGACACGAGGGGGACGGCATGATGACGGGTGTTCGTATGGCAGCGGTGTTTTGCTTTGAAGCAGAGGAACACTCACTGTCTACATAGAGCTCCTGCAACCCATTGGTGCAGGATCGCCACGCCTGCTCAAGGGAGCAGTGATTGATGGGAGAGGCACACCTCCAAAGTGTGCTACTCTCCCAAACGCCTTGCGCATGCACGCAGTTTAACGCAAAAGGACTGTATCTTCAACTTTTCATTCAATCCCGTGAGGATAGGGCAGCCATGCGGTGAATCCAGAATTGTTCCTCCTGTCAAGAACATTTTCAAAATCTCCCTGTTAACTCCTCACAAACACTTTCTAAGCCAGTGACTCTAACCTGGTGATTTCTTGGTACACTGTTGCTGTTTACGCATACAGAACAACTGTCCTGGGTGGGTTCCCTTCAATATTAGTTTAGTTATCTGTAGTTAGGATCCAGTCAGGCAAAAAATCCAAAACAAAAGCGTAGAAAGCAGCCACTCTTCAAAAATTCTTCTTTCAAGTAGTTTTTATTCTGTGTTGTACCAAGCAAAGACCCTCATCACAAGCCCAATGTTTTGCCACTCTGGGCTTCTTCAGGGAAGAGGATCTATAGGTAAAACAACTATGCATAATTATACACATTGCTATACAATACAGTATTTATGCAACATTTAAATTTCCTTTTCGGTAATCCCAAATCCGGTACCAGGAGGATCATTTCTAAATGTTCTCATACATCTCTCAAGGTATTAAACATGTAAGTTAGCAGTGTTCTTAAACACTTTCATTATAAGGTCCCTAATTAAATGTAATTAAAATGTGTTTAACTATAAAACAGTATTCTTCTATTGTATGTATCAATTCTGTCTTTTCAGTTTTACAGCACCCCAGCTAGTGGAGCTAGTGCAATACAGACATGTTAGGGAGTACATACACACTCTGCATTAAGAGTATCTCAGTGTGACAGTATTATACTTAAATCAACAAGCATTTGTCAATGCCGAATGTTGCTTGCTTCTATGTGCTGTTTAGAATTTGGAAGTCATTGGAGTGCAAATATTGAAAATTCGCGAACTTACGGGCGTATGGGAACTGCGCAATGCACGCCAGAAACAGTCATTTTAGGAATTTTTCACCAAATTTTCAACATAGCCATTTTAAGACCTCTGCTCATGAACAGTGTCACTGTGATTTTCTTAATGTGTCCTATACATTGAGTTCAAGACAATCGACTGCGCCATTGTGCGCTACATGGGCGGAAACACGTTTGGGCAAGATGTGAAAAATGACAGCTGCACTGCTCATAAGGAGGTGTGGTAAAATGGCAATGTTGAAAATGTGGAGTGAAAATATTGAAAATTCGCGAACTTACGAGTGTGCGTAGGAACTGCGCAACGCACGCTCGTAAAACAGTCATTTTTTGGAATTTTTCCACCAAATTTTCAAAATAGGCTTTTTGAGAGCCCACCTTATGAACACTGGCAGTGTCATTTTATTAATTGTTCCAGAAAAGTGATTTTGCGCAGTGGCTGCGAAATCACCCTTCAGGCCTGAGTAATGCCATGACAGTGACATCATTCATGAGAAGGGATTCCAAAAACCCCATGTTGAAAATTTGGTGCAAAAAGTCCAAAAAATGCCTGAGATATGCAACAAAGTTGAAAAAACCCTATCTATTCCATTATACAGCTTACCGGCATTTCCTCAGTTCGCGGTTGGCTTTGAAGAGTGCAGACGTGTTCCCTGTCCACCGAAGATTGTCACGCTGGACTCCGGAGGTAAGTATGGGGTGAGGGGGTGTGGGGAGGCAGGGTGCGCAGTGGGTGGGTGTGGGTTGTGGGAGGGGGGCAGGAGAAGCGCCGAGGGACAGTTTTTATTTCCAGGTTTTTGTTTTTAATGACGACGAGCGGACGCTTGCCATGCTGGGTGGCCTCCAGCATGGCACAAGGACAGCTGGTGGGGCATGGAGCCGACGTGGGGATTGGCACCCCGCTGGCTATAATACATTTTGCCACGCTTGGGGTGGGTTTCCAGCGTGGCACCTGGATGCTTGGGGAGAGATAGTGGAGCCGACAGGATTGGGCACCCCTCAGCGACAGCATGGGAGAGATACTGGAGCCGACTGGGGATTGGGCACCCCGTCGGCCGAACATCATTTTGCCACGCTGGGGTGGGCTCCCAGCGTGGCACCTGGATGCTTTGGGAGCGTGGAGCCGATGGGGATTGGGCACCCCCAACGGGCCGTACAGTGTGGGGGAGGGGAAGGCGCATGAGCACGCAGTGTGCGTCAGCGAGTGTGTGTGTGGGGGAGAGCTCTGCTTTCACCAAGCGGGAGCTCTCCTTTCAACTGTGATGCCACTGCATTTTCAGCTTGTCATAGACAGCTGCAGCAGTGATTGGGGAACTGGGCGCACCTGCAAACACACTGACTACATTGGAAGATGGGCTGACACACCCGAAAACTCGATGATGGCACTATGTTTCTTGCACATGCATGCAAGCAACATAAAAATTATTGCATTTAATTAGGAACCTCATAATGAAAGTATTTTAAGAACACTGATAACTTACAGGTTTAATACCTTGAGAGATGTAAGAGAATGTTTAGACATTTTCCACTTGGTACCGGATTTGGGTTTACTGAAGAGGAATTTTAAATGTTATGTAAATACTGTATTGTATAGTAATGTATATAACTATGTATAATTGTTTTACCTATAGATCCTCTTCCTGAAGAAGCCCTGAGTGGCAAAACGTTGGACTTGTGATGAGGGTCTTTGCTTGGCACCAGTTAGAATAAAGAGTACTTGAAAAATAATTTTAAAGAGTGACTAGTTTCTGTGCTTTGTTATGTTTATGTACACAGCCATAACGTATTCAGATTTCTGATTCTGAATCACCCTCTGATGCTCGCCCACTCTTTATTTCAGGTGTCTTTTAGTGCGACTAATGTAAATGCTCTGCATGAACAGGTCTGCATGTAAATAACACCTCTGTATTACAATTTATGTTACCCTTTATATGTTTCACATTTCCAGCTCTCTCATTTTGGAATATGCTAGCTCTAATAATGACAGGGCACACCTTTCGACTCCACATGACCTACATCCACCTTGAGTTCAAGTCCCACCATTCTGATCCACCCTCAAATGGCTGTGCACAAGACAGTCACTGATATTCTTGCCACGTCTATATAAGACTGTTAGAGGCATGTTCACTTTCTCAGAATGTGCAGGGACAGCTCATAGTATAGGGAGATTTTGTTTTGTTTGTTTTGTTTAGTTAAACTGGTTAGACCATGGGCCAAAGACTCGTTTACATGGGCAATCAGTATACATATAAAATTAAATACAAAACAGTAGTTACAGAACATCAGCACACAGTAAAATAATAATAAAACATTCACTGCCCATTAAACAAAACATCAAGATACAATACAATCCTGTCCATTTCCCAAGTTTTTAATCACTGAACTCACAGCATTTTGCAGCACTTTGCAGAATGCTGCAGAAGACCCACGAATAAAGCAATGTAATTTCAATGTTAATTAGTCCACTTTGTCGTTCAGGAAATTTGACACTGCCAAGATGAACTGAATGCCACAGTATTCTGCATGACAAAAGGGACTACTTGCCATTGAAATTACATTGATTTATTCAGTAGGTCTGCTGCAGCATACTGCAGAGTGCGTTAAAAGTACATTTCATTCTGGGGGATGCCACTGTATGTAATAGCAAACGTTAAACCTTCACTGGTTTCTTTCTTTTTAACTGAATCTCTCAGGAGAGTGTTTCTGTCCATTTTGTCCACCTTCTCCCTGATTGGTTCAGTTTCATGACCTTTATACCCCCTCTGTTGAAATCTAGTAGACTGTTCGTCTGCCTCTTAGCATACAGTTCTTTGGTGCTTAAATTGTGCTTCATGCACATATACTGCCCCTTCGAGACATTGAGAATTGTATGCCTGGGGTGGCAACTATCATGCTTAAGGTAGCTATTCTTGTCTGTTGATTTGGTATACAGATTGATTAATATAATATCATCCTCTTGTTTTATAATTCTAAGATCTAAAAAGTTTATTCTGTCCCATTCTAATGCAACTGAAACCTCAGATTCTCATTTGTTCCCTCTAACCATTTAACAAACGTCCCACATTCTTCTCTGCTGTCTCTCCAGACAATAAATATACCATCAATAAAGCACAGCCACAATCTTCTTCTGTGGAGATGCTCATTCATGTTTGATCAAAAACCACAGTTTCCCGCCCACCTCCCCATTAAAAGGTTTGTCAGCTGTGTTCTAATGAGGCACTGATGGCAGTACTCCTTATCTGCAGGTAACATTCAACAACAGAAAACATTGTTTTTAAGAACCACTTCAGACTGTTATTTGCTGATGTGTAAATCTGTACCAGTCACTAAATAGTGCTCTATTGCCTCAATACCCTCCATATGGGGGATATTACTGTACAATGTGTTTATATCGAGTGTTGCTACTATCCAGCTGTTCTACACTCTGACTTCCAGCAATGATACAATCATATTGGGAGTGTCACAAATGTATGAATGCATGTGAGAGACCAGGGTCTCAAATGGGAATCCACATATCGAGATATGGGTTCAGTGAGCCACCTGATCTCAAGAATTATCAGACAACCTGGTGGCTCCAGAAGATTCTTCACTCTCTGTTCTACTCAAATTATTATCCATGCATTTCAATGTTGTAAGAAAATACCCCTCTCAAGTCTGACTCAAAACATTTTAGGAATATCTCTATAGCTGGATCTAGCTATGGGCCAAAATTAGAACAGGACTGAAGCCCTCCCATTATGCAGTCTCGGGACTGAAACATTGTTATCTGTGGTGTCAGTGTCTGTCCCTTTATCACAAAATACTGTCAGGTTTAGGTTCTTTACAAAGCTGTTACCTTCATGAAGACATTAAATTTGTTGATGATTTGAGTCAGAATGAACAACAGTCCTCTTTAAAGTACCAATGTCTCTACAGCGTCAAATCCCTGTATGAGATGTTGATGACATTTGGTAGTTCTTCCTGTTCTGTGTGTGGTATGTGTCCATTCTGTATTCTCCTCCCATTATTCCATCTTCACATCATGTCTTCTTCTTGGCCCATGGTTTTCTTTTAGTCCGGTTTGAATGGTATTCTTCTGCTGCTCCTCCTCCTGGGCCTTTGGCTGGATCCAGGAGGAGTAGTAGCTAAAAAGACGCTGATTGAAACTTTCCTCAGATTCTGAATCGCTGGGTCTAGTACTGTACTCTGAAGCTCCTCTTCTTGGTGTTTGAAAATCAGTCATGGTTGTGTCCCAACACAGTTTCAGACATGTGACTTTCTCTGCCAATCGAACTCCTGCTTAAGACCATTGGGCTAGATTCACAAAGAGAGCAAAAAAATCCACACATCTCTATTGTCACTGTTGATAAGGAGCAAAAAAGGTGTATGCTCATACGTGGTCCTGTATGGTTTATTGTCACAGGTAATAGTTTAGTTTTATACTGTCTTGCATAAGTTTGTCAATACCTCTTTTGAAGGCCACTTTGTTGTTACTAAGGGCCAGACTGTCTGGTAAACTATTCCATATGTTCACCACTCTTTCAGTGAAGAAAAACTTCCTTTTATTTGTTCTAAAACTATTAGCCTGTACTTGTAGTGAATGCCCCCTGGTGTGTGAATTGTGATTTTTAAATCTGATACCCAGTTCCTCTTTTAGAGTGTTATTGATGGTGTCGTAGTACAGCAATAGGTCACCTCATATTCTCCTGTCTTCCAAGGAGTACAGACCTAATTTATCGATTCTTTCTTTATATGTAAGGTTTTTAACATTAGATACTATTCTTGTCATACCACGCTGTACTCTTTCTATTCTTGCAATGTCACCCCTTTTGTGTGGGTTCCATAGTTGACTACAGAAATACAGCTGAGGTCTTACATAAGATCTGTAAAGGGCTAACAACACCTCAGCCCTCCTACTTTTAATGTGTCTATGAATTGAACATGCCACTCTATTTGCTTTGGAGATTGCATTAGTACATAGTGTTGCCAAAGTCCAGATTACCAGCTATGAGCACACCTAAATCTCTATCACCAGTAGAGTGTTCAAGCACAGTATTGCTGAGTGTGTCCTGTACATATTTATTATTTTTTCCAGAGTGCAAAACACAGCACTTGTCAGTGTTGAATGTCATACCCCACTCATACGCCCAGTGGGTTATTAAATTTAAGTTATGTTGAATATAATTAATGTTCTTCTGTGTTTCACATGGTCCACTTAACTTGGTATCATCCACTTATTTAATCAGTTTATTATGAAGATTGCCCCTGAGGTTGGCTATAAATAGCTGGAACAGCACAGGGCCCAAAACAGAACCCTGTGGCATTCCACTTGTCACCATGCCCCTCTCAGACAAAAACCTATTAATGGATACCCTTTGCATCCTACCAGACAGCCAGTTGCATATCCAGTTTCTTAAGTATGGATCTATGTTTAATGGCCTTAATTTATGGGGTATAGCCCAGTGTGGGATAGTGTCAAATGCTCTGGAAAAATCTAACAGTATGATATCTGCTGGTATGCCCTTGTCTAAAAGTTTACTAACTGGGTCAGTAAGACATGAGCAGCCTGTTGTGAACCCATGTGAAAAAAAAAAGACTTGCAAAACCATGGAAATGCACGGCAGCATATTCAAGAGTCAAAATGTCCACAGGTGTGGGAATCGCAAAATGGCATGTTATGAAATTCTGGAAGTGCAGAAAATGCACATGCAGATCTGCAGCTTGTTATAAATGGCCCAGCAGATAGAACAACAGGTGATCCACGTTAACTGAGCTGGAGACTTTAACAGTCTTGCAAAAGTTGCAGCAGAATCAGCACTCCCAGCAAGGCCAGCAGTCAGTCCCATTGCTGGGGCCACAGTAACGTCACCTCTACCAGCAGGACCTTGCACTCAGTGGCAGCTTATAACCACTGTTCGTGCCTCTCTCTGAGATTTTTTTTTGCTTGTATCTGTAGCACACACTTCTGGCTGTTACCACCTCTGCCTCTACTGTCTGTTGGGCTCCTCTTTGGGCTGCACTTGGTCACGTGGTTGTCGTTTATTGACTGTCAATTTAGTGGTGACATTTGCCAGAACCAGAAAAAACCTTCACCAGACAATTCTGAATTTAATAATTAACTGCCCCTTATACAATAAGCCAAGAAAGGCATTTCTTTCAAGCTTTCTAATAAGATATGCTGATGCGAATAATGATCCAGCGTTCATTCTCCATCTCAGAAAAGGCTGAAATTATAGCAACATTTCTGGCCTCAAGTGATAAAAAGGAACAGTGGATTTAGAAGGACTGCCTCTGGAAGGAATACAGGTTGTGCTTTCCTAAATAATATATCAGGCAATGATATGCTAAATAAAGTCAAGAATAAGATATTTTTAATTATACTCTGTACCTAAATGAGATATTTTGCACTTTTGATATAAACTGTCACAATGAGAGACTTGTATATTTTGCTGAAGAGAATTAATAGGTATTAACTAAATTATTTATTTAAAAACAGCGTGTGATACAAAAAATTTGCAAATGCAATGAGACACTAATAAGGAGTAAATTAATTACACAACCTTAATGTTTATAAATTACTGTAAACTTATTTAACTGTTAAAGACTAGTTAAACAATTGATGTCACTATAAGGCATTGCCTCCAATACAAACTGTTTTTCAAGCTTATCATTTTAGACAGTATCAGCTAAGTTAATAATGTCATAAACTTGTTTCATAATTATGATGCCAATATTGTTGCTTTTCATTTTCTTTTATGGATTTAAGTTTTCATTCTTGGGCCATGTTAAGCATTTATTGAAATTTTTACCATCATTTGCAGGCATAAGGATTCTACATTTGCATGGTGCAGACAACCAGATTTAGATGACCTGAGTACGATTAAGAAAAGCAGACATATCAGCAAACAATGCATGATAGTTACTTTAAGAGTTTATTTAGATCTCAAGAGATATACATAGAAAGATAGAGAGATAGAGATAGAGAGATAGATACAGAGATAGACAGATGGACGGGCAGATGTACAGACAGACAGACAGATAGATAGATAGATAGATAGATAGATAGATAGATAGATAGATAGATAGATAGATATGGGAAATTATTTGTCCAAACTTCAAAGCACACATATGATGGATGAATACACACACTAATGTCCATTTTAATATGTTTATAAAGGACTAACTTGTCAAAACAACAATTTATAATCACAGTTTAATACACTTGTTTTACCACTATTTACACTTAATAAATTAAATGTGAGCAATATATTGTTTCTTAGGTTTCCCTTTGTGCTCTCTGGTGTATTTCTTTTTCTGTATCTTTGCACTGCCATTGCATTAACACCGGAGATTTTCCTGGTGCGGCATCCCCCCCTCACTTACTCCATATAGTACCAGCATGGTTGATATCACTTACTCCATATAGTATTAGCATGGTTGATGTCACTTACTCCATATAGTACCAGCATGGTTGATATCACTTACTCCACATAGTACCAGCATGGTTGATATCACTTACTCCATATAGTATTAGTATGGTTGATATCACTAACTCTATATAGTACCAGCATGGTTGATATCACTTACTCCATATAGTACCAGCATGGCTTGATATCACTTACTCCATATAGTAGCAGCTTGGTTGATATCACTTACTCCATATGGTGCCAGCATGGTTGATATCACTTGCTAGATTCTCATGCCAAACAAAAGGGAGAGCTTCATAAGGGGGAAGAGGGAAAGGACATTCTCAAACTCCCCAGAGCTACTCGACTATCTTTTTTATAGTATATGGTAGAACGCTGTTCCGCATGGAAATCCATGCCTGGAACAGCATTGTTGTGCTGCACTCAGTGTGTCAGGATGTTGTAGTGCTGCACCGAATATGTCACTAGTGCAGCACAACAACATTGAATGTAGGCATGCATGCGTAATTGAGCAGCCACAGTGGTGAGGAAGTGAGTGGAGCAATGGAACTGCCACCTGAGTAAGGTGTTTCTTTTATTGGAGAACTGTTTGGGGGATAAAGGAGTGCCACCCATGGTTGCCCATACACTATTAAAGATTGTGTATGAGCAACCATGCACAAACAAGGCAGTTGAACAATCTCACAGTTTCCGTGGTAACGGACCTATTGAGCTGCTCTCGAGGTCTCTGTTACCATGGAAAGCTCTCGATCATACAGTGTCTTGTTGTGTATGATTGCTCATACATAATCTCTATATCCTACACACATTGACAGCAGTATCATAAAATGTTTATAATAAGAGAAATAGAATAAATTATATCATAATAAAATCTGTGATACTGGCATCTCAACTGGTACTGTATATAATCATGCCTGAGAAAAAATAGAACAATATTTATAAGAAAACTCAAAGTAAAACAACAATATTAAATAAACGAGAAGCAAATATTTGTCCACATTGTCATGTTGCATGACTATAGAGTAATTTAATCAATCACTTTTACAAGAGTGGAGTACAGTCAGTTTAGTTATTCAGATCATGTGATAAAAGGCTTGAAATGTTAGAATCCAGTTAGTCTCTTTTTTAACAGTTTCTGCAATCTATTATCCTCCTCTGGGTAAACTAAAGATTTTTTTTCCAAGTCCCACAATCCTTATTGTCCTGGGATCAGAGCCATGACATACCTTACAGTGAGCCCCCAGAGCACTACTCTTATGTTTGCTTAAGATTGCTTGTATGTGCTCTTGATCCTCACCTTCAGCTTGTGTGTGTTCTTTCAATATACAATAGTCCCAGGTACACCAAATGGCATAGACAACAAAATCTGTAAAACAATTACGAATCCCCAACATACTGTAGAATCTGTTGACAGAAGAGGACCACTTGGCCCACATAGTCTGCCCACCATGCATCCTGCCTAATCTGTCTCCATAGAGCCTAACTGGTCTCTTGTGATCCTTCTCCCTCCCTGTCTATTTACTAATATTCCCCATATCTATCCCATGCATGCTTGAAGCCTCCCACTGTTTTCACCTCCACCACTGCAGTTGGCAGTCTATTCCAAGTGTCTTTTACCTTAAATGAATAAACTTCCCCTCCACCTTCATTGTATGCCCTTGGTCCTGGTATTCTTTATCATCTGAAAGAGACTCCTTTCTGCATCCTTTTCACCCATGTGAGGTACTTGTAGGTCTCTGTCATGTCCCCTCTCAGTCTCCTGTCTTCTAAGGTGTACATATTGAGGTCCCTGAGTCTCTCCACATAGGGCTTCTTGAGCAACCCCTGCACCACCTTTGTTGCTCTCATCTGGGCTGCCTTCACCTTGGCTATGTCCTTTCTGTGGTGTAATCTTCAAAACTGGGCACAGTACTGCAGGTGGAGGTCTCCCCATTGAGCGATATAGTGGCAACACCACCTTCTCTTTCCTGCTGATAATACCCCTCCCTACATACTCCAGCATCCTGCTAGCCCAACACATGACTTTGTCACACTGCTCTGCCACTGTGAGGTCATCAGTTATGATAACCCCACAGTTTCTATCCTGCTTAGTAAGTAAGTAAGTACAATTGTATTTATCAAACACTCTATCCCAGAGGCTCTGGCACTGTACATGCAGGCAAAAGCTAGAGTAGATAGCAATATAAAATACAAAACATAAGTCAAAGACAACAATACACAATTAGCAAAACAATCTAAATTAAAAAAAACTGTTAAAATTAAAATGATTCAGCAGTCAGCTAATCTAGGCTATAGACAGTTTGCAAATGCATCTCTAGATAGGTGCTCCTTCAGACCCCACCTTAACACCTCCACTAATGGAACCTCCCTCAAAGATCTTGGAGGTGAATTTTCCTGCAGATATCCACCGTCACCTCTTCCCCATGTATATCCCCTGCTGGTGTAGTGCTTTCAGTGTCCACTAGGATCCATTACAAAGCGGGGAAATCCCAGACTATCCTTCTAGAAGAGGAGAATAGTTCTCTGGATGCTCAATCCTTTCCTCTCCCAGCACCCTGAGTCTGCTCCTGAACCTGAGTCGCTGGTGGTGGTACAAGGTAGGTGGATGCCTCAGCCCTCAGTACCACCAAGCCAGTTTGAGCAAGCCCCTTGAAGATGATTCTCCACCCAACCGGAACCAGTGCAGATTGCAAAGAACTGGGATCAGACAAGACATCGAAGACCCGTCAGCAACATGGCTGCTGTGTTCTGCACCAGCTGCAGGTAACAGAGAATCTCTCCACTGACCCTGAGGTAAAGAGCATTGTGTAGTTGAGTCTAGACATCAAAAGGCATGTACCAGTGAGGGCAGGTTGTCAGGTGGAATCAAGGCTTTGATCCGAGAGACATTCCTCAGGTGGTAAAAGCACTCCAGAGATTGATGACACCTGAGCCTCAAGTGTCAATCCATCATCAAGGATAATGCCCAGATTTTTCACCGCAGATTCAGTCAAAGCAGTAGGGCCAAGGAACAACCCGGTTCCCATCCTAGCAGCACCTATTCTGCCGATGACCAGACTCAATCACTAGCATCTCTGTTTTGTCAGGTTGAGTCTCAGCCAGTTACAGGACATCCAGTTCTGGATCTCAGTCAGACATTTATTTAGCACTTCCATGGCATCTCTCATCCTGGGTACAAATGACAGAAACAGCTGGGTATCGTCTGCATAACAGTGAAAACTCAAGCTGTACCATCTAATTATCTCTTCCAGGGGAAGCATGCACACTGCAAACAGCATAGGAGACAGGATCGAGCACTGGGCACCTTAATGTGGCAGCAGCTTGGGGCAGGAAGAGAAACTCCCATCACTATCTTCTGCATCGTGCCTGTGAGAAAGGACTCAAATCAGTTGATGACATTACCGTGAGTCCACAGAGCTCCCTTTGGCATTCTAGCAACACTACATGGTCCACAGTGTCAAATGCTGAGGAGAGATTAAAGAGAATGACTACTGACTGATCCCCGTTATCTCTACCTGAGGAGATCATTTTGTACTCTGACAATGAATACTAACACTGTTTCAGTGCCATGCCTGGTCTAAACCCAGACTGGAAGGGCTCATAGATGCCAGAGGACAAGAGGTATGCCTTGGGCTGCAGAGCCACTGCTTACTCGATAACCTTATCCAAAAAATGGGAGGTTAGGGATTTGACTATAACTCACCAAGATGTCAGGGTCAGTAGATGGTTTCTTGAGGATGGTCTTCACCAGCACCTCTTTCAGGCCACTAGGGAAATGTCTCTCCAAAAGCAAACACCAGACAATCTCAACAAACACTGGACCAACTGACTCAACACATTCCATTAACAGATGGGTCGGGTTGGGGTCCAGTTCACAGTATGTGGACTGCAGCTTCAAATTCACCTTGCAAACCTCCGTCACCCTGGCTGGAACTCTCTCCAGACAATAGGAGTGCTTCAGGAAACACATGATTTGCCATTGCAGGGCTGCAGTTGCCCTGTTAGAAGGATCCCGACCCTAATGGAGGACACCCTGTCAGAGAAGAACAGAGTGAATTCTTCACACAGGGCAGATGAAAATGCTCTTTTTGGCTGCAGACAGGCAAGATAGAGTAGCCTCTGTACAGTATGGAAAAGCAGAGCTGGTCAATTCCTCACTGCAGCAATCTCCCTGGACAGGAACACTTCTTATGGATGATTGCTTTTTGATATTCACTGTAGTGAATTCTCTAAGTTAGTTTATCCTCCTCAGAAAGAGACTTCAGCCAACAGTGCTGCAACCTCCAACTCTTATATTCATCTCCTTAAGAGCCCCATCAAACCACTGAGGTCTGAAGCAAGAAGACCTGGGTCGTATACAGACCGGTGCAACAGAGTCGAGCACCTTGGAGACAGCACTATTCTAGGCTGCCACCACCCTCACCCATACCTGTCACACAAGCAACGCCACACCAGATAGATTCTGTACCACCATCAGTCCCTCTGGGGACAACCCTTCAACAGGCGGTAACGGGTCATCTCAACAGGAGAAGGACTAATGGAGGCCTGAATGAAAACTCCACCATGCAGTGATCTGACCAGATGACCGGTCAATCTTAAGGTTGGTAACCTCAAGCCCCAGTGAGAACACTAGGTCCAAGGCATGACTGTGGCTGTGGGTCACAGAAGCAACAGCTTGTGAGAGGCCCATAGAAGTCATCTTCTGGAGGAAATCAACCAAAATGCGAGAGTTCATCGTCGATCCAGGCATTAAAGTCATCCAGAACTAACCTTCTCAGAGACTCCCAACATCCTATCAGTGATGAAGTCCATGACTTCCTGCAGTAATTCCACCTGCAGCCTGCACCTTGACCCCTGCACACAACCACAGATTTAAACAATGAAGTAGACCCCACCAAGTGCACAGAAAAGTTCAGGATCTAAAACAGATGGTCACACCCCCACCCCTGCATACCATCCTCAGGCAGTGCAGTATGGTGAACTCAGCTGGGACAGGTGCCTCCAGAACTGGACCTGCATCATCCCCCAACCAAGTCTCTGTAATGCAAGCCAGATTGACCGAGGAAGTCAAGGCTGCAATAGTTGCAGTCTTATTCCTAATCAATCTAGCATTGCATAGAACCACCCAAAGGGGACTAGTGGAGGTTGCCGGCTCATCGGCTATCTGTTACACAAATGTAAAGATCCTGGATTAGAAGGGCAGACTTTGCAAAATGAGGGAACACCTCAAGAATGCCCAGGCAAAGGTGGGGGGCTGAGGAACAGGAGGAAACACTTAAGACAGCCATAGCAGAGGTAGCATGCCTCTGTGTAAAGCAAGTCGACAAAGCAAAGAGAAGGAAAAAGCTGCTATGGTTTTCTAAAGAGGTGGCAGGAAGGTTAAGGAAAAGAAACAAGCATTCAGAAAGTACAAAGAAACACAGAGGGAGGAAGACATGGAACTGTATCAGGCAAAGCAGAAGACACTGGGGAAAGCAGTCAGAAGTGCAAAGGTGCAAATGGAAGATCTAACAGCACAATCAGTGAAAGAAGACAAAACCTTCTTCGGTATATTAGAAGAGGAAAAATCCCAATAGAGGGATAGTGAGGCTAAAATGGGGGGAAAAGATATGCGGAGGGACTTAGAAAAGCAAAAATTCTAAATGAATACTGCTCAGTATTTACAAAAGAAGGGAAAGGGAGGGACAAAAATTAGACAGTAGAAACACACATGGAGGAGAGGTGGACACCAGTCCATTTATGTAGGATAGAGTCCTAAAGCAACTTTGAAATCAAAAGCAAACAAGGCAATGGGTCCAGATGGGATGCATCCCAGAATACTGAAAGAACTCAGAGAGGTAATAGGGGCACCATTGACATCCCTTTTCAACAAATCAATGGAGGAAGGAGGGTACTAAAGGACTGGAGGAGGGCAAATGTGGTACCACTGCACAAAAGTGGGAGCATAGTGGACACTGGAATTATAGGCCGGTCAGTTTGACCTTAGTGCAGGGAAAATAATGGAATTGCTGCTAAAAGAAAGCACTGTAGCATATCTTGAGGCCAGGCACAAGACCCAAGGCAATGCGGATTCACAGTTGAGATCTTGTCAAAAAATCTGATAGATTTCTTTGACCATGTAACCAGGGTGTTTGATTGAGAGGGGATCTGTGGACATGGCCTACCTAGATTTTAGTAAGGCATTTGTCACCATTCCCACAGGAGGCTAGTAAACAAGTTATACAGCCTGGGAGGGGCCAAGGTAGTAAATGGGTCAGAAACTGGCTAAGCAGCAGGGCACAGAGGGTGTTACAATAGAGTGCAATCACAGGAAAGGAGGGTGACCATGGGTGCCACATGGCAGTATCCCATGTACAGGGTGACTGTGATTGAGCTCTTCAAAAGGATGACTCAACTCATGGTGCCTGTGCACAGGGCTACCTGGCAGGGGCGCAAACCGAATAGGGGGTAGGCGAATATAGCAATGAGATGTTGCTATGTATACATCGTGGGGGGACCACACTGTGTGACAGGCAGAAGGGAAGGGAGGTTTGTGGGGTGTAGTATGGTGGTGGGCTGCCGAGCTGGCTGTGTGGTGGTGTGGCGGGTGGTGGCAGGCTGGGTTGAGGGTGCCGAGTTTGGTTCTGAGCACGATACTGTTTTTGCATTGGTTAGCTTTTTAAATTTTTTAAAGTTTTATACCCCGACATGCACACCTGGAGTTGAGCATTCTTTAGTGGGGTGTGTGAGGGGTGAACCCATAGATCCCAGGCACTCTCTTGCAGTTCGCTGTGAGTGTACATCGTCAAAATTCATTTTCAGAGATGTAACTTGCGCTCAAACGACAATCACTATTCCGCAATTGCCGTTATCACATAGAACCCACAGGCTCAGTGCTGGGGCAAGTCCTCTTCAGTGTCTTCATTAGCAACATTGCAGAGGGGCTGAGGGGAAGGTGCTCTTTGCAGACAACACCAAGATCTGCAATAGGGTGACACCCAGACGGGTGGAAAAAATGAAAAGAGGCCTGCAAGTTGGAGGAGTGGTCAAGAGTGTGGCAGCTTAAACTGAATACAAAAAAGTGCAACGTCTTGCACTTGGGATGCAGGAATCCTGGAGAAAAATACAAGATGGGGGGATACTAACAATAACAAAACTCTAAAGAGACCTGGGGTAATTAAAATGGATGACCTGAAAGTAGCCAAGCAGTGTGAGAAAGCAGTGGGGAGAGACAGAGGGATGCTAGCGTGCATAGGAAGAGGCATCACCAGTGGAAAACAGGAGGTGGTGATGCCACTGTACAGAGGGTTGGTAATGCCACATTTGGAATACTGTGTTTAGTTTTGGAGACCACATCTCCGGAGGACATAGACAGAATAGAAGCGGTACAGAGAAGTGCAAGGAAAATAGTGAAAGGATCGCACTCAAAAACATATGAAGAAAGACTGAAAGACCTCAATATGCATATCCTTGAGGAAAGGAGTGATACGGGGATATGACAGAAACATTCAAGTACCTCAGGAGGATAAACAGGGTCCAGGAGGGAGAATCTTCAGAAAAGAGAAGTGCAAGAACAAGGCCAGCATGAGGCTTGGGGGGCGGGAAGCAGGGAAACTTGTGAAGTATTTTTTATCAGAAAGGGTGGTGGATGCATGGAACAATCTTCCTGCAGAGGTCATAGGGGCCAAAACAATAGATGAATTCAAGAATGCATGGGATACACTGATGGCAGCCACAGTGGTAGGAAAGAGAAGGTAAGCTGCAGATTATTTAGGCTCTGGAGCTTATGTAGGTAGGGAAATGGCAGAGTAGGTGGACCGGGGTCCTTATCTGCCATCAGATTCTATGTTTCTATGTTGCTCCCTCAGTCTAGTGGGAGCCCTGGACATAGGTGCCAAACACATCTGGCCTCTTTAGGCCTCATCTCAGCCCCAGGGTGCCTCCTGGTCCTGACCACCGTAATATGGCTCACCCCCACCATACCCCCTTCACCCCACTATCTACCATCCTGCCTTCTCTCATTCCTGACCTCTCTACAGTGCCTAATCACTGTAGCTGATAAAGGGACATCAGTGAAAGGGCGGAAGTCAAGCTGCAGGGATGGCTGATAGGTAATCCGCTGGGGTCTGAAATCATGGCACATCTTCTGATTGCTGTTCACACTGTTTCAAATCCCCCAATCTTAAATTACCCAGACCCACCCTCCAATAAACATACAAATCAACAACAGTTTAAATTAAAATGTGAAACACTTCACACACACCCTAATCCTACAAAGGCACAACCACCAAACATCCGATACCAATGCAGTAATATAACAAGCTCAATCACCACCATATAGCCATCTAACTAACACACTCACACAACTCTCAACCCTTCAATCACTAAGAATACATAATAGGAGAATCCATGCAGTGCACTGCTAAAGAACATGTCCAAGTAAAAGTCTAGAATAACTGTAATATTAAGCTTTGCAAACCAGAGCACAGTCCAGTTTTTGGAGAAATGCCCTCAGCAACACTCCTACTGGTGCCAAGATAGTAACAGAGGGAACAGTTTGTGATGAAAACTGAAAAACAGAAAATGGTACTTTCACCATAGAAACATAGAAACATAGAAACATAGATACCATGCGGTATCTCTGAGCTGCAAGTGACTGTCAGTACCTCTCCCCATCCTATACTCCACTCCTGGGTTCTTGTGCCCTAGGTGCATGATTTTGCACTTTTAGGCATTGAACCTTAACTGCCATGCTCTTGACTACTGTTAACGTTTCTGAAGATCCCAGCATAATCTCTCTAACCCCTCCTGAGTGTCCACCCAATTACAGATTTTTGTATCTCGTGTAAAAATGCATATGTCACATACGAAAACTTATGAAGATGACCGTCCCAGTACTAAGCCCTACAGCACACTGGTGGTCATTCTCCCATCATTAAAATGAGTGCTATTTACAGCCATACTCTGTCACCTGTTAACCAGTTTCTAATACAATTCACCACTTTGGATCCCACCCTAGGCTGCTCAGTTTTATCAGTCTCTGCGTGGCACAGTGTTGAAAGCCCTGCTAAAGTTCAGATATAACATGTCTACTGCCCTGCTCCTGACCTATTTCCTGGTGACCCAGTCAATGAAATCCATTAGATTTGTCTGACAAGATGCCCCCCATGGAATCCATGTTGCCTGTGGTCTTACAACCCACTGGATTCGAGATACTGTTCCAGCCTTTCCTTAAAGATTCCTACCAGTCTCAGCCCCTGCAACTGCCATATTGTTGGCTTATCTCCACAGCATGCTGGTAGTATGAAGATGGCAACAAATAATCCAATCGTTAAAAATCTATTTCACTCACAAAATTTAATATACTGGATTGCAAGGACTTCCCGGTTCTAAGTGCTGCCCACATCCTGCCCCCATTACAGTCAATGTGTGGCGGCTTTCCGATCATTTTTAAATATTATAATGGCCACTTGGTAATGAAACATGGGCACTGGTCAACTAACAAGGCCCTTATTAGTTGATCAATGCCCACGTTTCATTACCAAGTGGCCATTATAATATTTAAAAATGATTGGAAAGGCTCTGTGCATTGACTATAATGGGGCACACCCCTGCACTCTCGCTAGCATCCCGTCATCATGTCAGTGAGCGCGGGGACGGGACATGGGAGGCACTTAGAACTGGGAAGTCCTTGGGAATGGTTTATTGAATTTCACAAGTGAAATTGATTTTTATGATTGGATTATTTGTTGCCTTTAACATACTACCAGCAAGCTGTGGAGGTAAGCCAAATATGTCAGGTGCAGAAGCTACGAACTTTTATCTTGGTGGATTTCTTTAAACAGGATTTTCATTAATTACCTCATCACTGAAGTGAGACTAACAAGATTATAGGTACTTCCCTTGTTCCTGCTGCTGATCGAATGTACAGGGACCATGTCTGCTCTTCTCCAGTTCTTCAGAGCTACACATGTTTCCAATGAACTATTTAATAAGGCCATCAGTGGGGCAGGTAGGACCTCCCAGAGTTCCTTTAGTTCACTTGGTTGTATCCTGTCTGGTCCCATAACCTTTCCATCTTTAGAGTCGCAAGTCCCTTCTGGCCTCTTTCCTGTGATAAAGGACTTGTGTCCTACTTGTCCCCTTTGTTCCTGCTACTCCCTGGTGGTCAGTCTCCGCACTGTAGAAGAAGATAGAGCAGAAGTACCTGTCCAGGAAGACAGATTTTCTTGGTCCTCTTTGCCAGCCTCCCTTCCACTCTCCATATCCTCACTATCCCTCCCCTAGCTTTCCTCTTTTCACTTACAAATCCAAAGATGGTCTTATCCCCTTTAGCTACCCCTTTGGGTATACTTTCCTCTGGCTGTACTTTTGCTCTCCTCACCACCTCATCTGCTTCCCTCTCTTTTACTTGGTTTACTTGGTATACAGTACCTCCCTGCCCTCCTCTCTCTGTGTTTCCTTATACCTCCTGTGCTTCTACCCCTCCCTTGCAGTCCTCCTCTCCTATGTGGCAGGCTCTGAGTCAGTCTCCCATTTCATTAAAATCTGCCCTCCAAAGGTCCAAGACCTTTATCTTCATGTGGTTTGCCTCTGCTCCTCTTTTCATATGAATCCACACTGTATAATGATCACTGGTACCCAGGGATCCATGGAGTGTTTACTGCGATGTCTGCAGTGTTGCCCCTGTTTGTAAGCACCAGGTCCAGCACTTATTCATCCCTAGTGGTTCTTTGGCTCGATGCATTAGAAAAGCCTCTTGTATGAAGTCAAGGATGGCCCTGGTCCTTGCCGAAGCTGCCGTTGGAAGGCTCCACTCCAGATCTCACAGATTGAAGTCACCAGCTAGCAGAACATCCCACTTACTTGCTGTTCTGATGATGGCTTTCCCAAGTGCCTTATCCAGTGCCTCTTCCTGTGCTGGAGGTCCCTTGCTCTACATATTGGCACACATTACATTGACCACGATGGTAGAAACAATGGGAAGCACCAAGGGAGTCGACAGTGGGAAACTGCCGACCTCACCCGCAACAAATGGCACAATACCAATGCAGGTATTGTGCCACCTGATCTGCGAGTATTTTCTGTGGGGGCCTGTGCACCTAGCACCCCCATGGGGGCTCTTTCCCCACTCCGCGACTTAAGGATTATCAACTCTGGGTCGGAGTTGGTCTGGGAGGGGACAGAACACTGGGGAAAGCGAAACATGGAAAAGGACCTTCACAGTGACTGTTGCCGTAATGGTCTTTTTCATGTTTTGTCATCGTATGTCGAACTGAAGGGGTGCACTGAAACTGTTAGTCTTTGATTGTTATCAGCTGCTGATGTTATTGCTAACATTTACAAAATGGCTGTGAACCAATGAGGCTGAGATGTTTTTTGCTCTGGAAAACTATATTAGACATGTGTCACCAACCTCACTTTTGAGACTCTTATCTGTATGAGAGTTATACCAGTTTGAATAAATTATATTCCAATTTTTCCAGATAAATAGTTGGTGGCAAATGGTATCTTACTTACATAAGAATCTCTAGGTTTCAGCTTCAACAATTATTCCTTTCCACCTGTCTGGCCTTTTGGAGGGCCTCTCCAAGAATCAGGTCAGACTACCTCCTTTGCTTTAATCTACTGATCAAATTATTTGCTTGTTTATCAAATTCCATTTGCTCTGACCAATTGCGCTTAATTCTTTAAAGCTGCCCAAATGGTATTGATCTTATCAGTGAGTGTGGCGGGAGGGGGCACTATCTGCTCTCAGTATGTTAATAGCTGCTGTTTCCTTTTTATACCATTTAAAATAATCTTTTTTCCTAATATATCATGTAGTTTCAGATCCAAAAAGTCCTGCCTACTGATTTCTGATGGGAGGTAAACCAAAGTTTCCTGTCATTTGTACTTATGTAATCCAAGAAACCATGTAAGTGTGAGTTGCTTCCAACACAATCGCACATATCACCAGTGTACCTGAATCAGAATTTGTTGTGATCCAGGTACATATCTGATGAGTCATTGAAACTCTGCTGTTCCTCCCACAGTCCTATAAAAATATTGGTGTAAGAGATGACCATAGGGGCCCCCATTGCCATGTCACAGTTCTGTAGGTAAAATTTACCATCAAATGTATAATAGCTGTGATTAAATATATTTTCCAGGGACCGTAGGAGGAACAGCAAGGGCTCTCTTCCTCTACCATTTGGATTGTTTGCACACTGTATCAAGGCCCTGATGGTGATCAACAAAGAGTACAATATGGTCACATTTATTGTCACTCCCTTGTACTCTTTCTGCCATGTAAAATCCTACAACTTGGAGATGGTGTCCATTGTGTCTCTATGATAACTCCTGTTTTTTGTAACTAGTGGCTGTAAGAAATTATCTGTATACTGTATGTTCCCAGATCAATGGTAAGTGAACCAGTCCTCAATATATGTGGCTGCATAGGTTTCATTAAATTAGGGAACTAATCCCACTTTAATTTTGGTCCAGCTTAAGCACACTTTATTATTGTTCTTAAAGGATTCAATCACCCTGGTGATAAATATCTGAAAAAAAAAACAACCAAGAGCAAAAAGATGAATTGAAACAGAATGTCTGTTGGTACAATGGTGCCCCATTCTCCTCCCACCTCACCACCCCTTAAAATGTGTACCTACCTTTGCTGGTAGGACATACTGGGTTAATGGAGGATCACAAATATCTGGATCTGGTGGTTTATCCTTATTAATTACTGAGCCATTTTAATCTACAGTAATAACTGTTCCTCCTGTCAGATTATATTAATACTCACTTTTGGATATGACATCTATTTCATAATAATATTGTATTATTTTACACATATCCTCTGTTATCCAGATCCCAGCTGGAACTATGCAGCAAGAAGATTCAAACACCATGCTGATAAATACCTGAAGAGACATAAACGAAAAGACAGAATATTCTATGATGCAATGCTACCCTTCCTCCCACCACACCACAACCCCGATCAAAAAAAAAATTGAATGCTTACCTTTGCCTGAAGGACATCCTGTGTTAATTGCAGGATCAAACACCTGGAATAGATGGTTGGGCCATAATTTATAATATTTTTGTCATACAGCCTCACAATTCTGTGCTGACTGAAGATGGCAATAGCACTTGTCTGGAGTGGCCATGAGGGAATTATTAATCATCATCACCATAATAATTAGATTATCAACACTTGGAGATTGGCATCAGGCATAGTAGATGTTTTATTTCAGGAGTAGAAATACTTGGAGACTGGTGAGGGGCATAGTAGCCTGCTTATTTCAAGGCAGAACCACTTGGAGACTGGTGGTAGGCAAGGTAGCTGGCTTATTTCAGAGGAAAAACACTTGAAAACTTGTAGCAGGCATAGTAGCTGGCTTATTTCAGGAGTAGAAGTACTTGGACACTGGTGGAGGCATAGTAGCCTGCTTCTCTCAGGAGTAGAATCTCTTTGAAACTGGCAGCAGGAATAGTAGTCGGCTTATTTCAGGAGCAGAAACACTTGGAGTCTAGTGGTGGGCATAGTAACTGGTTCCTTAATGAGTAGAAACACTTAGAGACTGGTGGCAGACATACAGTAGTAGACTGATTATATCAGGAGTAGAAAGAGTTGGAGACTGGTGGCAGGCATAGTAGGCTACAAACTGGTCTGTGATTTCCTGCTGTAAAATTGGATATTTATGTCTGGGAGATGTGATTTGAATTTTGACCCCCGACACCTCATTCTACTAGAACTTCTTCAAGAGGTACCCCTAGGTATTTATGTCCAGAAATTGTGATTTGCATTTGGACCTGATATGGACTATCTACAAAACTGAGCTACTACGAGAATGACATTGTTAAAGCTCAATATGTATGGCATCCTACATCACTTTGTACAAAGTTTGGTCAGTAGTAAAACTGCCAAACTGCAGCGCCTAGTCTTAAATTGTTTCCCTGGACATTCCACTTAGAACATTCCCATTTATACTGCTAAGAGTACATTTATTTGTGGAATGTTATAGTCTGTCAGGGTTTAGACACCATGTAAATGCACATGTTTATTATAATGCTTACCCCAATGCATGTCTGAGATTGGGATTTGGAGGCATAGTGGCTTGCTCATTTCAGGAGTAGAAACACCTGAGGTCAGATACTGAAAAAGTGCAAAAGCAGGCACAAAAGTTTGCATGTGCTTACGTTTGCACACTGTACCCAGAGGTTACTATATTCAGCTGGATAGCACACGGTGTTATCTGACTGAATATTAACCCACGATGCTGCAGCACTAAGTCAGTTTGTGCTGCTCTAGCAATGGACCCGGCTGTATCCAGCCCATAATGACTTGAACTCTTAGGCCAGATAACACCGAAAGCTGTGTTGTGATATTCTTTTCTAAATTGAATATACTTTGTTGAATCCAAAGACCTCAATACAACATACAAATAGAAGAACCAAGTCTGACCTTATTCAGTGATACAGAGGTCCAAAAAGAGAAATCATTTAAGCAAAGAACAATTATTTTAGGTTTATCCAAAAGAAGCCTCCTCCCTCCCCTCACTCCCAACCTTGCCACCAGAAGTGACCAAAGAAAAAATATGCATCTGATTACTGAACATAGCTTACACTAAATGAACTGATAGGGTTATCGGCGATTAATTATCTAATTAACTGGTAACAGAGTATACAAAGTTTCCAAATACAGTTATATTTAGACAATATATTGGACATACCTGGTATAATGTACTTAGCTTGTAGTGCAAACATTATTTCTTTATACCATTCTACATAACATGGAGTGCTCTGATCGAGCCAATGCCAAAGATAACCTTCTTTTCAGCTGAAATCAAGACTATATGTGACCTCTGGTTGCCAATCATTCTGTCTGTGTAGTCTCCCATGATACATATGTCAGGGTGAATTTCTCAGATAGACCCAACAAGGGATCAAGATGGGTTTGAATTGAAGCCAAAAAGGAATCACTGTCTCTCATGACCACAAGATATGCAGCAAGGTCCCAGGCTTTTGCCCCATCTAGAACATATATTTTGGGTAGCTAGCCCATTCTGTGCAATTTGGCTGGAGTATAATAAAGGTTAATATCAAATACAAAAAATCCAGCACTGACCACCACATATAATGAAGGATGCTGCTCTTTGAAATTATAAAAATGCCCAAACTTATTAAAATGCCACAGTGCCTTGACGCGTTTGGATACAAATGGATCCTTTATCAAACGGCTGTTGTTATTATCATCAGGTTGCCTTATATACTCATCACAGTGACGTAATAACAGTCCATCAAATGACAATCAAAAACATTTAGAAAGACAGAACAAATATTACAACACATTTGCATAATAAATACATATCTGATTACAATATTGTTAAAGCATACTATTAAAGCATACAATTATATCAAAGAACATTTCATTTCTTGAAGCAACCATCAGAATTTCGCTTCAGCATTATGTTTTTTCTAAATCCTTGATAAGGTGAAATTGTGAATCAGGAAGAGCTGTAGAAATAAAATACAAAAACATAGAGTCCCGGATATTCAAACTGCGCCAGGCTGTGGCACAAGCCTGGGCGCAGCTCAACTTTGTTGCGCAGAGGTGTGGCCTGGGCGATATTCAACGGAGCTGCTTTGAATATCGCACCCTGGCCACCCCCACTGTGCATGGTGTAGTGGCACTACGCCAGCGCAAGTGGCCAGAGTGGAGCATGGAGATGTGCTAGCGCAAGTTCCATTGTGCCATGCACAGCACCTGCGATATTCAAAAGGGGACATGCAAAATGGAACCATAATTTATGCAAGGCGCACATGAGGCCATTTGCATGTCATTATGACCCCATTTGCATGCCTTTAGCATGCAGGTGTGCCAATCCCCGACGACTTGAGCCTGGCGCCCTGCCAGGCAGCAGCCGTCAGGGACTGACACCCCCTGCAGCCCGATTGTGGGCATTTGTCTAAAAGAAACCCCCCCTTCAATATCCCTGGTGGTCCAGTGGACCGATCGCTGCCCGATGGCAGGCATCTGTAAATCATAAAATTGTCCTATTACCCTTGTGGTCTAGTGTACCCCCTCCCACCCACCCACCCACTGGGTCCCACCACCCCGCTCCCCTCTGGTCAGCGGCGGGCGGCAGCACCCACCTGCCTGCCACCCTGCCCGCCGACTGACAGATCGGATAGAGCTGCACACCCATTGGTTCTAGCGTGAGCCAATAGGCGTGCAACCATACCATACAATACAGTCCAGATATGTGAATGAATTCATTCACATATCTGGACTAATAGCTCTGATATGGGCTGCCCTCCCATTAGCTCATGCTGTGAACCAATGGGCGTGCAGCCTACCAGGCAGTCAGTCGGTGGCGCGGGGCAGCAGGCGGGTGGAGTGCTGCCCCGCTGGCTGACCGGGGAGCGAGGCGATGGGGCTCAGTGGGCGGTGGGAGGGGTACACTAGACCACCAGGGTAATAGGACTATTTTATGATTTACAGATGCCTGCAATCGGCAGCGATCGTCCACTGGACCACCAGGGATATTGGACGGGAGGTTACTATACCGATGCCCACGATCAGGCATAATAGCAGTCCACTGGTCCACCAGAGATATTAGAGGGAGGTTTCATTTAGACAAATGCCCGTGATCGGGCTGCAGAGGACCAGTGTGATGTCAACAGATGCACGATTGGGCACATAGCGTCCACTGGACCACCAGGGATATTGGAGGGGATTAGCTACATGGATGCCGCAATGGGGTATGGGGGTGCCACCAGGTGCAGGAGGAACTCAGGTGGCCACCCACAGGTGCCAGCTGCCATGTTGTGCCCTGCAATGCGGCAGCTCACCTGTGGGTGGCCATCATTTGTTCTCTTTTTTTTTGGCTTAACTTTGTGCAGGCGCAAGTAGGGGTTGCGCGTGCATGACTCTGCATATCCCAGGCTGAATATCGGGCTGTGCAGGTTATGCATGTGCACGCCCCCCTACCTGTGCCTGCATACATTACTGATGCACTCCGGCACATCAGGATTTGTGCAGCGCCCTTTTCCCTTTTAAATATTGCACCGGGGGGCATCAGTGTGTTTTGCATGGTGCAACACTGTTGCGCCATGTGCAACCCTTTTGAATATCTGGGCCAGAAATCTTATTCATAATGTCTTAGATATTTCATTTTATAATACCCTAAAAATATACAGGATGTTACAGATTCTGATACCAATCCTTTCTTTCATAAAATTAAACTATGGCGTCATTTTATAGATGATGCCATAATGATATGGAAAGGAGGACTAACAGAATTATTAGAATTTATTAACTATTTACATTCGACAAATCCTAACTTAAAATTTTCTTTTACAGCTAGTAAGACATCAGTGAACTTTTTAGATATCCGAATTGATAAAGATTCTGAAGGTAATATAACCACAGATATTTATAGAAAGAGAATACTAAAGCACCGATTCTTCAGGCATCTAGTTGCCATCGAGACATACTGTTAAGAATATACCTAAAGGACAGTTTTTGAGGATTCGAAGAAATTGTAGTACAGAAAACAGTTTTCAGGAAGGAGCAGTAGACATGAAGTACAGATTTATAGAGAGAGGTTACAACTTTGAAGGTGTAGAATTAGCTTTTAATAATGGCAGTAATAAAAACAGAAATAATTTATTACAGAAAGAAAATAATTGTGAAATTGTAAAAGAAGCAAAAATGGAAAATAGATTCACAATTGTTACTTCCTTTTCAACTCATGCATCACACCTTGAGAAGATTTTTAAGGATAAATGGCATGTACTTAAGGGAGATCCAGGTTTGAATCAGATATCTAGCAATGCGCCTTGGGTTACTTATAGAAGAGCAGGTACTGTACATTGAGAGATACTCTGGTGCATAGCTTTCAGAAATCAAATTCAGTAGGTGCTACCTGGTTAACAAATAGAACTGTTGGATGTACTTTACACGTAAAACAATTTTCTCATTGTAAAGATGTGTCAGGAGGAACGTATTTTGTCAATCCCCACAATAGTAGAAAATATGCTATTTGACATTTTATTACATGTGAAAGTATAGGAGTCATATATGCAGCAATTTGTACATGTGGTGTTTTTTATATAGGCAAAGCTAAGATAATTTTTAAAAACAGAATTGTAGAATGTTGTAGAGCTATTGTTAACAAAGATTTGAAATATGCAACCGCTTTTCATGTACATCATTCCACAGAACCCTTGATTCACAATTTCTCTAATAGGGCTATTGATAAAGTGTGTAAAAATCCTAGAGGAGGTAATTTTGATAATCTAATTAAGAAAAGAGAAGAATTTTGGATTTACATTCTGCAAGCTTGCAAATATCCTGGACTAAATGGTGTATTTGATTTGATGCCATATCTAAAATAAATAAATATTGAGAGTTCAGAATATATGAAATATGATTGTGAATATTAGGGTAATGTAGGATGTAAATAAGGTTTCTATTATAGTGTGTATATGTTTCCATATATAATAATTTTGTTCTTATTTCAGGTTTAAGATTGCTGAAATAACTGAAGAAATATTTTGTGATGCGCTCCGGTTAAGTTTTTAACTTTCTGTGGTAGCAATCTCATTAGAAAAAAAAATAATAATGTTTAAAAGGATGCATATACAGAAATACTGGAATTTTATATCCTGTATATTTTTAGGGTATTATAAAATGAAATATCTAAGACATTATGAATAAGATTTCTGTATTTTTGTATTTTATTTCTACAGCTCTTCCTGATTCACAATTTCACCTTATCAAGGATTTAGAAAAACATAATGCTGAAGCGAAATTCTGATGGTTGCTTCAAGAAATTAAATGTTCTTTGATATAATTGTATGCTTTAATAGTATGCTTTAACAATATTGTAATCAGACATGTATTTATTATGCAAATGTGTTGTGATATTTGTTCTGTCTTTTTAAATGTTTTTTTGATTGTCATTTGATGCACTGCTATTACGTCATTGTGATGAGTATATAAGGCAACCTGATGGTAGTAGCAACAGCCTTTTGATAAAGGATCCATTTGTATCTGAAACATGTCAAGGCACTGTGGCACTTTAATAAATTTGGGCATTTTTTATAATTTCAAAGAGCAGCGTCCTTCATTATACGTGGTGGAGAGTGCTGGATTGTTTTGTATTTGATGTTATATTTTATCGTGAGCACCCATACGTAGTGTGTTTACTCTGCTCAGTTTATTATAATAAAGGTTATGAATGATCTGAAATTGCATAAAACAGTATCGGTCCCATTTAATCTGCACATATAAGTGTTTCCAGATGGTTGACCAGTTTCTAGAAGGGGAAGAAGCTGGAAGAGCTTGGTCCCACCAATAATACCATGGAACCCCTTTGGCAAGCAAATAAGATTGTAGGGATCAGTAATAGTAAGAGATTAAGTGGGTATCAGGTGCTGAACTGAAAAAGGGGAGGACTGAAATACTGAAGGGACTATGCCATAGTCCGTTACCAAAGTATTTTAACAGCATATGAGAAATTTGAAAAAATTGGAAGACAGAGGTAGTGGGCCAACCATACACAGTATTCGCTTCCTGGAAGGACATCAGTTTCTGCTGGGATACAAGGTCTCCAACTATGTTGACTCCCATATCAGGCCAGAATTTTTTTTTTAGAGAGCATCCATCCAGATATCAAGAGGTTAAGGTTCCCAAATAGTGGTTGAGAAATATCTTGGTATGGACAAATCTTAAGTAAGGAACTGAGTTGCAAGTGAATCTGAAGGGATGCTCCCAAGGGATGCAATTGTTGGGAAGTTTCTTCTTGGAAAGGTAAGAGTGACCTGCTGTCAAGTCCATTTATAGAGCACAAGGAATGTTCAATTTCTACCCAAAGGAGAATACAGACTAGAGGATTGTCTCCAGATGACTTCAACCAGTGGGAAAGTCTTGTTAGATGCAACGCCAGATAGTATAGAAAAAAGTTAGGAGGTTGTAAATCCCCATCTTGTTTATGATGCATTCATTTGGAAAAGGCCCATCGGGCTTACTTGCCTTGCCATGGAAAAGAGGCAAGGGTCCTATGAATTTGAGCAAACTGTGACTAGGGAAGGGCCCAGTTATGCATCTGAAGGGGATACAATAATTGGGCTAGAACATTCATTTTAATGATGCTCAATTGACCCCACAGGGAAAGGGGTAGCAGGGACCAACGGTTCAGATCCACTTTAAAACAGGATACCATAGAGTCAAGATTAAACTGTTTCATCTTGCAGGAGAAGTACTGAGATAGATTCCCAAATATTTCAATTTATCCTTCCTCCATAGTAAACCAAGATGTTCAACGTCGGACTTAAGGGTGGCATTGTTAAGGGGCATAACTTTAGTTTTATTAAGGTTTAGTTGTAGTTGGAGATAACTCCAAACTGGGAGATAATCTGAAGGTCCATGAGCAGGGATGTAGCTAGAGAGGAGACATATAAGAGTATATCATCTCTGTACTGATAATTTATAGTCCATGTCACCAATCGAGATACCAGATATCGAGAAGAGGAATTGAGTTAATGAATTAGAGGCTCTAAAATAGATTGAAGAAATATGGTGAGAGGGGACATCCCTGCCTAGTGCCCTGATGAAGGGAAATGATGAGGATAACATACCATTGCAAAGTACATGTGCTGATGGGAGAGAATAGAGCACCTTGACCCAATGTATAAATTCTGGGGAATGCGATATCTGGGTAAAAGGAAAACAAGTATTCCCACAAAACCCTATCAAAAGCCTTTTCGGCATCCAGAGATACCAACAACACTGGGTAGAGAGACTCCCTGGACATCGAGAAAAGGTAGGACAATTTCCTGAGATGGTCTGGAAAGTCTGCCTCTTCGATACCTACCTGTTCCCTGCTGATCAACGAGTGCCATATCAGGCCCAATCTACACGCTAATACCTTGGCAAAAATTTCCAAGATCCACATTAATAAGTGATATAGGCCTGTAATTGAAACCATCAAGCGGTCTCTGCCTGGTTTAGGAAGCACTACAATAGTGGCTGTAGTTATAGAGGATCAGATAAACCCTTCTTAAAGATGTAGTTGTAAGTATTCAGGAGAATGGGAGCCACTTGGTCCTTAAATGCTTTATAAAAGTTGGTGGTGTAGCCATTTAGACCAGAAGATTTATCCGGAGACAAAGAGTCGATGGCTTGGGAAATTTCAAGGAGGGTCAATGAGGCTTTTAAAATAGCTACCTGAGGGTCAGTCAATTGCGGGAGAGTGATATTTTGAAGGAAGGACTCAAACTGAAGTGGACAAAAGGGAAGATAATGGAGAGCATATAGTCATTGATAAAATTTTTTTAAAGGTTTTCACAGTATCCCAGGGTGAGGTGAGGAGCTGACCAGAGTCTGAATAGATTGAGGGGACAATTCTATCCATTGCTTGGGAATCTAAGCGAAGGGCCAGCAACTTCCCAGCTCTTTCCCCTTGATCAAAATAGTTCACTTTTGAATGTAAAATAAGATGCTCAGCCTTCTCTCCAAGTAGCCTGTTATACTGAGATCTGAGATATTCTAACTGCTCCCACTGTGCTGGAGGGGAAGCTAGGGAAATGTATTCCTCAGTAATTTGTATATGGGCTAACAAGGAGGAGGAGAGAGCAGCAGACATAAGGGATATACAATGGTGAGCTGTCAGATAAATGATTTATCTACACAGGTGCTGTTTGACCTCGAGTAACTTCACGAGTGGCGCAAGCCACGAGTGAAGAGTCCGAAGTCAAACAGCACAAGTGTAGATAAATCATTTATCTGACAGCTCACCATTGTGTATTTCATTTATGCAATAGGGATGCTTCTTAATGCAGGAACATTTGTTTTGACTGTTTATCTTTTTTTTTTTTTAAGCGATAATTTCTGTGACTCTTGAGTTAACTTTCCTAGTGCGTGTCTGCCAAATGTGGTGGTTGCTATTAAATGAAACACCACTCATTTTGTAGACAAATTCTTGCTGAACAAACGTCATGGTCACAGTAGCATGCTACCTTTTTTGTTTTAGTTTTTCACATTTGTTTGTTGAAAAAGTGACACAAAAATTTAATTTTATGCTGTTATTTGCTAATTATAAAAAAAACCTAAAAGGTATTTATTAATGAAACATCACTCACTTTGTAGATATTTTTGTGCAGAACATTTTTTGTGCTCACAGTACCATGGTATAATTTTTCATTTTAAAGTTATTCACATTTGTTTGTCAGAAAAGTGAAAAGAAAATAGGATTTTATGCTGTTTTTTGTTAATTCTAAAAAAAAACTAAAAGGTATCTATAAATGAAATGCCACTCATTTTGTAGATATCTGTGTCCTAAACATTTCTCGTGCTCACAGTACTATGCTATCAGTTTTCATTTTAAAGTTATTCACATTTGTTTGTCAAGAAAGTGAACAAAAAAACCTTTGACAGTTTGCATTTATCCCATATTTGTAGGATAAATCTAGGAGTAGTTAGAGTTATCCACGTATGTTGAAATAAATAAGGGTTAGAAAATGGGCAAAACAATTCTTTCTTCTGATTGGCAGAGACACTTCTTTAGGAGGGCATCTATCAGACAACAATGCCCACCTAAAACGAGTGCCAGACCAAGGTGCCACATCATCCGCTGAAATATCCATGTGCTCACCTTGCTTCCTCATTGGCCAAAACCATGGGGCTGAATTTGAAATAGCCGCCATTTTTTGTCTCTCGCTTAGCTACCCAGTGCTCGTTCCATCACTACCAGCCGCCTGCCAAAACTGTCATCACCCTTTAATAGCTAATTTTTTGGCTTTTAAACAATTTAAATGTTTTCAGCCTTGGCAAAGTAAAAAAAGCACCAACAGCAACTAACCAAGATGCAGGTCCCAATCAACCCTGCAATGCGTGTCCACAATCAGGAAGCCAAAGAAACCCAGCCACCTCTTTCAGCTGCGACTTTCATTCTGTTTACAATGGTATCTCCTCTTCACATCATCACTTCGGCACCACACTTAGCCAATTGCTCACCTCTCTTTTTTTGTGCAACAATTGTCCATTACATTAACAAAACAAATATCAGTAAATCATGTGTGTGTGTGTGTCTCTGTCAAACGGGGAGGGGGTTAACTAAAAATATATTAAAACAAGAGAAACACCATAAAGCAGCAAGAAACTAGTCTCATAAGCAACAGCTCCTCTGGTGGCAATTTAAGGTTACGAAACTAAAGGGACTATTTCACAGAAACATCTGTTTCTGATTCTTTTTATTACTATTTTACCCTCTTTTTTCATCATTAAATAATTTTTAACAAAAAATGACATTGAAACTCCATTTTCTAAGCACAATAATACCATCCAGGGTGGGCAGTATGGGGTATACCTGCCCTTCCAGGGGCTATAGACCCCACTCTGCCTGTGGCATCAGGCCTCATTACGCCCCTGGGTGGGCAGGTATGTGTCTGCCCACCCTGTTGAAATGTTGCTTAAATGTAAGATGAGCTGTCAGATAAATGATTTATCTACTATTAGTATCATGTTTTGACCTCGGTAACCTCATAAGTGGCATAAGCCACGAGTGAGATGTCCGAGGTCAAACAGCACAAATGTAGATAAATAATTTATCTGACAGCTCACCATTGTATATTTCATTTATGCAATAGGGATGCTTTCTGTCAGTGCAGGGACATTTGCTTTTGATTGTTTATCTTTTTTTGTGTATGTTTGTCAAAAAAGTGAACAAAAAATGTCATTTTCTGCTCTTTTTAGCTAATTTTGAAAAAATCTATAAGGTTTCTATAAATGAAATACCACTCATTTAGTAGATACTGTAATTTTGTGCTGAACAACTTCCATGCTCACAGCACTATGTTATCTTTTTTCATTTTAAAGTTATTTGCATTTGACTATAATTAGTACTGGTACTGAGGCTGAACATTCTAAATGAGTTCTGGAGTGATTGTAACATATCTACTATGTGTATAAATCTGTAATGCTGCGTCTACTATGTGTATAAATCAAAAAATTCATATTTATCACATAGTAGCTCAGATTTATCACATAGGATTTATGTCCATGTCTATTGCATAGATGGATTTATGCAATGGATTTTGGCTCTACACCTATTGCATAAATTTGTTTCTTATGCTTAGTGGCCAGGCGGATTAGTTCTCCTCAAAGTGTGCATTTCAAAGCTCCCCACAGAATATCTAGTTTGGGCATGGAAGGAGTTTAATTCCATGAAGGTGTTAATAAAGATTGGAGCTGCTGCAACAACTCATCCAACATAAGTAAATGGTTATTAAAGCCCAGACCCTATCTCTGTTTAACAATGGTGATAAATTAAGTTGAACAAAAGCAGGGTGGTGGTCTGATAAAACTTTAGCAGAATAATGGCATAAACCAGTCCCAGAGATAGTTCACTCTAACAGGAAGTAGTGATCCTGGAAAAGGAGTGATGTGGTAGGAGTGAAAGGAGTATTCCCTGATGGTCTGGGTTCAGTGTCCTCCAAGGGTCTATCAGGCCCAAGGAGGGCATAAGGTCCTGGACAGCCAGTTGCCTCGGTGTTAAAACCTGTCGGGTCTGACCAGTTTTATCCAGGTTGTTACACAGGACAGATTCCAATCCCCTCCATGAATGATGGGAAGTGAACTCCATTGGGCTAAAAGTGACATCAAAGTGGTAAAAAACGAGGGGGTCATCATTGTTAGGTCCATAAATAGACCCCAGAACAACCTCTAAGTGATCAAGCAGTACACGTAGGATAATATAACATCCCTGAGGGTCAGCTATCTTTTGAAGGAGGTGGAATGGTAGTCTACAGGCTATAACAATGACCACACCCCTTTTGCGGGAGTCAGAGCCAGCACCAAGGCCCTGTCTAACCCAGGATCACCTTAACAGGAGAACCTGGGAGGAAGGCAGGTGAGTTTCTTGGAGGGAAGTGATGTCAATTTGTAACTTCTGTAAATGGATTACAATTTTGGATCTTTTGACAGGAGATTGTGCTCCCTTTATATTCCACGTGCAGAAATTAAAAGCAACCATGGTGACCTGTCGTAACAGAACTAATAAACTGTGTAAGACACTTGCGACTAGGTGTACCTTGGATAGAAAATGTAATTCTAGAGGGCCCCTCTAGTGGCATCCACCACAACCCACAACTACACACCTCCCCACCCCTTGCTATATGTCCCCCATAAAACCCTAAACCCCTTGCAACTGTTAAGAACATTAGCAATTGAACAAAAATTCACAATGTCATCTTTCTGACAAGCAAGGGGTTCCCCTCCCCAAAACTGGGGCACGACTGCTATCCTTGGGTAGCTGCCACTCATCACCCCCGCTCCCAAGACAAAACAACGTAGTAAATGGGTTGTACCAGTGGCTAAGTATATGGCTAAACTACAAGGCATGTAAGTAATGTCCATTTATGAACTATAACTGGAGGCAGGGCTATTCAAGTCTGAAGACTATATAGTCTGTAGTCTGCTCCTAGCAGTGTATATGGGCCCCGAGCTTCTAATTCCTTAACCGGTAATACACTAGATATATGCATAAAAAACTTATACAAAGAGGTAATTAAGTAATAAGGAAGTCTGAACTTAGATGAATATGCTTCATATGCTGTTCTGTTTGGTGAGCAGCTTTCAGCAACATTAAAATTAGCACTTTCAGGCATCTCCAAAGGGAGTAAACAGCGTAAGCCATGACCTATTCAGGAAGTCTTAGGGCAAAAATAATGGTAACATCTTGCTGGTGGAGTCCGGAAGGCCCAGTAATAGGAGAACATGGGCCTTGTAAAGAAATAAACCTAAGGAGGAGCTGCGTGTTTTCTGCTAGACAACTTACGCTGGACTTAGGCCCCCAGAAAAGGAAAAAGAGAAAACATTTATCATGGAGAAAAGTTCTGATCCCCAGTATTTTAGCATTAAGTTTCCAAACATTAAACTAAGGCTAGGTAAACATATCTGGTAAGTCAGGATGTAACGGTGATGGAGGAAAGTCTGATAGATCTCCTAAAACAGGAAATTAAAGGTATCTGACAGTCCATCTTGTCCACCAATGACCCCCTGTTCGACATGTTCACATTCGAGCTGTCAGTACACAACAGCTTATCAGTCGCACATTCGGTGAAGAAACAGTGAAGCTTGTATATCAGCTCACCAGCATCAGCTGCAGCCTAGGATGAGAGAACAAAGGTGACACCAGTCCAACAAGAGAAGTCTTGCTCTGAGTCAAGGAATTTGGGTCATATAACCCCATCAAGAGAGTTAAAATGTCCCTTCTGTGGGGGTAAAGGCTCTGATCTTAGAGTCAGTAGATTAATAGTCAAATTAACCAGCCTGGGAGTAGGTCCACGGTGGTAGCCTGGGTAAAACATTGGCTGGACAACAGGACACAGAAGGTAATTGTAAATGGAGTCCACTCTGAAGAAAAAGAGGGTTACTAGTGGGAGTGCGAAGGGTTCAGTATTGGGTCCAGTCCTTTTTAATGTCTTCATGAGTGACATTGCAGAGGGACTGGAAGGAAAAGTATGCCTCTTTGCAGATGACACAAAGTTCTGCAACATGGTTGATACACAAGGAGGCGTGGAAAGGATGAGAAGAGACTTGGCAAGGTTGGAGGAATGGTCAGAAGTATGGCAGCTAGGATTCAATGCAAAGAAGTGCAAAATAATGCACCTGGGAAACAATAACCCAGGGGAAGAATACACAATGGGGGCAGGTAGTAACAACAACAAAAAAGGAAAGGGACCTAGGAGTAATCATATCAGATTACCTTAAGGTTAGCAAGCAATGTGAGAAGGCAGTAGGGAGGGCTGGGGGGCTGGGGGTATACTGGGATGCATAGGGAGAGGCATCAGCAGCAGAAAACAGGAAGTTGTTATCCCTCTATACAGGCAATTGGTGAGACCCCATCTGGAGTACTGCGTCCAGTTCTGGAGACCCCATCTCCGCAAGGACATAGACAGGATAGAGGCAGTCCAGCAGAGGGCAACTAAAATGGTGCAGGGTCTGTAAGAGAAGCCGTATGAGGAGAGACTAAAAGAGCTTAATATGTATACCCTTGAGGAAAGAAGGGAGAGGGGGGACATGATAGAAACTTTTAAGTACCTCAGTGGAATCAACAAAGTCCAAGAGGGTAGCATCTTTCAGAAAAAGAGATGTGTAAGAACAAGGGGACACAATTTAAAGATGGGGGGGCAGTTCAGGGGCTATGTGAGGAAGTATTATTTCACAGAGAGGGTAGTGGATGCATGGAACAGCCTTCCTGAGGAGGTTGTGGGGTCTAAAACTGTGGGAGAATTCAAGAATGCATAGGACAGACATAAAGCAATTGTTGCAGGGGGTAGGAAGAAATAGGCTGTTGGTTAACTAGGATCTGCGGCCTATCCTGTAGGTAGGGAAATGGGCAGACTAGATGGGCCAAGTGGTCACTTATCTGCGTCAAAGTCTATGTTTCTATGTTTCTATGTTTCAGTAGGTACAGACACCATCCTCAGCATACTAATGACCACATTTTAACATAAAGGGTATTGCATTCAAGGTATTTACCTTTGTGCCAGAGACTCAATTACTCTCCCAGTATCTTCAGTGGTCTTTGAATAGGTTGAGCAGTAGTCTCTGCAAATCTGGGGAGCTTGTTGGCGTTACCAAAGTTTTCCATGGTCCTGATAGAAACAGAGGCCGCGCAGGTAAAGCATTCAAGTGTATCCTAGCTGCCATCAATTTGGTAACCAAGGGATGATAGGTGGCCCTCTTCTGCCAAATGGCTGCTGGCAAGTCTTGGGTCAGTCTGATCCTGGAGCCCTCTCAAGTGATATCTTTAATTTCTTTTATTTTGTTCAACACATGTTGCTGGTCCAAATAGTTGAGCAGTTTTAGAATAAAGGGGCATGGGCCTGCACCCAGCAGTGATCTTGGGCCTAGTGAGCGGTGGGCCCCCTCGACCACATAGACCGAGTTGTGAGGAGAGGCCCCATCTATTTTTTGTGAGGAGCTTCTTGGCAAATAACATGGGTGAGGTACCCTCTGCATCTTCAGGAAGGCCGAAGACCACTATATTGTTTCTCCATATTTGGCCTTCCAGATCCTCCAGTTTAGCATCCATCCTGGCCATCTTCTGCTGCAGGGACACCAACTCCGGGTCAACTTTCTTCTGCCAGGTCTTGATGGAGCTAGTACAGGCAGCCACATCTGTAATTTGCTTCACTGCATCTCCGAGATTGGCCCCGCATTGATTTTAGCTCAGTGGTCAGTTCTTGAAAGGCTGTTTTGAGTGGCTGCAACTCTGCTAAAAATTTCTCCTCTGATAATGGAGTCACCAGCGACATGGTGGTAGATGCCTTGCTGGAGGGAGCACCATGTTCCTTGGCCCATTTAGAATCTTTATCCAGTGTCTGGGGTGGCGTGTGTTGCGGGAGTGCCTGACGCATCTCTGAGTCCATTGTAACCAGAGGTTCAGCAGTTTAGATCCCAAAAATGGAGTGAACAGCAGCCCAATACTGGTCAGAGATCTTTCTTGCAGTAAGTAATTTATCAGGTTGAATAGCCACTTTTAAGGAGAAAAAAACTTGTTAGGAGCAGGAGCATGGGCTTAGAGCTGCTACTCACAGAAGAGCATCACGTGACTCCCCGTGGCATGATATTCAATTGCATAATGCAAGTGAGCTCATTGGGCATTCAAGGTGTTGAGGGACATATGCATCCCCATTGTGGTCTCATTGCATGGGAAGAAGTGGTAGGTTTGCACCGTCCTGTGGTGGCCCAGCATGTTACACCTGGCAGCGACTGGCACTGACTACCGCCAAATGCCTGTCCCCAAGATGAGAATGTAGTCCCTGGCATCTAGTGGCACCCTCCACCCACTGATTATCCATCCCAGTGCCTGTAAATAGACCCAGGTGTAGCAGAACCCCCCAAAGCACATGTCCCAGCATTTGCAATATAGTCCTTGGTGGCCAGTGGAACTCCCCATCCTCCAATCACCCATCCTGGTTCCACAAAGAGATTCTGGTGTCTAGCAGTACCCCCACCCCCGAAGGCCCATCTGCAAAATGCTTAGAAATGGGTGGCTAGCAGAACCTCTACTTTGGCCTCCTGGCATGTACAGTTCCCTGTCTCCTAGATGTCCAGTGGCATCCCCCCAGCTCCCAGTCTATGTATCTAAGCTATTCCTGGCATTCGGTGGTACCCCCTGACTGCCAGTTGTCATGTAGATGCGTGAATAATGGCAGCTCAGCAGCCCCCCACCCTTTCTGTCCCCACACAGCACACAACCCAGCCAACCTCCCCCATACCTGTGATGGTGGGGCCATGGGAGAGCTGGGGGGATACTGCTGGACACCTGGTATGTAGACAACTGTATGGGCTGGGAGGCCAGAATGGGGGCTCCACTAGTCACTGGGGACTCAGTGATAGCACCGGAATGGGTGCTCAGCAGGTGGGGGTGGTACCACTAGACACCAGGGCAGACCTAAGCATTTTGTGGACATGCGTTTGGGGGGGTGGAGGGTGCTGCTAGACACCAGTGTCTGTTTGCTGACACTGGGATGGGTGATTTGAAGGTAGGGGGTGCCACTGGACACCATGGAAATGGGATTGTGTATGGGACAGGAAATGAGTGACTGTATTGCAAGCCCAGGACAGGTCTCGGGGGGCACTAGACACCAGGGTCTGTTTACAGGCACTGGGATGAGTAGTGGATGGTGGATGGTACCACTGGATTCCAAGGCATACCTAATCATTTTGGGGTGGGCGTTGGGGGTGATGGGTGCCCCTAGGCACCAAGGTCTATTGCTGACAGCGGGATGGGTGCTCAGGTGTGGGGTGCCACTACTCTCAGGGTGCTGTCCGCCTGTTATGAGATGACATGAACAGGATGGGCAGCAAACAAATGCCCCTTTGGGTGCTAATTACTGCAAATTCAAACTGCTAAATTTGCCCTGTGTCTGTATGTATTGGGACCCCTCAATTACATGGGTGCAGTGTTATTGTAGTGCTCAGATGTTAACAGGGTTGGCCACCCTGCATGGGTCTCTGACTACAGACCCTCCACAAACTGGCACAAAACCTTGTTAGCACAGGCAAACATCCATTAAGCGCCTGCATAACGTTTGAATATCTGGCCCCAGGAGACTAGTGGTGGGCATAGTACAGTTCGACAATTGCCGTGGTCATATAGTTCAGGTATTTTATTATATTTCTATGGGGTCTCTTGGGTGGCCCGACAGAGTACTGCAGGCAAGCAGGAATTTCTTTTGAGAAATTACAGACATTTCAGGAAATATCTGACCATGTCAGCTGGCTTGTTTCAGGAGCAGAAACACTTGAAGACTGGTGTTCTGGTGGGCTTGAGCCTGGTGTGTTTATGTTTCATGAGAAGAAATGCTTTTACGTTTGTGACTGGATTTGAATCTCTCTTGCTTTCAGAGAAATAAAGACAACTATGTAAGCATCAGGCTTGTTTCCTGAGAATGCACAAATGGAGAACAGAGAGCAGTGAGTGACATTCACAGGGCAAGGGCAATCTCTTTCTTAAAAGACTTTTAAAGCATGATGATGAACTTCAGTACTGAGTAATACATACTGTAAAGGCTGATTACAAGATGATCACATAAACAGCCTTGTTAAAGCATTTAACAGACTATTACTTTGAGTATGTAGAAATACAATTGACAAAACTGAGTTATTAAACAAATGGTAGCTGGTCATACAATAATACGTCAATTATGAATGCTGAGGGAATGAGGGCACCACTAATCCAGGGAGGGTAAGCACTATCACCAGTCATGGGGGTTACAGTATAGCAAAAGCAGTTAGTAGGTGGGGGGCATGGTATGTTACTGGCAGTGGGAAGCAATAATAGTCGGGGGTATAACAACAGCAGTCACTAGGTGGGGGCATCAACAGTCCAAATGATATGGAATGCAAAATAGAGATATAATTATAAAGGGGTGAAGTAAGCCATACCAGTCCTGGGGAGAGAGCAATACCAGTCCTGGGAGGATGAAACAACACAATCAGTCAGGCACTCACAAGCAGAGGAGGAGGAGCAATACTAGTTCAAATTACACATGGAATGCAAAACACATCTATAATTATAAAGTGTCTAAAAGGAGGACACATTATGTCACTGCAGGGCAGGGAGGGAAAGGTCAGCCAACTACAGAATTTTCAGTGCTTGAATAAATCATAAGATGTGGTGCTTCACACAGCAAGGAGGGAAAAAGGTGTTCTGTAGCTCACAGCATGGTTTTATAAAAGGTGGAGCTGGTGAATTCAACATGATTAATTTAATGCATAAGAAGCGGAAAGTATCAAACCTCACGGCAATTAATGTTGCTGCACATACACGCTTTGTGGTTCAACAGCACACGTTATGGTTTTGTCCTTGCTTATATCAATCTTTCAAGTAGTCATACTCGTACACATATCCCAGGTGTCGTAAGATCAGTTTGAATAAAAACATGCTGCTTCACATGTGCTGGGTCCAGTGTGGCTCTGTGAGACTCCACCATATCCTCAGCTGTGCTGAACGTTTGCTCAGAGAGCACTCTGCTAGGAGGGCAACTGGTGTAGTTAATGGCCTTCTGTGCCAAGTGAGGGATGCGTTAAATCTTTAGGTCCAGTACTCCCCAGAACCCAGAACCTCTGTGAAATAGCAGTTTAGCAAATTGCCAGCTGAAAGCAGCTGCTATTCAGTATGCTTTCTTTGCTCAGTCTATAATGATAAACCGAGCTAAGCCCAACTAACGCTCTTCTCCCCAGTGTGTCAGGATGGATTTATGAGTTGGCCATTGACTCTGCACTAGGTGTTCCTGCTGCCCCACCAGCCCAGGCATGCTGAAGCTAAGCTTGGACCATACAGTAGGTGCTGCCACAATTCTATAATCCCGTGCAATGGCATTATAAAGTATAGTGTCTCACAGGTCTAATATGTTGGCAAAAAGGTTTTTCTACAACAAAGATCAGATAGCAGTATAGCGCAGTGGTTTAAGGCTCTGAGCTGCAAATCAGGAGACCTGGGTTTGAATCCCACAGCCCCCACTTGTATACTGTGTGACCCTGAGCAAGTCACTTAACTTCCCAGTGCTCCCAGGTCACACCTGTAAACAAGCTTTCAGCTTAGTGTGCTACTCCTGGTTAAACAATTGGAAAAAAATAAACAAATGTTGACTTCAGTGGTAAGGAGTTTCACAAGGTTATTCACTGTGCTTGGGGACTGGTTCAGATCTTTCTCAGAGTAATCAAAAATCTCTTTAGGGCTTTTTTTTAAGATTCTGCAACACAGAATGACCTGACTCACTTTATACTCACACTGAGGTCACAAATGCCCCTTTCAAAGGGGCTACCATTACCATGTCCTTGATCACAGCTGAGTCCTGATGTCTGAGGACTCCCACAATGTCGTGTCCATACTGAGCTCAAACAGGGGCCTCTTCTGTGCCTGAAACCTTTGCAGCATGAAATAGGCTGTATTCCACCAGATCTACGCATCCTGAATCAAATGATGCTGAGGCATCTGAAGACACTCTTGTAGCTGACACAACATTTCTATTTACAGTACACAGGGGACCAGAGCAGTAAAGCTATGGATGGTCTGTACACTATGATGGGGCCCCAGAAACCACATACACCTAAATTTCCAGTGGTCTCTCACTGAAAGTACAGTCAGATAGTAGGTTTATTCTGTCACAGATGGCATACCAGACACACGGACCTTAAGGGACTGCAGGTACAGAAGATGCAAAAGGTAGACATTTTTGGTACTGTACTGGAAGTCCAAGATGGTCCCTGATCTGGGGATCTCTTTTGTGTCCGTCTCTCTTCTGTAATCAGAGCCTGGACAGTGCATGTTTTCACAGTTTTGTGACACATCTGTGTTCACAAAGCATTTTTCTTCTCAGGGAACAGTATCAGGACAGAGCATGATCTCACAATTTAAACACACATCCCTGTGACATTTTTCCTCTTTAGTAGCCAGAAATCATTCTCCATCTTTTAGTCAGGGCAAGACGCACTCTCATCTACCAGACCGTTGAACTGCCTAGGCATCATTTGAACAGTTTTATAAAAAATGTCCTCCAGAAAACACAGAAACATAGAAACTGTCAGCAGAAAAGTACCTCTTGGCCCATCCAGTCTGTCCAGAACTTGGAGTCTGAACTCCCTAGTTGCACAAACATTCCAAGAGGCACAAATCCTGGTGATTCCAGTCACTGGGTAGCATTCTAAAACAAAGCCATTTACAGCTGCAGTTGGCAGCCACAAATTACTCATGGTTCCATAGATTAGATACCTTTCTGGACTCTGGCCCCATGAAGGGACACCATAGATGATAGTAGCTGCCCCTAACTTGATGCTCAGACTTGCTTTGTGACCAAACTAGGGACTAAGCTAAGACAGGAGAAGGTTCCCAACTCTCCTGGGGCTCTCTTCAGTCAGACAGAGAGCATTCTCTCACTGAGCAGGTGTCTCCATTGCACCGTTCCATCATGGCTTATGCTGATGAGTGGCCCCTCGCACTTGGAACCTAGGTCCAGATGACTGACAAGGGTTTTAGGTAGCCCTGCAGGTTAATTCTTTACTACCCAGACTAGATAAGTACAAAACCCCACAATATTACACAGGGTTCTAGTAACCCCCAAGGGGACACACGTGTTATATGATGGACAGAACATTGCATGAAAATGTGGTCCATGAAGGTTTATTATAGTATACCGTACCTGGGGTGCAAATTCTGCAGCAGTTAACAAAAACCTGTATTTCAGACAAAGGAGAATGATTGCAGATCCAATGTCATCATTTCACCAATTAACTGGGTGATCTTTGCCATCAGATGTGAGGCTCGGTAATTGGTGCAGGCATGGAAGAGCCTGCATAATGGGTGTCAAAGATGTGGTGGAATGTGGCGATTCAGACTTGGACTTTGTGCCCATATGGGAGGTGTGGAACTCATACCAGTTGGGGACTCATTATTGGAAGCCACACTGGTTGATGTTCTGGTACAGGGACAAACTCTTAGTGGTGTTGAAGGAGCAGATGAGACACTATCTGTCTCAGTAACTGGAATAAATGGGGGGACTACAGATCTGTCGAAGCAAAAAGTCTTGGTAACAAAATGGATGACCTGCAGGCCATGATGGCAGAGGTGAAGGTTGATTTGGTGGTGGTCACCAAGACCCTTGGGTGCACCCTCTGTAGAAATGACAGGGAAAAGGGAAATGGGGAGTAGCGCTGTACATCACAGAGGGCATAACAATCACAAGAAATGACATGGGGGAAGGGGCCTAGGGGTACTTTGGGTCCAGTTACATATTGTGGCAGGAAGAAACCTAAGCTTAGTAGTTCTATATCGACAGCCCCAGAATCATGAATGGAATGAGAGAGAGATGTGGGGACATAATTAGTAGGGCAGCAGAGAAGGCAGAGGTGGTGCTGGTAAGGGACTTCTAATTATCCAAGATTGACTGGAGTGTCCCGAATCTGATTGCTGCCTGCAATAAGAGCCAGTTGTTCCTGGAGCAAGGGGTGAATAAATTAGAGAAGAAGCCATCCTGAAGCTGGTACTGACAAATGGAAATCATATAAGAGATATCAGGGTAAAGGGAACCAGTGGGAGGCAGCGACCACCAGTCAGCATGGTTCCACATAGATACAGTATGTGAAGGATACCTAAACACAAAGACGCATTTGTTGGATTTTAGGAAACCTGACTTCATAAGGATGGATGGGATATTAAAAGAAACCTAACTAGCTTTAGGGAAGACATGGACATAGACCAAAGGGCTGTGATCAGGGAAGGAGTTGTGACAGCCTCTAAAACCTGCCTTAAGCAGAGGGGAAAGAAGTCCAAATCCAAGAGGCAATTCTGATTAAACAGGGAGATGGACAGGGTGGTAAAGGAAAAGAGAGTCTTGTATAGAAGGTACAGTATAGACAATCTGACAAGAAGGTAGACAGAGAAACCTATGTGGAAAAGATGAGAGAAGCCAGTAAGGTGATCAGGCAGGCAAAGGCAAGGAAGGAACTGCAAATAGTGGATGGGATCAAAGAAGGGGACAGGGCCTTCTTCAGATACTGAACATTAGGGAAACAAGCATTTGTCAATGCTGAATGTTGGCTTGCTGGCATTGACATTGGTAGCACAGGAGTTACAGAGATGCATAATAGGAATGGCAGTGAAGTAGTGAACTGACACTGACTCTACCTCCATCCTGCAAAGACTGATAGGAATTGGGGTGTGCTTTTGGGTTGTTGGCCATAACGTGCATGCCATTTCCTCACCTACCCTGCAGACACTGACAATGTCATGATGTGCCTTGGGGTCTTCGGTCCTTACTTTTCACCCATTGCATAAACAAATATGCTGAGATGGGTGCAGTATAGGAGATGGGATGAACTTTGGGCCCGAAGAGTCAAGGCACTCCCTCGATCACCTGTCACTGGCTGCAGGGTGAAAATGAGATGGAGATAACTATGAGCAATACAGCTGACAGTCCCAAGTTACACCCTGACACCTGTCAGTCTGTTTAGGTGGGCATTATGGTTGGAAACCCTAATGCCCCAGACATTTGTTGATATTTTCACTCTAAATTTTCAACATGCCTTGCCAACATCTTGCCAAGATCCAGGAGTGCATCATCTACCATCACCTACAGGAGTACCTAGAGAATTATAACCTGATGTCTCCATATCAGCATGGATTTAGGAAAAGACACAGCACCCTCATAGCCCTGTTGAAAGTAACTTCGGATATCTATCATGCCAGGGATCAAGGGTCTGCTACTGGTGCCATCTTTGTTGACCTGACAAAAGCATTGGACCTTGTGAATCATGATCTACTGCTACTAGAGCTACAATCAATTGGTTTGGATCCCACTGCCCTACTCTGGGTCCACAGCTATCTCTCCTGCCATTCTCAAATGTCCGATGGGCCGGTGCTCTACATATGCGGAAGATGCCATTATTTATCGTTCCTCTCCTGATGTCTCCTTGATTACCAAGGAATGTGCCTCTGACTTCAAGGACCTTGAAGACTGGTTCCAATGTAACCAACTTGTCCTCAATACTAAAAAAACTAAATATATGTTCTTTTCTCACCATCCTCCCACCTCTTTGCCTCTAAGTATCTTCTCCCATAATGGTGACATTCTTGAGTCTGTCCCCACATTTAAGTATTTGGGCGTCACCCTTGATGCCTCTTTATCCATTACTGCCCATGTTTCTATCTTGGTCAAAACACTGAATCAGAAGTTGGGACTCCTTCACCGTATCGCCCTTCCTCACCTCTGCCTCTTGCATCAAGATTGCCTCTGCGTCTCTTCTTCTTTACTTAAGAGCACCATTATTGCTTGTAGTCCAGCGTGTCTAACATGTCACTGCTTGCTCTGGCTTACCATAGGGTGGGTAGGTTTGCACCGGGGTCAATAGCTGCCACCACCACTGTGATGTCCTCTCTCTCCTTGTCTGGCTCCCTTATGAATCAAAACTAAGGTACTCAACCTTGAGCTTTGTGTATAAGCTTGTTAACAAATTTTCACCTCCCTGCCTCAGAGAGATTATTCACCTTAGGATTCCGGCACATGCCCTCTGTTCCTCTGCTCTACCTCTCCTTGAATGGCCTAATGTGAGGCTTGCAGTCACCTGTAAATTCTTCTCCTTTGCATCAATAACTGATTGGAACTCCCTGCCTCCTCCGGTCCTTTTCTGCACATCCTTGTCAAAGTTCCAAACCACTTTACTTGCTTTCCTTTCCTCCTCTGCTAACTGCGCCTGTTTCCAGTGATTTTCTTGTTCCTCATTTCCCTTATCTTTCTCTATCCCTAGTCATCTTCCCCTCTACCCTCCTAGCTCCCTTCCTTGGTCTGCACCCCCATCTCTTGTTTGTCCATTGTCTTTCCTGGTTCTCTCTCCTCCTCTCTCCTCCCTCATTTCCTCCATACGTTCACTCTGTCTCTACAGACATCAGTCCACACTTATGTTCCCCACTCCTTCTCCCTGAATTGTTTCTGGGTTTGGCCCTGATACCATGGTACCTTAGGAATTAATCTGATTGTATTTACCCATTTTACTAATTTTGATGTCTATGTCTATAAACGTTGCTTCCTACCAGAAGGCATAGTACTCTCTATATAATTATGTATATAATCTATGTACTCTATTATTTTTACTCATCTCGTATTGTATATATTTTTCTTTTAAATCTTTTTTACGTTTTGCACTCTGTTCTACATGTGTTTCAGCCCTTTGTACTCATCTGTTTTACAATATTGTTCATACAGAATGGCTCTTCAAGCATTGGCAATTACTGTATCCTCTGGTGAGCTGTCATGCTCTAAGTTGACTCCTAGCTGCTGTCAATTCCCAAGTGCATACGATTGTCTTTTGTATCTCATAAGGTGTCTCTTCATTGTTCTTTTTATTACTGTTTCTCCAGGGTCACCCCTGAAAAGGGACTGTAATTGTGCCAGTGGACTTACCGGTTACCAAAATTCAAATAAATAAATAAAATAAATAAATAAACATGTTTTTTGTATTACCGTCATGAACAGTGGTACTATCAGTTTGTTAACCAAAAGGTGATTTTGCACAGCAACTGTGCCATTTACTTTCACTGGTGCAAACACACCTTCGGGCAGGATGTGAAAATGACATCTGTACTGTTCATGAGGAAGTGTAAGAAAATGGCAATGTTGAAAATCTGGAGTGAAAATATGAAAAATTGGTGAAGTCACAGTGTGTAGAAACTGCGCTAATGCATGCCGTAACACAATTATTTTGGGAATTTATTTAATCAAAATTTCAACATAGGCATTTTGGGAACTCCGCTCATGAACAGTGTTACTGTAATTTTGTTAATGTGTCCTGAACATTAATTTCATACAGCGACCGTGCCATTGTACACCACATGCGTGAAAACACATTTCGGGCAGGATGTGAAAAATGGCAGCTGTACTGTTCATAAGAAGGTATGAAAAAATGGCAATGTTGAGAATCTGGAGTGAAAATATAAAAAATTGTCAAAGTTACGAGTGTGTGTGGAAACTGTGCAATGCACGTTCGTAACACAGTCATTTTTTAGAATGTTTTCACCAAATTTGCAAGATAGGCTTTTTGGGACCCCACCTCATGAACAGTGGCACTGTCATTTCATTAATCTGTCCCAAAAGATGATTCTCGTAGTGACAGCGAAATTACCTTTTGGAACGAATAACGAAATAACAGTGCGTGTGTTCATGAGGTGGGGTCCTAGAACCCCCATGTTGAGAATTTGGAGGCAAAAATTCTATCAAATGGCTGATGTAACTACCTAAGTTGAACCCCCTCTTCCCATTTATGCCATTGTACAGCTTTCTGGCATTTCTTCAGTTCATGATCGGCTTTGAAGAGTGCAGATGTGTTCCCACTCCACCAAAGATCACAGCGCTGGACCTCCGGAGGTAAGTATGGTGTGGGTGTGTGTGGAGAAGTTGGGTGCACAGAGTATGGGTGCAGTTTGGGGGAGGGGGGCATTGCCGACAGCAAGAGACCGTTTTCTTTGTTTCAGGTACAGAAAAAAAAAATACTGTGGATGGTTTTCTTTCTTTACAGGTGAAAGAAAACAAATGTTGAGCACACTTGGCTGGGGGGTGATGTTGGCCACTGGGGTGGGCTCCCAGTGTACACACAATGAGGATGGGGCAGGGGCAGGAACTTGCCAGCAGTTTGTCTTTCCATTAAACGGAGGCACACGGAGTGGGCTCCCAGTGTGCCACACAATCTGGGGGTTGTGACATGCCAACAGGGGACTGGGCACCCTGAGTCGGCTTACTGGGGATTGTGTGGCAGATGGCGGCAGCCCGCCATATATTGTTTGAATATTTCACCAGGAAAGACATGTAAGGAAGGCATGCTATCTGTGCTGCTGCATGACTTAGCTTGTCTCTGATTGTAGGACACGTTCTCATAAGTTGTGTCCACTTTACATGCAACTTCTGTCAGTGCTAGCATGCTGGTTAATTGGGAATGAGGGACACACCTACTAAAGCATGCCCTGCATTCACCGACACTGACACACCTCTGAAATGTGCTACTAGCACAAGATATTGCTTTGCACACAAGCCAACATAAAAGGGCTAGGATGGACAGCTTTGTTAAGTTAAAGAAGGGCTGGGATGGGTGGAAGGAAGTAAGGTACCTCTTTAGCATCTTTGAAAACTATGTGAAGAAACTTGGTAATGGAACAATCTGTCTGAATCTGCTTTGCTAACTGATATTTTGTGCATTTATATCTTTTGTATGTTACTTGTCATTTTATCTTGTTTGTTGACACAATATTGGAAGTTCTGCAAACAAGATTTGTTTCTCATAGAACCCATCCTGTATAGCTCAACTTTTAAATAAATAAAATAAAAGGATGAAGTAGAATTATTGAACAAATACTTCTGCTCTTTCTTTACTAAAGAGAAGCTGGACCAATGCAACAAGGAAGGATGGGTGAGGGTGTGGGGAGGGTGGGGAATGGGTATTGTAGAGAAAGGATCATGATGAACCATGTCACAAAGGGGCTCAGGACCCTAAAAGTGGACAAGTCCCCAGGACCAGGCAGCATGCCTCCAGAGTGTTGAGTGAGCTGGTCGCAGAACTTTGGGCCCTGTTTAACAGTGCACTAGATACGGGGTGTTGCTGCTGGAGTGAAGAACTATACCTGTGGTACCACTGCAAGGGCTGGGCAAATGTGTCTTCCACTGGTGAAATTCTGGCAAAATTTTGATTTTGCTTATGTGAAATTTCATGAAATTTCCACAAAGGTTTCACAAAATTGTGCCAAAGTTGTATTTTCAGTTATTTCCATCTAATTTAAAATGTTGTTTTACAATTTGCACCAAGCTTGATATGCTGACTTTACCGATATCTATATGTGTGCTAAGTTTGAAATTGTTATCTTTAAAAGTGACTGAATTATAAGCCTCCAAACATTTAGCAATTTTAAAATTACATTTAGCAATTATGCAAACTGCAAAATTTTAAGCCCCAATAACTTTAAAATTAGAAAATAGAATATCACCAATTTTAACCCCTTGGAGGGGGTACACCCAGGGGCAATGTGAGGAAGTATTTCTTCACAGAAAGGGTGGTGGATGCATGGAACAGCCTCCCAGCTGAGGTAGTGGGGGGAACAATAGTAGGAAAATTCAAGAATGCATGGGATAGGCATAGGGGAACCCTAGAAATGGGAAAGAGAGGGTAAAGCTGGCGATCAAGTAGGGTCTATGGTATAGCAGTAGTTAGGAAAAAGGGCAAACTGGGTGGGGCAAGCAGTCAATTTCAATGTCTCTATGTTTCTATGTTATCAGGTTCACTGACCCTAAATATTAGGCATTGAGGCCACCCCCATGGACCAGTAGCAGAGCATCATGCTGCCGTACTGATGATCTAGGTTTGGAAGTGGACTCAGGAAGTCATGTCAGGAAGCAGACCATGGCCGAGAAAGCTGTCATAGAGCAGTGCATCTCAGTCGAGGAGGGTTGGCAGCAGGTTCCATTAACACAGTCACTTCTGCAGTAGGCCAGAGAACTTGCTCCTGCCACAGGGGAAGCTGTGGCTGTGCAAAGTTGTCAACCAGGAGACAGTTGGTGGCTTCAAGAGTTCAAGAGGGAGTGGGCAGAGTGAAAGGGAGGGTCAGAGTGAAATGGGAGGGGTGGGGTGGGATCCACTGTAAACTGTAAACAATCATTACAGGGGAGCTGCTTCAGGCAGACTTGATTGACTGTATGGCCTTCTTCTACTGCCATATTCGTAAAATCAATATGGAAAAAAAAAACAGGCTGTGTGTGTCAGCTCTCTAATCCCCAGCTCAAAGGCTGGCCAAGTTATAAGCAGCCAAATATTTCAAAATAGCATCAGTAATTAAAGTTGAATTTAATGAGCTCTTGTAAAATTGTGGAATGTTGTGATACTTTTGTCAAAGCCATGCATATATATACAGTATTTTGTCCAGTCATACACTTGAGTTGCCAACGTAGAGGAAGGTAAAGACTGGGTAAAGTGGCAATAAGGTAGCATTCATAGGAAGCTACATAGTACAAATATAGTGGTACCAAGTGTCAAGTCCCTATCTTGAGTGATGTCCATGAAGAATTGTCAAGGACATCACTGTGCACTAGCCTGTCTTCTTGCAGTATGGCAGATAACCACTAGAGCTCACTGAATTAATGGCATTTGAAAGGACATGCACATGCAGCATTGTTTCTGTATAATGCCACCTGCAGCCTCCTTAACAATCCTGTAGATAACATGTATATTTTTACAGCTTGAAAACAGTGGCACCAAGTGACGCCGAGCATTACAACTAGTTGTGACTTAGGCCATTGTGACAGATGTAGCTGGCTACATATTGTCAGGATGGAGCACGATGCTGGGCATTACTATCGCAGGAGTGTTGTAAGGGGCATTGCAGGGCCATGATGCTGGGCATTACTATCGCAGGAGTATTGTAAGGGGCATTGCAGGGCCATGATGCAGGACATTACTATCGCAGGAGTGTTGTAAGGGGCATTGCAGGGCCATGATGCAAGGCTTTACTATCGCAGGGAGTGTTGTAAGGGGCATTGCAGGGCCATGATGCTGGAGCATTACTATCGCAGGAGTGTTGTAAGGGGCATTGCAGGGCCATGATGCTGGGCATTACTATGCAGGAGTGTTGTGAGGGGCATTGCAGGGCCATGATGTGGGCATTACTATCGCAGGAGTGTTGTAAGGGGCATTGCAGGGCCATGATGCTGGGCATTACTATCCGGGAGTGTTGTAAGGGGCATTGCAGGGCCATGATGCTGGGCATTACTATCGCAGGAGTGTTGTAAGGGGCATTGCAGGGCCATGATGCTGGGCATTACTATCGCAGGGAGTGTTGTAAGGGCATTGCAGGGCCATGATGCTGGACATTACTACTCCTTGGGAGTGTTGTAAGGGGCATTGCAGGGCCATGATGCAGGCATTACTATCGCAGGAGTGTTGTAAGGGGCATTGCAGGGCCATGATGCTGGGCATTACTATCGCAGGAGTGTTGTAAGGGGCATTGCAGGGCCATGATGCTGGGCATTACTACGCAGGGAGTGTTGTAAGGGGCATTGCAGGGCCATGATGCTGGGCATTACTATCGCAGGAGTGTTGTAAGGGGCATTGCAGGGCCATGATGCTGGGCATTACTGTCACAGGAGTGTTGTAAGGGGCATTGCAGGGCCATGATGCTGGGCATTACTATCGCAGGAGTGTTGTAAGGGGCATTGCAGGGCCATGATGCTGGGCATTACTATCGCAGGAGTGTTGTAAGGGGCATTGCAGGGCCATGATGCTGGGCATTACTATCGCGGAGTGTTGTGAGGGGCATTGCAGGGCCATGATGCTGGGCATTACTATCGCAGGGAGTGTTGTAAGGGGCATTGCAGGGCCATGATGCAGGGCATTACTATCATAGGAGTGTTGTAAGGGGCATTGCAGGGCCATGATGCTGGGCATTACTATCGCAGGAGTGTTGTAAGGGGCATTGCAGGGCCATGATGCTGGGCATTACTATCGCAGGAGTGTTGTAAGGGGCATTGCAGGGCCATGATGCTGGGCATTACTATCTGCAGGAGTGTTGTAAGGGGCATTGCAGGGCCATGATGCTGGGCATTACTATCGCAGGGAGTGTTGTAAGGGGCATTGCAGGGCCATGATGCTGGGCATTACTGTTACAGGAGTGTTGTAGGGGCATTGCAGGGCCATGATGCTGGGCATTACTATCGCAGGAGTGTTGGGGGCATTGCAGGGCCATGATGCTGGGCATTACTATCGCAGGAGTGTTGTAAGGGGCATTGCAGGGCCATGATGCTGGGCATTACTATCGCAGGAGTGTTGTAGGGGCATTGCAGGGCCATGATGCAGGGCATTACTATGCAGGAGTGTTGTAAGGGGCATTGCAGGGCCATGATGCTGGGCATTACTATCGCAGGAGTGTTGTAAGGGGCATTGCAGGGCCATGATGCTGGGCATTACTATCGCAGGAGTGTTGTAAGGGGCATTGCAGGGCCATGATGCTGGGCATTACTATCGCAGGAGTGTTGTAAGGGGCATTGCAGGGCCATGATGCGGGCATTACTATATGGAGTGTTGTAAGGGGCATTGCAGGGCCATGATGCAGGGCATTACTATGCAGGAGTGTTGTAAGGGGCATTGCAGGGCCATGATGCTGGGCATTACTATCGCAGGAGTGTTGTAAGGGGCATTGCAGGGCCATGATGCTGGGCATTACTATGTGCAGGAGTGTTGTAAGGGGCATTGCAGGGCCATGATGCTGGGCATTACTATCAGGGAGTGTTGTAAGGGGCATTGCAGGGCCATGATGCTGGGCATTACTATCTGGGAGTGTTGTAGGGGCATTGCAGGGCCATGATGCTGGGCATTACTATCGCAGGAGTGTTGTAAGGGGCATTGCAGGGCCATGATGCTGGGGCATTACTATCGTGGGAGTGTTGTAAGGGGCATTGCAGGGGCCATGATGCAGGGCATTACTATCTTGGGAGTGTTGTAAGGGGCATTGCAGGGCCATGATGCGGGCATTACTATATGCAGGAGTGTTGTAAGGGGCATTGCAGGGCCATGATGCAGGCATTACTATCGCAGGAGTGTTGTAAGGGGCATTGCAGGGCCATGATGTGGGGCATTACTATACGAGGAGTGTTGTAAGGGGCATTGCAGGGCCATGATGCAGGGCATTACTATCGCAGGAGTGTTGTAAGGGGCATTGCAGGGCCATGATGCAGGGCATTACTATACTGGGAGTGTTGTAAGGGGCATTGCAGGGCCATGATGTGAGGCATTACTATCGCAGGAGTGTTGTAAGGGGCATTGCAGGGCCATGATGTGAGCATTACTATCGCAGGAGTGTTGTAAGGGCATTGCAGGGTCATGATGCTGGGCATTACTCTCATGGGAGTGTTGTAAGGGCATTGCAGGGCCATGATGCTGGGCATTACTATCGCAGGAGTGTTGTAAGGGGCATTGCAGGGCCGTGATGCAGGGCATTACTATCGCAGGAGTGTTGTAAGAGGCATTGTAGGGCCGTGATGCTGGGCATTGCCATGGGAGTGTTGTAAGGGGCATTGCAGGGCCGTGATGCAGGGCATTACTATCGCAGGAGTGTTGTAAGGGGCATTGCAGGGCCGTGATGCAGGGCATTAGTATCGCAGGAGTGTTGTAAGGGGCATTGCAGGGCCGTGATGCTGGGCATTACTATCGCAGGAGTGTTGTAAGGGGCATTGCAGGGCCATGATGCTGGGCATTACTATCGCGGGAGTGTTGTAAGGGGCATTGCAGAGCCATGATGCTGGGCATTACTTTCGTAGAAGTGTTGTAAGGGGCACTGCAGGACCATGTTGCTAGGCAGATAAAGTGCTTCAGTGGTGATAAATGCTTTATGAAAGTTAAATTCCACAAGTGGAATTCTAGCAGCATTTCCTATTAGGCTTCCATAAATGTTTGAGCACATTTTGCCAATTAGTAAATTCTAAAGTAACCAAAATAAATGTTAATCTACTAAACCATATTTATCCAGCTCAATTAGATTCCAAGACATATTTACAGTGGAGCTATAAAATCTATATATTTTGAAAATTTTCACACAATTTAGCAAATAATTAAATGATGAAATGTTGAACTCCTGTAACATACAATTCACATAACCAACGACCTCTTTATTTATCAGTTTCTAAGACTCTATCAAGAAATTATGCATATAAATTTTCAATTGTCTGTCTCCAAATGTGGTTAAGTTGTAAGCTTAGAAATATGCTTAGAACTTTTCACATGAAAAATAAATTGCCAGAATTTGAGCCCCTATAACTTCCCCATCCCACAGCCATATGTCATGAAACATGGCAGCCATTATGGGGCTCTTCCAAACAGTATGCATTCCAATTATCAGATCTCTTGCCTTATGACTGACTGAGTAATGTCCAATTAAAGAATTTCAGAAATTTCTATAAAATTTCATGAAATGTCATAAAAATTCCACAAAATGGGAATTTGCTCATTTCTGCCCATCCTACCCACCGAACAATAGCAGGGAACTACAGGCCTGTCAGTTTGACATCTATAGTGCACAAACTGATGGAGACCATCCTGGAAGAGTGGTTGCTTGAATTCCTTGAGGTAAATGGATTCCAGGATGAGAGACACTGAGGTCATGCAAGACCATTTTGATCAATTTCTTTGACTGGTTGATAAAGTTAGCTGAGAAGGGGCAGGCAATGGACATACTGTACTAAAATTTCAGTAAAGTGTTCAACTCAGTTCCTCATAAGAGGTTGACCAAAAGTTGGGGGCAGGACACAAAGTGACTGGATGGGGGGGGGAAATTGGCTCAGTGGAAAGACCTGAATGGTGATGGTATGGGGAACTCTCAGGATCAAAGGTGGTTACAAGCAGAATCCCACAAGGGTCAGTGCTTGGATCTGTGTGTTAATGTCTTCATTAACAACATAGGGATAGCACTGGAGGCAAGATTTGCCTCTTTGCATATAATGCCAGACTTTGTGGGGCCGGAGGGTGGACTCTAAAGGAGGGACAGGCAGAGAGGGACCTTAGGGAAGACCTTGCAAAGCTAGAAAGGTGGTCTGTTATCGGGCAAATGAGATTCAATGCCAAAAAAGTGCAAAGTCATGCACATTGGCTGCATGAACCTGAAGGCTGAATACAGGCTGGGGGGGTTAAAGTCACAGCAACTGAGGAGGATAAGATCTGTGGTTGGCTATAACTAGGACCCTTAAACAGTCTACACAATGCAAAAAGGCAGCAGGCAAGGTAAATAGGATGCTGGGGTGCACAGCTAGTGGATTCACAAGCAGAAGGAAGGCAGTAATCCTGCCACTGTCCAGATCCATGATGAGGCCACCGTGGAGTACTGTGTGCTGTATTGGTTCCACACGAGGAAAGACATAAATAATTTCAACGCAGTACTGAGAAGGGCCATGAATATGATGCAGTGTCAACAGAAGAGCCCATACAAAATCAGGCTAAGAGCCTATATATATATATATATATATATATAGCTGGAAGATAGCGGGGGAGGGTCATGATTGAAACCCTAAGTACCATAAAGGTAAAAACAAGGTGGAGCTTGGGAACCTCTTCAGTCAGAGTGAGAATAAGAACACAATGAGACATTGTCACAAAATGATGAGAAGGGATTAAGAAGGAGAAGGACAGGAAACACATTTTTATGGAGTGGGTGGTGTGAAGGTGGAATGAACCACTGGAAGAGGTTGTCAACCAGTAGACAGAGGCTTTAAGAGATCAAGAGGGGCTGGCAGAGTGAAAGGGAGGGTCAGATTAAAATGGGAGGGGTGGGATGGGACCCACTGTAAACTATGGGGAACTGTATTGAGTAGACTTGATTGACCGTATGGCCTTCTCAATTTCAATCAATCAATTAATTCATTTTATTTGTATACTGAAAAGTATGTGAGCAAAATGCCCATTTTCACAAATGTCCAATGTAGGAAATACAACAGATGAACAAATAATTAGGCCAATGGAATACATAGGACATACAGCGAACTACCTATGACATACAGTGAAGTAAATACATTAAATATACAGGTGTATAGAAGTACATTATATATACATGTGTATAGAAGTACAAGAAACTAACAAGTGCAAAATAAAACTAGCATATTACATGGGTAAAATTGTGCAATAGTCGACCAGAAGCCAGGTCGATAAACAGAATGTTTTCAGATATTGTATAGGGTAAGAAGTTTTAGTGCATTCGGTGGGGAGAAGAAAAGTGTGGATCATGTGGGGGAGAGATTCATATTCGTATGTTTATAATTGAATAACCACTACTAATTTGTGGATCTGCTGGACCACCACCAGTACCAGGAGAGAGGCAGACAGGTGCATCTCAGGGAAGGGGAGGAACCACTGTGGATCCCTTCAGCACGCGTGGATGTTTCATATGGAAGTGGCTCATCATTGCCATCATCGTCAGTTTGGAAAGGGTTTTTTCACTGCTTATTGTACTCTGGCACATAGAACATATTGCTTTTGTTGCATTGCTTTTTACAATACTACAATACGGTCACAGTTCTCTTTTTCTGCCACTTACTGGATCTGCATGCCCCAAAAGAGTGACCTAGACCATCAAATGTTGCTCCTTTTCCATTATCAGGCTTGGGTGTAGTGGGTGCTGTGCCCAGTTATTCTCCCATGATAAGTATAGTTGCTTGTGGCTCTGGAGTCATCACAGCTCTCAGAAAAGTTTTATTTATTTATTTATATTTATTGAAATGTTTCACCAGGAAAGCACACTGAGCAACAAGTTGCTTGTCTCCTGTGTGACCTGGGGGAGGGTACAATGGGAGTGAAACATTCAACATTCTCGTTACAAGATCAACATTAACATGCAGTTCTAAGGCAGGTGTTACAAGCAGTGGTACAACAGTGTTGTGCATAATAGGTAGAAAGAGTGGTTAATAATAAGTGCTGGGTTAATAAGTAAACAAGTGCTTAAGTAAAAGAAAAGAAAAGGAGGCAGCGAGAGGGGGAAAGGAGAGGGAAGGGTAAGGCAGGGGAAGGGGAAGAGTCATGTTCAAGTTACATTCAAGTTACAAGATCAACATTAACATACAGTTGCAAGGTAGGTGTTACAAACAGTGTTAAAACAGAGCTGTGCATAATATGTAGAAAAAGTGAACAATAATAAGTGCCGGGTTAGTAAGTAAACAAGTGCTTACATGAAAGAAAAGGTGAAAGGAGAGGGAGGGGTGAGGTGGAGGGATGTAGGGGAGGGGAGCAGATAAGGGATAAAAGCCCCTGGAGGGGGTAGGAGAGGGACCCATGGAGAGCACTTGGCATCCCTTACATTCTGTGAGGGATCAAGGGAGGCCAGTAAAGGGGAGCAATTTGGGACAAGGGAAGGGAGGAGAGCTAGACATTTGGGGGTGAGGGTGCATAGGGTAAAATGAAAATAAAAGTCATGGTTGATAGCTTGGTTTTCTTCAAGGAGGAGGTGGCCAGCTTGCTTGTCCCTTCTACCACTGGCAACACATTTGGCATCTTCACATTCCGTTACTCAGCCAGATATGAGGCACACAGTATTCTGCCTGATCCCCAAAACCAATAAGGTAAGTTTCACTCTCACTCTTACCGTAGATGATGTTGGTAAATCTTGCAGCTCAGGAGATATCCAGTACCTGAAGAGTGCTCCTCCTTCTCCTCCTCAACATCTGGAAATGGGGGAAGAGCACAACTATGAGCAGTGTGCTCGGGGCAACACAATTAGTGCAGTAATAGTCACAGTCTCAGGGGCAGTAGGTGCTGCAACCATGCCTACAGGCACATTTGGTACAGTGGTCAGTATTCACTAATAATATTAGGGGAATAACATCACCGCAATAATATCGCAGCTCACTACATCGTGTGGTATTACAGTGGCAGGGGCATTACACCATTACAATATTCTGCCTACCCCTGTCGCTGTGCATATGGGCAGGGAGGGGAAAGCAGTAGTGGAGGAGGGATAATGGAGCAGGAGTTGCAGTGCTTGGCCAAGCTGATCCCATGACAGAGTGGCAAGGCATCTGTTTCCCGCAACAGAGAAGATCCATGGACCAGGGTTTGGTTCCCTGTCTCCCAACAGTGACTGCTGGTTTATTTTATTTTTTTATGTCATTTCCCCCTCAGCAACTTTCTCCCCATCCCCAAAGTCCACACCCCTCGGCGTTGGTTATAAAAATCTGGGGTCCCCCATGTCGAGAGGTGTGGGTGTGAGCCCCCTCAAACAAAGAAATCCTGCCATTGTTTTTATGTATTTTTAGTGTTGGTGCAGCATTTGTGAAGTCATCATTTTACCGACTTTGAAATCGACCAGCAATGTGATGGTTGCAGTGTATTGTGCCACAATGTTTTGTTGGCAATGTTGTTACCTAGAACCACGTGGTCACAGGGGCTGCAGTGGTACTGATGACATCAGTACAAATAGGACTCACAGGAGTGGAAATTGCAGTTGTTGCAGGGCTGGTGGTCAAAGTGCCTGTAGTGGTGGCATGAAGTACAATGGAGACAGCTGTGGACCTGACAGCACCAGTGCTTCCTATTTGACCATCACTACCACCACTAGTGATGGTGGTCACAATGCATGCACTGGTGCTGTCATTGGACAAAGGATTTACTGCTGAAATGAAAGCACAGCATTGGTGGCTGGGAGTGGCTTACTGATGCATGGTATAGCCACTGTGATGGTAGTTGTGGGAATAGTATTGCAGTTTCTGATAGGAGTGGCTGCTGCTTCTGTGACAAGTGATGTCAGCTGTAAAGCCCTTCTACTACTGCCAAAAAAAAGATGGTGTTGCAGATGTGGTACTGGTATGGACAACAGTACTACTACTAACAGTTGTGATACTAGTATTACTAGTAAACCCCCCAACTCCCAGTGCCACCAGAACTCGAAGGCTTGGCAGTGGACCAAAAGATTTTAGCATATTAAATATGCCAGACCATGTATTAACATTGTTTCTTACCAGTTGGGGCAGGCAGTGCAGATGGCTTGCTGGGACTGGACCAAGCACATTTTAGGGATTGCTGAGTTTGTCACCACTGTGTGTAGCTTTAAGCAGCATTTGTGTGTATTGCATGTTTGGGGTTCTGTTTGCAAAACACAATACCCATGCCATAAAAGCTGCAGCTAATCAAATAAGTGCTGCTACTAGAGAGGGATTGAGTCAGCCGGCTACCCACTCAGTCATATGCAGAACTACGCTTATACTCCACAACATACACAACTCAGTGAGTCAAGCCTGAAACAGAGAAAAACTGCTGCAGTTTAAGCAATAATTATGTGTGCACAGCTGTGTACAGTTAGGGAGTGCAGACTCATAAAAAACAACAACATAGATGCACACACACACACACACACACAGGCTACTTATGCCCAGTGTACTGCAAGGGTAGGAGTAAGCCAGCACCCATCTCTGCCATGCAGGTAATCATGCTCAGAACCAGCACAACAGCAGTTCACTAATTTCGGCCTCACCCACTGAAAACTGCAGCAGTTTAATACAAAAGAAATGTCCTGCACACGGCTGTGCACCTGCAGAACACAGCCTAAAAAAAGTAAAAGGATTCACAGCTAGGCAAGTCTTGCACAGTGAGCTGTGAGAGGGACATAGTCAGCTGACACCCTCCTCAGCTGTGCAGGGAACCATGTCCAGAACCAGACAACAGCATAAACAAACCTTCAAAAATAAAATGTGCCTCACCAAAAACAAATCTCACTGGAGCTGTGCAGAGTTAAAAGTGGGAGGTCAGCAGAGAGCCCTCTTAGTCCCTGGTACTAAGCCCTGCAACAAGGACAAAACAAATGCAGTCAGAAAGCCAAACATTACTTTACTTGGATGAATCAGACAAAAATGCTGACGGAAAAAAGTCTGTGAACCAAATAAAACAAAAATTGTCTTTTTCAGAAAATTGAAGGTCTCTGAAGTACTAAGAGCTAGCTCTCAAAATGGCTGTCTCTTGTCCTCTACTATTTCAGAGAGGTGTCGACACATGGTAGGCTTGACTGTGAGCTCCAGAAATGGTCTCTTATTGGCCAACAAATCTTGCAAGACTTCAAAATTTTACTGAATAATTCTTCTCAAACAGTGGCTGAATAGTGGACTAATCAGAGAGTCCATCTGAGTATTCAGAAAGCCAGCTATTGATGGTGTTGTAGAAATACTATTCAGCTAATGCACGCAGCCCTAGTGCTCTTGTCTGGTCATCAAGGACCAGTAGGGTTTATGAGGGTATTACAGAACAAGGGTGCAAAAAAAACTTCATAAGCACACACTTGTTTATGTTTCATTTATTATAAGTAACTGGTACATGAGAAATAAAATAGAAACAAAAACTGTGTTTTGACATGAAGTTTAACTTTAGAACCACATTCTGATCCTTTTCATTACCACTGCTGATCCACTACTGTATATGTGGAAATCTTTCAAAATTATTGTCACCAGCTGGTTCCCTCCCAGAACTCAGTCTGCACCGTGCTACCAGTTTTCATAGCCCTTCCGATATCTGAATGGTCACCCTGGTATGCTGCTGCCACCCAGCTTAACACTCATTCAGAGTATCTTTAGGTCAGAATCCTACCAGAGCGACTGCTCACACAATGCAGTGCCCTTTCCCAAAATGCAAACAATCCACCCTTAACTCACTGCTGAGAACACTTTCTTTAAATAGGTCAAGTAGCAACCTGTCTCTTCAGAGATGGATTACAGACTTGCCAATTTACCCCAGCTTATATATGCCTTAAAAGACTCAGTTGCAGAAAGCATGAAGCATATAAAAATAAAATTTAATACTTCACAATATTTACATGTGTTACAGGACAGTGCACATTAGAGACTAGGGAGAGTTTAGGATACTACAGAAACAAAAAAAAAATGACACATTTAAAAAGACAGAGATCAAACTGAAAAAACCTAGCTCAAAGCTAACTAGATTTCTAAGTAGAGTAGACTTAAACCCCACTATGATCTGATGAGTTATGCAAAGTTGAACACAAGATGTTACAAGTTTAAAGTCCCAGCACAACTGAACTTTCTTAAAGTAAAACACAAAAGAAGTAGATTTTGCAGGCCAGCCCACTTTACTTGCATCGTTGAACACGCCACTCTGACATCACACTCTGGACCTTCCTTTGATCTCTGAGGGACACCTCTTCCCAGAACTGGTCCAAATTGGTTTTGTGTATTGGTTTGTGTTTGCATTGTTCCTGCAGTTTCCGGCCCAGCATGGTGCTGTTTGGGTGTGCCAGGCATTTGTTTAAGGTCAAAATATAGCCATGTTTAGGATCAAAGAAGCTCAGTTACCTACACACATCCTCCTTGCTCTCTGAGGACAAAATACTGCTTAAACAAAAGCTAATCTCACAACTAAATTGCCCAGAATCTTGGGCTACAGAAGAATGCAATTTTCAATTTCCACTAACTCCTACATTTACAATGATATTTTACAAAGAGAAGAGATACAAATTATTTAAAAAAAATCCTGGGTGTCACATCTGTTACAATTACTGAAAAACAGAAAAAAACTAGAAGAACCTGAAAATTTTAGTTTTTAAAAAGCCTTTTTTTTTTCTTTTGGTTACCAGTATTCACGGAAGTCCATCAGGTTGGTATGGGAGCTATTTAGTCAAGCTGCAAGATAATAAAGGTCGGGGCAAAATTATAGTTTGTTAGTTTGTTTTACAACAGATTTTACCTCCTGTCAGTACGCTGATAACTCAATGTTCATTGCAAATGAAGTTAGTGTGAGAGAAGTCATGTACAGTAGCAAGCTTGAAAGCAGCCCATGACCTGTTGCTGTCTCACTACAGTGCTTTGAAAACAGAAGGGGAAAGCATGAGTCAAAAAAAAAAACACATAATAACTGGATATGACATCACACTTCAAAGGTTTATCCTGTGGTTCAGTGGGGGCTGCCAGACTCCTCTGCCCTTGCTAGATATAAACACTCCCACAATCCAACAGTTCCTTGCCTAGTGTTTTCACATACCTCCTCTCTCCTCCTCCATCTCAGGCGCTCTGCCTCTGGTATGGCTCTTTAGCCATAAACTTTAGCTTTGAAACAGTTTTCCTGGCACCTCTGCTGAGGGTGGAAAACCAGAGGAAGAGACAAGCCAATATATCATGTACAGTTCCACAAGTACAGCACACCACAGACGGACACCCATTGAACTAGTTATTAGGGCTTTTGAGAGCAACTAAACACTGGTTGATATAGGGGGTCACCAGTTATTATAAATTAATATCAGAAGAACTATAAAGAACAACAACATTACTAAAGAGTGTTGAGTCAGAGACTGGTGAATTTGACAAGCTGTTTTTTCCTGAATGTTTTAGGAGGCACCCAGTATTGCCTCCCCCCAAAACAGAAAGGGTGTTGGAAGGATGCAGTAGGCTACCAAGGGAGGCAGTCTGTGCAGAATCAATAGTGGAGATTCAAGCATGTATGGGCTATCCATATGGAGTTGGTGAAGGTTGTGTCAAAGGTGAGGAAGGAATGGGGAGTAAGGGGTCACTAGGGCCCTCATAAGTACAACAGTAGGTGGGCAGAACTGGGGAGACTCAATGGGCCACAGGGCCTTTTTGTGCCAACAACATCTCCGTTTCTACATAAAAACTATGATGCACAAAGCCCTGACTTAGCTGCCATAGGAGGCATTTCCCAGCAGTTATGTTTCAGTGCAAATGGGGTCCACCAGATGTTTATGAGTGCAGATATGGTTTGTGACCTGAAACGCTAAACATGCAGCACTCATTGGACATGTGGGGATGACAGTGCACCTGTTGCATGGTGCAGTGCCATCTCCATATGTCAGTGACATGGTGTAACCACCAAATTTGCCCTCCGATCTCATATATTTAAATCCATTTGGTGGCGGTATGGGATCATCTTGAATGTCAAAACAGTGCGGCATGTAACTACACTGTTAAAACAGTGACTGAAAGGAAAACAAGAAAAAAGCATTTTCTGCCCCCACCTCCCCTCCTGTTATGGGGTGCTGTGCTCCCCGAACTCCCGTACTAAAATAACCTCCACTGGGGGGGTCAACTTGGGGAGAGGGTGAAAGTCAGGCAGCAGGTAGCACAAGAAAACAAAAATTAAAAGTCTGTAACCTGATCCAGGACCGGGAATAGAATCCGGGTCCACAGCCACTCCAGTATCCTGCAGTGCCAATGGCTGTACTCCCGGAGCCACGGCAGCTGCTCAGCAGACTCTCTTCTGGCAGAGCTCTTACCCTGTACAGCAGAGCTCTCCCAGAAACTGCTACAGGGTTACCACTACCGCTGCACGCTATCATGTCATGCAGCAGTGTATACCTGTAGCTATTCTCACATATGCTATTCCCGTTACGCGGTATTGCCATGAGACATTCAGTGTGCGAGATATTGATCCAGTAGGTCTGGTAGCATGTTTTTCCCATTTAATTGTCCAGTGATCCCCAAGTAATTTGCAGTGTAATCCAAATTACTGGCATTAAATGTAACCCCCTTCCTAGCCCCTCCGCCCTGGAGCTTAATACACTAAACTGATCCCTCACCAACCTCAGTCCCACTTTGCCAATGCTTGACCCCACAGTGGAGTTTAAGTCCCTTGTAGCATGTCTGTAGCAGACCATGGAACTGCTTTCATCTGCTCTACAAGGTTACTGCACTTTACTGTGTGTAGCAGAGGATGGGGCGTGACTGTGCATAACACAGTGCTCTAACTCCACCCTTTTCAGTGTGCCGATGTAATGCCCACTGCACTACTGCAGAAAACCCTGTGACCTCTTTGTGTACAGCACAAAGTGGGGTGGGGAAGTTGAACTGTGCTGAAAAGTGGTTCAGGTGACCATTTTCTGCACCAGTTTGCCGCTACGTTTGGGGTTCCAGGTATCTTCTTAAATAAAATACATTTAATCATTTTATGGCAATTGTATTTAACTGTAATGTGTTTAGGTTTTGGCTCTATCTTATACTTGTCAGTCTTTTGAATATTTTAGTTTGACAAATATGCCTGACTCCTGGAAAGTCACACATGTGATACCAATCTTTAAAGCAGGTGATCCCCTCTCCCCTGAAAATTACAGAACCATCTCTCTCCTCTCTCGTCTAAGTAAACTACTGGAAAAAATTGTACACCATCAGCTATCAGAATACCTTTCTATGTTTCTATGTTTCTATAACCTTCTTTGTCCCCTACAGCATGGTTTCCATAAACATCATAGCAGCTCCTCTGCTCTGGCCCTCTTCTCTGACCACATCCTTAGGAATATAGGCACTGGCAAGGCCACAGGTGCGATGTTCGTGGACCTATCTAAGGCTTTTAACCTTGTTGACCACCACCTTCTCCAATCCACCTTACTTCACTGTAGATGCTTCCCAGAAACTGTTGCATGGTTCTGTAGCTACCTCTCTGGCAGGTCTCAATCTAGCTTAATAGGCAAAGACTCCTCTTCCATAATATCTGTTCATATAGGGGTACCCCAGGGTTCCATACTTGGTCCACTATCCTTTTCCTTGTTTGTCAATGGTCTTCCAGCAGATAGCCTCAGCTGTAATGCCCTCCTTTGTGCAGACAACCTCATCCTGTACCATAGAGACAAGTCACTTGAGTCAATCTCAGCCACCCTCACATTAAATTATGCCTCCACATTCCTCACCAACAAACTCCTTGTTAATGTAAAAAGATGAAAGCCCTGCTCTTTGGCTCCAAACCTTTCCTAGCCAAGGTTGCCAAATCTGTCTCCTCCTTCCTGGTACTCACCTCATCGGGTCCCCACCCCCGGAAAATGTTCTTACTTTCAAATATCTAGGTGTCACTCTCGACTCCTCCCTTACTTTTGCTGACCATATAAATAATACTGCAGAAAATCCACCAAAAGTTAGGTGCAATCTACCATATCAAACAACTCTTGTCCCCTGAAGTTCACCTAGCTATTGCGCAAGGGAATCTACTACTCTCCTGTCTACTCCTCTATGCCCACTGCCCTACACTCTTGACTAAATACAACTTACAACTCTATCTGTCACTTTGTTCTCCAAGTCCCTCATTCCACTCACCACTGTGTACTCTACCAATCCTTAGGATGGCTCCCACTGCAATATCATTTTGTTTACTCCGTGGGCTGCCCAGTGGACAGTGCATTAAGGAGCAAACAGCTGTCACTCTACACTTCACTGTTAACAGATAGGGTGGTTTCTAGGAGCCTCAGGGCCTTCTCTGTCCCTCAACTTATAGTCTCATGTACTACCACTGCTATGGGAAGTAAGGCCTTTTCTGTCTCTGCTTCATCCCTATGGAACAGGCTACCATCGTCCGTTCTCTTGTCCCCCTCCCACCTCTTCTTTAAATCTAACCTAAGATCCTGGCTCATGATGGAATTCACTTGCAGCTGTTTCCCTGCACAGTCATAAGGTCAAAATCTGCCCCTGCCTTGCTCATCTCTGATCCTCTATGTATCCTTGCTTCCTAGTACTGCCGCTCCCTTGTCCTGCCCTGCTCTCTCATCAGTTCCTGATGAGCTATCTCTCTCTGACTCTATCTTTTGACCTCTGTTAAGCATGTTAGCTTGTATGAGTTGTATTTTTTGCCACATTTAGCATATATCTACTGGTGGCTATCTGCGTAATGACCTTGAATCTTCCTGTTTAGTGCATGTGTTCACCTTGCACTGCTTGAATGTTGCTTTGTATCTTTATTAGCTTAACTACATTGTATCTGTGATACTAACATACTAAAATGCCAGCAGAATAGGCCTAACGGTCTTTCGTGTCTGCTCGTTTGGTCAGTCCCCAACCTGGGTGCTGACCTTGCTGTCCCCGCCTTCTCTGGCTTCTCCCTTCCCAGTTCGGATATTCTTGCTGCATTGGATTTTGCTTCCAGACCCTTCCCTGTACCTGTCCACCCCTCTTGAACCCTCCACTGTCTCTGCCTCCACCAGCCCCTAGGCAGTGCATTCCATGGCTCCACCACCCTCTCAGTGAGTAGCACCTCCTCCTTTCTCCCTAGATCTTCCCCCTCCAGCTTCCAGCCATGCCCTCTAGTGGCCCCTTCCTCCTTCCTTGAAACACCCGACTGTTTCCTCCCTATTTACCCTCTTCATGTACCTAAGACCTCTATCATGTCCCCGGTCCCTTCTCTCTTCCAATGTGTACATATTTAGCTCTTGAGGCCTCTCCTCATAGGTCCTGTCCCCAAGCCCCAAATCATTTTGGTTCCCTCCTCTGGACCCTCTCCAGGAGGTTAATGTCCGCTTTAAGTGGCCTCCAAAACTGCATGCAGTACTCAGGTGCGGCCTCACCAAGCAGTTACACAGAGGGAGTATCACTTCCCTCCCTCTGGAGGTGAATCCCCTAGCGATGCATCCCAGCATCCTGTTGGCCTTGGCTGCTGCCCTCCTACAAGTCTCAGAGTTGTTCATCTTGACATCCACCACCACCCCAGGTCCTCTCAGCCGCCAGGACTTGTAGCATTTCCCCCACAGGGTGTACACTTGACCTGGGTTTCTGGCCCCCAGGTGGAGTACCTTGCATTTCCTGCATTGAACCTCAGCTTCCACTTTCTAGACCATCTTTCCAGAGCCTCCAGGTCCCCTGTGGGGCCACCCTCCCTCCTCCCCATCCACCACACCGCCCCCAGTTTGAGTCATCTGCAAGAGACTCATCTCCTCCTGATTCCTGTCCTTATGTCAGATCGTGGGCGTTGAACAGAAGGGCCCAGGACTGATCCCTGTGGGACCCACTGTGACCCTCATAGGGGATGAGACTATCCCACCAACTCGACCCTCTGGGTCCGGTCCTGGAGCCAATTGCCTATCCATCGATCATCTGGTTCCCACCCCATTTCTCCCAGCTTATCCAACAGGCCACGTGAGGAACAGAGTCAAATGCCTTGCTGTAGTCCAGAAAGAGGACATCCACTGGTCTACCCAGGTCCAAGGCACTTGTCACCCAGTCATAGAACTCCACCAGGTTTGTCTGACACGATTTCCCCAGGATGAATCCATGCTGTCTATCGTCCAGGCACCCTGACTTATCAGGTCCCCCTAGCCTCTCCTTGACAATGCCCTCCATCACCTTGCCCCACCACCGAGGTCAGGCTGACAGGCCTGTAGTTCCCTCCACACCTCCCTTGATCCCCTCTGTGGATAGGCACTATATCGCCACCTTCCAGTCTTGGGGCACCCACCCTGTCCTCAGAGATGGTGAAAGCTCTGCCAGGGGTTTTGCCAGGACATCTGCAAGTTCCTTCAGCACTCTGGGATGTAATTTATCCGGCCCGGTGCTTTCTCCGTCTTAAGGGGCTGGGGCTTCCTCACTCTCTCAGCTGTGATTTCCCACTTCGGTCCCTTCTCCTGCTAGCCCTCCCCACCTGCCAGTGATGCCTCCCCTCTCCCCAGACCTGCCGATCGGTGGGGTCCCCCCTCCTCAGTATCTCTGTCTCCTCCCATGTATGATGCAGCACCCCCATTTTCCTGGGTGAAAACTGAGGTGAAGTACTCATTTAGTACCTCAGCCTGCTCCCCCGGGTCTTGTGCCCATCCCTCCCCTGATTTAATCCTGCTAATCTGCCCCTTCACCTTCGTTTTTCCCCAATGTATCTAAAGAACCCCTTGTTCCCTCTCCTAATTTCCCTGGCCAGGTTCTGCTCCTTCCTTGCCTTGGCCGCCCTCCACCACTCTAGGTGGCCCTTCTAGCCATCAGCTCGTACTCCCCTCGATCCCTTTCCACTACTTGAGCACTTGAATTGCTTATAGGCTGCTTTCTTTCCTGCACCACCTCCTGGACCTCCCTGGTCCACCAACAGGATTTTGGGCCCTACGCATTTTCGTCTTACTCTTGCACAGGTGCTGGTAGCATCCTGCACCCCTCTCCTGATGATTTCCCACCTACTATCAGCGTCCATGTCTGACCCAATCCCATCCAAATGCTCCTTAAGGATCCTTCCCATTTCCTTAAAATCTGCCCCCTTGAAGTCGGTTACTTCCGTCTTTGTGCAGCCTTCTACCCCTCCTAGGTCCAGGCAGAACCAGACCATGGCATGATCACTCCCCGCCAATGGGTCCCTTACCTCCAGGCCCCCAATCTGGTCACTGTCTGCCAGGACCACATCCAGTACCCGTGCCTCCCTGGTCAGTTCCCTCACCTGCTGAGTTAGGAACGCGTCTTGAAAGACATCCAACAACCTCTGTTCCCTGGTCACAGAGGATGTCATAGTCTCCCAGTCTGTTCCTGGCATGTTTAAGTCCCCCAAATGATGTGATCATATCTTTGTATTCTCTGGTCCAGATATTCAAACTGCGCCCAAAAAGTGCGCAATAGCAGGAGCAAGTGCAAGTCTATTGCGCCCATGCACAAGAGACGCGATATTTAAAAAAGGAGCAGGCCAAATTGCGCCTACAGCCAACCTCTGAATATCGCACTACCAGTGCCATAGCGCAACTAGGGAAGGGAAGCTGAGCAGATGTGATGTGCTATAGCGCAATAAGGGATGTTTAGCTGAGCAGTCCAGAGGTGCCATAGCACAACCAGGGATGCCCTCCAGCTGCAGAGCAATGTAACTGCACAATCAGGGAGGTAGGGGCCCACCACCCATGCCACAGATGGACACAGGAACACACAGAAGAACAGACACTGTCCCCCCACACCCCAAGCACAGCACAACCAGGGGAGGGCTGGAATAACCACTGGTCCATGGAGACAAGCAACCAACCCACAGCCTGGCCATGGTGCCCCATCACACCTACTGGCAAGCTGTGATTGGCACAAGGAGGGCAGACCACCCTGTACCACACATCCCCAGTGCAAGCACACCCTGCACCGTGACCCCCAGACATCCTCCCATGAGCAGTGACCACCACTGCAGGAAACCCCATGCATGTCACCACCCCCACAGTGTCAATGCAGCCCTGTACCACAGAACCATGAAAGCCAGCCCACCATGAGCACCCATCAGCAGGTTGCAGCACACGGCAATGCAACAACGGCAGATAAAGTGCCACCACGCACAGTCCCTCGAGGTACTGCTGAGAGACCGACCATGCCTTGGCACAAGAGTGACCCTATATGGGACGGTCATGTTGTTGACACCTCCACCAGTGGTACAGCGCTCTGCACAGTATTCCAGTGACACACCCCGGCCCACCACTGGCCACAACAGCCAGCACAGACACCCACAGTGGTGCGTGGCAGCATGCATCATACCAGATGCCACACAGGGTCTGGACAGACACCCACCCATACCCAAGGGCACAACAACACAGGGATGCAGTGGTGGGGCAACCAAGCCCCCATTGTGGGCCCATGTAAGCCATATACACACAACCTGCAGTCCACCATGGCACTGGAGTGCCAGCCACCCTGTGCAGGCACCATGGACCAATACACCACCATTAGTCACCTGGAGCACAAGCCACAGACAGTGGAGCACATTCCCTGCAACACTCACAAGCCACAGCATGGAGGTGGGACAATGACAGTGTCGCCCACAGTGCCACCTGAGCCAGGCATGCACCACAGCAGTGACATGGGCAACCCAGCAAAGCAACAGGTACAGTGTCTGCCCTGCAGGGAATTCCACCACTGACATGCCAGCAGACCATGCAGGTCACAGACAGGCATGTGTGTCGGCTGCACAGGCCATGGAGCGGGCGATGGGTGCACCATGGACACAGAGACGCGCCATGGAGCACTGCGCGTAGTCATCCAGTGTGCAGGGAACACACACACAACACAGACACTGACTGATATCTACTCCACACCAGACACCTCCTGCGGATACACACACATACCCATGACCACCACCCTGATACCATGCACACCATTGCAGCTGAGCACCTGTTGCCCGCTGCAAATCAGAGACCACCATGGTATTCATATAAAAAGTCAAATGTATTGTAAAATAAATAAATCAACTATGTACATAAACAACAACTATATACAGGTATGTGGTGGGGACACAAAAAGGTGGGGGGTGGGCAGGGGAAGGGGTGGACAAATGGGATGGATAGGAGGGTGAGAGGTGGGTCTGGGGGAGGAGATTGAGGGACCAAGGGACTATTGGTTTCCACGCGGTCCAGGCTCTGTCTCCCCCTGGCTCTGTGTCTCTGACGTATCCTCGACTCATCGATCCTCCGAAGGATAGTGACAGTCTCACGTACCAGAATGAGGAGCTCCTGCAGGGTGTCCCTTATTTCCCTCAGATGTCTCGCACCTAGGACAAGGGAGCACAGTCAACAGGTGTGAATGCACAACCCCATACAGCCTTCCCACTGTGCATGGCATACGGCTATGGGACATACCACTGTGATGGTATGTGACCAGCTACAGTGATCACATCCACAGGACCTGCCCACCCGGGCGCATACAGCCATGCGGAACACTGCACACACCCACCCGCCAAGTCACACACAGCACCACCGTGGCCGTCTAGTGACATGGCTATGTGGTGCAAAGGCAGTGGCACAGCCATGCACCTGGTGCACACATGCACCACCAGTGACGCACACCAGACATGCATTGCCACTGGACAGTGTTGACTGTAAGAGGTGGCGTGCATGGCAGTGATGTCAATGAATGGTGGCCATGCCCCACTGCCCACCTTGTCACACAGCATGCAATATTAATCATGGATGTCTGGCACTCGCCCACATCGGGACGATCAGGTGGCCGTTGATGGTCCTCGGCCCGCCTGGCTGTGGCTTCCACCACCCTCCGCTCTGCACGCACTTGGCACAGTTTGTCCGGGCCTGTGGGGACAAAAGGAGAAGAACATCAGTACATTCGAAGCAAAGTTCCCCTGCCCCAAAAGTGCCTCCCCACACGAGTCAGACCCCACCACCCCACACCCTGTGAACACCGCCACAGTCCAACCCATACAGTCCCTCCCCTATGTTATGGTTACATACAACACTGTGACTCATATGGACGATAACAGTGTGGTTGACGGAACCCCTACCTTGGACATGCGTACCATGCCCCTCCTGGCAGCGTGACCTCAGCCGGTAACCCAGTAGCTCCTCCTCTGCAGGTCACCATATCAGTGCCTGCACTGCTCAGCTGTTCAGCCCCTGCCTGTCACCTCCTCGGGGCTGTGGCCACCTCCTGCCACACCCTGGGACCTGCTTCTATCCAGGAGCCTCCCCAAAGAGAGGCCCATGGTGTGGCTCGACTGGACCACCAGATTTGCCAGTTTGATGGCCGTCTGGGGAGCAGCCCTTCTCTTCATTGCGTTAGGTATAGTAGGCCATATGGTGCTCTGCAGCGTGGTACCACGGCAGATGCTGCCGTGACACAACTGCCAGTTTCCCCATGCGCTGTTACTGAACAGCGCACATGAGGCACCCATGCCTGATGCATGAGCGAAGGGGCAAAAGGTCGGGCACAGGGTCAAGGGTCCCTGGCACAAGGCCACGCACAGTGCCATCAGATGACAATGTGTATAGTGCGATTGGTTGCCTGTGTGCCAGCGCCACAGTGGACTATCGGGCCATTGTGCCTATGAAGGCCCATTGTCACAGCGCCATGTAGTGACCTTCGTTATAGCGCCACTGGCACAATGGTGGCCATGCCCTGCATTGCCTACCATGCACAGCCACGTCATCAGCGTGGCAGATGCACTCCATCAGCAACCTGGGCATGCGCGGTGAGGTGTACTGCATCGCCACCAGAACTCGCGCCATTGGCTCAGCACATTCGACACAATTGCAAAGCGCCTAAAGCACAATATTCAGACGTCATATGCAAATCATCCGATCAGCCATTCAATGGTGCCTTACGGCAATTTGCATCGATAGGGTGCTCTCACCTCATTTGCATGGACTGTGCTGTAAAGGTCGACAATGTGCTGCAGTGGCCACAGTAGGGTTACTGCAGTTTATTGGTGAGCATGCATGCTGTGGAAGCGTGGACTGTGGATTCAAGGACATGCATGGGACTGCACAGTCACAGATAACAAACCTACCATTCTTACAGGCTACATATTTAGGCACATTCTTGGAGAGGAGGAGGACAACAGTGGTGGGAGGGAGGAGAAGGAGGCCGAATTTTTTACTAAAGGCTCAGAGCGAGGCCCTTTTCGAGAGCCTACCTGTGGCTTTGGCAGCCACCAGTGCTCCATGCAGGAGTGTAAGAAGAAGATGGGCACAGACAGGAGGGAGGGAAGGAGAAAGTGGCTGCCATCAGGGCAGCACATGCTGCAACAGGTGGGGGACAGCCAGAGGTGGTAGCTCACCTGACTGAGAACAGGCTTGCTGCAAGCATGCAAAGTGCCATAGAGGAGTTCCGGGCAGTGGCTTCCAGATGGGTGGTGGCCCCATCTCTGCATAATGAAGTCATGGTCTGTTTGGGGCAGGGAGGTCACACATAGTACCACTTTGTTTCCTCACAGATCCTGGAGAGCATCTAGACAATAGCAGTGGTGGGCCTGCCCACTGCGGATAGTTGGATGGAGTCAGAGGTGGGACCATCTACCTCCACAGGTATGTGTCAGATTGATGCGACAGTGGGGCCACCTGGCTGTCCACACTGATGTCGTTGTGACAGGTGTGGAGAAGTTCTCACAGTGTCCCAGCATGCTGGCATCCATGGATGCCAGCATGCTGTGGCTATAGGACAGGGCAGAGTTTTGCACCAGTGGTGATGACACGACCGGGCATGGGCAGTGACGCGTGTGTGCCACAGGATGGACACACAGCAGTGCCAACCCACAACCACTGGCTGTGGCAGCCACCGCGGGGGGCCTGCGTGTCAGCACAGTCCCAGGCTGTGCCTGTCAGCACCAGTGGGGCAGCACTGGTATCTGTTCAGGACAGTGGGACTGTTGTGGCCACTGCAACAGCACCACTGAGCCCTGGGGGCAGCAGCCGGAGGGGCACATCAGCAGTTGCCCACTGGGGCTCAAAGAGGGTTCAGCGGTGGTGTCTGTACACGCTGTGGACATGCCCAGACCTGATCCTGGTGTACAGCACCCACCTCAAGGGTGCTGAACGCAAGGCCCGCCACACCTGAGGGAACAGGATGGCGAGGAGGCTGATGACCTCTTGGACGAGCACACCTGCCTACTCACCGAGCATCGGTCCAGCAGCAGATGTGGCTTGACATCCGACGAAGCACTGTATGTGGCTCTGGAGGCAGAGGAGCATCGCAGGGACACCAAATGGATCCTGTCACGGATGGACCATTTGTGGAGGATGTAACTGCTGCCATTGACAGGCATGCATGGAGTGTTCATTGCTGTCATGGCCACAAGGAGGCACACAATCAGGTGCTCATGCATTACGGACACCATGCAGTGCACTCTCCACCCCCATTCCTAGCGCCATTTACTCCCACCGTCGATGCCGGAGTTCAGCTAGGCATCCTGAGTACTCCTGGTGCAGGCAAGTTTGGTGTGCTGCAGACCCCTGCACGGCACGGTCGCATTCATGCAGTGGAACCCCTGGGGACGATCGGTGCCACCCCATGAGGCCAGTGGTCAGCCTGCCAGTGCTGGCGGGTCTGAGTGGGGACGCCCACACATCCACCAGCAGCTGTGGCACTGTGTCATGAGACGAACCTTTCTCCCAAGCACAGCTACTGTCTGGTGCTGCCCTGTGTGCATTGTGTGTTTTCAGTGGGCAGGTGCATGGGTGGGTACCTGGCCCCTGAATGCGACACATTAATAGTCCCAGCACACACCCTCCCGGCTGCTGTCCGTAGTTACGCATGCATGATGATACCTGCATTGCGCTACACCAAAATACAATGGTGCCAGCATCTGACACACGCACATGGACAGGCAGTGGGCGTGGTGGCCTGTGGACATGAGTGTTGCTAGGGTGTGCATTCTGGGTCGGTGTACCTTCTGGCCCTTGTGCATGTTTGTTGCGTTTTGTGTGTGTGTGTGTGTGTCCTTCAGCGTGGCATGTTAATCCTCACCCATCCTTAGCTATGTGTGTGCCTCTGTGCCTTGACACTTCCCTCAATGGCATGCATCCCCAGTGTGGGTTCCTGTGTGTTTGTGGGTTGTGCCTTGGCCACTGGTGGTTGCACATGGCCCTATGACTTACCTGCATTGGCTGAAGTGCTCCTCGTGATGGTGTCCCGGTGCAGCTGTGCCAGCAGGAGCAGTCCCAGGGTCCCGTTGGCCAAGGGGGCTGCCATCACATCATCACGGTGTCCCATCCGTCCCATTGCACATCCCCTCTTCAGCACCAGCATGGCTATCCGCATTCGTTGGCCATGTTGTGCAGGATGCAACAGGCCAGGAATATCCATGGGCCTTTGAGGGGCTGTACTCTAGGGCACTGCCAGAGTGTAACGCAACACATGTGTTGCGTTACACTCTGGCAGTGCCCTAGAGTACAGCCCCTCAAAGGCCCATGGATATTCCTGGCCTGTTGCATCCTGCACAACATGGCCAACGAATGCGGATAGCCATGCTGGTGCTGAAGAGGGGATGTGCAATGGGACGGATGGGACACCGTGATGATGTGATGGCAGCCCCCTTGGCCAACGGGACCCTGGGACTGCTCCTGCTGGCACAGCTGCACCGGGACACCATCACGAGGAGCACTTCAGCCAATGCAGGTAAGTCATGGCCATGTGCAACCACCAGTGGCCAAGGCACAACCCACAAACACACAGGAACCCACACTGGGGATGCATGCCATTGAGGGAAGTGTCAAGGCACAGAGGCACACACATAGCTAAGGATGGGTGAGGATTAACATGCCACGCTGAAGGACACACACACACACACACAAAACGCAACAAACATGCACAAGGGCCAGAAGGTACACCGACCCAGAATGCACACCCTAGCAACACTCATGTCCACAGGCCACCACGCCCACTGCCTGTCCATGTGCGTGTGTCAGATGCTGGCACCATTGTATTTTGGTGTAGCGCAATGCAGGTATCATCATGCATGCGTAACTACGGACAGCAGCCGGGAGGGTGTGTGCTGGGACTATTAATGTGTCGCATTCAGGGGCCAGGTACCCACCCATGCACCTGCCCACTGAAAACACACAATGCACACAGGGCAGCACCAGACAGTAGCTGTGCTTGGGAGAAAGGTTCGTCTCATGACACAGTGCCACAGCTGCTGGTGGATGTGTGGGCGTCCCCACTCAGACCCGCCAGCACTGGCAGGCTGACCACTGGCCTCATGGGGTGGCACCGATCGTCCCCAGGGGTTCCACTGCATGAATGCGACCGTGCCCGTGCAGGGGTCTGCAGCACACCAAACTTGCCTGCACCAGGAGTACTCAGGATGCCTAGCTGAACTCCGGCATCGACGGTGGGAGTAAATGGCGCTAGGAATGGGGGTGGAGAGTGCACTGCATGGTGTCCGTAATGCATGAGCACCTGATTGTGTGCCTCCTTGTGGCCATGACAGCAATGAACACTCCATGCATGCCTGTCAATGGCAGCAGTTACATCCTCCACAAATGGTCCATCCGTGACAGGATCCATTTGGTGTCCCTGCGATGCTCCTCTGCCTCCAGAGCCACATACAGTGCTTCGTCGGATGTCAAGCCACATCTGCTGCTGGACCGATGCTCGGTGAGTAGGCAGGTGTGCTCGTCCAAGAGGTCATCAGCCTCCTCGCCATCCTGTTCCCTCAGGTGTGGCGGGCCTTGCGTTCAGCACCCTTGAGGTGGGTGCTGTACACCAGGATCAGGTCTGGGCATGTCCACAGCGTGTACAGACACCACCGCTGAACCCTCTTTGAGCCCCAGTGGGCAACTGCTGATGTGCCCCTCCGGCTGCTGCCCCCAGGGCTCAGTGGTGCTGTTGCAGTGGCCACAACAGTCCCACTGTCCTGAACAGATACCAGTGCTGCCCCACTGGTGCTGACAGGCACAGCCTGGGACTGTGCTGACACGCAGGCCCCCCGCGGTGGCTGCCACAGCCAGTGGTTGTGGGTTGGCACTGCTGTGTGTCCATCCTGTGGCACACACGCGTCACTGCCCATGCCCGGTCGTGTCATCACCACTGGTGCAAAACTCTGCCCTGTCCTATAGCCACAGCATGCTGGCATCCATGGATGCCAGCATGCTGGGACACTGTGAGAACTTCTCCACACCTGTCACAACGACATCAGTGTGGACAGCCAGGTGGCCCCACTGTCGCATCAATCTGACACATACCTGTGGAGGTAGATGGTCCCACCTCTGACTCCATCCAACTATCCGCAGTGGGCAGGCCCACCACTGCTATTGTCTAGATGCTCTCCAGGATCTGTGAGGAAACAAAGTGGTACTATGTGTGACCTCCCTGCCCCAAACAGACCATGACTTCATTATGCAGAGATGGGGCCACCACCCATCTGGAAGCCACTGCCCGGAACTCCTCTATGGCACTTTGCATGCTTGCAGCAAGCCTGTTCTCAGTCAGGTGAGCTACCACCTCTGGCTGTCCCCCACCTGTTGCAGCATGTGCTGCCCTGATGGCAGCCACTTTCTCCTTCCCTCCCTCCTGTCTGTGCCCATCTTCTTCTTACACTCCTGCATGGAGCACTGGTGGCTGCCAAAGCCACAGGTAGGCTCTCGAAAAGGGCCTCGCTCTGAGCCTTTAGTAAAAAATTCGGCCTCCTTCTCCTCCCTCCCACCACTGTTGTCCTCCTCCTCTCCAAGAATGTGCCTAAATATGTAGCCTGTAAGAATGGTAGGTTTGTTATCTGTGACTGTGCAGTCCCATGCATGTCCTTGAATCCACAGTCCACGCTTCCACAGCATGCATGCTCACCAATAAACTGCAGTAACCCTACTGTGGCCACTGCAGCACATTGTCGACCTTTACAGCACAGTCCATGCAAATGAGGTGAGAGCACCCTATCGATGCAAATTGCCGTAAGGCACCATTGAATGGCTGATCGGATGATTTGCATATGACGTCTGAATATTGTGCTTTAGGCGCTTTGCAATTGTGTCGAATGTGCTGAGCCAATGGCGCGAGTTCTGGTGGCGATGCAGTACACCTCACCGCGCATGCCCAGGTTGCTGATGGAGTGCATCTGCCACGCTGATGACGTGCTGTGCATGGTAGGCAATGCAGGGCATGGCCACCATTGTGCCAGTGGCGCTATAACGAAGGTCACTACATGGCGCTGTGACAATGGGCCTTCATAGGCACAATGGCCCGATAGTCCACTGTGGCGCTGGCACACAGGCAACCAATCGCACTATACACATTGTCATCTGATGGCACTGTGCGTGGCCTTGTGCCAGGGACCCTTGACCCTGTGCCCGACCTTTTGCCCCTTCGCTCATGCATCAGGCATGGGTGCCTCATGTGCGCTGTTCAGTAACAGCGCATGGGGAAACTGGCAGTTGTGTCACGGCAGCATCTGCCGTGGTACCACGCTGCAGAGCACCATATGGCCTACTATACCTAACGCAATGAAGAGAAGGGCTGCTCCCCAGACGGCCATCAAACTGGCAAATCTGGTGGTCCAGTCGAGCCACACCATGGGCCTCTCTTGGGGAGGCTCCTGGATAGAAGCAGGTCCCAGGGTGTGGCAGGAGGTGGCCACAGCCCCGAGGAGGTGACAGGCAGGGGCTGAACAGCTGAGCAGTGCAGGCACTGATATGGTGACCTGCAGAGGAGGAGCTACTGGGTTACCGGCTGAGGTCACGCTGCCAGGAGGGGCATGGTACGCATGTCCAAGGTAGGGGTTCCGTCAACCACACTGTTATCGTCCATATGAGTCACAGTGTTGTATGTAACCATAACATAGGGGAGGGACTGTATGGGTTGGACTGTGGCGGTGTTCACAGGGTGTGGGGTGGTGGGGTCTGACTCGTGTGGGGAGGCACTTTTGGGGCAGGGGAACTTTGCTTCGAATGTACTGATGTTCTTCTCCTTTTGTCCCACAGGCCCGGACAAACTGTGCCAGGTGCGCAGAGCGGAGGGTGGTGGAAGCACAGCCAGGCGGGCCGAGGACCATCAACGCCACCTGATCGTCCCGATGTGGGCGGAGTGCCAGACATCCATGATTAATATTGCATGCTGTGTGACAAGGTGGGCAGTGGGGCATGGCCACCATTCATTGACATCACTGCCATGCACGCCACCTCTTACAGTCAACACTGTCCAGTGGCAATGCATGTCTGGTGTGCGTCACTGGTGGTGCATGTGTGCACCAGGTGCATGGCTGTGCCACTGCCTTTGCACCACATAGCCATGTCACTAGACGGCCACGGTGGTGCTGTGTGTGACTTGGCGGGTGGGTGTGTGCAGTGTTCCGCATGGCTGTATGCGCCTGGGTGGCAGGTCCTGTGGATGTGATCACTGTAGCTGGTCACATACCATCACAGTGGTATGTCCCATAGCCGTATGCCATGCACAGTGGGAAGGCTGTATGGGGTTGTGCATTCACACCTGTTGACTGTGCTCCCTTGTCCTAGGTGCGAGACATCTGAGGGAAATAAGGGACACCCTGCAGGAGCTCCTCATTCTGGTACGTGAGACTGTCACTATCCTTCGGAGGATCGATGAGTCGAGGATACGTCAGAGACACAGAGCCAGGGGGAGACAGAGCCTGGACCGGCGTGGAAACCAATAGTCCCTTGGTCCCTAACTCCCCTCCCCCCCAGACCCACCTCTCACCCTCCTATCCATCCCATTTGTCCACCCCTTCCCCTGCCCACCCCCCACCTTTTTGTGTCCCCACCACATACCTGTATATAGTTGTTGTTTATGTACATAGTTGATTTATTTATTTTACAATACATTTGACTTTTTATATGAATACCATGGTGGTCTCTGATTTGCAGCGGGCAACAGGTGCTCAGCTGCAATGGTGTGCATGGTATCAGGGTGGTGGTCATGGGTATGTGTGTGTATCCGCAGGAGGTGTCTGGTGTGGAGTAGATATCAGTCAGTGTCTGTGTTGTGTGTGTGTTCCCTGCACACTGGATGACTACGCGCAGTGCTCCATGGCGCGTCTCTGTGTCCATGGTGCACCCATCGCCCGCTCCATGGCCTGTGCAGCCGGACACACATGCCTGTCTGTGACCTGCATGGTCTGCTGGCATGTCAGTGGTGGAATTCCCTGCAGGGCAGACACTGTACCTGTTGCTTTGCTGGGTTGCCCATGTCACTGCTGTGGTGCATGCCTGGCTCAGGTGGCACTGTGGGCGACACTGTCATTGTCCCACCTCCATGCTGTGGCTTGTGAGTGTTGCAGGGAATGTGCTCCACTGTCTGTGGCTTGTGCTCCAGGTGACTAATGGTGGTGTATTGGTCCATGGTGCCTGCACAGGGTGGCTGGCACTCCAGTGCCATGGTGGACTGCAGGTTGTGTGTATATGGCTTACATGGGCCCACAATGGGGGCTTGGTTGCCCCACCACTGCATCCCTGTGTTGTTGTGCCCTTGGGTATGGGTGGGTGTCTGTCCAGACCCTGTGTGGCATCTGGTATGATGCATGCTGCCACGCACCACTGTGGGTGTCTGTGCTGGCTGTTGTGGCCAGTGGTGGGCCGGGGTGTGTCACTGGAATACTGTGCAGAGCGCTGTACCACTGGTGGAGGTGTCAACAACATGACCGTCCCATATAGGGTCACTCTTGTGCCAAGGCATGGTCGGTCTCTCAGCAGTACCTCGAGGGACTGTGCGTGGTGGCACTTTATCTGCCGTTGTTGCATTGCCGTGTGCTGCAACCTGCTGATGGGTGCTCATGGTGGGCTGGCTTTCATGGTTCTGTGGTACAGGGCTGCATTGACACTGTGGGGGTGGTGACATGCATGGGGTTTCCTGCAGTGGTGGTCACTGCTCATGGGAGGATGTCTGGGGGTCACGGTGCAGGGTGTGCTTGCACTGGGGATGTGTGGTACAGGGTGGTCTGCCCTCCTTGTGCCAATCACAGCTTGCCAGTAGGTGTGATGGGGCACCAGGCAGGCTGTGGGTTGGTTGCTTGTCTCATGGACCAGTGGTTATTCCAGCCCTCCCCTGGTTGTGCTGTGCTTGGGGTGTGGGGGGACAGTGTCTGTTCTTCTGTGTGTTCCTGTGTCCATCTGTGGCATGGGTGGTGGGCCCCTACCTCCCTGATTGTGCAGTTACATTGCTCTGCAGCTGGAGGGCATCCCTGGTTGTGCTATGGCACCTCTGGACTGCTCAGCTAAACATCCCTTATTGCGCTATAGCACATCACATCTGCTCAGCTTCCCTTCCCTAGTTGCGCTATGGCACTGGTAGTGCGATATTCAGAGGTTGGCTGTAGGCGCAATTTGGCCTGCTCCTTTTTTAAATATCGCGTCTCTTGTGCATGGGCGCAATAGACTTGCACTTGCTCCTGCTATTGCGCACTTTTTGGGCGCAGTTTGAATATCTGGACCAGAGAATACAAAGATATGATCACATCATTTGGGGGACTTAAACATGCCAGGAACAGACTGGGAGACTATGACATCCTCTGTGACCAGGAACAGAGGTTGTTGGATGTCTTTCAAGACGCTGCCTAACTCAGCAGGTGAGGGAACTGACCAGGAGGCATCGGTACTGGATGTGGTCCTGGCAGACAGTGACCAGATTGGGGGCCTGGAGGTAAGGGACCCATTGGCGGGAGTGATCATGCCATGGTCTGGTTCTGCCTGGACCTAGGAGGGTAGAAGGCTGCACAAAGACGGAAGTAACCGACTTCAAGGGGCAGATTTTAAGGAAATGGGAAGGATCCTTAAGGAGCATTTGGATGGGATTGGGTCAGACATGGACGCTGATAGTAGGTGGAAATCATCAGGAGAGGGGTGCAGGATGCTACCAGCACCTGTGCAAGAGTAAGACGAAAATGCGTAGGGCCCAAAATCCTGTTGGTGGACCAGGGAGGTCCAGGAGGTGGTGCAGGAAAGAAAGCAGCCTATAAGCAATTCAAGTGCTCAAGTAGTGGAAAGGGATCGAGGGGAGTACGAGCTGATGGCTAGAAGGGCCACCTAGAGTGGTGGAGGGCGGCCAAGGCAAGGAAGGAGCAGAACCTGGCCAGGGAAATTAGGAGAGGGAACAAGGGGTTCTTTAGATACATTGGGGAAAACGAAGGGTGAAGGGGCAGATTAGCAGGATTAAATCAGGGGAGGGATGGGCACAAGACCCGGGGGAGCAGGCTGAGGTACTAAATGAGTACTTCACCTCAGTTTTCACCCAGGAAAATGGGGGTGCTGCATCATACATGGGAGGAGACAGAGATACTGAGGAGGGGGGACCCCACCGATCGGCAGGTCTGGGGAGAGGGGAGGCATCACTGGCAGGTGGGGAGGGCTAGCAGGAGAAGGGACCGAAGTGGGAAATCACAGCTGAGAGAGTGAGGAAGCCCCAGCCCCTTAAGACGGAGAAAGCACCGGGCCGGATAAATTACATCCCAGAGTGCTGAAGGAACTTGCAGATGTCCTGGCAAAACCCCTGGCAGAGCTTTCACCATCTCTGAGGACAGGGTGGGTGCCCCAAGACTGGAAGGTGGCGATATAGTGCCTATCCACAGAGGGGATCAAGGGAGGTGTGGAGGGAACTACAGGCCTGTCAGCCTGACCTCGGTGGTGGGGCAAGGTGATGGAGGGCATTGTCAAGGAGAGGCTAGGGGGACCTGATAAGTCAGGGTGCCTGGACGATAGACAGCATGGATTCATCCTGGGGAAATCGTGTCAGACAAACCTGGTGGAGTTCTATGACTGGGTGACAAGTGCCTTGGACCTGGGTAGACCAGTGGATGTCCTCTTTCTGGACTACAGCAAGGCATTTGACTCTGTTCCTCACGTGGCCTGTTGGATAAGCTGGGAGAAATGGGGTGGGAACCAGATGATCGATGGATAGGCAATTGGCTCCAGGACCGGACCCAGAGGGTCGAGTTGGTGGGATAGTCTCATCCCCTATGAGGGTCACAGTGGGTCCCACAGGGATCAGTCCTGGGCCCTTCTGTTCAACGCCCACGATCTGACATAAGGACAGGAATCAGGAGGAGATGAGTCTCTTGCAGATGACTCAAACTGGGGGCGGTGTGGTGGATGGGGAGGAGGGAGGGTGGCCCCACAGGGGACCTGGAGGCTCTGGAAAGATGGTCTAGAAAGTGGAAGCTGAGGTTCAATGCAGGAAATGCAAGGTACTCCACCTGGGGGCCAGAAACCCAGGTCAAGTGTACACCCTGTGGGGGAAATGCTACAAGTCCTGGCGGCTGAGAGGACCTGGGGTGGTGGTGGATGTCAAGATGAACAACTCTGAGACTTGTAGGAGGGCAGCAGCCAAGGCCAACAGGATGCTGGGATGCATCGCTAGGGGATTCACCTCCAGAGGGAGGGAAGTGATACTCCCTCTGTGTAACTGCTTGGTGAGGCCGCACCTGAGTACTGCATGCAGTTTTGGAGGCCACTTAAAGCGGACATTAACCTCCTGGAGAGGGTCCAGAGGAGGGAACCAAAATGATTTGGGGCTTGGGGACAGGACCTATGAGGAGAGGCCTCAAGAGCTAAATATGTACACATTGGAAGAGAGAAGGGACCGGGGACATGATAGAGGTCTTAGGTACATGAAGAGGGTAAATAGGGAGGAAACAGTCGGGTGTTTCAAGGAAGGAGGAAGGGGCCACTAGAGGGCATGGCTGGAAGCTGGAGGGGGAAGATCTAGGGAGAAAGGAGGAGGTGCTACTCACTGAGAGGGTGGTGGAGCCATGGAATGCACTGCCTAGGGGCTGGTGGAGGCAGAGACAGTGGAGGGTTCAAGAGGGGTGGACAGGTACAGGGAAGGGTCTGGAAGCAAAATCCAATGCAGCAAGAATATCCGAACTGGGAAGGGAGAAGCCAGAGAAGGCGGGGACAGCAAGGTCAGCACCCAGGTTGGGGACTGACCAAACGAGCAGACACGAAAGACCGTTAGGCCTATTCTGCTGGCATTTTAGTATGTTAGTATCACAGATACAATGTAGTTAAGCTAATAAAGATACAAAGCAACATTCAAGCAGTGCAAGGTGAACACATGCACTAAACAGGAAGATTCAAGGTCATTACGCAGATAGCCACCAGTAGATATATGCTAAATGTGGCAAAAAATACAACTCATACAAGCTAACATGCTTAACAGAGGTCAAAAGATAGAGTCAGAGAGAGATAGCTCATCAGGAACTGATGAGAGAGCAGGGCAGGACAAGGGAGCGGCAGTACTAGGAAGCAAGGATACATAGAGGATCAGAGATGAGCAAGGCAGGGGCAGATTTTGACCTTATGACTGTGCAGGGAAACAGCTGCAAGTGAATTCCATCATGAGCCAGGATCTTAGGTTAGATTTAAAGAAGAGGTGGGAGGGGGACAAGAGAACGGACGATGGTAGCCTGTTCCATAGGGATGAAGCAGAGACAGAAAAGGCCTTACTTCCCATAGCAGTGGTAGTACATGAGACTATAAGTTGAGGGACAGAGAAGGCCCTGAGGCTCCTAGAAACCACCCTATCTGTTAACAGTGAAGTGTAGAGTGACAGCTGTTTGCTCCTTAATGCACTGTCCACTGGGCAGCCCACGGAGTAAACAAAATGATATTGCAGTGGGAGCCATCCTAAGGATTGGTAGAGTACACAGTGGTGAGTGGAATGAGGGACTTGGAGAACAAAGTGACAGATAGAGTTGTAAGTTGTATTTAGTCAAGAGTGTAGGGCAGTGGGCATAGAGGAGTAGACAGGAGAGTAGTAGATCTCCCTTGCGCAATAGCTAGGTGAACTTCAGGGGACAAGAGTTGTTTGATATGGTAGATTGCACCTAACTTTTGGTGGATTTTCTGCAGTATTATTTATATGGTCAGCAAAAGTAAGGGAGGAGTCGAGAGTGACACCTAGATATTTGAAAGTAAGAACATTTTCCGGGGGTGGGGACCCGATGAGGTGAGTACCAGGAAGGAGGAGACAGATTTGGCAACCTTGGCTAGGAAAGGTTTGGAGCCAAAGAGCAGGGCTTTCATCTTTTTACATTAACAAGGAGTTTGTTGGTGAGGAATGTGGAGGCATAATTTAATGTGAGGGTGGCTGAGATTGACTCAAGTGACTTGTCTCTATGGTACAGGATGAGGTTGTCTGCACAAAGGAGGGCATTACAGCTGAGGCTATCTGCTGGAAGACCATTGACAAACAAGGAAAAGGATAGTGGACCAAGTATGGAACCCTGGGGTACCCCTATATGAACAGATATTATGGAAGAGGAGTCTTTGCCTATTAAGCTAGATTGAGACCTGCCAGAGAGGTAGCTACAGAACCATGCAACAGTTTCTGGGAAGCATCTACAGTGAAGTAAGGTGGATTGGAGAAGGTGGTGGTCAACAAGGTTAAAAGCCTTAGATAGGTCCACGAACATCGCACCTGTGGCCTTGCCAGTGCCTATATTCCTAAGGATGTGGTCAGAGAAGAGGGCCAGAGCAGAGGAGCTGCTATGATGTTTATGGAAACCATGCTGTAGGGGACAAAGAAGGTTATAGAAACATAGAAACATAGAAAGGTATTCTGATAGCTGATGGTGTACAATTTTTTCCAGTAGTTTACTTAGACGAGAGAGGAGAGAGATGGTTCTGTAATTTTCAGGGGAGAGGGGATCACCTGCTTTAAAGATTGGTATCACATGTGTGACTTTCCAGGAGTCAGGCATATTTGTCAAACTAAAATATTCAAAAGACTGACAAGTATAAGATAGAGCCAAAACCTAAACACATTACAGTTAAATACAATTGCCATAAAATGATTAAATGTATTTTATTTAAGAAGATACCTGGAACCCCAAACGTAGCGGCAAACTGGTGCAGAAAAATGGTCACCTGAACCACTTTTCAGCACAGTTCAACTTCCCCACCCCACTTTGTGCTGTACACAAAGAGGTCACAGGGTTTTCTGCAGTAGTGCAGTGGGCATTACATCGGTACACTGAAAAGGGTGGGAGTTAGAGCACTGTGTTATGCACAGTCACGCCCCATCCTTCTGCTACACACAGTAAAGTGCAGTAACCTTGTAGAGCAGATGAAAGCAGTTCCATGGTCTGCTACAGACATGCTACAAGGGACTTAAACTCCACTGTGGGGTCAAGCATTGGCAAAGTGGGACTGAGGTTGGTGAGGGATCAGTTTAGTGTATTAAGCTCCAGGGCGGAGGGCTAGAAGGGGTTAGATTTAATGCCAGTAATTTGGATTACACTGCAAATTACTTGGGATCACTGGACAATTAAATGGGAAAACATGCTACCAGACCTACTGGATCAATATCTCACACTGAATGTCTCTATGGCAATACCGCAACGGGAATAGCATATGAGAATAGCTACAGGTATACACTGCTGCATGACATGATAGCGTGCAGCGGTAGTGGTAACCCTGTAGCAGTTTCTGGGAGAGCTCTGCTGTACAGGGTAAGAGCTCTGCCAGAAGAGAGTCTGCTGAGCAGCTGCCGTGGCTCCGGGAGTACAGCCATTGGCACTGCAGGATACTGGAGTGGCTGTGGACCCGGATTCTATTCCCGGTCCTGGATCAGGTTACAGACTTTTAATTTTTGTTTTCTTGTGCTACCTGCTGCCTGACTTTCACCTCTCCATGTTGACCCCCAGTGGAGGTTATTTTAGTACGGGAGTTCGGGGAGCACAGCACCCCATAACAGGAGGGGGAGGTGGGGGCAGAAAATAAGCTTTTTTCTTGTTTTCCTTTCAGTCACTGTTTTAACAGTGTAGTTACATGCCGCACTGTTTTGACATTCAAGATGATCCCATACCGCCACCAAATGGATTTAAATATATGAGATCGGAGGGCAAATTTGGTGGTTACACCATGTCACTGACATATGGAGATGGCACTGCACCATGCAACAGGTGCACTGTCATCCCCACATGTCCAATGAGTGCTGCATGTTTAGCGTTTCAGGTCACAAACCATATCTGCACTCATAAACATCTGGTGGACCCCATTTGCACTGAAACATAACTGCTGGGAAATGCCTCCTATGGCAGCTAAGTCAGGGCTTTGTGCATCATAGTTTTTATGTAGAAACGGAGATGTTGTTGGCACAAAAAGGCCCTGTGGCCCATTGAGTCTCCCCAGTTCTGCCCACCTACTGTTGTACTTATGAGGGCCCTAGTGACCCCTTACTCCCCATTCCTTCCTCACCTTTGACACAACCTTCACCAACTCCATATGGATAGCCCATACATGCTTGAATCTCCACTATTGATTCTGCACAGACTGCCTCCCTTGGTAGCCTACTGCATCCTTCCAACACCCTTTCTGTTTTGGGGGGAGGCAATACTGGGTGCCTCCTAAAACATTCAGGAAAAAACAGCTTGTCAAATTCACCAGTCTCTGACTCAACACTCTTTAGTAATGTTGTTGTTCTTTATAGTTCTTCTGATATTAATTTATAATAACTGGTGACCCCCTATATCAACCAGTGTTTAGTTGCTCTCAAAAGCCCTAATAACTAGTTCAATGGGTGTCCGTCTGTGGTGTGCTGTACTTGTGGAACTGTACATGATATATTGGCTTGTCTCTTCCTCTGGTTTTCCACCCTCAGCAGAGGTGCCAGGAAAACTGTTTCAAAGCTAAAGTTTATGGCTAAAGAGCCATACCAGAGGCAGAGCGCCTGAGATGGAGGAGGAGAGAGGAGGTATGTGAAAACACTAGGCAAGGAACTGTTGGATTGTGGGAGTGTTTATATCTAGCAAGGGCAGAGGAGTCTGGCAGCCCCCACTGAACCACAGGATAAACCTTTGAAGTGTGATGTCATATCCAGTTATTATGTGTTTTTTTTTTTGACTCATGCTTTCCCCTTCTGTTTTCAAAGCACTGTAGTGAGACAGCAACAGGTCATGGGCTGCTTTCAAGCTTGCTACTGTACATGACTTCTCTCACACTAACTTCATTTGCAATGAACATTGAGTTATCAGCGTACTGACAGGAGGTAAAATCTGTTGTAAAACAAACTAACAAACTATAATTTTGCCCCGACCTTTATTATCTTGCAGCTTGACTAAATAGCTCCCATACCAACCTGATGGACTTCCGTGAATACTGGTAACCAAAAGAAAAAAAAAAGGCTTTTTAAAAACTAAAATTTTCAGGTTCTTCTAGTTTTTTTCTGTTTTTCAGTAATTGTAACAGATGTGACACCCAGGATTTTTTTTAAATAATTTGTATCTCTTCTCTTTGTAAAATATCATTGTAAATGTAGGAGTTAGTGGAAATTGAAAATTGCATTCTTCTGTAGCCCAAGATTCTGGGCAATTTAGTTGTGAGATTAGCTTTTGTTTAAGCAGTATTTTGTCCTCAGAGAGCAAGGAGGATGTGTGTAGGTAACTGAGCTTTTGATCCTAAACATGGCTATATTTTGACCTTAAACAAATGCCTGGCACACCCAAACAGCACCATGCTGGGTCGAAACTGCAGGAACAATGCAAACACAAACCAATACACAAAACCAATTTGGACCAGTTCTGGGAAGAGGTGTCCTCAGAGATCAAAGGAAGGTCCAGAGTGTGATGTCAGAGTGGCGTGTTCAACGATGCAAGTAAAGTGGGCTGGCCTGCAAAATCTACTTCTTTTGTGTTTTACTTTAAGAAAGTTCAGTTGTGCTGGGACTTTAAACTTGTAACATCTTGTGTTCAACTTTGCATAACTCATCAGATCATAGTGGGGTTTAAGTCTACTCTACTTAGAAATCTAGTTAGCTTTGAGCTAGGTTTTTTCAGTTTGATCTCTGTCTTTTTAAATGTGTCATTTTTTTTTTGTTTCTGTAGTATCCTAAACTCTCCCTAGTCTCTAATGTGCACTGTCCTGTAACACATGTAAATATTGTGAAGTATTAAATTTATTTTTATATGCTTCATGCTTTCTGCAACTGAGTCTTTTAAGGCATATATAAGTTGGTAAATTGCAGTCTGTAATCCATCTCTGAAGAGACAGGTTGCTACTTGACCTATTTAAAGAAAGTGTTCTCAGCAGTGAGTTAAGGGTGGATTGTTTGTATTT